>JABSTQ010011460.1:0-600000 GCA_013358835.2 Ixodes persulcatus
CTCGGCAAGGGAGTGCCAGACTGAGAACACCCAACAAACTCAGCCACGTCAAATCCAGTTTTGGCAGAAGCTCCAACAGATGACGCTCATAACTCGGACGAGAAATACCCCAGTCAAATGGTCAACTCAAATGCCATTTAGGCCAAAGGCCTTCGAGATTCTCAAAGGTCATTGAAGCTTTCGGGTGTCAGACCTGTCGGAGGACATCTGGGATGCCCTTTAGGAGATGTTTATTGCAATTGTAGTCTTCGATTTGTTACAGACAGCAGTCACTCATTTATCAAAATAAATGGCTCAATAAAACTAAATTGCTGATGTATTGCCATTTATTATTGTAAACAATATTACGGGTTGTGTTAATGAAGATTTTATTAACCAATACACGTATTGTTTTTGCTGGCAAAGCGACTTTGCTTGGTACGGGCTGGTATGAGCCGCTCTAAAGGCAACAATGATGTTCCCACGCAAAAACTCTCCATTGTTCCTCGCACGGCCGTGGTTCCTCGTCTGCTTGGTCAGGACGGTTCCTCGTCTGCTCGGTCTGCTTTGCTTCCGGTAGTGTTAACAATCGAGCATTCGGAACCGCCAGACTCGGGTCGCTGCACTTTTATGTATGCACGCGCAGCAGCAAAGCTCCTTGGCTGCCATCAGAGCTGCCACGTCATCGACAAAAAGTGAGACCGATCTTTTGGAGGGCCAAATGCTGGCAAACAACTTGGTGCTCGCAACAGCAGCGGTGGACTGCCTCACAGTGCATCGGCAGGTGCAGTTTTTCGTTCGGCACTAGCGATGGTTTCGTGTAAGGCCAGCTACATTTCGCTACCTTGTTGATGTGTGCCGGCCTTACATGGAGCGACAAGTCACCTGCATGCGTGAGACGATCGCGACGAAGAAGCGGGTGGACGTGGCCCTCTTTAAACTGTGCTCCACGGCCGAGGACAGGACGGTGGCCACCCTGTTTAGTACCAGCCGATCATCAGTCAACGAACTGTACCGAGTGTTCTCCGAGACGATTGTAGCTGTCCCTGAGCCCGAATGGGTCAAACTGATGACCCCAAAGGAGCTGCCAGAACATATCCGTGAGTTCCAAGCTGCGCTGGAGTTTCCCATAGGAGTTGGAGCACTGGATGGGTGCCACCTCCCGGTGTCATCACCACAAGAGAATGCAAGCGACTACCATAACTACAAGGGCTGGTATGTAGTGGTGGTGGTGGCCTGTTTGTGATGAACATTCCCTAGATTACCCCAGCACCTCGCGCTGGTGCTGTCATTGGCTAGTTAAGGGTTTACCCCAAAAGCTCTCTTGAACCCCACGTCTATGTAAGCAAATTGTTGTGGGTGTGTTTATACAGCCGGAAGTTAGTCTGCCTCAGTGGGCGTCTGGTGTCTCAGCTGTTGATGAGCAATTTAGCCAGTGCGGTACAATCCCTAGCCTGGGGTCTTTTAACGTGCACCACGCAGTAGTGATACATGACCGCACTCTGGTACGATGCTCATCCAGATCAAAACGGGCAGGGATGGGGATTCAACCCAGGATCCCCGAGTTCTGCAGTGCTAGCTTTCGCTCCACATGCTCCAAGCTGGTGTGCGCTAGCCCACTCGGTCACTGATCCCCCCCGGGTTTCTGTTGTTTTTCTGTATTCTGCAAGAGTCCTTTACCACAAAAAATTCAAAGGTGCATTGAAAGATTTTTTGCATCTTTTTGATAGCACCAGAAACAAAATATTTGTAGAAACTTTCCCCTTGACGGCGAGTCTGTTGTACACAGTGTCCCTGTTCCTGGCATAAGTGGGGCACTCGGTAATGATGTCCTGAAGTACAGTCTCTGCCGTCGGACAGCTATACTCTGGGCTCAGTCGTTTTCTTATCCGATTCAAGTGGGGTTCGTAAATGGTCCTAGGCCGTCGCAAGAGGCTTAAAAGCCAGTCTTGTCTGTCTGCGTCCTACTCGGTTGCAAGCGTGTGAACAGGCCTTTACTTGCATGTTATTGGCACAACGTTCCATTGAAGCCTTGCAGACATTCACGAGGTGGTTCTTGGTTATCGTTGTATTCAGTTTAAATTATGTTTTCTTGCGTTATCCTACAAAATATTGGTGTTGATGTAGTTCCACTTTATTCCACTTCATGTTTAAGCAAAGAGATGAGCTCCAGCCTTTGGTTTCCGTACCCCTTTAACATTTGTGATATCAACAAATAGAAGATATCCGTGCCAAACAGCCAAATGAAGCATTTAAAAGTGTTGGAATTTTCATCATTAAACCTGCCTGCATGCAATGATTCTTTTTCAGGTATAGCATCATTCTGCTGGCTCTGGTGAACCACCGCTACAAGTTCCGTTATGTCAACGTGGGAGCACCAGGGTGGTGCCATGACGCGCAGGTCTTTCGCAAGTCGGCGCTTGCAAAGGTCTTGGAAGGACCATTGTTTCGAGCTTTGCTTGTCACGGTGAATGGAGTTGTTGTGCCACCACTGATCTTGTGCGATCAGGCCTTCCCTCTCACATCAAACCTCCTCAAGCCCTATCCGTGCAAGGGCTTAAAGGAAAGGTCTCCAGAAGCTAGCTTCAACAAGCAGCTCTGGGGAGCACGAAGGAAAGTCGAGAACGCCTTTGGCAGAGTGAAGGCACGCTTTCGCTGCATCATGAAAAGAATGGAGTGCCACGTAGACAATGCCAGGGTTATCATCCGAGCCTGCTGTGTGCTCAACAACATCTGCAAGCACTTCAATGATGGGGTTGAGCCACGGTGGGTCACCGAGGTGCAGCTTTATGACCGTATGTTCCTACAACCTCTCTGTAGAACGGATGTTGCCGCTGGAAATGGGACAGGACGTGAAGGCAGCCATAGCAGCTTACCTCCATAGACGGAGCACGCAGTAACACACAACGTGATCCACTGATGACACCATATGTACAAGTGGCAGGCAGGACATGATGGAAAACCATCCAACTTCCCAACGAAATGTGAAGCCAACTCACCGCACTGGCTCTGTGCCAGCCCACACCTCATGGTGAAGCTAGCTGGCCTTCCCGTTTGTTTGGAAGTTGAACGGTTCACCGTCAACCCCTCCCTGCCACCTGTATATGTGCTGGTCTGTCTACCGGATATGTCTGTGCAGCCTTACTATGTCCAGGTTTCATATTTTGCTCATACATACAGTAATTCAGCTATCCTAGATATTGGGAGAACAGGACTCTTAATGTAAACCTTTTTTGTAATGCTTCTCCACTTAATTTTTTTGACTGTTTCAAGGAACTTGCATATCATATTTGAGTTTCCTTGATTGGGTACTAATGATTTTTCGGACATTGACTTTATATGGTGGTAACCTAATTTATGAGCTTAAAGCGCCCCAAAAATTCAAGAATTACAATCATGCACATCCTATTTCCCTATTAAAAGCTTGATCGAAAATGGTAACACACCCCTTTAGCTGAGATATTTCAGAAGAGTGAAACGGTAGATAAAGGCTCTAGTAACCCATTTGCAAGCGATTGCGCGTGGCTGACCAACATAGTGATTTTCTATTAAAAGCGGATCAGACTCTTTTAAAAATTAATGACAATAATGATCAGAGCACCGCACATTGAGTGCTTTTATTGAAAGCGAAAAGCTAGACCGCAAGAGATTATATTCACATGCATTTCTCTCACACTGAGACTCGTGAGCAGTTTTGAACTCTGGTTATGGAAATATTCAACTGACATCTATAGAACAATATAACACCAAAAAAAACTTCAAAAACTTTTGTTGCAGCTTAGCTTTTTTTTTAAAAAGTTGTATTTTTGGTGTGTTAGAGCCTTAGGGGGACTGGTGGCCGAGCAGGCTAGCGGACACCAACTCGGAGCACGTGGAGCAAAAGTTCACGCTGCAGAATTCAGGAATCCGGGGTTCAATCCCACACCCCTGCCCATTTCGATGTGGATGAGCATCATACTGGCGTGCAGTTGTGTATCACCACTGCGTGGTGCATGTTAAAAGACCCCAGGCTAGCGGTTGTACTGCATTGGCTAAATTGCTCATCTAGAGATGAAAGACAAGTCGCCCGTTGAGGCAGACTAAATTCTAGGCTGTATAAGCATGCACACACCCCAATTTCTTTGTTGTTAGAGCTTTTAACCTAAAAAGAAAAGAACCCCGCAATTTATTTTTATTAATCTCCCTGCTGAAGAAAAAAGTTGCTTTGATTCAAACAATTATGAGCACGATACCTAAAGCTTGCGCCTTCAGTTTATCGACATATATCTCGGGCTTTTGCTTCAGTTCAAGCACAAGGTCAATGGTGGCACAGCGATTCAGTCGAAGGTGACAAATGGATCTCGAAACAATCCTTCCAGAACCTTGGCACATGTGTTCATACTTGGGGATGTCGCTTGATATAGTTATTCTATTATCGTTGCCATGTGAAGAAAATACCATTTTTTCTTACAATGTTCATAAGGTACACGAAGTAGTTTTTACTAAAATCCCTGAATCAGAAACGTAACATCATCTCCCTCTTCTCTCCCAACGCGTTTCATTAGATTAGCTCCTAAGAACACCCTCCAGGAGAGCCTCAACGTTGCTCTTTTGCGTGCCTTGATTGGCGCCATCAGCTCCTGGCATCCGCTGCGCTCCGAAGCCTACGTACCGCGTCGTCCGCCGTCACATACTCTTTTCAAAGTTGTTTGTGCTTGAAACATGTGTTTTGATATTGTAACAATGACTAACCACAAACTCCCATAAAGTATCTCGATGCACCATATAAAAAGTGAAAATTTGTGATGGTTTGCAAGGAGTCCGACTTTTTTTTGTTGCGGTTCCCGAGGCATTTGCAAGTTTTTCTTGCACGGCCAGTGCCCTTTCTTGAATTTTGAGCTCCTTCTCTCGCAGAATGAACTCGTGTCCCCCAGCTGCCTCCAAACTTAAACGGAGCAACTTCTGCTTCTCAATCACCACCTTTGCGAGGGTGGCAGAGGGGTGCGGGGGTCTTTCCCTTTTTCCCGACTCGGGCACCAGCGGCAACACGACAGTTCTGCCATTTTGCAGGCGTCTTGGATCGGCAACAGTGTCGCAGTACTGTACAGTCGCCGACCGATTAATCGGACTTCGCAGGGACCGAAAAAATGTCAAAATAAGAGAGGAGTCCGAAAAATCAGCAGATTAAAAAACTTGGCTTTATTACTTCCAAGTGGGTTTAAAAAAGCTGTAAATAGTGCCTTGCTTTAGGCTATGCCTGCGTGCCTTGTTTTAGGTTACGCCTCCGTTGGCGTTTGGCAACTTTCTGCTAGCTTGAGAATCGCTGCCTTCTTTTCTAGAGTTATGGTCGGGTACTTTCTGCGCTTCTTAGTGACACATCGCGGCGGCGGAAGAACAGATGGGGCAATGACGTCCAAACCAGCGTAGTCCGAACAAGATGAGAGGCGCAAATCCACAAGCGCAAAATGGCGACTGGTGACGCAAAGTGGGGCGGAGGTGGCGGAGGCGCGAAGGCATGGAAGGAAACAAAGCAAAATGATAATAATGATGATGATGACGTGCAGCTAAATGTAAAAAAAAAGGGCTGGCATAGCGTCGCCTAGCGGTAGGACTCGGGAGTACTCATGTAGCGCTGCCAAACCAAGCCAATCCATTTGCAGCCAACATAAAATTCAAAATGGCCGCTTCTTGGTGGTGTTTCCCGCTGATCGCTCGTGACGACTTTGTCCGAATAATCGAACTTTCGGACTTTAAGCTGTCCGAAACATTGGTCGTGAATATGCACTATTTCTATGGGGTAAGTCACGGTTCCTCCTTTAGGTCCAAAATATCAAACAAGTCCGAATTATCGGAGTCCGAAAAAACGGTCGGCGACTGTATAGGACACCCACGCATTGTCTATCTTTCTAGTTTCTTTTTTTTTTCCTGTTTGAAAATGGCGATCTGTGAACTTTGTCGTGCTTCTTGGTGTTAACGTTTCTAGGAACTGTAGTGTTGTTGCATGCAGGGATTTTCTTTTTTTTTCCGGAGTTGGGGGAGGTTTCTGTTTTCTTTGTTTACCGTTGGACCTTGCCGCCTTTACTGACCGCTTACACCTCGTCAGGCAATGCCTTTTGTGCCTGCGGAACATTCAAGTCTATCTGTACTGGATTTGACATGAAAGAATAAAAAAATGATTGATTATTTGATTGAACAGTAAGACGTCTTCAGGCCAAAGATGAACCGACGGAGCCGAAGGTGGAGGAAATGACCAAGAAAATCACCACGTCCATTGCTCGCTGCATTAACAACATGGCTGAAGAAGCAAGTTTCACTGACATGATCAATAATGCTATTCAGGAGTATGACGTTCCATCGCAAAGAACATTTTCAAGAACTCCCATTCTAGACTTGTATGCTGCAAAGAAAGCCGAACCGAAGAAGCATTTCCGAGGCATCTTCAACAGTGCAGTCGAGTATTACCCGTTCATAAGAGATTGCTGGACTTCGACAGCGGGCGACAGTTGTGTGTGTTATCATTCACATACCGTGTCAAGACTCTGTGCAGCACGTTTATGCCTTAGAATGCAGAGAGATGCCCGAAGATCACACTGCAGCGAACATTTTGCGTTTCCTCCAAGCAGTCATCAAAGAGTAGGACCTACTAACAGCATTATCTTTGTTGTCACAGATAACAAGAGGAATTTTGTTTCGATTGCTGCAGGGCTGCCGTGGTTGGGCATCCAGTGCTTTGCACACATGCTCCACCTGTTCACTAAGGAGGACACGAGTCTTGAGGACAAAAAAATGTGAAAAAAGTTAATTTTAGATTTTGTTACATTTGTTTTCTTTATGTTATCCTGCATCTAATGGCTAACTCTTAACGCCGAATAACGCCTTTTCATGTTAAAAACAGATGTTTATCACCTGAAAAGATAAGGCCCACTTGGAAAAAATGCACAAAAATTGCCCATCTAAGTCGTTCGTCACTTCGAAACTGATTGCCGTAGTGCCACCATCTTGGTCTCGTTTCAACGAAAAGCGTCTGTTAGGTTTGCTTTCCCGCCAAGCCTGAATGTTCAACACCGCCGATAAGCGAAATACGAAGCAAAAACCAAAAAAAGAATATAGCCAAGCTATTGGTTCTTAGCGAACGCGTGACAAAATGACCTCTTCTGATTAGAGCACGGCGACTTCCGGTGACATCCAATCCACACATGGACTACACCATTTTGCCAGTCATCACTATGCCAGCTTTGCGCTATGCCTAACGAAGAACGGGGGAAACTTCAAACCGTGCATAAATTCGGGAAGAAAAGGAAGAAGTGTAAAAAAAAAACGGCAAAAAGAACCGATAGCATCATCGTCGACGACCTCGGGCGCCTCAACAACAATGGGAAGCTCGCAGTCGGCAGAACGTGAGTTGGCGAGCGAGACAGTCGCCGTCGCAACGGTTTCTGTTCCCGAGAGCGGAGGCAATTCTCCGAGTCGCACAAAGATAGACTCTACCTTTCTTTGGAGTGCTGACTGTAAAGTTTGTCAGCGGCAAACAGAAGCAATCACTGCACAAAGGTCATCAACATCGGCGATGGAACGCAAGATGAAGTCACTCGCAACCAAGTCTGAGGCTCTGATGTCCGATGCTAGTTCACCGGCCGCGACGTACACAGTCACGAATCTTGCTGGAGTAAACTGTATATTAGAATTTACTCCAAGCCATGTGTGCCGCAGAGAATTAGACATTGAAAGAGAAACACACAAGTTTGAAATAGCCGTGAAGCTGAGGATACAATGCAGCAACTGCGGGAGATCTTGGAACCGAGTGGAGCTCGTGATGTGTCGGGAGAGAAGCGAACTGTAGTCCCTTTGCAATAAATCGTCTCACGGCACATGCCGTGCGGAGCAGGGGAAACGGGCAGACTGCTCTAAATGACATCTTTGCTGATCTTTGCAGCTTTCACAGAGGTCTTTGTATGGGTGCGCTGGATCACCTTGCGCCGTCCGGGTTGCCAGGTACGGATGGGGCGACAAACTTCGTTGTGGGAAACTGGGTGATTCTTGTCGGAGACAAAGTAGCTTCCTTTGGTCCTCGATGACTAACTCAATTGAACTTGGTAGCCACTTTTCAATAAACAATTTAATATATTCGTAGCAAATAAAATTACATAAGCGAAATAATACTGCAAAAGATAACTTTCTCCGTATGGGGTTGGGAAGGAGTCCCTCGACCAGGCTCGATTCCGGAGCGCTGGCTTTCGAGCTCCAGCAAAAAACTGAAACCTGCTGCGTTTCCACTAAAAATCGCTCGTTGACCCATCCCCTTTTGGTGAACCGGCAAATCCTCGACGCATCGTCAGACAGCCATTTCCCACTGGCTGAAAGGCCACAAGCAATCGGCTAACTTTTGAGCTTTTGGAATTTTCTTTCTTTCTTACTTTTTTTGCGGGGGAAGGGACAGGCTAGAAGACGATTGTTTCCGCATTTCTGGAAGCCTTCTCGAGGGGGGAAAAGTTCGATATAGCCAATATGTTGTTCGTTATAAAAAGTACTTTTTACATGCATTTTTCTTTATATTTTCTGCGAGTTCGATATTGACAATAATTCGCTGTACATGGGTTCGTTCTAAACGGGTTTCACTGCAGTGGTACTGAAAGAAGTGTGTCAAAATTTATCTATGTGCCTGTATGATGATGCTCATGTCGTCTCCGTGACTTGTAGAATAGGCCTAGTGGTCCAAAGCTTGGTTCACGAGTATCTGGCACATTAAACTTTCATTCGCTAAGCATGTGCACACTCTAATAAAGCTAACTACATTTTCATTTTGCATGTTTTACGTCCTTTTGCTGCGAAACGAAACACTCAATTGCCCCTGCCAGACAGAGCTGTACTTTGGGCACCTCTCGCGAGTTGAAACATCAAAATTGTGCGTCAAACAGTATGTGTGAAAAGTCGTTTGTTTGAAACTGCCATTTTGCAATAATGATGCAGATAAAAAGAAAAAATCCACAGCATAAACCATGCAAAGAGGTGCAACTTATACAAAGGTGCCACTGATATACCAACTTTTCTGCGAAAACGGCTCCATATACGGAAGTGCGACTTAAACAAGGGTGCGACTTATAGTCCGGAAAATATGGTACAAGAGTTGAAAAGTTTTGAATAGAACTTTACTTTGAAATATATTAAATTGCAGACCCAACAATATTTAATTATAAGAAACACATTTCGATTAAAAATGAAGGGGCACAATGTGGCAACATAAATGTTACATGCTACATTGCATCATACATTGCACATGTATGATACATCGAATCTATAGGATGAGTGGATGGACAGATACAGCTGAACCAAAGAATCGGACAGCGGCTTGCACCCCCTGGCAATGAAAAAGACAAGGTTGTCAATCGAGCTTTCGCTTTCCAGTAAATCTGGCGTCTTTGTGGTGCAATTTTGGCAGACTTCACGTTTTTGGTTTTGGCAATTTTGGCAGAAAATTGTGAATGTATCAAAATGGCACAATTGGCACAGCTGTCCCATCCCTGCTTGAGAAAAAAAAGTCGATGGCATGGCCACTGGCGGTTCCCATTTCGACCCATTCCCGTTTGAATCTTCCCGTTTTAACTTCCCGTTTGGACCCGGCTCAATACTTCTTCTTGTTTAACCTTTTCCCATATCGCCCTATCCCAAAACAATCTTCCTACCTCAACCATTGTTCGTTATCAGCTGGGCCGGTTCGTTTGTCAATGTTCGTCATCAGTTGGGTCGGTTCAAGAGTCCAATGTCACTCCTCCTTGGTGACCTCTTTTCGCCCTCTCCTAAAACAACTTGATATGATCACCAGCAGTCACTGCCACTCGCAGTGGCAGTTTCCAACATGGCGGCACCGTGGAGACAGTGTCGCTTCGCTCTGTTGCCTTGTTCGGTTCGCACTGGTCATCTACTGTGCTTTCTGCCCTGCGACACCGGACAATCTTCCTCCTCACCTTCGCCTGCTGGCTTGCGCTCCCGTGTACGTGGGTCTTGGCCGATTACCCGTCAACCCGCCCGGTCGCTCCGCTAAGCCTTCTCCGTACGCTGGATTGCGTCGGGTTCCCGGGCTCACGCTGTTGCTGCTATGCTCCATCCACCTCCGTGGTTCGTCTCTTCTCGCCAGCGGTGATGTGGAACCCAATCCAGGACCTCCTGGGAGTTCTCTGCCCATGTTGTGACAGGAGAGTCCGTGAGGCTGAGGCTGACCTCTGCTACGACACATGCGACATGTGCCACCATCGGACCTGTGTTCGTCTGTCACACAGGGAATACCAGAGACTCGGGAGCAGTATTGACCCTTGGCACTGTCTGGGCTGCACCTTCGACTTTACGGTTGATTACTTCGACGTCCCTAGCCAAGCCCCATGCTCCCTTTCACCGTCGCCACCCCTCAACATCGCGGACGGCCGTCGGGTCAATACCAAAAACCGAACCCAAGCACCCCCGCAACGCAGGTTTGGCACGTCTCGTCGCAGCAGCCGACAATCTGGTTTTACAACGCCAGGTCAGTCCGCAACAAAATACCCAAGCTCCAAGCAACTATGGCCTCAATGCCACGCACAAACTTCACTCTCAGCGAAACATGGCAGGACCCATCCATCCACGACAGCCAGTTCGTTCTTCCTGAGTATGTTGTTTCCCGAAAGGACGGAACGACTTCCCGCAGGGGCGGCGTCATAGTCGCTGTGCCAAACTCGCTTCAGTGCCGCCGGGTTGAGGAGCTCAAGAGGCATGACTTGGAAGCGCTGTTCATTGAAATCACAGTCAAATAACGGAGGTAACTCGTGGCCTTCATTTACTGCCCCCCAGCTCTCCGTGCCGAGTCTAACAGCCTGCTCCGTTGTTCAGTGAAACGCATTGCAGCCCTTCGCAGCATGTATCATAACGTCTACATTCTCGGTGACTTACACGCCCCCATTGACTGGACCGATCCTCTGTCCCCACTTCCGCAAGGCCCCACATCAGACGTGCTCCTGGACCTGTTTGAAACAAGTGGCTTCACACAGCTGTGCACGGAGGCTACATACACAGCTAATACAGGAAAATTGTTGTGCCTTGACCTCTGCTTTACTCTTAATACAACTCTTGTCCCTGACTGTGCTGTCACTGCTGGCCTGAGCAACTCTGACCACAAAGCTATTCAGCTATCGACATTTCTGTCTCTTCCTACCCGAGGGAAGCACATTCAGCGGGTAAACAGGACTGAAAACAAAATTATGTCGCCGACAGATATTTTTCGGTATCACAGAAAAGAAAAAGAACTCTGAATAATAAAGCAGTATGAAAAATGTTTTGAATATTTACTAGCTTTAATGCCCAAAATTAGCATGTACGCATGTTTTTTGGGGTTTCTTTTTTTCTCCTTTTTTACACATAGGTAGCTGTGTTGGGTAAGCTTGGCTCAACAGGGCTTCCACTGGCATCCTAGTGGCCTAGTTTCTGCAATGGCGGCACCGAAGCGACAACACCGTGCACTCACGTTAAAAAAAAAGGTCAAAGTCATTAACGATTTCGAAAGCGGTTGCTTCACGAAAACGGCGCTTGCAAAGAAGTATGCCATTCCCAAAAGTAGCCCGACAAGAATTCTTCCCGACAAGGAAAAGCTGCGGAGTGCGTTCAGCAGTTTGCAATTTGGACCAAAGAGGATGAGGCTGCGACTCCCCGAACACGAAGAGCTTGAGAAGTGCTTGGTGTTGTGGATAAGAAGAGCCCGGAGTAAGAACCTTCCCGTCAACAGACCCATAATTCATTCAAAAGCGGAAGAATTTCTTCTTCAACTCGGGATCGAGGACTTTTTGTGCAGCGATGAGTGGTTGACTAGATTTAAGGAACGAATTGGTATTGTCTTTCGTCCCGTATCAGGGGAACATGCAGCTGCCGTCACCACTGCGTGCAAGAACTGGCAGGCCAGTGGCTTCTGGAGATTTCATGCCAGTTTAAGCCCGATGATTTCTATAACGCAGATAAGACGGCGCTCTTTTTAAAACTCCTGCCATAAGAAATTGCACTCCTTCAAAGGAGAGCAGTGCACTGGCAGTAAGCTCAGCAGAGAAAGGCTGAGTGTTCTAACCGGCGCAAACATGACTGGAAGCGTAAAAGGGTTGATAAATGGGCTAGCTGGTATTTGCACATCTAAACGGTATTAGCGCACACATACAGAGAAGAGAGAAAATACAGGAGAGAGCGCTACTCACAACTATATTTACTGGGACGAAGAGAAGGAAGAACATTGTAAAAAATCATCACCTCTATTAAAGATGAAAAATAAATAGTAGGGTGTTCCCTCGCAGACACATGCTTCGGACACCAGGTAATTTGTTTAAAATCCAGATCCGTTGTTGGCCGTCACGTTGCCATCATGCAGGGTGTTTTGAATCAATCTTGGCTCGTGCGGGCTCTTCATTGTCAAAGATGAAAACAAGCACCTCATCCGTAGTCGGTTGTCGCATTGTCATCTTGCCTGAACTTTCGCGGCAACCGTGGTTCACGCTGGCTCCTCATTGTGTGTTTCAAAAAGTCTATTTCCTTGTTTGCTAGTGACACTGATTCAGCACTGATGCATTCCTTATCAGCAGATAGGATGTGGTAGGCTTCCAGCACCTCGCGGGTCAGTTTGTCTTTGTGCCTCCCTAGGATGCTTGTTTCCCCAAATAGCGGACTGCATTTGCACTCATTACAATGAGTTGCAAGATGTCCTCCTACTGTGGCTCTCAGAGAGTAATCCTGTTCGCGTAGTCTATCGTTAAGGCATCTGCCCGCTTGACCGACGTAGCCCTTGCCACACGAGAGTGGTATCTTATACACCACGCCTGAAGTGCACGGAAGAAAAGGCTTGGCATGTTTCTTAGTGCACCTGTGTTTTGTAGCACCTTCGGCTAGCGAGTTTACTCTAGAACAAATTTGGCTCATTTTTTGCGGAGCCGAAAAAACAACTCTGACCCCAAAATGACTTGCTACATCTTTTAAATTGAGTGAGGTCTTGTGGAGATACGAAATTACCACTGGTCTTGTTTTGTCAACATCAGTTTTGTTAGATTGGAGGCCTTTCGCTTTTTTCAACAAGGTGTCCGCCACATTAGCAAGTAGTGGTAACGGACAGCTGGCTTTTCCGAGTCTCTCAACCTGCATTGTAAAACTGGCTCCCATAGTGTGGAAACACGATTTCCTTAACGCAGAGCCCAAACAGGTTAGAGCAATGCCCCTCTTGACGATCTTAGAGTGAACGGAACTATAATCCAAAATTCTTTTCTTGGAGCGTGGGCAGTACGCCCAGCACACATGCGTGTCACCCAGGTGGAGCGAAAGGTCTAAAAACTGAAGGACATTTTCTTGAGGGACTTCATATGTGAACCTAAGGCCCCCTCCATACTCGGTAAAGGTCGCCGAAATATCATTCACCTGTGCGTGCACAATTTCGCTACCTTCAAGAACAACCAGGAAATCATCCACGTAGCGAGCCCTTTTACTTTCAAGCGCACTTTCAATGGCACAGTCTACCGCTCCCAGGTAAATGTCGCTGAGGACTGGGGCTACGCAGGAGCCAATAAATACTCCCGACTTTTGTAAGACGCACCTATCCTGCCACCCAACAATCGTGGACGTTAGATAAAAATGTAACAGCTCTAAAAAGCTGTCAGTTGATATTCCACTAGAGCCTCTGAAGGAGAGCTCTCCATTGGCTTCAATACATTTCTTCACCGACTCTAACAATTGTTCGTATGGTAGTGAGTAAAAAAGGTTTTCCACATCAATACTGAATGCAGTACCTATCTCGTGGCTTTTTAATTGGAGGTATTCAACGATTTCCTCAGAATTCACTACTCTGAATGGGTCATGTATATTAAAAGATGACAGATGTTTTTGGAGATAGGAAGCCACTTGCCTTTGCCTGGAACCTTTTTCCGTGACAATTCCTCTAAATGGACTTCCTTCTTTCGGCGTCTTTACGCTGAAGAAGACTTCCAGATGGAACTTGTCAGCCTTCCCAACTCTAGCGGCTAACTGAGTTAACGATAGACGTTAACAAAGACTTTTTGCTTTGTTCCGGGTTTTCTTGGTGTCCGCAAAAAATGAGCCAAATTTTCTCTAGAGTAAACTAGCTAGATGAAGGTGCTACAAAACACAGGTGCACGAAGAAACATGCCAAGCCTTTTCTTCCGTGCACTTCAGGCATGGTGTATAAGATACCACTCTCATGTGGCAAGAGCTACGTCGGTCAAACGGGCAGATGCCTTAAAGGGGTACGGAAACAAAAATTGAAATATTCAAATTTCGTTCGGAAATGAGTCAAGCATGACGAATAATAACCGTAAATGATGATCGCACGTTTGTATTTTGAACGATTGGCTATATGTTTCGTTCCAAACGGTGCACTCGAGCACGCGCTCGAAGAGAAGCGAAAGGAGACCGCGATGCGACATGGGATATCCGGCGCAAACAAAAACAGAGAGAAAAGTTCCCCGCATTCGTGACGTAGCAAGGCTGGCGTGGTTATGAGCTTTGCCCTTGGTTGCGTTGTCAGCGTTGTGGTGGTGTCAATAGCATCACCGCGTTACAATCGAGCCCTTCGAAGTACCCGTGGGGTGACGAGCGTGTGGCTTGCTCAAGGAGCACGTAGCGTCCACAACACTGTCAGCTTAGGGCTGAACGGGGTGGGAAAAGCAACATTTGTTCCGAGTTTTGAGCGACGGGCTAATCTTCTAAGGGGAGAATGGCTTTTGTCCGATTGGTCCGAGAAAGAGGGTAGTCCTTCCTTTCAGTCTTCTTGGACCGTTTGGTAAATTGCGCGATTTGTGAGTTGAGCTAGGAGGAAAGCTAAGAAGGAAAATGTTGAAATTCCAAAGAGCGGCGCTGCTCCGAAGGAATCTGCTACGTCACGACTACGTAGCAAGTTCCCCAACGTTGCTAGATTACCTCCCAAATAGGCTCCGCATGCATCCACCAGGTGCACATTGAAAGATTGTTTATTTAGCTTTAAAATTAGTTTTCTTGTGCCTTTCAACAGAAGACTGGTGCATTTGAGGTTAGGGTGCAACATGCAACACATTCAAGCTAGAAAATGAGCGCTGGAATTTCGTTTCCCTATCCCTTTAATGATAGACTACGCGAACCTGGTCGCTATCTGAAGAGCCACAGTAGGAGGGCATTTGCAACACATTGTAATGAGTGCAAATGCAGTTTGTTATTCGGGGAAACAAGCATTCTAGGGAGGCATAAAGACAAACTGACCCGCGAGGCGCTGGAAGCCTACCACATCCTGTCTGCTGATAAGGAATGCATCAGTGCTGAATCAGTGTCACTAACAAACAAGGAAATAGACTTTTTGAAACACACAATGAAGAGCCAGCGTGAACCACGGTTGCCGCAAAACTTCAGGCAAGATGACAACGCGACAGCCGACTACGGATGAGCTGCTTGTTTTCATCTTTGACAATGAAGAGCCTGCACGAGCCAAGATTGATTCAAAACACCCTGCATGATGGCAACGTGACGGCCCACAACGGATCTGGCGTTTAAACAAATTACCTGGTGTCTGAAGCATGTGTCCGCGAGGAAACACCCTACTATTTATTTTTCATCTTTAATAGAGGTGATGATTTTTTACAATGTTCTTCCTTCTCTTCGTCCCAGTAAATATAGTTGTGAGTAGCGCTCTTTCCTGTATCTTCTCTCTTCTCTCTACATGCACGCTAATACCGTTTAGATCACTGGAAGCAACAAGCTCAAGCCTCTAGTAATTGGCAAGTGCAAGCATCCCCGATGTTTCAAGAATGTTACGAAATTGACCGTTTTATATGAAGCTAACAGCAAAGCATGGATGACTCTAACCATATTTAGCAAGTGGATCCATGGCCAGGACACTCGATATTCACGCAAGAACAAGAAGGTTGTTTTCCTCGTAGACAACTGCCCTGGACATGCAGTTGTGGAGGCCCTGAAAGACATACAACTGGAATTTTTACCCGCCAACACCACATCAGTGCTACAGCCCATGGATCAGGGAGTAATCCAAGCTCTAAAACACACTTTGACAAGAACCTCTAGCAGAGGATGCTTCTGTGCATGGACCGAGGCAAAGACTAGAAAGTGGATATCCTTTGGGCTGTGTTCTTTCTTGACCAAGCTTGGAGGCAGATCAGTGCTAGCACGATTGCAAATTGTTTCAGGCGTGCAGGATTTGCTTTAACCCTGCAAGATCCAGGTATTCAGGATTTGTCTCCAGCAGTAACACGAGGATCTTGCTGAGGAGGAAGACCAAGACCTATTGGAGCAGTTTTCAGTGAGAGGAGTTTCATTTGACTTCGACGAAAATGTACACATTGAAAATGACGTTGCGACCTGCTCTGAAAACACCGTGGAGAGTATCGAAGCTAAAATTTGCAATGAAGAAAGTTGTCCCGACAAACAAGACTCATATCGACAACTCTTTACGACATTCTCTTTCTATGTTCAGTACGCAGAAACAAGGACAGGGACTGATTGCACAAATTCAACACTGGAGAGGTGCACCAAATTTCTGCATCAGAAGCATGACTTCAACTAAAGGTGGTTTGATAATAAACAAATCTCTCTCCTATTTGGAAATGATGTTTTATTGGTATAGTCAAACCTCGATATAACAAACTTCAATGTAACGAAATCCTCGATTTAACGAAGTATTTCACTTTTAATAATTTCTTGTCCATAGACCCCCATGTATTTTTAGTCTCTATATAACGAAGTCTGTTTTGCTACTATTTCAATATAATGACGCGCCATTGCTATAGAAGGCAATAAATAGGCTCAAAAGAACAACTTCGCAATCAAATTCTGTTTAAAAAAAAAAAAAATTCTGCAAAAATACGACCGCTTCATAGGTTACTTCACAGGGACGGGCTTCCCAACGTGCCCAGGCTGCCCGAGCATGCAGCGCCGGTAGCGCTGGCGAAGCATGCGGCAAAGCGCATCCCGCGGGGCTGGCCAGAAAATGCCGAGCAAAAAGTTACCACGGCATAACAGCATCACCACTGACATTCACTGATCATCATAGTCCACTGTAGCGCGGGTAGCGCAAGAGCCAACATCAGCGGGAGCGGCGTAATGGCACGACCGCGCGGGCAGTGCCATCTAGGAGAAGACCGACTATTGTCTCGCGAGCATGGAGTCCGCGAAGACATTATAGGGGTCCGCGAAGCTCTGACTTATCAAGCAAGCACGACAAATAAAGTTGTATTTGTTTTCATATTGACATGAAACTATCCAATTTTTGGGTGAATTTTCCCATGTTCATGCCAATCAGAGAAGTCTACTTTACACTAGCCTTTAGTTTTACTCGTTTATTAACTCACTGATAATTAACCTAAACCTTTCCCTTACCCTTATCACACACGGGGTACTCCACCATATCCGCCGATACACAAGGGGTCCACGAAACATGGATGGTTGAGAACCACTGATGTAGAGCAAAGGCAAAAGGGGGCACGAGTGCTGTGTAGGTTGGAAACGCTGGAACCGCCTAACCAGCTCCGTTTTCCAACCAGGCGGTTCACTCACGTGCTTGCTGCTACGGGGAAACGTGAAGTTCTTTCTCTGGATGAGAAAGTAACGTTTTGGACGCCATTTCCAAAGGCGAATGGAACGAGGATGTCGCAGCTCGCTTTGGTATACTGCAGAGTTCCCTTTCAACAATTCTGAAAGCAAAGTATTCTATTCTCGGCTCCCTGAAGAGTGGCACAAGCAACCTACGCAAGCGACTGAAAGCTGCCACTAATGAACATGTGGATAAGGCAGTCTTCATCTGGTTCATGAACACTTGTGCGAAAAACATCCCACTAAGAAAAGCTGTACTGCAGCAAAAGGCCAAGGACTTTGGATGTCTTCTGGATGAAGACAAGTTCAAGGTGAGCAGTAAATGGCTGCACAGGTTCAAGGCCCAGCACGCAATTGTTGGAAAGATAACAAGTGGAGAATCAACGTCGGCCGATGCGCCCGAAGCTCCTGCTTGGGTCGAAAAAGAACTGCCGGGAATCATGATGCGGTACAAGCCAACTGACATCTACAAGCGGATGAGACTGTTTGTTTGGTTTTTTTTATCGGATGCTCCCAAATAGGACACTGGCCCTAAAAGGAGACTGATGCCGCGGAGGAAAGCAGAGCAAGGTGCGGGTCACGATTATTCTGTGCACGAATATGTACGAGAGTGACAAGCGGATGCCGTTCATAATTGAAGAAAGCAAAAAGTTGCGATGCTTCAAACATGCTTGGGTCCTCGAAATCGAATACACGTCCAACACAAAGGCGTGGATGACCCATGACATCTTCCGCAGATGGCTCGGTGACTTCGACAAGGCGATGAAGAATGACAGCTGCAGAGTGTGTCTACTGCTGGACAACTGAAAGTCCCGCGCAGCACATACCGGACCTGGAGCTAACAAACGTGGAGCCGCAGTTCTTCCCATCTAACTGTACGTCCCCAATTCAGCCGCTCGACCAGGGCATTATCAACAGTGTGAAGTGCGTGTATCGTCAGCGGTTGATCGATAAGCTCCTGCTCAACTTTTGTTTGAAACGTTCAACGAACGTGGACATCTTTCAAGCACTGGCGGGTGCTCTCCACATCTTCGAAAGCCACGACGAACGAAACCATCCAGAACTGTTTCCGGAAAGCTGGATTTAAAACACCTTCAGCATCAACAACCAATGCTCTCAGGGAAGCAAGCGGAAGTGCTCCCACAGTTTCGCCCTTTCCGAGCGAAGATGAGACAGAGCCAAACCAAGAGGCTCTTCTGGGAGCATGGTAGTCCCTCCGTGGTGACGGTGTTGTCCTCGACGACGTCACTCTGGAGGACCACCTCTACGGGAACTTGTGCGTCGTTGCGACGGAAGCGGTTACCGACGCTTCCATCGTGCAGGACGTGGTCGGGAACTCGACCAAGGGTGACGACGATTCTGTGGCCGACGCCGAATAAACTCCCCAGGTAGCACGCCAGAGGAATGCCCAACTTGGGCAAAGGTCTGGCAAACATAAGGGCCTAACTTTGGCGCAGTTAGGGTTTTGCACCATGGCACTCATCAGTGCCAAAGTACGGTGCCTAACTATAACCTTAGTTGGGCGATCCTAGGGCATGCCAAAGTTTGGCTCTTCTCTGGTACGCCAGAGGAGTGCCAAAGTTGGTGCCATACTTGAGCCATAACTGCCATAGTAAATCCTAATCTGGGAATTCGGGGCATGCCAAGGTTTGGTGTTTCTCTGGTCCGCCAGAGGAACTCCAAAGTTGTCGCCATACTTCAGCCATAACTGCCAGAGCAACGCCTAATTTCGGTATTTGGGACGTGCCAAAGTTTGGCTTTTCTCTGGTTTTGGCCCAAAGATGCCAGATGAGAGCCGAACTATCAGAAAATGAAGCCTAACTTTGGCACTTGTTTGGTGATTTTGCCACAAAAATGCCAGATCTCAGCCGAACTACAAGGAAGTAAGCCAAACTCTGGCACAACTGTGGAAATTTTGGCCCAAAGGTGCCAGATGACTGCCGAACTATAGGAAAGTGAAGCCTAAATTTGGCACTTGTTTGGCGATTTTGGCTTTAAGATGCCAGATGTCAGCCGAACTACAAGCCACTAAGCCTAACTCTGGCACATGTGGAGCGATTTTGGCCCAAAAGTGCCAAATGACAGCCGAACTATCAAAAAGTGAAGCCTAACTTTGGCATTTGTTTGGCAATTTTGGCAAAAAAATGCCAAATATCAGCCGAACTACTGGGCAGTAAGCCTAACTCTGGCATTTGTTAGGCAATTTAGGCCCAAATATGCCAGATGACAGCCGAACCACCAGGCAGTGAAGCCTAAATTTGGCACTTGTTTGGCAAATTAGGGCCAAAATACCCAGACTCTTGCCAAGGAAGGTCAGGTTTGGCTCTACTTTGGCTTTTTCGGGCTTTTTAATGCCCTAAACTCCCAGACAAAAGCCAAAGTTTGGCCCAGAACTTGGTGCTACCTGGGCCCAGGTAGCATGCCAGAGGAATGCCCAACTTGGGCAAAGGTCTGGCAAACATAAGGGCCCAACTTTGGCGCGTTAGGGTTTTGCACCATGGCACTCATCAGTGCCAAAGTATGGTGCCTAACTATAGCCTTAGTTGGGCGATCCTAGGGCATGCCAAAGTTTGGCTCTTCTCTGGTACGCCAGAGGAGTGCCAAAGTTGGTGCCATACTTGAGCCATAACTGCCATAGTAAATCCTAATCTGGGAATTCGGGGCATGCCAAGGTTTGGCGTTTCTCTGGTCCGCCAGAGGAGCGCCAAAGTTGGTGCCATACTTGAGCCATAACTGCCATAGTAAATCCTAATCTGGGAATTCGGGGCATGCCAAGGTTTGGCGTTTCTCTGGTCCGCCAGAGGAACGCCAAAGTTGTCGCCATACTTCAGCCATAACTGCCAGGGCAACGCCTAATTTCGGTATTTGGGACGTGCCAAAGTTTGGCTTTTCTCTGGTTTTGGCCCAAAGATGCCAGATGAGAGCCGAACTATCAGAAAATGAAGCCTAACTTTGGCACTTGTTTGGTGATTTTGCCACAAAAATGCAAGATCTCAGCCGAACTACAAGGAAGTAAGCCAAACTCTGGCACATCTGTGGAAATTTTGGCCCAAAGGTGCCAGATGACTGCCGAACTATAGGAAAGTGAAGCCTAAATTTGGCACTTGTTTGGCGATTTTGGCCCTAAGATGCCAGATGTCAGCCGAACTACAAGCCACTAAGCCTAACTCTGGCACATGTGGAGCGATTTTGGCCCAAAAGTGCCAAATGACAGCCGAACTATCAAAAAGTGAAGCCTAACTTTGGCATTTGTTTGGCAATTTTGGCCCAAAAATGCCAAATATCAGCCGAACTACTGGGCAGTAAGCCTAACTCTAGCATTTGTTAGGCGATTTAGGCCCAAATATGCCAGATGACAGCCGAACCACCAGGCAGTGAAGCCTAAATTTGGCACTTGTTTGGCAAATTAGGGCCAAAATACCCAGACTCTTGCCAAGGAAGGTCAGGTTTGGCTCTACTTTGGCTTTTTCGGGCTGTTTAATGCCCTAAACTCCCAGACAAAAGCCAAAGTTTGACCCAGAACTTGGTGCTACCTGGGTCTCGAGATCCCAAGCACTCGGGAAGCGCTCGACGCAATGGACGTACTGAGGCGGTGCACAGCATCGCACGGGCAGTAAGATGCTGTGAAAGCGCACTGGGCACTCAAACGCCATACGACGTCGCTGCTACTGTCGAACAAGGCGCAAGCAAAAGTCACGGACTACTTTGTCCTCAAATAAATGTCATTTTCAGTGAGTGTTCACACTTGTAAAATGCTTTGGAAATTTTTTTGCATGCTAAAGCCAAATTTTGATTGAACGAAATTTCAATATAACGAAGTAAATTGAAACTTTACCGACTTCGTTGCTTCGAGGTTTAACTGTACAAGTTGATTTGGAAAGTTGTAATCGGTAGTGATAGTGGAATGGTTACGGTGGGATTGAACTCATCATGTCAGAACTTTCATACAAGCATTGTAATGCACTTCACCATTAATCCCCCTTTCACACCCAATAAAAGGAAATAACATTTGCTTTGTTGGTGAGCCATACTCCGATTTGTGAATTGATACAAAAATGTTGTCTATTCTGTACCTCCCCAAGGATTCTGAATGGATTGAAGAGGACGACGGCTTCACGCAGAGGTGGCAGTCCCACTGCCTTGGGGCTGTGGACGGAAAACATGCTGCCATCACCTGCCCCAGGAACTCCGGCCCCACCCACCGCAACTACGAGGCTCTGGTACTTGTCACCCATGTCCTAGATATACAGTGAAACCCGTTTAAAACGAGCCCACATACAGCGAATTATTGTAGATATCGAACTCGCAGAAAATTTAAATAAAAAATGCATGTAAAAAGGAATTTTTATAACGAACAACATATTGGCCATGTCAAACTTTTTCCCCTGGGAAGGTTTTCAAAAACGCGCAAACAATCGTCTTTTAGCGTGTCCTTTCCCCCAAAAAAAGTATGAAAGAAAGAAATTCCAAAAGCTCAAGTTGCGAACATAATCGAGCGAAGAGAAGCGATTCAGAAGGGGAGAAAGCTAAAAAGTACACTCTGTACGCAAGCACAGAAAAAAAAAAAAACTTTTCATCACAAAACGATTGCCCACGAAGAGAAGCGATTCAAAGAACAGATAAGCTAAAAAAAACTGCACGCATGCAAAAAAAAACAAAAGAAACGGCACTTTGCTACAAGGCGGAAGCGAAGAGATGAGAAAGAAAGAGAAGCTCTCGCCTTACAACGAACGCATCGTGGAGTTCATTGTAAATGTTTTTGCTATATCGAATTACTTGCTATATCGAACTGATCGTAGTGTTTCCTGCTGTTCGTTATAAACGGGTTTGACTGTAGCTTGGTAGTTCGTAAATCCGACTGTAGTGCACGAGCATAGGTTTGGCAGCCCATCTCTTGTCAGACGCATGTTAATGTCGAAAGACATTGACACCGACAAAGCGCGGGAACAACAGTCTTTGTGGTTGGGGCCTAAGACTCAATCTGTGTGCATGGTTTCGTGTGTATCTGTCGTTTTGTTTCGAAAAACAAAGATTAAAAGAATTTGAACCTGCACTGTCTACTCAGATTCTTAGTGAGGTTTCTATATAGCAGTTCATTCGGCTAGATGGCATGAACACAACAGTGCTTTTTTCCCTGTTTTGCTTTCTACAAATATAACAAAATGGGCATAGGTGCAACATGAAGTCAGGGGCCGATACTGTAAACGACTAGATTTTCGCGGGGACCTAATTTTCGCGAATTTCGCGAATCGCCAACAATTCGCGAGAAATACGTCCCGCGAACAATTCGGGCAATATGTGAACGCTATGGAAGCTACACTCGATTCGCGAAAATTAGAACCCGCGAATAATTTCAAATTTTCAGCTTTGGCCCGATTCGCGAAAATTTGAGCCCGCGAAAATTAAATCGCTTACAGTATTTAGTATAATTTGCACTAGTAAAAGTCTGAAAAACAAAAATTTCATGTTCGTGCTGCATCCAATGATCTCCATGATTTAAAATGCTAACGCAAGTATAAAATAATGCTTTAAGGTTTGGTTTGAAAGCCCGCAGAGCATTGCAAGAAACACTGCTATGCTGATTACAACCATAGAGTTATTATAATGTATGGTAGAGCTTCCACTGGCGCTAGCGTCTATGCGAGCTCCTGCAGCATTTTGAAGCAGACAGCAAACAGTATGAATGTCACAGAATTCGACTAGGTACTTTTTTTCTCTTTTTTGGAGTTCTCGCGAGGAAGCGCATATGGTCGTCGGTCGCCCCTTCCCCTCCGCAGGTTGAGCGAGACAGCTGGGGCCATCGGCTGGTGCTGTTTCGCGGCCCCCGCTAATTAGGAACCGCGAGAGAGGTCCCCTCTCGAGGAGGGTGCGGCAACGTGTTTTGTCCCCGACTCAGGCCGTTTCTTTTTTGTGTGTGTGTGTCTTGTCAAAAAAAAAAATGGGAAAGGGAGGACCTCGGCTTGGTTCCAAGCCTAGTGAAGACAGTGTATGGCCGAGACTGGACCGGTGGGTGGACGCGACGCGAAAGTTGGGAGCGAGAGCGGGTGCGACGGAAGGCGGAACGCAGAAGAGCTCGGAGCGGCTCTGCAGGCCCCAAGTGTGTGTGCTCGTGAACAAGTGCGGTGCCGAGGAGCATCGCACGGAGCATCCAAGCACACACAGACTTCCCCGTTTCAACCAGCGTCGCAACGGGCCCGCGTCACCCACACTTCTCCGGACCCAGGTTCGCTTTACTCACCCTCATAGAATTGTATACCACTTAGAGCTATTATTGTGCTATACCTTTTTTGTTTGTTTGTTCGCGTCTAGTGTCCAGTGTGGACGACGTCGTTATACCGTTGCTCTGCCGGTTTTTTTTTATGTGTGAGTAGCACATGCGTGCTAAGGAAAGCAGTGTATTTTTTTTTTTTCCCTTCAATTTGATTGTGTGTAAAAGAACAACATGTGAGAAGGGCAAGGGTTGGTTTGTGTTTATTATTCTTTTGCGTTTGGAGTACGCATTGCAGTTTGAACGTGATTCAAGTAAATCGTTCGTTAATTAAATGCTACGCCTCCGTCTCGTTCCTCTCCCCTCACGGTGAGTTTGTCCACCAAGGCATGGACCTATCGTCCAATCAGCGGTCCTAACAAAATTATAAATTTTGTTTGCATGGGGATCATTTGGATCTTTTATTTCTCCGAACCTGTGACAAACTGGCGCCTGCGAAAGGACTCGTGAAGATCCAAGAGGCGAAGTGCCCCGAGACGAAGCATCAGGAGCGCTCATTTTTAGAAATAGCTGGGTACTACCGAGAGTTCATCACCAACTATGCTAAGGTGTCCGCTCCCCTGACCGGCCTGACCCAAAAGGGGGGGAGCAACCGCTTCGAATGGAAGAGCCCGAGAACGAGGACTCGTTCGACGAACTGAGGCGCAAGCTGGCAAGTGCGCCGATTTTCCGACTGCCGGACATCCAGAGGCCTTTTGTTCTCAGGACTGATGCCTCGGATCAGAGCATCGGACCGGTACTACTCCAGGGGCACGATGGGGTTCTACACCCGGTCGCATACGAGAGCCAGAAACTACTGCAGAGGGAGGTAGCCCACGCCACCGTTGAGCGTGAAGGGTTGGCGCTGATCTAGGGAATCAAAAAATTCCACACATACCTCTACGGGAGGTCCTTTGTGCTGGAAACAGATCACCAGCCCTTGCTTTAGACCAATCGTACCCGACATTTCAATGCTCGTGTGATGCGCTGGAGCCTCCGGCTCCAGGAGTACGATTTCCGCGTACGACACATTCAGGGGAGCGAAAACGTCGGGGCGGATTACCTCGGTTGCTTGTAGGGCAGGGCCAGCGCAGTTTTTGCTGGCTCCTGCAGATGGGGTTTGTGCTTGCTGAAGTGGAGACAGCGGAACTGTATGTGTATTTTTTTTTTGTGAGTACAACGATAAAATGTTTTTGTGTTTGTTTGTTCCTGACAAATATCTGTTCAGCCGCATGCATACGTGCAGGCTGCCGCCCAGTTTTGTGTCGAACTTTGCGATTGTCTCAATATTCACTGGTGACTATTTTTGAATTTCGGTTCGGTTCGGTGAAACAGGTTCGGTGAAATAAGATATCCTATGCAAACAAATTTATAATTTTGATAGGATATCTTATTGCACCGAAACCTGTGACAACGAAATTAACTTCCGGTAATGTATTCCTATAGGAAAACGGGTTTGCATTTTGAGTCTTTGGGAGAGAAAAAAAAATTGCGTTGGAAACTTCGCTTGTGGTGAATAGTATGTCACTTTATTAACATTGTAAGAGTATATTTGCTTTAGTTTGCAGGTTCCTTTTAATTTTGGAGTGACGGGTAACCTGGACAAATCGGTGAGCAGTAGGCAGTACTACAGTCCAAGCGGGTAAAGACAAGCTGCGAATCAAAGCAAACATGTCAAATTAAACGCACGTAGGGTTCATTCAAGGTATGCAAACGTTCAGATTACCTTCAGATAGCTAATATGCCAGATCTCGTCACCTCACGGAAGTGACTCTTGATGGGTCACTCGTGGATCAAAGCAAACACTGTTCACAAACTGTTGCCTGGCCGGTTCTAAGGTCTAAGTAGAGAGTTGTTCTTGCTGTCTGTTTTAATTCGTTACATTAGCGTCCATTTGGGCACTATTGCCTATTTATAGCTTCTATGTGCTTTTCACTTTTATTTTAAGGGAGGAAGTGGGTTCTCAAAAAATATTTTTTGTTTATTGGTTTATCTCAATGATTTTTTGCACAGGCATGCAGTTTATTGTGCTGATTTCATAACTGCAATCAGATTTCAGATATCTCTTCTTTGTCAAAAGTTATCAACAAAATAAAATATTAATTAGCTAATTTTAGGAAAAGTTTTAAAAAACCTTCTTATTAAAATTTTAATGAAAAAAAGGTATCAATTGATTCCCAAAGAAATGCCATACAAGCTAAAGCTATTTTTATTTCTTTAGCAGCATATAATCATGTAAAAAATTAAAGTGAATAGAAGACATACAATAGCGGCTATAACAATGTCTAATAATGAAATGCCAGTTTTATATACCACAAAATATCATAATAAAAATAGCTTTAGCTTGCAGTCTAGTTCATTCCAAAGAAAATAGTACTAAGTTTATGAAAATCGGTTGAGCGCAAGTGGATCAAAAAGCCTCCTGGCCAGAGAAGAGGCTAAAAAAACCAAAGCTGAGAAAATCGACTTTGAAACTTGGGTATGCATAACTAACAACATTGAAGCTTTAGATGGGTTGAATGCTTTTAGTTTGAATTTCATACTAAGGGAGAGACACGGGTAGGGATCAGCCCATATGCAACAATTGGTTAGCCCTCAGAAGGGCTTCTTTAGGGGACGCGGGGACGTTTTCAAAGCACCAGCTTGTGAATGGGCGCGGCCATTCCGCACTGCTCACATTTGGTGGTCGCGAAGAACATGTTCAACACGTTCAAATCCACGATCACGAACTGCGTGCCGAAATCTGTCTCTTTATCCTTGACAGTGACATTGAGGGGTCTAACTTCCGTTGTGTGGCAATTTTCGCGGCCAAATCCTCCTTCATCTCGTCAGCCCGCACCGCACGTTGAGCAGTTTCGCTTGCCGTGTAGAAATGCGAGTCGAATCGTGACGCACCAAGGCCGAAGCCGTCGTCTTTTTAATTGCTCACATCAGGGGCGGGCACCTCGGAAGACGATGCAGCTGCTGGCAGCTGAACTTGCCGCATGTCCGCCGCAAGCAACGCGGCTGGCGATGCGAGCCAAGTCCTCTTGTTCTACGCCCGACGCTTCCGCTTGCCGTACGCACGCTGCGTTGAAAGCTTCACGCTAGGCATTGCGATCACTACCGATGTCTCCTAAAGACATCGAGCTAAACGAAGCAGGCGAACGCCGAAAAATAACGTTCTTGAAGCCAAAACGCAACCGCTAGCAGACGACAAACAACGATATCGGCTGCTCCCGACTCCTTCCGCGCCACGAGGAAGGAGAGGAGGGAGAGGAGAATCACATATTTCAGGAGAGGAGGCATGCGCTTTGGCCAATAGCGACAGCGCTCGCTGCGGCCCGTGCTTCTTAGCCAATCGGTAGCTCGGTTTCTTTCTCCGGGGAAACGCGGTATTCTGTGCTTTCCCCGGGCGGACGCCATTTTTTATGGCGCCAAAAATGTAGACAAAGAAGCAAGCTTTCGAACGAGACCAAAATGGCCGCGAATGGGCGCGCACCGGCGAAGGGCGCGCGTTTCGACGTTGGTTTTCTCTTTAGGGGAGGTTTTGGGCGCGTTCCACGCGACGTAATTATCGTTTTTTTTATACTTTCAGTTTGAATTACGCTATAATATTTCGGAGAGAGGTGCTTGGATATGTAAGGCACCCAAATACAGGATTTTTAAAAAATTAACTTTTTCGCGATTTTTTGCATTTTTAGGACCCGCGTCCCCCCTTAAGTGCAAATGCACACCCTGCAGTAACAGTATTGTAGGTAAAAAACATTATACCGGCATATCAAGCTAGTTGACCTCCGAGCTTGCTACTTCCATTTGAAATAAAAAGGCTGTAATTGACATGTATTTTTGCCTTCGTGTTTAGGAAATATTCCGAACAATCTGTTACGTTACAACATCTCGTTATATTTACACTTACAATTGAGCGCCGAAAGAAAATGCATCCACATTTTCCAATAGGAGTGCATTACCGGAAGTCAATTTTATACTGCTTGCCGTCCGTTTCAATTGGGGTCAGCAGACTAGCGCCAGTGGAAGCCCTAGCGTAAATATAACAATTCTATGATTTTGGCACTATGTTCTCTGGGCAGTTTCTTCTTTCAAAGTAAACAGAAAAAGCTTGCGAAATTTAAAGAAGTACAACATGATCGCGACGTCACATTGTGTTTTCTTTTATTTTTAAGTTTAGCTGACCTTTTTTATTCGAAACACAGAATTACGCAAGGCACACCTTGTTCTAAATTCCCTAATGCGGTGGCTCTCAGGGCGCTCCACCACTTTCCAAATCAGTCCTCAGCTCCTAATTGCTTCGTTTATATTTGTTTTTAAATTGGTGATGTTGGCTGGGATACCCTATTTCTACATCGTAAGCCAGCAGCAATAGATGTGCCACACAAGCCAGTCACACCCTACAGTATTTCCTTGCTGCTACATTCACACATTTTTACCAGACGAGGAAAAGTATCATTTTTTTTCTTCATATAACAACTTATCTGGTCTCTTTCTCAACCAGTTACAAACTTTAGAGGAGACATCTTGAATAATTCTGTTACTTTGTTTTGTTATATTTAATTAGATTTAATAAGAAATATAGGGATATTACAGAAGTTATGTAAATTAAAATAAAATCAATGCACTATCAACGCACTATAACTACCCGTGTTTGGAGATTTGTTCGTCCTTTGTCCATCTTGTTCCCCTTCTCCTGGGATTATTTTTCGTCATTCCTGTCCAGCTCGCTTGCACTTCTTTTAATTGCATGATAAAAATACAATAGTCACCTTCTTTTTTTACCGAGTCAGTTTTATGGGTGCTCGGATTTGTATGCAAGATTAGGAGTATCAGAAATTATATTTCAATAAGCATTGACTCATTACAGTTTTTTTTTTTTTTTTTTTTAGAGGCAGCCACTGTTGGTCATGGCACCCAGAGGGTCCTCTTCCTTTGTGTTAGGAACAAGTTCTGCATAATGCGTGCAAGGACGAAACCTGGAGAGACATCTGCAGCACACAGGTGCTTAAAGAACTGGCAAGGAAGCTCCACGACCATGGAGAAGGACATCATTGTTGAGGGTTTCCGTCGTAGCGAGGAAATGCATGGCTTGAAGTACAATTGCCTCATTGCAAATGGTGACTCAAGCACCTGCAATGTGATCTTGGACGCAGCTCCATATGGTAATCAATTGGTCCCAAAGATTGAGTGCAGGAATCATATCCTCCGAAACTATAGTGGACACCTCAGGGACATAGCTCAAAGAACGAGGCCCGTACCTGATTCCAGGAGCGTTGAAGAACCTCGTTCTGCGGAGTTCCGTTCGTTTGAGGTTTGGCATATACACAGCCATCAAGGCAAGAGCAGCAGAAAAGAACCTTCCTTTGCAGTGCAAGAACTGAGAACTCGGCAAAGGACATTAGAAATGGGCCAGATCACGTGTTCGGGCAGCATGGCTACTGTGCCCCATACTTTTGCAAGGGCCCAAAGCCTGGACAGGTCAACCATGTACCTGAGTTGAAGAAATGCGGCTTGAACGATGAGATTGCAGTTGCAGCAAATCGTCTCGTGAACAATGTCAGCAGCCTGATGTTGGATGTTGACGGCAATGCAGCAGAGCACACCAACTCTCTCTCAGCAAAGTTTGTTGGTGGGAGGCGGTTCAACTTTTCATAAAGAGGGTCATACCGTATGCACTGCCTTGGTGCTGCTGTCGCTTTCAATTCACCAGGGAAGTAACACTGTGCAAAAAAAGGTTAGGAAAGTGTACAAAAGTGTACTAGAGGGCATTTTCTTCACGAAGAGCTGCCTCAAGGAAGCGCAGGTCTTTGCAGCAACCCCGTGCAAGACGCTCATTAGGCGCGACACCTTGCTGAGCATCCTGGACCTGATGCAGATTACCCTATGGTCCTCAAGCACAGCAGTCAGATATGGAACCAGAAAAACTCTAGCGTAGTTGCCAGGAATTTTTGAAATCGCTTCGTCTGTCAGAAAACAGTAGGTCAGAGCTTGAACGAGCAACATGTGGACACTCCGCATGCCCAAGGTGGAAAGTTGAGAGAAAAAAATGACTCACTGCTTCGTCTTTTGGAAATATTTGCAAGTTGATGCCAACTACGAGCTGTTCAAACATCGTTGTGGGTCTTCTTTACAGAGAGTTCTATTCAGTTGCACACACAGCATGGCATTGATAATGAGCCTATGACTTTATGGAAACTTGAGGCTGACAGGGGGTTGTTGTTGAACCGTGGGGGCACTTTGTTGATCTAGAGCATCCATACCTTGGAGCAAGCCCTGATGGGCTGGTTGGTGATAACACGTTCGTTGAAGTCAAATGCCCGAAGAGGGCCGAGTTCCTTACGATACAGGAGGCAGTTGACCAAAACCGAGTTCCTTACGATACAGGAGGCAGTTGACCAAAAAAACATGTTTCTTGGTAAACCAGGCGAAAAACCTCAAAGACCAGGGGCAGCTGCACTTTGCAAGGAGCGAGTTTTTCCTCTTTTGTGTACATACACAATGTGATTTTCATGTGAATATAGTTACTCGAGACAACCTGTTCTGGAAAACATAGATGCTTCCTAGCCTCCAGAAGCTTTATCACTGCTGTCTGCTTCCAGAATTAGTGAATCCTCGTCAAACACGCAGCATGCACATCAGAGACCCGGACTACATCGTTCAAAAGATTCAGGAAAGAGCTAAGAAAGCGCTTCAGGCAAGCAAAGTATATTGTTGAAAAGCTGGCCTTACTGCATCGCTCTGATTTTCCACTATATTACTGAATATATTACTCGTCTTACGAACATTAATTAACAAGAGCTTGAAAACAGTGCAAACGTCAAGCATGAAGTGCATACTTCGAGTTGAATATGCGTGCGTATGATTTCTTTACTAGGTGCAAATGTGGCCAATGTGTGGTGCTGCCTGACTTCGAGCTTGGGGAGTGCCTTTGCTGCAAAGAAATTTGCACCAAATTTCCCGACCTACAATCAACAAGCTGCATTACTACAAACGAGAAGTTCCCCCTTATCTGCCTGAACATTACAATGTTAAAACTATCGTACTTCGAGCTCCACGATAGGAAGCTGCCTATGTTAAAGGACATCCACAAGTCTATGTTGTTAGGAAGTGAATATTCTGCCAGCAGCTGGCACAACCCGGGAATATAATTGCCGGCAGTTGTCCTGTATTGGGTCTCGTATAAAACGAATTGTCAAAACGACTATTTAAAGCTGTAGAGTTGCTCAGTGGAAAGGTGTCCGCTTCACAAGTAGGGTTCAGGTTCGATCCAGAAAATGGGCATACTGTTTTTGTGCTTTTTTTGTTTTCATGCGTGCGTGTTTCATTTCGTTCCGTCTTGCAAGCACGTGGAGGAAGCATCGGTCACACTCTCGCAGCATCGAGTCGAGTGGTCAAGGGAGAAATGGATGCAACGAAGAGAAAGAGAAAAAACCTGGGCTTTGCAACGAAACTGGATATCATCAGACGCGTTGAACGTGGCAAAAAGAAGTTTTAGGTTGCGGAGGCTTTTGGAATTCCACGCAGCACCTTGAGTGTGCTTCTCCGAAGCAAGGCCGAGATCAAAGAGAAGGCAGGGGAGCGCAGTCATTTGGGAGCTTGTCGTGTGCGAACCCCTACGTTCGTCAAGATCGAAGAAGCCCTCTACAAGTGGTTTCTGGCTGTCCGCGCCAAAAATATCCCCGTGGATGGCCCAAGTTTAACTGAGAAGGCAAGAAGCTTTGCAATAGCATTTCAAGGGGAAACCTTCTGTAGGGGAACTGGTTGGCTCCAGCGATTCATAAACCACTACAGCAGGGGTCTCAAACACACGGCCCGCGGGCCGCATGTGGCCCGCGACTCGCTTAGACGTGGCCAGCAGGCAACCGGTTACGGGTCCCGGTTTCCGAGTCTCGAGCGCTAGAAATGATATGCGCCATCGTGATCTCATCTCGCCGATTCATTTTCGCTCAAAAGGTCGCTCCGCTCTTTTAACGTATTCACATAGTTTTTACTTACCTGCGTTCACTTGCCTTTTGTTTCGCTTTATTTTGTGCTTCCAAGCTTTTTGTAATGTCAAACAATTCCGCTACTAAATGTGCAAGCGCGAGCGCTTTGTTGAAGGATGCATCTCGGCTGGGCGAACTCTCGATCAGCAGGAGCAACTGCCAAAGATAATGCTACATACTCCGAATTTTCGCCCTAGAAAAAAAAAAAAAAGAAAAAAATTACCATAAAAGACAAGTATGGGTGTTGTAATATAAATCGTCGGGAAAGCAAGAAGTGTCAAATAACTGATTTGTTTTTTTAGAGACATGTTGAGCTTGGTTAATTTCTGAGTGAATTGAGCAACAGGAACGACAATGTATTTGTTCTCTTGTTCTATTAAAATGCCAGCACGTTTGCGGGGCGGGGTCATTTTATTTCTTGTTATTACATCAGGTCAGGGCCCAAAGTAGTCATATAAACAATTGAAATCTAAAAATGTCACTGACAAAATGGAGTTTAAAAAAAGCATAGAGAATGTGGTCTCTTCTCTTTTAAATCTCTTAAGCCCCGCCCCCCCCCCCCCCCCCCTCCCGTCTAACGTTGGCCCCCGAGCTTCCCAGTGCCGGCTATGTGGCCCCCACGCTCAAATGAGTTTGAGACCACTGCACTACAGCATCATCGGCAAAGCGGTTTCCGGTGAAAGAGAGGCTGTCAGCATCCATGACATGAAAAAAATGGCCTTCCGAAGAGTGGCCGGATATCCGCGCGAAATTCTCTCCTTCCGAGATTTTTAATGCCGACGACACTGGACTTTTTTTGCAGATGCTGCCGAACAAGACCCTCGATCTACGGGGCAGCACATGCCACAGTGAGAAGATGAGTAAAGTGCGTGTGACCATCCTGTTTACTGTGAGCATGGATGGATCACGCAGACTCGAGCCATTCGTGATTGGAAAGTTCAAGTTGCTGCAGTGCATGAAGAACTGCAAGAGCCTCCCCGTGCACTGTGACTTCAACAAAAAGGCCTGGATGACTCGTGCTTTTCTCAAAATGGCTTCGGGCCTGGGACGTCAAGTTGAGCAAGTCTAACCGCCGAGTGTGCTTTCTGCTCGACAATTGTTCGGCGCATCACACCGCCTACTAGCTGAAAAACATTGAAGTCAGATTCCTTCCACTGAACAACACAGCAAACCTGCAGCCCCTTGACTAGAAAATTATCGAGGCATTCAAGGTTGGCTACAGAAGACGACTTGTTCAGCGGCTCTTCATTAACCTTTGCATGGGACTCAAGCTTAAGGTCGACCTGTTGGGAGCAATCCAGATGATCTCCCGCACCTTGGCCGACATCAAGCAAGACAGAATGGCCAACTGCTTCCGCAGAGCAGGCTTTGCGATTGCCGCAGAGGAGGGTTTTTCAGAAGCTCTGGACGACAACAGTAGCGAGTCCCTGAATGACGCTTTTCGCCAGCTGTCCGCTTTCCCGGATGCCATGCCGGTCGAGGTGACCGCGCGAGACTTTGTAAGCGTTGATGATGAGGTGCAAGCTGGGGTGGAGCTGAGCGAGACAGACATCGTGGCAGATGTAGGTGACACCGAGGAGGCCGAGTCAAGTGGCAATGAAGGCCCCGGTGACAGAAGGCGGTCCCTTCATGCACTGCCGCTGAAATAGCTTCGACTTTCGCTTTGATTTGTCACTGTTGTGCCACAATTGAGGGCACTGGGCTTTCGCACATGGACAGCGCCGACAAAATAGAGTCCAGTGTGATGAATTTCATAGCTAGAAACAGGAAGCAAGTCAAGACTACTGATCTTTTCTCAGTGAAATGAACTTTGTTACTGTCGAGACCGGTTATAACGAAATAGGGGCTACAGCAAAGCAATCACGATTTCCCATTCCCTTTTGCACTTCGTTATAACCGAAGTCGATTATAACGAAATAGCAGATATAGCGAAGTCATTTCCGATTCCCGTTGACTTCGTTATTACCGGTCTAGACAGTATCGCGCTGCATTTGTGGATTTTTCTCACAATTTTTCACTGCTAAAATAAGAAAAAAAAAGTTTCCATCGCCGTGGTGTGCTTGTCAACTTCGCAGCCTCTTGGATACACCAATCGGTAAACTCTCGTTTGTTATGATTTTAGTGAATCACCAGAGATGTGCGGAGATTTGATTAAGGGGGGAGGCGGGGATCAACTCTTCAAACATGTTTAGAAAATCAGTTTCAAGAAATTTGAAGTTTCGGCATGCTTGGGTCTTCTTTCATGCGATCACAAAGTTTCATGTTCGAAATCAAACTCTAAATATCCTAAACGATTGCTTATATCAGCGCGGATAGCAAAGATAATCCTCAGAACCGCGAGAGATGCGCGTTTCCAAATGCCGCACCGCCGTAACGCAGCGAACGGGCGCGGCCACCTTGGTATCGTTGGAAAGCACATTTCACAACCCCCCCCAATGCCGTCATCAGCCCTCTCCTCCAAAAATAAACGAGCACGCAAAAAAGAAAAGAACGGAAGCACGCCGAAACGGACTCTTGGTCCTGCAACTGGCTCCCTGTTGTCACGTGCTTCAGTGTGCTTCGTAATTGGCTAATGCATCGGTTGCCCCTAGCAACCGCTTCTGCCGCAAGCGTTGCGCACTCGTTTTTCTAATGCTCGGTGGTTGTTTCGAGATTTCGGTACTGCGGAGTGTTCCAAGGCTTAGTGGTTATACCGTTTCCTCGCGTTTGTCTTGGTTTCATTGTGGCTTGAACTCGCAATCATGGATCGACGTTCGTTCAAGAAGAAATACTTAACTACCCATCGTTTCGGCAGTCGCAAGCGGAAGTCTTCGATGGTGAAACGTCTGAAAGCCAGAGAGCCCGCAACAAAGTCCGTTGTTGACGCACCGATGGATACCGCTGCTGCTGCCCCCAAAATTGTGTGCTTGGTGGCCGACTCCGCGGACGCTGCAACTATGCCAGACACGACACACTCAACGTGCAGCAACCATACTATCCAAGTTCATTTGCAATCGCAATTCTTGTCGCCGGACTCATCCCGCGATAGCACCGCGGTGGTTCACGATTCACTGAGTTCTGCATCTGCATACTTATCGGCAATAATAAAGGAGCTGCGGGACCAGAGCCACCCACTGGATCAGAGTCAGCCGATGAATTCATGCTAGTTCAAATCACGGTTTTAAATGCACTGTTAAAGAGCACACCTGCCAAGAGTGCTCGCAACCAAGCTTGACGATCGGGCGAGGCACAAGGCTTGGCCTAGCTGTCAAGATGATCCTTACGTGCTCCATATGCGGAGCCATCGAGAGCCAATGGTCATCACCACGGAGGAAAGAAGGCCGAGCTTTATTTCTTGAAGCCAACCTCAGGTCCATTCAAGCCATCAAGGGAGTGGGGAAAGGTTCCACAGCCCTCACAGATTTTTGGTCAGTGATGAATGTGTCCCACCGAGGATTGCATCGTAAGATGTTCCAGGGACACCTTAAGAAAAGCTTCAGAATGCTTCAGAAGCAGCTACAGCAAGTGTCTTTGGATGCTGTGGAAGCTGTGCGGAAAGTCTACAAGGAGATGGATGGCACATTCACAAAAAATGTGACTTTTGTATATTACGGAACGTGGATGACCCGCGGTCACACCTCGCACATTGGAGTAGGAAATGTACTTGAATTCTACACGGGTTTGGTGATGGACTCCAAAGTGCTGTCAAGCTTGTGCCTTGCATGCATGCTGGGCCAGAAAGATGATCATGTGTGCCAGAGCACCGATGTGAAATCAGGAAGAATGGAAGTGGAAGCTGCGTTGGTGCTTTTTCGCCGCTCCTTGGCTAAGAATGACTCCGAGATATACTAACATTGTTTGTGACTGTGGCAGCCGAACCTTCCAAGCACTCAGTGAGGACGAGACATATGGGTTCGTTGCATTCACGAAAGAGGATTGCGTGAACCACGTAAAAAAGAGGATGGGTTCCCCCCTGCTATCTCTCGTCTCCAAGGCCAAGAAGGGGCAGCCTCTCGAGGGAAGAGGTGGCCTCACCATGGACCTAATCAGGCGGCTTACTAGCTACTACGGGTTGGCCCTGCGCAACAACTCCGATGTCGACGGAACGCAAAAGGCAGTGGTGGCTTCATTCCACCATGTGACGTCGGCAGATGAGCAGCCGCATCATGACCTTTGTCCTCCCGGTCCCCTCAGCTGGTGCTGGCACTGAGTAGCAGAAGCCCAAGGGCAACCGCAGCCAGCACACAAATACAAGCTCGTGAGTCGTGTTGGTACAGCACTCCTGCCCGTCTGCCAGCGCCTTTCAGAGCCTCAGCTCCTTCAACGATGCATCGGTGGAAAAACACAAAATGCAGCTGGGAGCCTCCACTCAGTGATTTGGTCCACCCTGCTCAAGGAAGAGCATGCGTCGTCGATCTCAGCAGAGACTGCAGTCAGCGAGGCGATCTGCCGGTTCAACTCTGGGAACTCGCGTGCCTACAGAGAGTTCTGCTCCTCCCTCGGCAATCAGCCAGGAGGATCGGCACTCCGCAGGGCCTTGGAGAAGGACACCGCAAGGCAAGAGAAAGCTGTACATGCTCACGACGCCAGAGGACAGAGGGTTAAAAAGTGCCATGTCCAAAAGGACACAAAAGACTAACCCTGGGGGGTTTTAAGGTGTGCTAAACATCTTTGAACTTCAGGCCTGGTTTTTTTTTTAAACATTATAATTGGCTGTCGGATCACCTCATGTAGCCGATATCTTCGGAACCCCTTGGGCTATTTGTCTTCCATTTGTTTTGTAATATTCCTTAGGCTATTGCATGCATCATGACATTCCCAGTTTTCTAAAGCTACGTTCCTAAATTTATGAAGCCGTCTAGAAAGAATTACATGTAGGTTCATCTCAGCGTGGCAAAACAAATTATGATTAAAAAACAGCAATAAATGATGTGCCCAGTAACCATGAGGTGGTGGACACAATGGATGTCTTGAGGCGGTTTGCGATCACACAGCAAGACGAAGACGCGATGCAGGCCGTCTGGCTATGCGAATGTCATGTGATGCCAATAATAATGCCAAGAGTAGCCCAGAAAAAGGTGACGGACCACTTTCAACTGAAAAAGAGGCCTCCTCGGTGAGCTTTGTGCACCCAGGAAACATTTGTAGAAACTTTCTTTAACGTAAGCCTCGAATTTCTATGTAGCGAAATTTCAATGTAACGAAGTAAATTCCGAATTTTACCGACTTCGTTACATCAAGGTTTGACTGTATATCACAATGAAAATTTTTTCGTATTATGGCATAGCCATTATCTTTATATGTTTCAAATTTGAGCAAAATCCTCTCATAAATAACGCAGCTTTTGTCAATCCCCACCTCCTCCCTTAAGAGCTTATATTGGCATAATCTAGTATATCGAATTATTGATATATCAAACTATTCTGCAAACCCCTTGTAGTTCGATATATCTGGGTTCAACTAGACAGGCGTTTGACTGTAGCTCCTTGCCAGTTAAGCCTACGTTGTAAAGGGCATTTCTTTATTCTTTTGAGACTAAAAGCAGCACTGATGAGAATCCCGTAGAAATCCTGTTTTGCTCGAGTCCAAAGTCACGGAATCACAATATTGCAGCCGGCAAAACACGAGCACACGGGCGCAATGAGTCGCAAACACGTCGCAAATACGAATAGGATTGGATTGGATTGGATGACGCCAGCGTGTATATGTTGCCAGCACAAGATTGAAAGATTGCGAGATTTATCGCAGCCATTTTGTCGTAGCCAACAAAATCCGTTGGAGGAGGCTTTTTCTATACAGCTTTCGAGTTACCGTATTTACTCGAATGTAACGCGAGTTTTTTTCAAAATTTCCCTCACCTCATTTTGGGGGTTCGCGTTATAATCGAAACGCCTCAAAATTTGCCTGGGTGGTGTCACGATACAGGCTGTGCTGCGACACCGCCAAGGCAAATTGTGAGGCGTTTCAATTACAATGCGAACCCCCAAATTGAGGTGAGGGAAATTTTGAAAAAAACTCTCGTTACATTCGAGTAAATACGGTAACTTGAAAGCTGTATAGAAAAAGCCTCCTCCAACGGATTTTGTTGTCCTACGAGACCGGAAAGAAGTATGAAGTCGAACTCCTAGGTGCGGTTCACCTCATTGAGCGCTCCTGGAAACAAGTCATGCCAGCGTCTATTGCAAACTGCGTCAGGCGTGCGGGGTTCTCTCGCACCCCAAGCTCACTAGAGACGCACGCTACGCCGGAGTTTAATGACTGTAATGAACTCTGCAAAGTGTGCCATCTTACCAGTTGTGCGGACAACGGAGCGGACGGCGACGTCAACTTTGAGGAGTATGCTTTGTACGAGAGACGTCCCAGAGACTGGCGACGTGACCGATGCTGAAATTATCCAGACAGCTTTGGGCAACGTGGACGACGAAGAGGAGGACGATGAACCACCTCGAGAGATCCCGACGTTGGTCGAGACGCGAGACTTGCTGCGTCTACTCCGGAACAAGGTAGAGTACAGCAGCGGTGAGGAACGACCGATGCGACCTTGAAGGTGCTCGAAGATGGTCTTCTAGCCCCGAACGTGAAGCAAATGAATATTGCGACGTTTTTCAGTGCCCAATAAGTGAGTGGAAGAAATAAAATGTGAAGCCGTCAAGTTGTCTGCTTCCCGTTTTTATTGCAAAGGCGCATCACAACACCTCACAGCTCCATGACGCTCCCATTGCAAGTACCAGGTACGCTTGTTTCTAATTCATTCTTTCTCGTTTCAGTAAGTGATTTCTTCCTTAAAAACCAAGCTGTGACTGGTACAGTTCTCTGAAGTGCTTTTCTAAATCCACAGTCCGTACTTCAGAAATTTCGGTACTCTGCTTATCCTGAAATTTTGCTTATCTCGAACTTTTTCCCGGTTTTTATAACTTTGCGTTAAGGGGGTTGAATATCCAGTCGAACTCTACTGCGCAACTCTTTCAAACTAGCTCATACCCATCGCAATAAACATCACCTTGTTCTTTGTTCGTTCAAAAAGGTCATCCCCGTTTCGTCTCTCGACGTCTCGCTAAAGATTCTTCAATATTTTGGTGCCGAAAACTCGGGAATAGACACGCACCGAGACGTAAATGTAAAGCGACGCGACGGAGCCTAGACCCTTCAACAAGCTTTGACACGAAGAGGCGAAAAGACACTTTGAAGACGCTGCGACGAACTAGGCTTACCGAGAAGAACGACAAGCATGGAGCACCTTAAAACGAAACAGGTGGTGACGCGATCCGAAATGCAACGGCTCAGAGAGGAGCTCCAAGCCATGACAACCGAAGACAGGGAGCCCGAGCAAGAAGAGAGACTCGCAGCGATCACGGACAAACTGGAGATCCCGTCAAGAGAGCTCACCCAGTAAGACGCGCTTATTGAGCCTCACGTGACGAACGCGAACCTTGCCGAAGAGTATCGAGACGTTTGAGAAGGCCGAGGACTCGTAAAACGGATGCGAACATGAAGCGGACGCCTACAACGAGGAACGTCGTCAGTCAGCGGGAACAGCAATTCTGAGGGGGACGCCCGAGCACCGTGCAGGGCAGCTTAGGTTGCCGAAGCTCGAGCTACGGCGGTTCAACGGGAACAAGTTGGACTGGCTGCCGTTCTGGGAGCAATTCAACCAAGCGATACAGTTAAACCTGCGTATAACGAACCTCCATACAGCGAATTCCTCTACATTACGAAGTTTTTATATTCCCCGCCGCTACTCCATAGAAGCATGTGTATTTCTGACCTCTATTTAACAAACTAGCAGCGGCCCCCGCCAAATAGCTAGACATTTCGCCCCAATTTTTCAGTTGCAGGCATCTGCTGCGCGGCTGCCCCGCTGCCGACAGAGCGCGAAACGATGTGATCGCGCACGCCGCGCGCACAGCCGCGGCAATGCTTTCGCTGCTGAGCTCCTGCGGGGTGCTGCGGTGCCGCAACAAGGAGAGGGGAGGGACTGCCCAACGGCCCAACGCGTCGGCTGCGCCCTTTCTCTCTTTTTTCAAACCCCATTTCGTTGTTCGAGGGCCCGTGCTCGCCTTGTGCTCGCGGGTTTTCAGCCGCCCTCGCGCTGGCTGCCGGAGAAGTCCTCTCCAATCCGCTTTGTTATCCTAGCACCACGTGACACTAGAAGAAATGCTCCATGGAGGAAAAAAAAAAAGAAGCAAACCGTGGAAGAAAGAAAAATTGTAGGAGCGAGCATGCTGTCAGACGGCAGCTTTCCCAAGCGAACCTCCTCTGGCACCGCATTCTCCTCTCCTCGGGCTCCTCCCGCGCCCTGCATCCTGGAGAAAACACGCCGCGCACGCTTGTCGCTTCTGCGCCTCACTGCCTCTCCGTCCTTTTGCGATTCGCGCGTGCTAGTCGACTCCTTTTGTCCTCATATCTAAGAACTGTGTCGTTCTAAAGATGAGTGCCTCGACGAAGAAACGGAAAGTATTGAACCTTGAAGACGAGGTAGCCGTTTTAGACGCCGTTACTGCAGGCGAAAAGAAGGACGTCGCTGCGAGATTTGGCATCCTGGCCAGTAGCCTGTCTACCATTCTGAACGTCAAAGATGCGATTCGCAGAGCAGTGGAGGCTGGCACCAGTGGCAAGAAGAAGAAGCTGAAACGGTCCACATACGCCGACGTTGACAAAGCTGTGTTCACGCGGTTTATGGACATGAGGGCTCGAAATGTCCCCATCAGCGGCGCCTTTTTGCAGCAGAAGGCAAAGGACTACGCTTGCATCTTGGGTTGCGACGATTTGATGGCGAGCAACGGGTGGCTGCAAAGCTTCAAAAACAGGTACGGGATCGTCGGCAGAATGATTATTAGCGGCGAGTCGTCCTCTGCAGACAGCGAGAGTGCCGCTTCTTGGGTTGAAAAGAAGCTGCCAGGAATTTTGCAGCAGTACGAGCCACGCGATACGTACAATGCTGACGAGACGGCCCTATTTTATGAGATGCTCCCAAAAAACTGCGCCCTTACGCTGAAAGGAGACGTCTGCCACGGCGGCAAGCAGAGTAAACGTCGCCTCACTGTCCTTCTGTGCATGAATTCAGGCGGAAGTGAAAAGCGGGTTTTGCTGGTCATTGGCAAGAGTGCCCGACCAAGGTGCTTCAAAGGGGCACGGAGAATGCCGGTCACGCACTTGGCAAACGCTAAACATGGATGACGCCCGGGACTCGACTCCATTTATCCAGATCTTCAAGATGGACTGTTTGTGGGAAGAAGATGACCCCGGCATTACAACAACAGAAGACTCTACATACGAAGATGTCTTTGATCCGACTTACTTGGAAGAAGTCCAAGAAGCTATACAAAGAATCTCAATCAAGCACTCTGGTCCTCTGATAAACGTGGACTACAATCTACTCACCAAGCCATACTCCTCAAGCCATACTGCGAAAGCTGCAAGGCTTCCTTGTCGAGGAGAGGTTATCTTTGATTCCCGGAGTAAAATGCGCCGCAGAAGCTCTCAAAAGCCTTCCCATTAACTGGGATTAGGTGGCTTCTTCTGAAAGATTCCACAAATGAGTGGCAAGAGAGATTTTTGAGGGAGATCTCAAGTCTCGTCAGTTCTCAAAGAGGTTCTCCTCTCTGCTGAGTCGAAGTGGAGATCCCGTCAAAATTCTTGAGGTCTTCTGGACCAATCTAACCGACGACCAAAATCCGCTTCCTGCGAACCCCTTGAAAACTCGATGGGTGCAGGGGTTGATGGACCAGCCTTCACAATATCGACTTGAAATGGATGGAGAGTGGCTCTGGTTAATGCATAGATTGACCATGATGATGAACTCCTCTACCAAAGAGGAGAGGAAGAACTTAGTTGTCAGTGAGCAGGATGACCTTTGTTGATCAGTCAAGGAGAGAGAAGGATTCTTGTAACACAATCTACAACCTCTCAGTAGGGAGCCATCACAGTCGTCCCTGGTTACGTTTTACTGTATGGACATTCCAGACTGCTAAACAGAGCTATGGTCCTCATGGTCAAGGATACTTCAATTGCAAGATATGCATCCAAAATGAGCCTTGTGTGTCGGTCAGACAAGCAAGATGGACCTGATGCCCTGTTGAAGTTGACCAACTTTTACAAACAGGGAGACTTCCTAATGGAAGAGATGGGGAACAATGTGTTCGACATTATTAAAATGGTGGAACCACACTGCACATTCCAAATAAGCCTCATTGCTCATAACAACAGGCCTCTAATCCCGGTTGACTCAGCTTTCAAGTATTATCTTGCAAGTTCTCTCGTCTCCTTGTCTGAGGATTACGGAGTCGATCCATCACCATTCTTCAACACCATCAAAAATGAGACATCTCATCGACAGACTCTCCTGTACTATGGGTCCTTCAGGCACTGGGGCAATCCTTTTCTGGGCTATGAAGATGGTCTACGACAACTTTATCAACAAGTTCAAATGAACAAGACTATCGACCCTGAGGACGCATCTGTCCTGGCGAGTGATTTAACATACATTATCCTCGAAAAGGAGTTTTTGTCACAACGAAAATGATTCGTTGATCTGGACAAGATGGATCCGTTAGATCCACTAAGACCCCATGTCTTGTTCAAAACATGGCCAACTCCCCTAGAAATACGAGACTATGGTGACAAATTGCACAAGCCTCCTCTATTGGCCTGCTAACCATCCCTCAGACAATAGATCCAGCTGTACTTTATAGTGACAGAAGTCACTCCATGAGTAGGACTGAAGTACTCGAACACATCAGGAGTCACCCAAACAAAGAAATCCCGTCAAAAAGGTCTTGAGAACTGCCCTGGAAACCCCGCAGGTCAACGTACGGGAGTTTGTCCAGGGGATAAATGACTCTGGGCTAAGTCGTGATGATTTAATCATTGGCCTAAAGGGCAAAGAAAGAGAGACCAAGAAGGAGGGGAGATTTTTCTCTCTCATGTCATGGAAGATGCGCCAAAACTTCGTCATGATTCAACACCTCATCGAGGAATTTTATGTTCCATTGTTTTCGGGCCTTACAATGGCAGACGACCTCACAAAAGTGACAAAAAAGCTTCTTGACAATTCAATCAACCAAGGTCAAGTTGATTATAGTTCCATTTCTCTAGCCAACCATGTGGATTACGAGAAATGGAAAAATCACAAGAGAGCCGAAGCAAACAATCCTGTCTTTACCATTATGAGAAAATTCTTAGGTCTCCCAAATGTCTTCGCAAGAACTCATGAGTTTTTCCAACACAGCCTTTTGTACTATGGACCAAGGCCTGATCTGATGGAAGTGGTTGGAGATTCCCTACAAAACAAGGGATCTTTCCCCGTGTGTTGGGAGAGCCAGTTAGGTGGTCTGGAAGGGTTAAGGCAAAAAGGATGGAGCATTGTCAACCTTTTGGTTTTACTAAAAGAGTCCGAAACTCACAACACCCTGGTAAAGACCTTGGCCCAAGGAGATAATCAAGTTATCTGCAATTCGTACAAGTTACCTGAAACCAACAACGAAGAGGACCTAAAGTCAAGGATCGAAGAGATCATGACAAACAATACTGTGATCATGAACGCAGTATCTCTCGGCACCCAAAAGCTAGGCCTGATCATAAACCAGGATGAAACCATGCATAGTTCCGACTTCCTTTCGTATGGAACGTCCCTGTTTATCGCAGAAATATCCTCACTTGGCTATGTCTTCTTCGGATTGATGGCAATCACCATCGTCGAGTACCACGACACTCTGCTCCAGAGAGGCATTGACCGAGACTTAGCCAAAGGAACTGATCATCAACGACATACTTTTTACATCCGTGCGTTATTTCTGGATCCATCCGTAGGGGGCGCTTCAGGGACCTCTCTCACCAGATTTTTTGATACGACAATTCCACGATCCTAACACGGAGTCCCTTCCTTTTTGGAAGGTCATGTACCAAGGTACCAGCAACCAATTCATCCAATCCGTCGCTCTTGAAGCCGGACATCCCCGATTGGGACTAATCAACAGGGATAAGTGGACAAAGCTCCTTGAACGGCTTACATCACTCAACATTCCGAAAGGACTTAGTGCAATCACCCTACTGAAGAACAAAATTCGAAAGAGTCTCGAGGCCAACGTAGATCGAGTGCTCAACATAACATTCTCTCATGCCATTAGATATCCGAATGAGCACGAGCTAGTGGCATTCCTCCATACGATCACTCCACTGTTCCCCCGCTTCATCAGCGAGTTTAAAGCCGGAACATTTCTAGGCCTCACCGAGTCCCTCGTAGGGCTTTTCCAAAATGCGAAGACAATACGAAATAACTTTTCGTATCAGTTTGCCGCACGAGTTACAATTCTACTTCAACTGAGTGAAGAAGTCTCGATCCATGCTCTACTCGGAGAACACATTTCCATCCCCAATCGAGAAATGTGGACATGCTCCTCCAGTCACGCCGATTATCTACGAGAGAGGTCCTGGGGAGTTCCCGTTGTTGGAACAGTTCCGCATCCCCTTGAGCACCTCAGTGTGGTCACATCTGGTACATCCAGTTGCAACGGATGTTCCTTGTTAGGCAAACTACTTGATTACGTCACGGGCTGTTATCCTCGTGGATTCAGTAATGATGTGGAAACCCGGGGGCCCCTTCCGGCTTATCTTGGGTCACACACTACTGAGAGCACCAATCTCCTCCATCCCTGGGAGAAGGAATCGGTTGTTCCTTTAGTTGACCAAGCTGCAAGGTTACGATCAGCCATTAACTGGTTCGTTGAGCCTGAAGACGGAATTTCTAAAAGCATCCTAAACAACCTAAGCGCTCTGACGGGGGAAGATTGAGCTGTAGAGATCACAAGTCTCTCAAACTGGTTCAGCCCTCCATCGCTTCTATTGCACTCGTCAAAGTAACGGTGGGTTTGTCTCCATTAGCCCGACACCACTGACCCATTTGATTGTCACTGCAGGCACCATGAAACAGTTGTCCCAGGGAAACTATGAGTTAATGCACCAATCATTGTTGATCTATGCAGAAACGACGAATGTGGAGAGAAACCTCCGTCTATCCACTACCAGCCATTTTCACATTGGTTGTGATTTGTGCATCAGGCCGATTTATGATGTAAAGTTGACTAGTCCATTCACATATCACCCTCCGGACTATTCTAACATTATAAGAAGCATGTGTGGTATGCCCGCCTTCTGGAACCAAAGTAAATCAGGCATCCAGCTCCAAGAAGGAAATTGGGACGCAGTTACAGCGCATCCAAAAAGCTTTCACATCGGCGCAGCGCAGGGTTTAATGTTCAGCCTACTGACAGTTGACAGGAACAGTGACGCAACGGAAGTATCTTCATTTCCTAATGTCGTAGATCCCAATCTCATGACAAACTCCTATATGGCAGGAGTTCTTCAGGGGTTGTACCTCGCCTCAAGTTACAACATTGCTTACCACCGCTCTGCACACCAACTTAAGAGACCTAAAGAACCACTGGAGGGATCTGTACTAAAACTAGTACACCACTTATCAAGACATCCTGGCTTTTCCACCATGGTAACTCATCCTGGTGTGATGGACGAACTAAAGTCTGTGGCTCACAGAATTCCACCCACGTACCCACCCTCGAAAGATGACATTTCAACTCTGATTAAGACCTATTTTACACACCATGTTGTGTCTAGATCTCTGCAAGAACCTCGGTTTAAATCAATGCCTGAGACTCTCTTTATTTTCGCCGAATCAAAGACTCCGCGACTAACAGGACTCTCCATCATCGCACACAGATTACACAATCTTTTTAGTGAGTCTCGTATCGAAGGCAATCTACTAGTTGAACTGAACGAGCACAAGGGCTTGGTATCTTATTACTGCTCGAGAAAGCTTCTCAGCCCACCAGAAGAAAGCTCTATCCCAGAACCAGACATCGATCTGATCAAGCGTCTATGCGCCAAAATAGTGTGGTGTAAAAAAGAAGTGAGGCACGCCACCAGGACTGGACTACTGGCACCACCAGCCGGTGTTTGACTGGATTCCCCAACCGAAACCGCTTAAAACTGGGGACCAGAACATGTTGGATCATCATGCAAAGTCAGCATTGACTTCTCCAACTCCAAGACTTACATTCCAAACTCTATCCTTGTCCCACAAATTGCAGACCCTCTGATAAGTGGACTAAGGATAGGACAACCCGCAACGGGAGAATACTACAAACTCAGATGTCTACCAGAAGACTTTCCACCTCCGTAAACTTTCATATGTGGGGGAGATGGCTCTGGTGGAATGACTGCAGCATTGCTCAGACACTACCCAACTTCATTGGGCATATCAACAGTCTAATGAGCCTAGAAAATCGCAGCCTTCGCGGTACAACACCAGGACCACCATCTGCCATTGCATGTATGGACCCCTGGATCAGATATCGTTGCGTGAACTGGGCTCACTGCTGGGATGACCCATCAGATCTCAGGGACCCACCCACATGGGAACACTTTCTGTAGTTGGTAGACCTCTATTGACTGCGTATAGACCTGATGGTGTTCGACTTTGAATTCCATAACCTCGATTCCATGAGGAAGATTGAGACTCATGCCAGAATTTGTTACTCGAATACTTTCATCATCTGGCAGAATAATCTACAAAATGTTTGGAACTGTCATTGAAGAAACTCCCGCAGAGGGAGTTTCTAATGTGGGATCTATGTTCAAGCATGTTCAACTGGCCTGGACTGACTTGTAGAGATCCTTCACTTCTGAATTGTACCTAGTCTGTGACAGAGCCTTAGTCAAACATCTGAGAGGGCTACATGCAATGTCATCTTCACTGTGCAAAGCATTACAAAAGTGCTGTGCCAATCGAACTTAGAAACAAGAACTGAGTAGAGCCTGTCATATCTCCTTGAAGTCACTCCAACAAGGAATATCTAAAGAATTGATTCCATCTCCACTGACCGAGATCACCACATTACTAATGATGCTGGGGATGAGTCCTAGTTATGCAGACAAAGTATCCGGAATCCTCAGGGTTCATTCAGGTCACTCCTTGATGATCAAACCAGTTTGTTTTAGCTGTTCTGTCACTCCTATCAAATGCCATCCTCGATGTTACTCCAGAGAGGACATCAAGCGGGTATCTTCCCCCATCTGACCAGCATCTACAAAGGCATCTTTCTTTTTATTTTTGGGGGGGAACATGGCTGTTGTTTTTTTTTTGTGGAGTGCTGGAGACCTGGAGTGGTATTCTAGAATTCATCTATTCTTAGTCGGACCATTGTCTTACATCTACAGTATTGTCCCGAGCAGTCACTCAACATCAACTAGAATGACACTGAAGTGGGACTGGAGCTTCGAACAAGGGCTACCTAAAACGTTGCAGCGACCTGAAAAACAAGGCCTTACTGGACGAGTAAACCGAACATGAGCATTGACATTTCCCAGCAGAGAGGCCAAGATCGGGGACTGGGAGTTCCTTGTTGCTCAAATTGATGGACTACCCAGTAGATTCAACAAACACTTAACTACCTCTCTAATCCTGCCCAACGCGGGTGTTTCTTACCCTATGTACGGCAAAAAACCAGGACAATGGATGTCAAAAACAGCAGTCGTAAACACGTTATCAATGGAAATCGCCCGAGAACTCAAACCAAACAAAGAATCTCAAAATGAGATCAAAGGCCCAGAAGATTTAGATGAAGTTGGCGCATGGATAGAGTAATCTGTCTTACATTTCTGTGCTTCCTCAAGGTCAGTTGATCTCAAATAGTCATATGTTTCAGATTGTACATAAGATTAATCAGATCATAATTTTATGGGTTAAATCTATTTCGCGGCAACGGAGACACGGCCTACACCTGGTCCGTCGCATCTCCCATCGTCTGGGCGGCGCGGGAGAACGTATCGCCAAGATTCTGGTCATGTCCGTCCTTGCTTCGAAGGTGGCCTATGCAGCGCGTTTCTACTCCCTCAAACGAGTCCATTTCGACAAGATTGCAACGCTGTATAATGAGGCCCGCCGAACCATCGTCGGACTCTCTCGACACACACGAACGTCAGAGCTTCGCAAGTGCCTGCACCTCGTCGACCTTCGAGAGACACTAGAGCAGCAACTTGACATCCACATGGCCCGACTTGAGCATACGCTCCAGGGGAGGGCAGTTGCTCGTTTCATTGGAGTAGCTGTAACGAACATAAACGACCTGCCGCCTACCAAGCCTCCATGAGATCTCATTGATCTCACGCAACATGCCGGGCCTGTCCCGCGAAATATGGATGCCAAGCATCCATATTTCGCGGGACAGGCCGGGCATTCATATATTTATATTTGCCAAGCACAGTGATGTGATTGGCCTAAGCCGTTTTGGAGCACCTTTCGGAGCAGCCAAAACAGTGTTTTGGAGCAGCAAAAGTGGACTTTGGAGCAGCCAAAACAGTGTTTTATAATAGCAAAAGTGGCTTTTGGAACGGCCAAAACAGTATTCTGGAGCAGCAAAAGTGGCTTTTGGAGCAGATACAGTCGACTCTCATTAATTCAAACTCGAGGGGGGCCAAAAATTTGTTTGAATAAAGCAAAGTTTGAATTATCAGGAGTTTCTTCCCATAGAGACGCATAGGATGGGACCTGCTTGTTAGTTTGAATTATCCGAAAGTTTGAATTAAGAGATTTTGAATTAAGGAGAGTCGACTGTATTCTTAGAAAAATAAAAATATTATTTTTAAGTGCTGGACAAACGAAGGACACCTTGCTCGCCGCAATGTACAAATTATAGTCAAGTTAGACCACCTGGGAGTCTCAACATGTAACTGAAATGCCAATGACATGATACATTTTGCAATGCTTCAGTTAAATTATACATATATATGTACCCGCTATAGGTAAATAAAAACCAAACTGCACACATTAAAATTTATTTGAAAATGACCAGCGTAGTCGTGAATATCACAGCCTTAGGTTGACTAGTAATATAATAAATGGAAGCACTGTTGATACACATGACCACAGCAGTGCGATACGAAATAGTCGCGCGAGCGGAGATGGCTGTTCGATCGAAACCGTGCCACTCCTCTCCGTCGTCAACTGGTTCCCAAAATTGTATGCAAAATGTAACTGTCCAGTACACGACAAAAAACAGTCCAGCCGCGCGTGCTTGCCAGACCGGCTGGCGAGGTACGAGCTAAACACAGAAAAAAAAAGAACCTGAGCACATCGATTCAAGACATCACGAGCCAGGGCCAAAAAGTTCTTGGAGTGCTTTGTGCAACGACTGAACTCGAGACAAACAAGCGTGTTGTGCGGGTTCAGCGTGCAGACATCGCCTTCTTTGCTTTAGCTCACTTCTCTTCACCAACTCTCTTTCGCGGAAGATTTTTCACGTACCGGGGTCCCCCTCGAAAGAAATCATACCGAGAGAAACCTAGGTAATCAGTGCTTCGACACAGCAGTCTTTGAGCGAAACGGATTTTTGTAGTAGCGTATTAAACAAGAACACGAATGCTGATGAACATTAGGGCGGTCCTTACGTTTCAGTTTAGAAAGCGCCATATCTGCAGCGACGCGGGGACGGCAACACCCGACGTCGCGCGACCACGATGACTCTCAGGCAGGAACCAAATATAGTTTTCCCACGGCCGTTGCTTTCAGGAGCAAGTGCTTCAGCTAACAAACCAACTCCCGCCGCGCAAAAGCGTGGTTTCGTTTCACATCAGAATGGCATGGCTGGTACCCAGCATGCTAGCGTCAGAGCGTCCGCACAGGTCCGCCTCTATCGTTGGAAAAGTTTTAAAAAGACGCGAGACGACGAGAGCGCGAAACGAGAGACGGCGGGAAAAACCATGCAAGACCAGATAAATGATTGATGCAGGGTACTTTGTGTAGGGCCGCCGCTTGCGCCACCTAGCTCACGTGTGCTCATTATGGTACTCTGTTTCGGTTTTGGAAGGTGACAAAAATTGGTCCTTTGGCGCAGGCTTGGCGCAGATTACCCATATTCTGGAAAATGTAGCAGGATGTAGCAGGGTTAGCCCCATGGCGCAGTTTGGCGCAATTGGCGCAGCAATCACATCACTGCAAGCATCCATATATATATTTATATTTCCCAAGCATACTTATATATATTTATATTTCCCAAGCATCCACATATTTATATTTCAATATGGTGCGAGCGCGCGGGGTTGTGGGCCCAGCTTGTTTACGCTTCGCGAGAGCAAGAATTGAACTTTGCCCATAGCGCCTGCCCGGGAACAAGAAACCGCTCGTGCCTCCGTGCCTCCGTGTGAAGATACCGCTCTAAAGAGAACGACCGGAGGCATGCCACGTAACGCACGCAAAAGAGACCTCTCCATGTAATCAGAAGTTAATCCAGTATAATGAATGTTATTTCATTTTCTTCTCAAATCAGTATCACATTACTAATTAACGAAACGTCAGCACCCGACCACCAGACAAATGATATTGATCTGCTCGGCATTGTCAAACAAAACCCACGTTTGAATTCTTCTTGCCACATTATCTCAATTTATTGTTATACCTGTAGAATGTCTTACTTTTGTTAGCTGCATTTCCAGGTACTATTTGAAGCTGTTGAATGTATTATTTGTGAGTACTGTATAGTTTGCAGTCTCTGCTCTAGTTGAAAGACTTTGCTCCCAGAAGCAAACTATGTTTTTTTTGTTTTTTTGTGTGTTAAAGATTCTTCCATTCACCCTCAGGCGCATCGGGAGAGGTCGGTCACCCTCCCCCGATGCGCCTAAGTGGGATAAAATAAATTTTGAAATAATGCCTTGTTCTTGGACGTGTGGTGATTATTTAATCAACAAACTAAATTCTGGCAGCCGAAGCAGGACAGTGGATTCGGCCAACTGCTTTTCCCTGGCAACGTCCTTGCTAATTCAATCAAAAAAAAAAGGGAGAGAGATGAGTGGACAAGTTCACCAGACGCGAAATGTACCGGCGAAGGGAAAGCGGTGCTTCTTCGAAGTTAAGAATGCAAGATGGCAGCTTGGCGTTAGACCCAACACACGTTGGGTCGAGGAACCTCACGACGCTGTTTTGCAGTTCAGAGAGAGCCTGCGAACCATCGCAAAGGTGTTAGAAATGGTTTCCCAGTGGCGAGAACAAAGCTCAGCTGCCAAGGCGAGATCCCTGCTTACCTCAGTCCTGGATGCCGAATTCGCCATCGCAACCCTAGCTCTCCACGACATTCTCTCAGTCACGCATCCCCCGAGTCGGCTGCACCAAAAGCCGGGTCTCGAAATAAACAGTGCCTCGGACATCAGGAAAGACACGATCGTCGTCCAGAGCGAAATGAGGAACCCGTTGAATGTCAAGAAGACTTTCAAAGAAATGATTGCACTAGCAGAAGACATTGCCGAGAACATGAGAGCCCAACTAGATGTGCCTCGTCTAGTGCAACGAGAGATGAACTGTGCGAAATTGCCTCCAGAGACAGCCCAGTCAAACTTCCACGCACATGTCTATATTCCTCTTGTGGAATCCGTGGTGAAAGATCTTAACCAGCGTTTGCCGGAAGAGGTGCTGGGGGTGTACCGCCTCAACACACTTTTGGCTCGACACGTGGATGACAAGGAAGCTCAAGCAAAGCTCAGCATCCAGGCAGCGAAATACGGCGTGCTCCTCGGAATGGGAAATGTAGTACTGCAAACCATCCCCAGAGCCGAATTCTCACTGTGGGCGGCGAAATGGAGACGAGAACAAGAGAAGGGGCCTCTTCCATTAACGGCTGTGGAGACACTTCAAGAGTCAGAGCCAGAGCTGTATCCCAACATCGGGATTCTGCTGCACGTTCTCGCCACAATGCCAGTTAGTGTTGCGACGGCTGAGTGGTCCTTCTCTACCCTTCGTCGGATTAAGACTTGGATTAGATCGCAGTGTGGCGAAAAGCGACTCAACGGTCTTGCCCTCCTCAACAGAAGGTGGTAGACCGCTACGCTCAGGGAGCACAACGACGAAAGGCGATGTTCGTGCTGTGAAGAACCCTTCATTTGACAACTTGCGTAAATAATTATGTCTGTATACTGTCCTCCCCAAATGTAGGGGGTTATCTTCCTCATTTCATTAGATAAACGCGAGCCCGTTCAATAAATTATTTTAATGTCGTTCCACGCAATTTGCCTAGGCACAGCGCTGAAGGACATTTGAGCTCGCATTTTTGTTTTCTATTGGTTTCACGCATCAACTCTACAAGACCATAAAGAATCGAACGATTATTTTTGTTTGGCTGTATCCCGTAAAACACCGAGTCACTGAAACTAAAGTTGCCGAGGAATCCCACCCCCTGTTTTCCTATTAGAGTTCAATTACTCCAACCAAATGTTCAAAATCTTGTCGCATCACACCATTCTCAAGAACTGTGCATCGTCGAGAGTGACTCAATTAAATAACAATTAAAATACAGTGGACTCCCATGAAATGAAACTCGGGTAAACGAAAACTCTGCATAAATGAAACGATGTAGGCACCTCGGCTTGGTCTCTTATGCATATAATGATAAAAAGGTTTGGCTAATCGGAACACTTTTTTTTCTTACTTCAATCAAATGAAACTAAACTGAACAAAAACTATAAACGTCGGAAATAGCCGTGGCAGCCTGACAAATATGAAAGAGAGCAATAGCCAAGCCACCATAGCCTAGTCAAGCCAATCCAACGATGGCACACATTCCCGCGTAAACGACGTCACTACATCTAATTGTAGATCTGCAATGGAAACCGACAAGAAACGACAGCAGAACACACTTTTGCTCGCAACGAAAGTCAAGATAATTCAAGAACTTGATCGCAACCAACTTACGAAGACTGAAATCGCCAAGAAATTTGGGGTCCCCAAGTCCATGCTGTCGAGGATATTGAAGAACAAAAGAAAGATTGAATATGCCGTCAAGCTTGGGAGCTTCATGACGGACCATATGTGGATGAGGACGACGGCGTACAGTAAAATTGAGGATGTGCTTCTACTCTGGTTCAAGCGTGCACGCAGTGCCAATTTGCCGATCAACGGACCCCTCTTGGAGGAGAAGGCCCGAGAGATTTCCTCTCAAATGGGGATCGAGAACTTCAGAGTAAGTGACGGTTGGCTGAGTCGTTTCAAAAAGCGACATGGTCTTGTCTTTAAGACTGTTTCCGGAGAAAGTGCGGCAGTCAATAGAGATGTCTGTAGCCACTGGCAACAGGGACAACTGCAAGAAATTCTAAAATGCTACAAACCACGATACGTGTTTAAGATTGATGAAATGGGATTGTTTTACAAAGCACTCCCAACCAAGACCCTCGCTTTCAAAGGGGAAACCTGCTCAGGAGGAAAACGAAGCAAGGAGCGTACTGTATTTACTCGCGTAATGAACCCACTCGCATAATGAACCCACCCCCCACTTTTGTCCTTGAGGAAATACTTTTTTTTTGTGTGTGTGTGGGGGGAGCACCCCAATTCAAAAGTTGGTGTGTAATATCTGTTCACTTTATTTTGGTGCGATCGCCGGTGCCGTAGACGATCGCAATAACGTAACATCACACCGTTATATATCAAGCAACGATCCCAAAAAGTCTAAGAACCATGCTTAACAGTCTCCCGCGACGCGAGCGCGAACGACGCAAGTCACAGTTTAAAAATCGCGCCTTTTTGCGGTGCAGCGCCATCTGTCGATTGCAACGGAAAGCTCCTTGCTTGTAGCGCCATGCGAGCGCGGCGGTATGTAAAGAAAGTAACAAACAACGTAAAATCGCCGCCATTTTATCGCTGCTTCTGTTTTTGTGTGGATTGTGTTTTGCGGAGAACTTGGACATCTGCTGCGAAAGCTACGATGGGCCGGTAAGCTAGCTATAAGGCCGGTTTTAAGCTCAAAGTCGTTGAGCATGCGTTGGAGCATGGGAACCGCGCGGCTGGACGGCTTTTTAGCGTCGATCCGGTGCGTGTACGCTACTGGCAAAAACAAGAGGAAGAGCTTCGCGCTACAAAACAGGATCGCCGTGCATTTCGAGAGCCAAAACAAGGCAAGTTTCCTCTCGTGGAGAACAAAGTTCTGGATTATGTGAAGAGGCTCCGCAGTGAAGGCTGTGCAGTGTCCCACGAGTTGATCCAAAACCATGCACGGGCCACAGCCAGAAAACACGGCATTCCTGCTTGCGATTTTAAAGCCAGCAGCGACTGCCGGCGGACTGTGAAATCAAAATACAAGATTTCCATCGATTTGTCATTCGGATACGGCAGGAAAAGGAGTTCCTTCTTTCCCAGATTGGGAACACCGATCAGACTCCTCTCAGCTTCGACATGACGCAAAGCAGCACGGTGGAAGTGAAAGGTGCGAAAAGTGTGCTCGTGAAGACGACGGGCGCCGAAAAGCAACGGTGCACAGTGATGTTGGCGATAACAGCTGATGGCAGGAAGCTGCCGCCGTTCGTCGTTTTCAAGAGGAAGACGCTTCCCAAGAACTCTCTTCCCGCTGGCATTCATGTCCGTGCTCAGGAGAAGGGCTGGATGTCGGCGGGGCTGATGGTGGACTGGTTAAAGACAGTTTGGGGACGGCGTCCGGGGGCTCTTCTTTTGCCGTCGCTGCTTGTCGTCGACAGTTTCCGCGGCCATCTGGAGAAAGATGTCCGGCGCCGAATGGAAAAAATGCGCACAGACATCGCCGTGATCCCGGGTGGCCCGACGTCTGTGCTGCAGCCCCTTGATGTCTTTATAAACAAACCTTTCAAGGACAACGTGCGGCGGCTGTACACGGAGTGAATGGCTGACGGGAACCACAGCCTTACTCCAGCAGGGAAAATAAGAAGGCCGTCCATCGACATGCTCTGCGGATGGATTCTGGAGGCGTGGAGCGAAATTCCCGGCGACATGATCATCCGCAGCTTCAAAAAGACTGGCATTTCAAACAGCCTAGACGGTACAGAAGATGATGCACTGTGGGCCGACGATGACGACGAAGCAGCAAGCGACGTCAGTGAAGAGAGGGACAGTAGTTGCGAGTAGGAGCACCAACAAATGGCCGGCTAGTGACATGAATAAAAAAAATGGTTACATATATGTTGTGTATGCGCTTTTACTTTTTTCAAAAAGTAAGGTTTTATTTAACAGCGAGTTTCCTATCTACATCGCGATATGAAATTTCAATTCTTATAAATCTGTCGCAACTTTTTTTTTTTTCCCTCATCCCGCGTAATGAACCCTCCCCCAAATTGACGTTAACTTTTCTGAAAAAAGGTGGGTTCATTACGCGAGTAAATATGGTATTACAGTGCTAGTAGCCGCCAACATGGACGACAGCGAAAAGTTGAAAATGCTGGTTGTGGAAAAATCAAAGCACCCACGCTGCTTCAGGGGGATACCTAAGCTGCTCGTCATTTACCACGCCAACAAAAGAGCTTGGATGACACAGGCAATCTTCGAGACCTGGTTGCGGGAGGAGGCAGCAAGATTTACCCGGCAGAACACGAAGGTGGTGTATGTTGCGGACAATTGTCCTGCCCGTGGTCATGTGGATGGACTGAAGTCCATCAGCCTCAAGTTCCTGCCAGCAAACGCCACAGCAGTCATCCAACCAATGGACCAAGGTGTAATTCAAAACTTGAAGGTTTTCTACCGCCGCCAAGTCCTCCAGTGGATGCTCCTCTGTGCGGACAATGAAAGAGACTACAGCGTGGACTTGCTCTCAGCTCTTGACATTCTCACCCACGCCTGGGAACAAGTGAAAGTGTCGACTGTGCAAGGGTGCTTCCACAATGCACGCTGCTCAAGGCAAGAGGCCATTCCCGACGAGGAAGACGACGCTGCTGCGGCCAACACCCTCTTCAGTCAGGTTATCCAACCCACTTCTCTCACGCGAGATGGCTATGAAACACTGGATGCAAACATTGCAACATGCCGTGAGGAAAGCCTCGAGGAAATGATTGCTGAAGTTCGGGATGAAGACCAGTCAAGTGAGGACGACATAAAGTGCGATCCTGAGCCCGTTTCAGCGCCGGACTGCGCAGCGAGAGATGCCGTCACACTATAGCAGTGCTACCTTGAACACCGGAGTTCCACAGAGTTTCTGCCCAGCCTCTCAGCAATGCACTCCTACTTTGTGAAGAAGTGCTTGAACAATGGCAAACAAACTGTCATTGACTCTTTTTTTTTCTAGCCAGAAACATTAAGATGTGTTTAGTGCTTTAGAACAGGTGCACGAAGTTTCTGCCCATCTGCTCAGCAATGCACTCCTGAGTTTGCGAGAAAAGTGCTTAAGGGGAGGCACTCCTTGGAGGGTCTACTTTTTAAGTGCTATTTCAATGAAATTGGCAGGGTATACTAGGCAAGCAAACTTGAAAGGCTACACCAACTTTCAGCTGAAAAGGCCGATTCCGTGCCAAGTTACAGCCTCATATGTCAAAAATATTATACAACTAGAAGAGAAAAAAAACGATTGTTACAAAACAATACCAAAATGTCACAATTTGTTTGCTTGGATATAAGGACGAGTGACTAGACTAATCGGTAGCGGGTTTCAAATAATTTTCAAGTGCCATATTTAGGGTTAAAGTAAACTTCGAAGAAGAAGTTAATTTCATTCATATTTTTACTGTTACAAAAGTCAACATTTTATCACTATAGAAATAACAATCTTGAAAAAGTAAGCACATAGTAGAGTTCTCCAGTAAATTTCACTCCAGAAAAACCACACAGCAGTTACGAAGGTACTTCAGTCATCGAATGATAGTTTTTGAGCAATGAAAAAATGGTCAAAACATGAAGCTTGAGAAAACGTGTTTGAAAATCCATATTGTGTTTCACTTTACGCTTGACCTAAAATGCTCCAGGAGCGTATGCCAGTCTCTCCTCTGCATCGTCCTTCTGTGCTTTGGCCACAGCTTCTATCTTTTGACTCTTGCGCTATGCCTCGCTATGCCTCGGAGGACTCGAGTGCCTTCAATTGGTCTTTTGCAACCTTCGTCCGAGTGACCCTCATTGCCTGTGATGTCTGGTGGCTCCCTGGCTCAATGCCCATCTCCAAAAGAACTTTCTCAAAGCCTCGAGGACCCAGGTTGAAGACTGCGAGAGCCACGGCACACTAGACAGTACTTAGAGAAGCGACCTTTGGGCACCTCTTCCAAATCAAGGCGTTGAAAGAATCATTGACGTTCTGGGTTTTCATGTGGGAACATCTTTCAAGCAAATCCCTCCGTGACAGGCCGTTGTACAAGGGCACTAGCTCCTTCGCTATCTCTTCAGAGAAGGCTGGCTTATGTGGCCGAGATGCTGGTGATTCTCCCGCTTTCACGAGGGCCTTGCTTCAGTTCAAGTGGCACCAGGAGTCCATCCTAGTGGAATAAGCGATATGAATTGGCTCCTCGTCGCTGGGGTATGAATGCAGGAGACTGGCATACACTCCACGCTGCATGGAGTAGGGGGTCACGTGGCAGGTTCGAGCGAATCAGAGTTCCTTCTTCACCAGTGTGGCCAATAAGAGAGCGTGCAGTGTTATTTTCTATGGGGTTTCACGTTTGGTGCGCACAATGTCTCGCAAGGAGCTCTATACCGAAAAAAGGAAGGTTAAGCACTCCTTCCAATGAGGGGTGCCTGTCGGTGCTATGCCTAATGAACGCGGAGCGAGCGCGCTTTGAGAATGGCAAATTTGTCCGACCACGAGCATTTTTACGAAGCGCACTCAGCCGCCCATACGTCAAAAATAATTTATTTCGGAGTAAATACTTTGTCTACAGGAATAAATCTTTTTGACAGCATTTTTCAGGATTTATACAAGCTGATAGAACTATTTTTCAAAAACGTGACTTTTTCAAGAAATTGTGATTTCAAGGCCGTGCCCCCCTTAAACAATGCCAAACTGTCATTTATGTTGTTTTTTTTGTTGTTTTTTTATTCAGCAACATCAGCTCTGTCTGATGCTTCAGGAGATGAGCACAGAGTTCTTGTCCAGCCTCCCATTGTCAACATTATGTACTTCAAAACTTAACAAGAGGCCAATAACCTTGTTTTGTTTAGTCAGCCATGTTATCTACAATTGAACCTTTTGAAATAATGTAATATTTAACAAATTTCGTGCACTTTGCTCAAGTAAAACTTCTGATGAATGGAACAAATTTTCTTGTCCCTTCAAGTTCCATTTAAGAGGAGTGCGCTGTAACAAGGTATTTTGATCACTTTCGTCAAGGAATCGGAAAGTCTCGATCATATTTGACCTTCTTACATTTGTCATGGTAACAAATTCTTTCTTCTCCGGTCTTTGTGGTGTTTTTTGTCTAAATTGATGTATCCTATTTGATAGAGTCTTGGCTAAAACTGTCATGCCGCGTGGCTCAATTGCCTGTTGCTTAAATGGGGATATTCACTGTTTAGATGTAGAATATAGAACCATGCACACGTATGTCTCTCTCTCTCTCTTTTTACTACTTATAGTGCAAATCTTTAAACCACTGAGGCAGCAAGTGCGGGTTTATAAAAAAGAACAAGAAACTAATAAAACTTTGGTGGGCATTTTTAGGCTGTAACAAACGTTAAAACACGATTAATAGTTTCCTTTTTAGATACCATAAAAATTACTAGCCCGTGCCATTGAAAAAAAAAAAAAATCACCACCGCCCCCCCATATTTTGGACATAAATCCGCCCCAGCTGCATACCCTCCCCCTTCATCAACCACACACATACCATATTTTCTGGACCACACATAGTGCCTAATCCGAATGTAAAAATTATCGTACACAGCACCCCTCGACAAATGCCCGCTTTAGGAACCGTCGAACACACAAACACTTCATAGAGGCAACTTCTGGCGCAGAAAAACAAAAAACATGGCGGCAACCGGCCGCCGTTGACGATTCTCGTGGCTCAGGTCAACCGTCCGAGTGAAATAGGAGAGTACACGGTCGACGGTATAAATCAATTTATATAAAACAGCGATATATGTAAATAGAAAAGATGACTAATGTCTAAGTATTTACACATGTACAGTTAGGAATCTCTGGAACTCTCACGTCCCTCTTCAGGTTGCTGACATCAGGCGCTGTGGTCGCCAGCGTCCGTTGAAACTTGCTGGTGTGGTGTAGACGGAATCCGATGCTTTGTACCAGGGGTCGCTGCCGAGGTATCTCCGGGCTCTGTTGGAAGTGTCCCAAGTTTTGCCGAGAAATTATCCGCTGGGTACCAGGGTTCGTCGCCTTGATACTTTAGGTCTCGGTAGAGGGCTGCGGGTCCGAGTTACGGTGGAGTCGGCATGCATCTGCATTTCACGGCCGAGGTATGCAGCGTTCTCGGGGCACCGTCGAATCCGTCCTCTGCTCGAGCCACACCTCCTCGAGCTTCTTTTCTTCCTCTTCACTTTTTACCGCCTAGCCTTGCAGCTCTTCTTTCCTCCTCTTCTTTTGTCGCCGCGTAACGTGACAACGATGCCGCTCATAACCGCAGCGATCGAACCGGAGCTCCGAGCAACTACAGCGGGTCAAACGACGGAAAACACATCCAGAGCAACTCTGGCCATAGGTAGGTTTCGGAAGTCCAAGGGGCCAAACCTTTACTCCACGCAGAAACGGCAAAGATGCTGCAGGAGCATCCGAATAGGACGCAGCGGGCAGCGCTTCACTATGCGGCGTAACGCGGACGGCGGCACTGCCAACCAGCTGCCCATGCAGGGCGGCATACCCCCTGTAGCCATCGCACGCTCCCGACCTCACACCGTAGTCGTGGCACACCGTCGCAAAAGCAGCTCCAAACACAAGGACACAGCCGTCATCAGTTCCACCTTTCATTTCGTTCGAGGACTTACTTTTATGACAAAAAGCGAGAGCCTTTCTGCAGCGTTTCTACATTGCTGCTTTATTGGTAGGAATCTAGAGCATGTCGCTCGAAACAGTTGAATGAAGACACTCACCTTCCCGAGCTTGGACCTTACCTTTCGCAGAACTGTAGTCTTTATCGCGACTGCATTGCTCGAGGCTCGTAGGCTCCGACGCACGACGATGCAGGACGGCGGCAGCACGACGTGGCCTAGGGTATAAATATACCTTTTATAAAGAGTCGGTGATTAATTTTTCGGGTGCCATGCCCAAGTATACTCGGGTATGCACACGTGTGGCTGTTTTCGGAGGGGGAGGGCTGAGGAGGCTGGGATGCTTACCACAAAGGGCTATCAATTTTCTTCCAAGTGAATCGCCACGTATGAACGAGCAATTAAGACAATATTTTATCGTGTAGTGTCACTTTTTGACGGTGTGTGAAAATGTCTGTTTAGGCAACTGTAAGCTCTATCATTGTTTCAGAATTGCCAATCAATGTAGTTCAACCTCGCAGGTCGTGGCAAACACCGAGATCTAAGTATTAATAATGAATTCTGTGTCTGACGCCTGAAAACAAAAAGTTCCAGCTTAACAAAAAAAAAAGAAAAAAAAAAGGCAGAGCAAGAGCACTCAAAAGAGCGACGTCGGGGTGCAAGGTCACTCTCGAGGTGCCCCACAGAGTAGTTTCTCAACGAGTAATATACTACAGAACTTGTCTTAGTTTGGAGGCGTGCAGCTTTTTTGCCCATAGAACTACGTCCGATTAATACTTTTCACAAAGCACATGCTACAGTGTTACCAAGAACAAAATTTCCGTTTGGCATGCAGGAAAAAATCCTGGCACTCGAAGCTCTTGACAGAGCCATCAATTTACTGTAAATTTTCACGGTGAATTGATTAACTGACCGAAAGGGTTAAAGGAGTGCTGAACTCCCAGAAAGCATTTTTTTTTTTTTATTCGCGACTCCAGCAAAACGAACGGCACCTAGGGGGAAAACACTGAACTGGCCGGAAGAGGTCCTTTCACAATTTCTGCTCGTCTCTCGTGGCTTCCGTGTTTACATGTTGTCGGTGGTTTGCGCGACAGAAAAGTTCTACCGGTGACTGTGTCGTAACCGTAGTATCGCCTTGTGACCCAGGTTGCTCTGCACGCGCCCTATGTAACCGCGTGAGCCAGACATTCTGCGTTTATCAACGTTCATCAGCACCGTGGAAGGACAGTGGGCAGTCCTTCTCTCGTTTCCTCGAAGGAAGTCGAGCCTTCTGAAGCTCGCTTACGCCAGCACATCGCCGCAGGTTCGAACGTGGAAGATAAAACGCGGTGGAACCAATTTTAAGTCCAATTCTTACTCGCTGATGCCCCAGCGTTGTGCGTTGAGCTGCCACATGGCACGGCATGACCTGGATTCGACCGCCACATTTGCCCGATAGTGGCGTCCCCTATAGGTCGCTGGAGTCGCGAATATGCCTGCATAGGACACACGTGTCACAAAAGGAACTTTCCCTCGAAGAAAAACTGTTTTAGCTCAAGTTGCGAGACACTGCTAATACTGCGGATTGGATGAGTTGGTAAAGCATGGTTCACGTACCAGCACACAGGTAGGCAGTCGCTCAATAAATCCGAGCGCATAAAAGTACGCTCACACAGTGCTGAGCTATCAACTCTTCATATGTATTCCTTCAAACCTCTTCAACCTCAAGGAACAGGATGCCAGCCCAAAACACCAGAGAGAGGAAAAGTAAAAGACAAGAAAAAGGAAATAAAACTAGGAAAAGGAAAATAAAAGACAAAGAAAAGGAAAAGAAGCAAGGGGATATACTGGCCTACTGCCGAATACATATTCGAAAGTAGGCCAGTATATCCCCTGGTTACTTTTTGTAATTATATGTGATTAATTTTTGTAATTATTTTTGTAACTCTGGGACTCTGGGGTGTTATTATTGTTTTAAATTATTTTTGTTTTCTGCCTTCTATTTTTTTTTCTTAGTCTTATCGCCTTTTTCTTGTACTTTCCTTTTCCTCCCTTTTTTTTTGTTTTTCACTTTGCCTTTTTCTTGTGTTTTGGGCTGGCATCCTGTTTCTTGGGGTTGAAGAGTTTGAAGGAATACATTTGAAGAGTTGATAGTTCAGTGCTGTGCGAGTGTATTTTTCAAGTGCTTGGATTTATTGAGTGACTGTCTAACTGTGCGCTGGTACCTGGATCTTGAAAGACACGTTTTGAGCCTGGTGCAATTTTGAAAGATGCTTCTATCTTCAGGTGTCAATGCGAAAATATAAGTTTGCTTCGCAATCGATCAGACAAGTCTTGGGACGTGAATGTTGCACTAAAAACCGACTAAACGAGCAGCCACGTGTTTGAGTAAGGAGGTAGTATATTACATCTATTCAAACCTGTGTGGCTTTTCTTTTTCTTTTTTTTTTCTTTTTGCTGCAAAAGTATTATGTTTTATGTTTAGGGTTCGGCGTTTTTGGTTTGAACCGATAAAGGTATGCCGAATCCACTTTCGGAAATTTGGTTCTAACCGAAAAAGGTCAGTTTGTAGATTCGGCGTATTCGGTTTAAACCGATAATTTGTTTTCTAAAATTCGTTTTTAACCGAAAAAGGTCAGTTTTTTAGGGCCGCGTCCAGATGGGTTGGGGGGGGGGGGGGGGGGGAAGAGGGCTTTGCAAGGTTCGACATTGTGCGACGTCTTCGTGATTGCCCTCTTCGAAGGTTCAACATGCAACAAAAGAGGTCTTGGACTGGCCTTTGCGGGACATCTGTGTCCTTTCTTTAATCGGACTTAGTGTGTCAAGTTCCCGGTCCTAAAAAAAAAGTTCAGACGTGGGCTAGTATAAGGTTTTTCGTTTCATGCACTTCAGACGACGTCGAGGAAAACCGTTAATACCTTTCTTAACACCATCTCTCAAACTTCCATGCGGTTGAGAACATAATTATGATGGATTTTTTTTTTTTTTTTTGCCATTCCGCTGGTTGTTGTACTTTCATCAACTCAGACGGTCTCGTCGTTAGAATGGGAAGGAAAAAGAAGCGGGCTGAAGATTATGCCCGCGAATTCTACGATTTCGAGCTGTGCCCTGACGGAAGTTGTAGCGAAGACGACGTATGTACATGTGCCGTTATTCTTTGAGTAATCACAAATATCACAGCTACAAGGATCATCTGATCCGGCGTCCGGTGGTGTTTCTTTCACATTCACCGAAAAAAACGGTAAACCTTTTTGGAAATAAATAAGCGCCGAAAAAAAAACGAAAATTGAATTTTAAAATAAACACCGAAAAAAGTATGCCGAATTTTGAAAAAATAAAAACCGAAAACGTCGAACCCTATTTATGTTCTATTACTTTCATGGTAAAAAAAAAAAAGCAAAAAGTCGAACGATTGATTAGACGCTGGCGTGTGCATGAGAAGACTTTCGCGAAAATGGCACTCTTCTGTATTGATGAAATGAAACTCCCCGGTTAGAGAGACCATGAAACGATTCTGAAATCAAATTTCATCCACCACACGTCGTAAGAGGTGCGAAAATAAAACCAAAACACAAAAATAGAGAGCCAAAAAAAAATGTCTCGCCATAGAACTTTCAAAAGAAAAGCGGACTCTTTTACACCTTCTTTCCTTCGAAAGCTCTCTGCCTTTTCATTGCGATGCATCCGCGGTGTCAAAGCAAGCCAGCCAAATCCATGTCGCCTTTCAGATAAGAGTCTACCTCACCAGCACCACGATCATAAACAATAAATAGCCGGCGAATGGATTTTAAAGGTTTTGTAAAAAGAATATTCTGATTCACATTTTGTAGCATAATTAGCGATGTGACGGAAATTGCCAAATTTTATATTGCTCGGAGCCGTGCGCCATCTATCGTGTGGTAAACGAAGGAAGAGAAAGATAAGACAGCGCTTGCGCTCTTTCGCGATTCCTGCTCTCCACCGAAAAACCTGGTCGGCGTGGTGGAAGCTCATCGTTCCGTGAAGAGCGCTATCCTTGACCGAATTTTCGTCATATGTCACAATGATAACCCAGCAAGTCCTAGAAGGGAAGATCCATCTACTCATGTGGCGACGTTGTGGCGACACCCTCGAGACAACAGAAATGCTCGTGCCGTTGTCTTTGTTTACTTCGACTACAGTAGTGCTTTCTTAACATTTGTCACCTCGAACATTGCCCGAATTTCTTATTTTGCATGTTCCACGCGTGTGCTCAAGTTCAAGGTATTACTGGTGCGTACTGTATTTAAAGGCGTGTATGAAGGATGCAAATTTTGACGAGTTTTCATCACCCGGGAAAAGTGATTAGTGTTAGCGTTCCTGAACTTCCGCAACGTCTACAGGATCACGAGTTCATATTTCTACATTGCTATATCGCTGCTAAGATTACATCATTGTTTGCAATCATAGAAAAGGCGTGTGGCGAGATTTGTGCTATGGGGGAAGTCGTGTGTTAAAGCCGCGATCGTCCAAGACGGCGTACTGCATCTTCTTTTCTTTTTTCATCCACTCTGCCATGCCAGTGTATCCTGACAAAATAAAAGTTAATAAAGCTTGAACCCATAGAAAACTCTGTGCACTTTCTGCTACGCCAGTGAGTGGCAGCGCATCCCTCCTTTTAAAGGGCATCACAGAAACAGCTGACGGCGGCGGAGAAGCAGCCGTCGTGCTGACAATCTGCTGCGCTTGTTGCAGCAGATTGTCTAGTTAGCCACGGCAAACTAGACGTATTTACGCCAAGGTCATAATTGTTCCGAACACTTAGATTACTAGCAGTGGGCTATCTTTCGGTAGCCCACTCCGAGCCAAAAATTGGCGTGGGTTACTTTTCGGTAATGGGGCATCTCTCCGGATTTTATGTTAAACAATTCAACACCGACGTTTCTTGAGCGAGACATTCTTAAAGAGGCGAGCACATTGCCACAGTGATCACGCAATAAGTGGCATTAGATAATAAAAAAATTAAAGACGTTTACAATTTTCTGTAACCACGAATTAGGACAGAGCTCTTGAAGAGGACGAGGGGACGGTATGCCTCTCTTCCTTTCCCACTAAATTTAGCGGGGAAATTTTTGCGCTAAATTTAGCGGCAAAAACTTTTACCCTCGTGATGTCACGTGCGACGTCGCACGTGTCGTCCCACGTGTCGTCGCATGTGACATCACGAGGGTAAATTTAGCGGAAATAATTTTCTGCCAAATTTAGCGGAAAAATTTTCCCGCTACATTTAGCAGGAATATTGGCAATGTTAGATGCGTGTGACATCACGTGACGTCACGAGCGTTACCCCATCGTGAGGATAACCCTCGTGAGGGTAACCCTCGTGACGTCAGTATGGGAAACATCTCATAATGCAACGGGCGATTATGCCGACGGCAACGCCGCTCAAGACAGAAACGGGCGCCTAAGAGCTGCGCTCTAAAAAGAAAGAAACATATACTTTGAACAACTATTTTCACAAGCTCGATATTGGAAATCCGGATAAAGCGTGTTTTGGTACTATTTCTAAAGCACAAATCTGCACAGTTCTCAGCAGTATGCTGTGTATTTGTCATCACGGGCCGATACATCTCCATGATCAAGTTTCCTCAAAATTTCTAAAACAGTGAAATTCACAAAAATTAGATCCTCCAAAAAAACGACTCCTGCAGCAATCCCATGATGCCACTTTTGTGCAACACATGCACATTTTGAGTGCAGTGGTCAGGGACTTCCCCCTTGTTTGTGTCTAGCGCTAAAGGGGGATTCTTCGGCACAAAGCAGTACCCGTTGCACAGACAGCTAATACGATTTGGTGCAAAGTGCCGAATTTAAGCGTGGTTTAAAACCACCGCGGGTCCAGACAGAGCGTTAGTGTATTAGCACCAAAATGCTGGAAGTTGCCTACCCTGTTTTCCGCAAGTCCATCCCGACCTCTCAAGGCCTTGTACCACGCTAATTGTCCAGCCTTGGCCTTCGTGGAACATACCGTCGCTTCTTTTTGAAACTGTGCCTGGTCCTTCTTTGGTACCATTTCTATTTTGTTGTTTACAAACATGTCTGGCAGCTGGTCAACTCTGCTGGTTTTGGCTGTGCCAAGTGCGAGCACGCTGGAGGAGTGCCCATAGAACCGAATACACCTTTTTGCATTAAGCTCCCTGCGTGCGTACACCCTCTCCCCTGGCCTTGCTTCCTGCTGTCGCCATTCTCAGAGGGCACCGTCCCACACGACCAACACATTCAGCACCTATTTTTGTGCATTATTTCATCTCTTTTAATTATGGCTTTTGAGCATCGGTATGGGGCATAAAAAGCAAGGAAATCCTTTACAATGACACGTTGCCAACGTGTTCTGACGGGCGGAGGCGTGTTGGGCTGCCCTTTATTTGTAGTTTGCAGACGACTCCCGAGACGTTGCTCGTTACTCGAAAAAAAGTCTACGCAGAGAGTAAGTCGTCTGCCTCTTGCGCAGGAGTTGCAGAGACATCAAAACGACACCAATCTCCGATTGGCCTTGATTCAAAGATTCAAAGGATAGTGGGTAGACCTCAATGCTAGATGCCTTGAGGTCTACCCACTATTTTTCTAAATCAGCCAATAAGAGCCCGGCATTCTGACATCATCGCAACCCCTGTGCAAAAAGCAGAAGAACTTGTGCTTCGCAGTGGAGCTAAGCAAGCCCGGGAACACCGAGTAACAGTCTTCAACGCACTGGTTCTCACCTATTTGAATCCTGTCAGGTGCACCTGGTTGCATGCGGATGAGACTCCAGCTGGCTCAGCTTGCAGACATAGGACACCGAGAGCAGCAAGTGCTGCAACCGCCATCTTGCCACTGTGTGTCACTGGCAGATGGACTGTTCGTGCCACCGGATGCTTCCCCGAGGCGCGGGACAACCTCCAACCTGACGTTTAAAGCCTTGGCTGGGCCTCGCGACGCCTCTTGTAGATAACCTTGGCTGTAACGCGAACCAGCAATGATGATGGCGCTCGCAGGCTTTATGGCACCACGGGAACACGGACCACACTGCACCAGACTAAATTGAGGGACCAATGTAATGGAGTAAGTGTTTTACAAACGGGAGACTTTAAACAAATCACACAAATCTAAAAAGTATCTTCTAGGGAGCGATAGAGTCATCTCTCTGAAGTGGATCAACCTCAACCAGAGAAAAGTTAGAGTGACCTGCAAAGAATGCTCTAAGAAACTTAGCAGTGTCACAATTTGCAACTCCAACACCCTTTAGATGAGGGGCAGTAGTCCCAATATGGCGGAAGAGATGGGGATAGATGCTCCAGGATTTTCCATGCACCTGCTTGCTGATGCTGGTCAGTGTGATCAAATTAATTTATTCGGCTACTAACACGAAGCAGTCAGAGCAGGAGCATATCACAGGTGACAGATACGTGAAAGTGCGTTAATAAACTGAGCATGCTGATTTTTAAGAGTTGCGAAGCGGAACAACAATTTGTGTATTAACGCGCTCACTTGACCCGTTAAAACTGCGTGATGTACGAACACGCCGACCAGAACCATGCGGTAAACGCAGCACCAAGGCCGATAGTCCCTGCCACTGTTTTCGTCGCCATCTCCACTCCTCCGGTTCTTCGTCTGTCTGCGAGAGGGCGAGCAACGGGCTGGAGTTGCAAACACCTGACATATTTTCAAAGTTATACAAAAATCCTACATCTCGAGACAAAATAGTCTGTTAGATGCTGAGGATTAGCTGCAACTTCACAACTATACGGCGGCCAGTGGCCGAGCATCAGCGCAGCGAAGCTCAAAGGACGTGGAGCGAAAGCTTGTGCTGCAGAACCCAAAGATCCCGCATTCAATCCCCACCACAACCGTTTTCATCTGGATGACCACTGCACTGACATGGGATCATGTAATTACTACTGCGTGGCACACGCTAAGACCCCAGGATAACATCATACTGCACCGACTAAGCTTCTGATCTACCGAGGAGACATCAGAAGCCCACTGGGGCTGACTGACTTCCCACTGTCATAACATCCACACAACAAATATGTTATAACCTGTAACTGTATGTTAAAGGAAACATTCGCACGACATCTAGATTCAGTGCGGTCCTACTTCGACCGCCATCTCCGTGTGCTAGGTGTGTGCAGGGAGGCGTGCAGAGACATTTCTGCTCGCCGTCTATGCTCGGTGTCATGTGGTGTTCTCGCAAATCAGTTTGTTCTTCTCATGTTTTTGTGTTGGCTGATGGTCACTCGACATGTTCCGACATGCATGCATTAGATTGAGCAAGAGTGTGGATAAACGACTCTCCAAAGGCAATGTATAACCTCAAGAAAACTTGGTAATGACAACATGCCAGATGCACTTCCATGAATTGCCGGCAAACTGAGCTCGAAGCTGAATGACGCATCGAAAGTGGACTTGAATGGACGATTACCTCATGCGTGAGACGAGTAGAATGTTCATTTACCACAGACTCTGTGGCAACTGAACGTGATGGGTTGTTGTTTAAAAAGAAATGTGACGATTTATTGTTGAATTAGCTTCCAAGATGATAATCTGTTTTCGGTTTGAATGTGCTTGGCATAGTGTACATAACTTGAGTCAATCAAGGGACCAACCGATCTTGTTTCTTTCTTGTTTCATCGTTCTGGAACCCAAAGTTTTATATGTATTGTGCCTTTGTATGATTTTTTCCCAAATCCTTGCTCATGTAATACGTGCAAAAGGATGTCTTTGAGCAGCAATAAATGAAATGAAATTAAATGCGCTAGCCCTATGCACCGGCCGCCATTTCCATTTTGAAGCATAAAATCAAAACTACGCTCAACATCGATTACAGTAACCCGAAGTATGCAGTACAGCCTATTCAGGGGTGGAACTCATGAAATGTACTTGGGAGCAGCCACGGGAACAGCTGAAACAGCTGTTTTCGAGCAGGTTGGGAGCAGCTAAAACTACGTTCTGGAGCAGGCTAGGAGCAGCTCAGATCAGTTTTCATTGCACTTCAGCTTGTGTCTTAGACAAGCACGGGAGCAATTTCAATCGTGCTTGGCAGCACAGATGAACATGAGTGGTTAGGGACCTAGGTAGATGAGATAACAGTGTAACGGATCAGTGGCGTGTCACGAGGGTCAGTGGCACCCGGGGCTCTCGCGTGGCTCGCCGCGACTCCCCCCCCCCCCTTCGCTCTCGCGTGGCCCGCCGCAACTCTCCCCCCCCCCCCCCTCCGGGCGCCCCCCCCCCCCACTCTCGTGGCCCGGCGCGACACCCCCCTGAATGCTGCACCGGGGCGGTCTGCCCCCCCCCCCCCCCCCCTTTGTGACGCCACTGTAACGGATGCGAAAACTTGCAACTTTGTGAGCCTTAATGAGAATTAAAAAGCAAGTACCATATGTTTCTGAAGAAAGTGTCCTTGATATTTTCTGAGTGGCTTTCAGCTGCTAAAAATGCGAACCAGATGCTTATCGCACAACCCACACGTGCTCGACATAGTAATTATATGTGCCAACCACGTGACGTGCGTAAGCAATGGACGTGCAGTTGCACGGAGGAACAGGGCAATAAATTTCGAGTTTACCCTATTGCGCAACTCGATATCGAAGCAGCAGCCTACGATTAACGATGTTATCGTATTTGAAGCGATAAGCAGGAGCAAGGTTAAATAAAGTACGCCGAGCAGATCTACCGCTCGCGTAAAAGCTGCTGGCTGGCAAGGTTTCGGATCGGACCGCGTTTCAGTTCTATCAAATCACGATTTATCTTGCGAGAATGTGGTTCCAACTTCAAGTGCTAAAAGGAATAGTTTGCTTATTTGTTTTCAACTGGCTGACATCCGGATCCCGGGCAGCAGAGCCTCAGGCAATCTGACATTTAACGAGTCGACCTCACCTCGGCCGACTTGCGTAACCGCTTAGGGTTGAAGAATAACAATCCAGTCGCAGGTGATATAGCGCTTATAGTCCGAGTTTTTTCGCGCGCTTCCGACTCGGGATACACAGGGACAATAAACAGAACAAAGGATTGCAAGGCCGACCAGGCTAAACGCGCTCATTGCTGCCAGTCGAGTCGATAAAAACCGAAACGAAGACAAAATAAAAATATTTTTGCGCACGTTTTGTGATTTGGCGCATAATGGCGCAAGGTATTGGCTGTGGCGCAGTTTCTGCAACATGGCGCAGGATGGCGCAGAAACATGCGTCTGGCGCAAAATGGCGCAAATGGAGCAGCCGTTCCACCCCTGCTATTTAGTCAATCAAATTTTAATTTGGGTACCTGTCCCAGTCTTAAAAAGCAGTTAACATTGGAAAAGGAATTAAACTCCAGATAATTATTCATAGGCTCTGCCAAGTGCAGTTAAATTTCTAATTCGTGTACATTGTGAAGGCTAATTATGAGAATAATGCGCAAGCTATCTGTCACAAACTGGTCACTTTGGATCACCAAGTGCTTTGCATCTGTGGATGTCGCTCATGCGGATTCGCTGCGGAGTCACTCGGCACAACGACCAGACATTTTTATGTTTTTTCTTTTCACCGATAAGAACTAAATGCTTATTTACGCGGGTCATCTTGAGCAAATGGCAACTACGACCGCACTGATGGTGATCAAGAGGCGATTTTTCCTTCCACGATGCATCGCTTCAAGCTGAGTGAATATCCCTCTATACACATTTGCACGAGAGTTCCTGGCTTAGCCTCGGACCGCGCGACGAGGTGACGTGCACACACCCCAACCAGGACATTTCCTGCTTGTCGTACGACATTGCCAGGTGTCTCCTGCTGAAGCAGATGCCACCGAGCATCGAGGGACTGTCAAAAACTTTTTATCAAACCTACTACAGGTGTTGGTTTTGGCTGCAAAAGCACACGAGACAATTAAATAAAATGACCAAACCAATAATGAACACCAGAAAATTAGAAAAGAACACTTAGAAAGTGAATATAAAAATGCACCAGAAGCTCCTTCCACATACTCATCCAGCTAGCCATTCAGCATACATCTGCAATGTGCAATTACTCTGCTACCAAGGCAAACATTTCACTGATGTCTCGGGATTGGTGCATACTGCTTACCCGCAAGAGAGGCCAGACAGGCTAGACATAGAAAAAGACGCACCTTTAACCGAGCAAGCCCAGAAACTGAGGACCGGGCCCAACCCTCGCAAGCAAACGTCTTTTACATGCCCACACGTCACATAACTCATTATGGCCATTGCCCTTCCCGGTTAGTCCACATTCGCACATCCCAATGTGGCTGACACGGTAGGCGGCACCATTATTAGGGTGTACTAGAACTGGGAGGTAAGCCGACCGCATCAGCCTCTCCATAGGAGCTGGGTGTCGTATCGCCCAATTCTGCCGCAGCGAGGCCAGGAGGCCGGTCGGGCAGCATTTAGTGAGGCTGGATTGGGTTTTGTTGGTGTGACTATTTCTGGTTTTGCGTTGTGTGTAAAGCATACACCATTTTGTGTGGCCGCTAGCTGTGCCGAAGAGACAAGGGAGTCACAATGATGTCAAATACTACTAAGAAAAAGACAGAGTGGTGTGCCCCTAAAGCAATGCATACCAGTATGGGCTATGCATTGCCCGTTACCCCTAAAGTAATGCATACTGTCGCCGCAAAGCGGCGTGAACGCAGGCGGGGGGGTGTGTTAACGAGCTCCCCAGTGATACACGCGTCGTCCGACTCTCTTTCGGACGGCACTTGTAGGCGCGATTGGAGTGCCGTCGGACGGCACTGTAGACACAGCCTTCATTATAACAGACTTCGGTATAACCGGTCTCGGCAGTATTCATTTGCAAGGCTCAACTGACTGTTAAAGCTGTTAAAGTTGCTTTTGTTGTTTTTTTAATTGCGCAAGTTACGCATGACTAACAATCACCTAAACACCTAAAACGTGCGTAAGGTATTGACTTGCCTCCTTTTTTCATTATATCGATGAAGGTTGCGAGCTACTCGCCAAGCCAGAAAACGACAAAAAGAAACAAAAGTCACACATGCAATAGTAACGTAGCCCTGAGTGGAACACTGGCAAAATAGAACAAACACAGTGTTCTGGATGATGTAGATGACAGACAACATGCAGGCGAGCTGGTGAACGTTCAACACCTTCAAAACCTGAGACCAAGGGACCAAAAGGGGGACGCACAAGACCTGTTTGTGTCGTCTCCCTTTTTGTTCCTCGGTCTCGCGTTTTCAATATGTTTACGGTGTATTGATTGTCCTCGTAGGTCGTGCCCCTTTTCTTCACGAGCTGGTCTGAGCTTTCCCACTTTTTCGTCCATCACTCTACGACAAGAACAAAGACTTGAAAGCAACAAAAATGTTTCCCAGTTCCGGTATTGTCACGTTAACGCTAGAAAACTTCCAATTCTCACCGCCGTGAAAAAAATCAAGGCCTTGTTTGTAAGTGCCAAACAACACAGAAAAGCGGCAGCCTTGACGGACGCCAAAAGGGAACAGAAAACCACGATTCGAGGCACTAGTACTCACAGCTCATATGGGTTTCCGCACAATCCTCGTGGACACGCAGCGGCAGCACAACGCGAAATCAGACTCCGCATTCTGAGTACTTGTACGCCGCTTTAAAAGGCCACGCTTCTTTTAAGAGTGCTGTCAGCCTAAGCGCAGGACAATAAACTAATTGAAAGTGCTTCAAATTCGCGCAAACGCCGCAAAGCCGCATTTTTAACTTTCATAACACAAATAACGCAGTGTTGCCATCCCTCCGAAGAGAGTTCCTCCAAACCCGCGCTAAACGTCCGCCGTAACGCCATAACCTGCTAAATTTGATGGAACATTTCATGGTGCAGATTCCTTTTTGTTTGGTTTTAAACCAGATATTTTTAGAACAGAGCTTGGTTTTTTGTTTAATAGTGAACTATATTAAAATACTCTACTTGTTTTTAAAAACGAAACAGTCCTAGCGGCGAGGTGCCACGCAATGCGTTTTGAATAACGGGTGAAACATAGAGTTTCGGTTTCGGTTGGGCGCGTTCTCTTCACGACATCACGTCACCACCTCCTACACTACGTGTATTTTTAAATATGTGACTTCCCGTAAATTCTTAACGCTATAGAGGTTCCCGATCGGCGGGGAAGAGTGCTTATCACCATCTGTGAAGCGAAAAACAAATCGTGCATTCACTGCACTCGCAACGATAACTGTCGCTGGCGCATGACAATCAACAAAAGGCAAAAAAAAAAATGCCTTTAATTGGGGGGTAAATAAACGTATACGTTTTCACAAATTCTAAGATCACCTGAGACGGAGACCGTTCCGGAAGTCTCCAGCGGTCCTTTATTGCCCCCCCCCCCCCCCCCCTTTTTCAAGCTTTTTGGTCGGACACCTACATCCCCTGGAGCGTGTCTCAACGCTGACGCTGAAATTATCGCGGTAAACTCATAGTGAGGAAAGCAATCATACAACAATTGTATTGATATAGGACACGCTTGTAACTGTCATACGACACCTGCATGTGTGACACCGGTATAACGAGGCATTCATTGAAGGATTCCATACTGATTTTAACGACGAGACTTGGCCAGAGCGCCACGTTTCACTGATTAACACGTACTGTAATAAAACACGCGTAAACAACCGGTTTTTTTTTTTTTTTTTTTTTTTTTTTAGGGGAGCAGCAAGATGGCGGCATATCACTCGAGTTTCTCACGTAGCGTACGGTGATCGCAGCATTTTTAGGTTGTTCCTCTGAAATCGCAGCAAGAAAGCGGTCCTACCACTTCGATTTTGCGACATAACTTGAGTCGTTGAGTTAGGGGCGAGCAGCAAATGAACGACGAGAAGTTAAAGGCTGCATGACACCTGTAATGAGATTTACGAATGCTTTATTATCACGAGGTTTCTTTGCAGGCGCGGGACTCTGAAAAGCTCGGGGAAATGACCAGTGGTGGGTAGATAACGTCTAAAAAGTACTTTAAAACTTTAATTAAAGTACAAAGTATCAGAGGTTACGTACTTCAAGTAAAGTAGTAAGTTCACCGGGCGCAATGTACTTGAAGTAGAGTACTATAAACACACTGTACTTTCAAAGTAAAGTACAAGCATGGGAATACCAACCGGGGGGGGGCAAGGGGGGCGCTTGTCTTTCCAGTTCTCAGAGGGGGGGGGGGGAAGAGGGGGGGCAAGGCACGTGTTTTGCCCCCCCCCCCCCCCTGAAACAGATGCCACTGGGCATTGCAAACACTGGCCGGTGGCACCCAAGGGATACCAAGGGCACCACCCCCCGGTTCTGGAAGGGGCAGGGGGGCTGGTTTGCCGCCCCCCCCCCCCCCCCTCCACTCAAAAGCAAGTTGGTACGCCACTGAGTACAAGTACTTTTTACCGAGGCACTTACTTATGAAACTAGTACACCATAACGCGACGTCAAATAACTTTTTTTTTTTTTTAGTGTGTGATTTAGCTTGATTTTTCCTTGAAAGAGCATAAACGGAGCGATGCGTCGCCTGCTCATGTTTCTGGGGTGAGTAGAATGTCCCTTCCAGTATTTCTTCAAAGTTAAAAAAATCATTATTTTGTTATACTCATTTAAGACGACCAAATTTAGGAAACGTACTTTGAAGTCAAGAGCTGTGCTTTCCTCGGAAAGTACAAAAAAAAAAAGTAAAGTACATGTACATACTCAGATGATGTACTTCAACTAAAGTAGAAAATTTTCTAATCCTACTCATGATGCGTGGACGAGGGTAAGACGGGCCGGGGAGGAGGAAGCAGATGGAGCGCTGGAGAAGAGAGGGGGAAAACCTCTTCCTCTTTCCGGCGTAACATCGGCTTCCTCCTCCCTCGCCCTACCTTCTTGAGTTGCAACTGACTATAGTATTTTAAAGGGAAACTGAAGCGGTTCTGTATTTAGGTAAAAACACTTAAATCGTCTGCATTCAAACTTCGAATTTACAAATATTGAGTTTTTTTTTTTTTTTTTTTTTTTTTTTTTTTGTGCACTGAATTTGCAGATAGTAATTTTCAAAGTACCGCTGTATCCCCTCCTTCCAGAAGCGTTACATTATAAAAGGAGTTTTCAGAATCTGCGCTCTCGCGCATCTTCAGTGCCTATCGAAGCTATGCACGCGCACTCGTGCTATTTTCAAAAAGGTCAGAAAGAGACGTCCCGACTGGTGTCAGTTTGAGAGAATATACCTGGAGACACGCGCTGGCGGCCGAAATATCCCTTTATGATGAGGGAACGACTGGTCGGGTTTTCTTTTGTGTGTTTTCTCACGTTTAGTTACACCTTCGGGGAAAACAAACGTGATAATCAGATTCACGGGTTAAAAATACTCTGAAATTCACCTCTAACTCGTTTTCTTCTTTTTTTCGATTTTTTTTTTGTTTTCTTTTAAAACACCGCTGTAAATTTTTTTTTTTTTTTAAACAATCTGTTTGGGACCCGCGTGTCAAAAAATAAATTTTACGTGGAAAAAAAAAAAAAAAGATTAGAGCAATGTCGACGGCGCGAGACGCAATTTAGTCAGTGGTCACCTCCTTACCACTTGTTTTCTCTCTCGGCATTTGAGGCCCGTGGAGGAGAGGTGGAGAGTGTGTATAACCATCTCGTTAAGGTGGAAAGAGTGTATGACCATTCCGCGACGTCATGGACTTTGCGCGCAGAGTTCAGACGCAACTAAAATAAATTTGCGCCGTCAATATTGCTCTAATTTTTTCGGGTAAAGTTTAGTTTTTGGCACGCTTGTCCTAAACAGATAAAAAAAAACGTTTTCTTCTTTTTAGTCGATTTTGTAATGTATTTAATGTAATTAATGTACAGGGTGTCCCCCAAAAAAAAATTACAGGTATTTTGTTTTTCACCGCAAAAATAAATTAAGCATTACCGAATACTCATTCTCCGCCCAAAGGTGGCGCTATAGGTCCGAACCAGATGCCGAAGTTTCAGCCCGAACCGATATCTCATCAAAGCGATTTTCTGAAACTTTCAATGAGGAAATGGGGCCCATTTTTGTCCGTTTTCGGTTTCTGGCGCCATACAGCTTTATGTATTCGAGAGCACCGTCGGCCACCATTTTTTTATAAAAATTTTCACAAAATCACGTATAACTTTTGAATACGACATCGGTTCGGCCTGAAACTTTTGCATTTGTTTCAAACCTCTAGCGCCACCTTTGGGCGGAAAATGAGCGTTCGGCGATGCGTATAGTTTATTTTCGCAGCGAAATAAAACGTGTACATTTTTTTCGGGGACACCCTGTACTTCCCACACTGGAAATGACAGACTGCATCTGGGTCGTAAGCAGACTTGTACGTAGTTCAACTACTCTACTGAAGTTACTGTAGTTTAACTACTTTTCTAAGTAGTTTAGTAACTTTCAATTACATTTTTATTTCGGTAATTAGTAGTTTACTTTAATTGCTTTTTCTGAGTAACTTCTACTCAAATTACAAATTACTTTCGAATTTTAGAGGTTGTTCTGCCTATCAACAAACATTCCTGCACAAAAGAGATAAGATGTTGGAAGTTCAGCTGGTATTTGCAAAGAGGGGGAAGGGAAGCATCTGGCGTAGGAAAGGGGGGGGGGGGGAAGAAATAAGTTGGAGAGTCCGAAAGCCCCAAACTTTTCCCGAGCACCCCCCCCCCTTTTTTTTTTTTTTTGCAACAACACTGCTACGAAGCGCGGGGAGCGAACAAGCGCGACGCAAGAGAGGCCGAGCAACTGCGGGATTAGCACCGAAGACTGGCGTTTCTTTGTGTCCCGAAGCTCAAGGAGACTTGACCCATTCGAAGAAAGGGCTGGTTCCCGCTTCTCCCCAACGTAGAAACTCTCGCCCACTATAGGAGGTGCACCCACTGCATCCCTACTACAAGGACGCAACAAAATGCAGCACCTACTCTGAAGCTCATCTGGTGCTTCCGTAGTTTGTGCTGTACTCGGAAGAATCTTGTGCTAAAGGGCAACGCAAAGAGGACCTTTTTGCGTTGCCTTGCCTCTTAAAGGGCAACTCCGCTTCATGTTTGGTTTTGAAAAAACAATGCAGTCCTCTTCAGTATCGCCTAGGAAGACCACACGTCAAATATTACGACGCAGTTCTGTCTAAATGTTTCTTAAACGGTCCTGCAAACTTTGCAACTCGTCAAGTTGCCGAAATCGGCTGACTCGAGCGGGCGAATTCAGGCGCAACCAACAGCGCAGTCAAGGCTAGGGCATGAGCGGAGCCAACATTGAGCTAACCGTCATCCTCATGGCCCCCTTTTGCTTGTTTTTACTTCTCCGGGCGAGCGCAGCGCATGACGTCAGCAACGTTGCCTCTCGGCGTTCAGCGGTGTCCACGTGATTGGCGTTCTTGGGAGCCGTCCGGCCGCCCGCCGTGGTCCCGCCGTTACCGCCGTCTTCCGCGTCACAACCACCGTCGTCGTCTCACCGTTTGTGGTTATTGTCTGTCGGAGTTTCGTCCACACTACGGACACCACGTACGCAGACTTATGCCGCAGTTGCGCAGACCAAAACATGGCGAAGAGTGCGGTGCAGACGACACTCGCGCCTACCACACGCCCGCCCCCATCCCGCCCGTCGTTGGGCCGAGGATCACGTGACATCTCGTACCACGTGATGGCCATGTACTTGGCGGCCCGAGGCCAATGTTGCCGGACGGAGTCGAAGTTTCGGTTTCGATTTCCGCTCGTGTTTAAAATTAGATTTAAAAATATATGTCCCATTTTTCGCGAAGCAAACGACGTAGTGTCTTTTATTAGGGCTTTTTAATTCGAAATCACTCATGATCCCGAAATCTTTGGAATTGAGCGGAGTTGCCCTTTAAAGGCCCATACGCACATTCGCGTTTGAGCGCGGTGCGTTCCGTAGCGGCAAGCGGACGCGTTGCGTTGCGAAGGGCGCTTGCGCCAAACTTGTACGCACAGTTGCGTTGACACGCAGTCAACCGCAGTCAAGAGCCAATAAGAACGCGCTATCGTCGATAGCGGCTCACCAATAGGAAGCGAAATCCAAGGCAACATGGCGGCGCACAGCGACAGCGTCGAAGTGTTCGATCTTGGGACAATCCCGCTGGCTTCCCGACGTTTTGTCAAGCTTGAACCGTCGCAGCCTTGGAAAATGCACTCCTCACCGCTCCCCAAACCGAAAAAAAAACAAGTTCTGCAAGCGAGGAACCGGATACGTCTCACCGAGTCGGCCGAGTGGCGCGAGCTGACACGTCACCCTCCTCTCCTCTCTCGGCTTCTGATTGGTCGAACGCACCGCAACGCGTCGGAAAGTTGAACGAGTCTCTACTCGCTTGCGCCGCGCTACGAAGCGTTGCGGGAAGGCGCGCGTGGCACCGCAAGCGACCGCTCCTGGCCACAAGGACGCCGCAACGCACTCAAACGCGTTCAAACGCGAATGTGCGTATGGGCCTTACAGGGATGCTGAACCGAAAAACAGAATCTAAATTCTTTGTCGTTTTGATATTTACAGCACACGAATGGCTCTTAAATGACGGAACTTGAAACAATAAAGCAGTCTAAATTATATGATTTATGTAAATAAATATTCTAAGGTGCACCTGGTGAGTTTTTTGAAAGCTCGTTTCGTGACGACAACAAACTTGTAGTACGCAGAACGCGGCTATGGTGAGCCATCAAAGTTGGCTCGGTTGGCTCCGACCTACCTCGTTGGCTCCGGCGTGCGCTCACGCCGCGTGGTGGCGCGACGAAACGGAAATGCGACGTGCGAACCCCGTCCCGAAACGATGAGATATATTTTTAAAAGAAATGCAATTTTATCTGATAAATTTGTCGAACAGTGTTCATCATGACGTTTTTGACACGACACCTATGCGGCGCCGAACGGCCTAGCGAGCGTCGCGAGCAAGCGGCATCTTGGCGGCATCAAACATCAGCGCTGTCGAAGTCTCCGTGGTCGCCGTCGTCATGGCCAAATTATCAGGACGGGAAAGAAATCGCCGAACTCCGAAAAACCCACAGACCAAAGTCGCCGCCGTCGCTACGACGCAGGTGCAGAAGTGGACTGGGGGTGGCAGGGTGCAGGGTGGCTGGCAGGTAGTGCGCAGCTAACTTGGCTGGATTAGTTGGCAAACTTCCAACGCGACGGGCATCTGTCTACTATTATTCAAAGCGCAACTTTCTTCCACGCTTTGGCGCGTCGGCAGCTCGACTTGTTCACTTCAGTTCCGTTGCAGTTTGTTGACGTCAGTTCCGTTGCGAGTAATCCCAGAGGGCCTCGCGCGCATCGGAGGCTTCTGGCGCTTCTGGCTCAATCAGCGGTCGTCATTCCAAGAAATATAATAATCCGATCTCCATCCCTTTACATGAATAGCATTTTTAGGTATTGTGCGGTCCCGGGAAGCTTGTCCGGGGCTTATTTCGGCAACTTCAGATATCGGTTCAGCATCCCTTTAAAGGGGCCCTGCAATCATATTTAAGCGTCTGCTTTTTTTGCGGTTTCCACGTCTCTTGGGGTTCGGGAAAGCCAGCGGGCATGGAGAGAGTAACTAAATATCAGTGCGTCATATTTTAACCGGACGACGCGGAAACCTCCCCCGCCTACGAGGGCGACCCACGTTGCCGAAAGCGCGCGAAATGTGACGTCTTTTGTCCTGGGCTTACTACTGGTCAGAGCCGCTAAAAGCTTTTTTTTAGTCGAGATACAAAATATAAGTGTCGCGAACAGATTCAAATATATATGAAACTAGTTTTTGTTCAGTATTTTAGACCAGAAAAGAAACAAACGCAGTTTGTAAAGTACGGAAACGAGAAATGATCCGTCGACGTACCCGCCACCAAGCGGCGGAAAAAATGGCGCATACTAAAAAGGGCTAGTGGGATGAGGCCTCGACGAAAGGAGGGCGTAGAAAAATCCCGGGTGTACGCGGCGGCGCTGCAATCGTATACCGGCTCGAGCATCCGACCGCTTCCGAGCGTTCCGAAGGCCTTCGGCGCGGGCTTGGTTGGCAATTTGGCCATTTGGCGGTATGGCAGCGCGAAGTGGCTCCCGTTCTGAACTGATCTTTACCCCGTGTTTGCTGTCGTTTGTGGCCAATGAAGTCTTATGCCGAATTAGTCTTTAATCGCGCAGCAAATGCAATGCGAGCCGCCCTGGCCGCCCGCTTCATACAGCCTATCCTAAACATGCTTTAGTGGCGCCCTCTCGAGCCGCCGACACGGAGTGCGGCAGCCGTGAACGCTCGATGAGCCCACTACCCTTCCTCTAGTTCACGGCCACTCAAGCCAGGACCTAGGACGTCATGAAGGAGGTTATTTTTTGCTTGTTTTTGTAATTCTAATTTTCCTATAACTTTTAAAATAAAGCGAAATTTGAGAAAAGAAAAGTTTCATTAAGTTACTACGTTCAGTGCGCTAAGGTTCGGTGCAAATTAAAAACCAGTAAAAAAGTCATTGCAGGGCCCCTTTAAAGGGCCCCTGAAAAGAAAAAAAAGTTTTTTTTTTAAACAGTCTGGTTGGGACACGCGTGTCGAAAAATGAATTTTACGCGAAAAAAAATAATTTTTAGAGCAATATTGACGGCGAGAGATTTATTTGAAGTTTTGCGCGCAAATTCCACGGTCATTCAGCTCGGCTTCTCATTGGTAACGGTGGTCATTCAAGTCAGCTTCTCATTGGCCAATAAAATGAGTGACAGCTTAGATGTTGGTTATAAAATCTTCGTGATCTCTTGAAATCGCCTTTTGAATTACATTTTTTTAGGTTTAAGAAAGAATCCATCGAATGAACGTTGTAATTGTTTACAAACGTTTTACAAAATCGTAACTTCCGTTCGGATAAAACAACAAACAAAAGCTTCGCTACGCTTCGCCATTCTTTTTTTCTGTCATGGCCGCCGTCTTGCAACGCGTCTCGCGTCCTCGGGTGGTTTTAGTTTTATCGCGTTTATATGTGAAGACCTCCTGTAGAGGGCTTGTTGCTTGTGTTAGTTAGATGATGGCCGATTCACACGACGGACTGATCTGCGGACGGATCGATTACGTGACGACATGTCCGCGGTTCGTCTGTCTCCCAAGCGCATCCACACGAAGGAGACGACGAGCAGACGCCAGTGAGGACGGACCCCACAGTCGCCACCCCACAGTGCCGCGAAACTCCAACATCGCACCGTGGCACCGTTGTCCAAGAGAGAAATCGACGTTCGCTACCGCGAGAATAAATCGTACGCCGCTGTTACGTAGAGATCGAGACAAAACACCGTGATAGGCTTCGCGCGAAGCGCCACTAGCTTTACTAACCCAAAGCATAAGAGAGACACAGGCATGGTCCTGCTCGAGAAGGGTTCCGTGTAGAAGCGACGAAGTTCTGGGCTCGCGAAGGGGCGTTTGGAGATGCCTTCACGCACTCCGCGCTCGTGCACAACACTCAAGTTCACCACAGCCACAAGAGAGGTCTTGCTCGTTGAAGTCCTGATTGGACGTGCAAGAATTATCGCGGCGTGCTAGACGAGTTTTGACGGAAGCTTCTTGACGCGGACTCGGAGGAGCACCGGAACCTGCGTCGCGTCAGCCAGACAAAGTTTCTGCAGTTCTTTTCACACGTGGAACGAAGAAACGCCCGACAAAATGAACCAGCGACCGCACGAAACACAACGATGCCCCACTTTTGTTTTCATCGCCCAGAAACAAAAAACAAAACAAGAAAACAATGTACCGTTGCCAGACTAAACACTTTTCAAGTCAATCTCCCGCCAAAAACCCGCTCGTGAAAAAGGATCAGTCCGCGCGTCCGTGGACGAGGCGCGGATCGCAGGAATCGGTGACGTGCCGGTCACTTTGTAGACGGTCTGCGGACGAAAGTCGCGATTCGGTCCGTCGTGTGAATCGGCTGTACGACGCGGTACGACGGGCGACCGGCAGACACAGGAAATAGCCATGGCTCTCGTACGGGGGGCAGCCAAGCCAGGCAAGCAGCCAAGCCGATCCACTACGAAGAGGCGGGGAGTACCTCTCCTCCACGCGCCCGAAATGCCGAGAGAGAAAACAAGTGGAGAGGAGGTGACTGCCGACTAAATTGCGTCTGGCGCAGTCAATATTGCTCTAAAAAAATTTTTTTTTCGCGTAGAATTTATTTTTCGACACGCGTGTCCCAACCAGACTGTTTTCAAAAAACTTTTTTTTTCTTTTCAGGGGCCCTTTAAGGCGGCGGTCCCACGGCCCCAACTATGATACCGGTGGCAGATCTGCTAACCTCCTGTTTGCTGTGCAAATGTCGCGTCTGTGTGCGTGTTACGTATTTCATTCTTTTTGCAATTAAATCGCCAATTCATCATCACTCTTTTAGTGCAAAATATGATACGCATTTTTCAAAACTTAACGCACAATAAGAAAACAAAAAGTGCAAGTTTTGATATTTTCAAAGACAGACCTCTATGCATTCCAAGTTTCTAGACTTGTAATGCATCCAAGACGCGTTCTTATTTTTTTATTGAATAGAAGAAGGACTCGTCTAGTTCCGTGCACACGTGTTTTTGTTCATTAGCACGCTCACATTTTTTAAATATTTGTTCAAAAAGAGCCTTTTTTATGTGATTTTGAAGTCTCGTAACTCACTTTCACATCATAACGCAGCAACGACATTTAAGGGCATGCTTGTGGTAAACATAGGAACTCAGAATACAAAATATTAGAAGTGCAACGCCAGCCGTTCTCTTGTAAACACAACTTGATTATGGTAAAAATTTTAAGAATGCCCTTAACGCGTTCTTGGTTTTCTCAGACAGCGTTCTGGCATCTGACCAAATGTTTTTTAATTGTATGCTAGAGGAACTGAGCTGGTTCACTAGAAGCGTAATTTTTTCGTATTCATATTCAGATTTGTTTAAAATATGTTTAAATCATGGGACAATTTTGAAGCTCGACTCTGTACGCAAGAAATCGATTTCAAAGAAGAGGGCAGCTATTTAAGCAACGATTGTTTAATTAGTGCTTTTCTCGTTCTAAATGAAATCACGTTCTATGATTGTAATTTTTTGAAAGCATACTAATTGTTCCTAAATAGTAAATAGGACCTATGTTTTAGCAGACGACGCGCACTTGCGCCATCTTTTGAAAGATGGCTGAAATTCGAGGTTGAGAAGTTCAGGCAAAGTGGCGCTGATTCTGTCCCTGACGCAGAGGATTCTTTTCTCAAATATTTCCTCGCGCTACTTCCTCGTTCTTGCAGTAAGTCACAGTTAATCTTGCAAGAAAAAGAAGAAAAAAAAAAAAACGAGAAGCGCGTTACAATGGTCACGAGCAAGTTCTCGAAAACGCCTAGTGCCTACAAATAAGCTATTCAATGCTGTCCGCCATGTTCCGACACCACGAAAGGTGCAAATATTGAACTCCATATTATGGTGACGACGAAGGAGAATTTTTTTTCCTCCACTCCAAGATTTTTAACAGATATTTCTTTTTAAGGTTCCAGCTTTCCAACCGCGCTGGTTCTGTTTTGCTCGCCATCGTGCAGGGATTTGAGATTTTTAGTTTTAACGTCACTCTACTCGTAGACAACTGACGGAGAGTGTTATGTGTACAGTGTTGTTATGTGCAAACCGCAGTGACTGGTCCTCATAGTAAGGCGACAAACAGCCAGTCATCGTGGCTCAAATCTGAGGCAGGAAAAGGGTCTAATGAACCCCCTTTACATGAAGTGCTCTATCAAAAGCGTTGCACATGTGCGAAACCCTTACTATGTCGTCTTTCTTTGGATTAATTTTTATTTCATTTATTCAAATAAGAACAATGTCAGACGATCAACTTTTATGGTGTTGGTTTAATAATGCAGCGACTCGAAGCTTCCACTTTGTGCTTTACAACAACCATGACTCTTGTCCATTGCAACTAATTATAAGCAGCCAGGTCCGACTAGGGTGCCTTCATGTGCGCTTTGCTTGGGGTGATGACATCTGGCCATTTTGTTTCGAACCTTTATTTTTATTTTTTGTTCTGAAGCGCGTGAAAGAGCGTGTCCCTGCACGCGCTCGTGGCGCTGACTGTGATACGGCGACATTTTGTTTCCTGTGATTTCTTTGTATTTTCCCTGTGAGCGCGTGCTTTCGGCATTGGGTACTACAAACGATGGTATCACCCTAAACAGAAGGACATTGAGGCACCCTAGGTCCGACTTGCTAGAAACAGCGACTCAGCTGAGACTGTGGGAAAGAAAGCAAAGCCAGCGCTCGAGCTGAGTGGCACTCAAGCCGCGTCTCAAGACAGTCGCGCGCCCAACCCTTTGCAGTGCTTTCCTTCACTCAGTCTCAGCTGAGACGCTGTTTTAGCAAGCCGGACCAGAATCACAACTCGTGAAGTTTCCTGGCGCTTCTCTTTCGTTCTTCGGAGTCTTCGCAATGAGTGTTGCGAAATAAAATCAAGCGAGATGCTCAGTGCTGCCCTGACATGTTCTTCCATAACCGGGCTAGAGAGCGGTTTCCTTGTGACCTTCACTCTCGCCGAGGAGCAATGGGACTTCTTTAGCCGCGTAGGGTGCGACCACACAACCGTGCCCAACGCCGCCTGAGCCATCCTGAACAAGTGTTCCCCAACCACTGCGATAGAAAATGTGTGAAATTATACTTGCTTGAAATAACTGTAGTGAGCCGACTGAAATAAGTTTCGGCTTGCAATAATTCAATGTCTGTCTATACAAACTTGTCTTTAAGCTTACGAAGAGAAAGACGTGCACCGCATAAGTCCCTGAAGGCAGCCGGCCTCATGACCTGTGGGTCTAATTACTCTAGAAACTTGTCCAACTCAAGCCCGGAGCAAATAGGACAACACGGTGAAAAGAGGTGCCTCTCCGAAAGAATTACAGCGCTGTAGGAGCGGTATAGGGTTACAGTGACCCCTACAAGCTGCCGCCGCAGGGAGCAACTACTCCCGGTGCAAGGGCCGTAAGAGATCGCGCCTCTTCACTCTAGCCCGGCCACTGCTCTGCAAACTGCTGAACGAGGCAATGTCCACTCACACAGGGGCGTTTGCTTATGTTTTTCTACGTTGCGTTATAACTAGGTCTGGGCACTTGATCTAATAATCTACCGAAAAATCAATTAATGATTTAGGCGCGATTAAATATTTAACCAGTCAAACCGTTAAATTTTGACAAACGAAAAAGTAAAAATTTAACTCTTTCACCATGCAGATGTGTACGGGTACACCTGTTTGAAGGCAAACTTTAGGTGAAAATTTGACCTAAAGTAAACTGTAGGGGCAAGATGTTTGACTCGAAAGAGCGGAGAAGGTTATATGTGCCACCAGCCACTTCAACGTAATTGTTCGATTAAAATTGACGCCCAGTCCTAGTTATGATTTTAGTCCGCGGGACATCTGTGCTTTATATGTCGCAGGCAAATCTACTCTTTGAATTGGATCCCATGCCTCATTCGAACCACGAATGTCCCGTAGACTTTGAACTAGTGTTCAACTTTGGCAAAGCTGCTTGCGCGAGCATGGGGTTTGATCTCGCAGATCTTTTGCACGTGTTCTCACGCAAACGAAACTATAAATGAAGCCACGCGCCCGCGCTAGTAACGGAGTATGGGAAGCGAGCATGCCGGCCGTGTCGCGGCGGTCGCCTATTGTTTGCCGCATCAATTGTTGTGGCTTTCTTAGATCGGAATAGCTACCTTGGAAATTACAGCGCTAACCCGCTACAACACACAACCAACGCAGCGACTGACAGAAGTTCCCCGATGCAACGAATCCGTTTGCCGCTAGGGGCGCCCTGGTCGGGGCTTGAATAGACCTTATTCAGATTTGCCCGCCATCTGTCGGACGTGGCGCCAACCTTCCTTCCGACGCCATCTTTGAGGCGACTGGCAAAGCGCTGTGGCCGTTTGCTGCGTGTGAAAGCGACGCGCAGCGACCGCACGACTGCTCTGTTCCGCTACGTATTCAACGAGGAAATAAAATGAAAAACAACCGATGTAAAGATTCGAATCGTACTGTTTTCTTTTCGAGTTAAAGGTATTATAGTCAACGTTGGAATAGCCGTAGCGCTCTCCTGTACTATTCATGCTGCAAAAAAGAGCACATGCGCGTTAGAGTTGTGTGGTTCTCCAGGGCTCCGAAACTTTTTCTTAATATATGACACTTTCCACACTGGCATGAAGGGCTCATGATATTTGCCTGTAACATCAGCGAGCATCTATTATTTTATGTGATTTTTTGGGAGCTCGATGTTAGCAAGCATCGTAGCTTCGCTCGCGCAGAGGAACGGCGAGGTCCAGTCAACATCACTCAGATAAACTGTTTTGCGATTTTTTTTTTTTTGCTAAAGTAGGTATTTTACGCCCGATTGAAAGCTGATGCAAAGTGCAGAAGAGCTAGGCAACGTAGCAACTTCGTTTCGCACATGAATGATGAAGACAACGGTGCTTAAAAGCAAAGGTGAACGCCCGCTTACTTCACGATGTATCATTATTATCACGCGACTTTCAGATTTCGAGAAACATTTTCGAGATGTAGTCGAATTCATTAAAGCGGGCTCTTGACTGCTAACCTGGACCTGTTGGCGAGTTGAACAGTCGCGCTTGCTCGCTTCCCAACAGATCGGGTTCGCGCTGCGGGAGAAGCCTTGCTTATTTGTTGCCAATACTGCAAGCGACCACTTTTATGAGCACTGGTCATATTCTATTGAGAGTAAGCACGAAATTTAACTCTATATGACCGCGCTACCAGGAGGAGCACATTAAAATGTCGCTTACGTTTATTAATGCATTTTCTCTCAAGGGGTCAAAAAGTATGTATGCGCAAGTACCGAATTTATTTGTTAGTATTATTATTATCATTATAAAAGGAAAACGTTCAGGCTCTCCGTAAAATAGTGTTAGTTTCTTTTTTTTTTTTTAATACGTCATATTCCGCGTACTTGCACCGCGGGGACACTCCGGTCATTTCCTTTTACGCTTTTGTGCCTCGCATATGCTTGTGAGTATGCTAGTGTAGATCTTCAGCGTAGCTTTTATTTTTCACCTGCAATAAAAAATACTACTATTGTAAATTCGTGCTGTATCACACGCACTCCTTATAATGATGTTTTGAGCTACCATTCGGTGATCTCCCCAAGGAACTGAATAAACTTTTATGTAATAAACTTAATTCCATGCTTTTTTGTGTGTGTCCGTGTGTGGAATTATAGTTTCAATATTCCTAAGGTTAAGACAACAGGGAACCGAGATTAGACGTTCAACGCCACCATCATAGAACTCTGCTATTAGGGTCTGCACACGCTGGGTCAAGGCGCACTGGCTGAAGAACTGCTCGCATTATTTAGACCCGCAGCCGCAAATGCAAAAACAAAAAAACTGTCACACAGTAGTTGATAGCCCTGCTAAATATATCATACAAATCCTCCTTGTGCGAACAGGCATAATCAGGTGATCAGGCAAGTTAACGCACGATTCTAAAACAAGTGCGCGTGAGTCGGCCTGCTCTGGTGCTGGGATGAAGCTCATTTTGATAAAAAGAGATTCTTAGAGAAACCTCTGAAAACAAACTTGAGCTTAATATTCTTAGCTTATTCTTGAGCGGCCAACACCATCAATATACAAACGAAAAAAAAAAAATAACGTGCACGAACGCAACGCGGAGAGAGGGGTTCGTACTGCGGCGGGCGGCGGGCGGCGGGCGGCGGGCGACGGGGTCGGTGGCTAAGCCTCAAAGATGGCGCCGAGCCTCTGATAATACCCGTGGCCGCCGAGAGATGGCGCTAATAATGAATAAGGTCTATTATGCCGGCCGCGTCGCGGCGGTCGCCTATTGTTTGCCGCATCAATTGTTGTGACTTTCTTAGTGCGGAATAGCTACCTTGGAAATTACAGCGCTAACCCGCTACAACGCACAACCAACGCAGCGACTGGCAGAAGTTCCAAGGAAGTTCCCCGATGAAACGGACGCGCACTTTCTGGCTGGCTGCAACTGCGATCGAGCGCTGGCTGGACTGTGATTTAGCATGCGTACACTGTGCTTTTTCTGAACAGTGGAAACGTGCAGGCGAGAGACGAACTGTCGTTGTAAAGTCCCTCGATAAAATTCAGGCTTACTAGTACCGCCAACCATTGTGGTGGAAGCGCGTAAGACACGTGTCACGACAGGGTGCTGATCCGCCGTCATTCACTTCCAAAGGCCGCTCATTTCAGTTCTGCGCCGCCCTTTGCTTCCAAGGGCCGCTCGAGACACAGCTAGGTCTCGTGCACTGGCGCATTTGACGCTACTTGCAGACAAACGCCAACACATCGAGGGGCTTTATGTCCCTGGTGTGGTCTCTGGCCACCTCGGCATTCACTGCCGAGACTGTGGTTGGCGCGGAGTGGCGACCGGCTAATACGAGAGATTTTTGAAGCTGTAAAAGTCGGTTGATTAGATGTTTCTATCTGTCAAATTTCTCAATTATCGTGAAGACAGCGTGCATGTGTACCTTCACGTGGTCTACGGTTTGTTATCATTTGAAAAGAGAAGACGGTCTAGGGTGTTTTTCCTTTTGAACGTGAACGTGCAGACGTCCGAACGTGAAGACACACTGAACTTTGGATGATCTGGACCGCTTTGCGATTCTCCCGTGTACATGTTGTAAAAATAAAAATAAATATTACGACAACAAGTGTGCGTGAGTTAATAATGAAAATAATTATCCTTATTTCCAGACATACATGTGTCTGAGGGGCTGTGGCAAAAGAATACAAAAAAAAAATCGGCAAAGACACTTTAGACAGCTTACGTGTGGGAATGCGAAAGCATTGTAGTCCCTTTGGTGAAATGTTTTCAATTTATTTTTTTGACATGCGTTAAAGTTATTTCTGCTGATTCGGTGTGTGAAGCGCGGGAGGCAGCACCCGCCACCTTCTCCCCATTGGCTGCGCCGTCACGTGCCCAATGACGCACGCACTTGGCCACACCTTCAGTCAGCCAGATGGTTGTGACGGGACGTGCGCAGTGACGCACGCACTAGGCACACCTTAGTCAGCCAGGACCGTGGAGCCGCCGTGGCGTCGGCAATAAAGAAAAAAAAAAAGCCACTGTGGTGTCGGGGATGCGTGCCCGTCTCGCACCCCTGAGGCCCGGGTTCGATTCCCATCCAGACCGAAATGTAACAGAGTTTCTCTCTAAAGCACCATTCATTTACTTAGTTTATAGGAACCTTCGTGAAAATGTGACGTCAATCCGGGCCTTTCTAACCTGTTTTTGCTCTTTGCGCCATCGGAAATTTTCGGTACCATCTCTCGGTCATGCCGCCGACGACGACAACGGATTTTCGCGTTATGAGGCAAGTAATCTTTTCGCATAAAAAAGTCTTCTGACCAGGCCATCAGTCCCTTTTTACAGCATTCAACAGTGTATGGGACCAGTTTCAGCATAAAAAGCAATTATACATAAAATAATCAAATTGACATTAGATAAGCATCGTAGTCACAATAATTAATAATCAACGTCATCAAAAGTTTGAAATAGAAATCATTCACATTACAATCACTGAGATGACATTCATTACCATAAAATGTCAGCGTTACTGTAAAATTCCCCAATTACTCATTTCTGTTGCATTCAAACAGAATATATATATATATATATATATATATATATATATATATATATATATATATATATATATATATATATATATATTGTAACGGGCGAAAGTAAAGAAGACAAACGGGGACATGAGGAAAAGGAAGACGAAGTACAGACAGTGGGAAAAGGACAACGGCTGGAACGCTCGTAACATTTTGGTGGCAGCGGTGGGACGTTCAGCATGAACGCCCGTTCCTAGCCTGCAAATCCGGAACCAAATTGGGAGCGACTCACCGAACAGCTTTACAAACGGTTGGTGGAGAAGAGCTCGACTGACGCCGCAAATATACTTGGACAGTTCGACGATCGCCTGGCCCCTCGCATTGCAAACGTGGAGCAGACTTTACATCAACAAGTCACCGATGTACATCAACACCTCTCATCTGTACATACTCGACTGGAGCACCTGGAACAGGCCCTACCAACTGGTACGCGACCAGAAGTTTCGGGTGACCCTTTCCCCAACCAGGAAGCAGCTGCGATCCGCCATTGCAGAAACGATGAGCCCGAGAGACAGGCAGAGATAGCTCCATCGGATTCCGGCGCTAGGCGGCTCAAACCCCCGACGTTCGATGGTCTTGGCTCCTGGAGGGCGTTCATCGTGCAATTCGAAACGGTGGCTCTACACAATGGCTGGGACTCCCCTGGCAAGGCTGCTGCCTTAGTCGCCCAGCTACGTGGAAAAGCGGCAGTGTCCCTCGAGTGTATTCCGGATTCAAGTCGAACTACTTATGAACATCTGCTACAAGCTCTGGACTCTCGATTTAATGATGCGCATCTACAACAGCTACACCTAACGGCGCTCAAAACCTATCGCCAGGAAAAAGAGTCGCTACAAGAGCTAGCCGACGCCGTCAAGAGATTGGCGAGGAAGGCTTTGGTGGGGTGCTCTGAAGATACATTCCACCTGATGAGCACTTCTGCTTTCATCGATGCCATCAAGGATCCCGAAGTTCAACGATGGGTGCGGCTCGCGCGACCCTCCACGCTCCGCTCTGCCCTGGGTCACGCGTTGGAAATGCACGCGGCGATAAGAGCAACAGCGTCCACGGTGAGCCCAGCAAACCACCTATAGCTACTACTGGTGGCACGCAAGACGGCCCCCGCAGGCCTGACTGGCGTCAATGCTTCAACTGTGGACGACAAGGCCACCTTGCTCGATCTTGCCGGAATCCGTGCCCTCCACGTCAGGAACACACTCCGCGCGTGCCCGACAGGGTGGGGTCCCGTGTAGTCCACGAAGTTCCCCTGGCTACAACATCGATGTGCCCATCGCTGACCCCACACGTCACTGTCTACCTGCCTGGAATCGGACAATGTACCGATGCTATTATAGACACCGGAGCTGGGGTGTGCGTCATCGATGCTAAGTTGCTACGATCGGCCGACCGTATGGCATCAACAACAGACTGTAAAGAACTACGACTTCTCTCGCCAAACGGAAGCCACATTCCTTACATCGGACGCATCGAACTGACCGTGGAAACACTTGGAGAGAGTGTGACACTTTCATTCTTCGTTGTGGAGAATTTAAACCCTCCAGTTATTCTCGGATGTGACTGGTGTGCGGCAGTCAATCTACAAGTCTCCTTTGAACACGGGCATGCACAGTTGTCAACACAACGAGAATGCAAGTCCCGTTGTACGGCTGGCGACGCATCAACGTTGGGACTTCGTGAAGAACTTAGGCCGAGTATTAATGAAACATCTGTGTTCCAGGGGTTTTTCTGCTGCGCACTGTTTTTCCTAATCAGCTTCGTACAAACAAGTTTGAACACCATGCGCCTACTTGCTGAAACTTTCAAGAATGTTTTACGCTCTTTTCTACCCCCCAAGTTTGTTCGCGAACCGTTCATGGGCTCAGTTGTTGCCACGAAAGACATTACGGTTCCAAAGTCTTCGGCGGTCTGGGTCCCAGCAACACTTCAGGGAGATAAGCGATCGGGAGACTTTATAATCGCAACGGTTTTGCACTCGCGCCCTGGGGCGGAATTCGCCACGCCCCGCTGTCTTACCTCCTCTCGCCAAGGCGTCTTGGACATTCTTGTTGCTAACTTGGCCACCGACGACCTTCACCTAAAGCGAGGCGACAGCTTAGGAGTTGCTTTCGAGGTTGAGTCACAAACGGTGGTTGCCACTCTTGTAAGTTCGCCTTCGTTTCCCGCTTCAGAAGAACAGTTGGGCAGAACCGGACCACTGCCATGGCCTGAGTTTAACTTTAGACCCAATCTAACCGCGGCAGAGAAAGAATCTATTCAGGCCCTACTCATGAATTTTCGAAGCTGCATCGCCGTTACAAAAGAAGAGCTGAGTCATACGCCCCTCGTGCGCCATGCCATCAACACCGGTGACCACGCGCCAGTACATCAACACCCACGACGAGTCTCTATGCCCGAAAGACGGGAAATCAACGCTCAAGTTGACGATATGCTCCAAAGGGGCATAGTAACACCTTCTAACAGCCCGTGGTCGTCGCCTGTGGTGCTCGTCAAGAAAAAAGATGGCTCGACAAGGCTCTGCGTCGACTATAGAAGGTTGAACAGCATCACTAAGCCCGATGTGTACCCCTACCTTGGCTTGATGATGCCCTTGACCGTCTCCATGGTTCCCACTATTTCTCGACCTTGGACCTCCTCTCGGGATACTGGCAAGTTGAACTTGATCCAGATGAAGCTGAAAAGTCTGCCTTCGTAACGCCCGATGGCCTGTTTCAGTTCAGACGTTTGCCATTTGGATTGTGCAATGCACCTGCGACCTTCCAGCGTCTTATGGATAGAGTCCTCGGCCACTTGAAATGGACCATGGCCTTGGTCTACCTCGATGACGTAATCGTGTATGCCGAGAGCTTTGACGAGCATCAACATCGTCTTAGTCTTGTTTTAGATGCCCTCTCGAAAGCTGGACTTCGTGTAAAACCATCAAAATGTTTCTTCATATATGACGAAGTAATCGACCTCGGCCATGACATCAACAAATATGGTATTCGTCCTGACCCTGCAAAGCTGTCAGCTTTTGCTACTATACCCGTACCCACAACGATAAAGGAACTAAAGAGCTTTCTAGGTTTCGCGTCCTACTTTCGCCGCTTTGTGGAGAACTTTTCAGTGAGGGCTTCTCCCCTGAACCGGCTCCTAAGAAAAGACGCCAAACTTGTATGGGGAGCGGAAGAAGCGGCAGCCTTCGCGGACCTCAAGAGAGCTCTTCTAGAACCGCGTACGCTGGCTCATTTTGTAGATGACGCACGCACTGTCATCCACACTGACGCCAGTGGAGAAGGCTTAGGTGCTGTCCTTCTTCAACAGGACAAAGATGGTCGAGAACGCCCCGTCGCCTACACAAGCAGGAGGCTTAGTGAACCAGAAAGCCGGTGCCACTCTTCCGAACTGGAGTGTCTCGCAGTAGTGTGGGCTGTGGAAAAGTTTCGCCCTTACCTCTATGGCAAGCCATTTACAGTGGTCACCGACAACTCTGCATTGCAGTGGCTCCAATCGAAGAGCGATCTTACGCCAAATCTTGCTCGCTGGGCCATGAAACTTCAAGAGTATAATTTTGCAATTGTTCACCGAAGCGGAAGACACCATCAAGACGCCGACTTCCTCTCCCGCAATCCCGTGGAGGATGGTTCATCAGTTTCTGTTTTGGCACTGCTTGATTTGCAGGGAGCGCAGTCAGACGACACAGAGACGTCAACTATCATCAGTCATCTCGCAAACATAAACAGTGACTCTTCTCGCCTTCACGGACGACGCCTGCAACGTTTGCGAGCACACTACCAGCTACGTGACGGGCTTCTCTGCCATCGATCACGGCAGTCAGATTCGTGGCTGCCTGTTGTTCCCACTAGTCTGCGCCCCAAGGTAAACGGTCATGTGTCACGACGCTCCAACTGCTGGTCACCTTGGACAGCACCGGACATTAGAAAAAATCGCTCAAAGGATCTGGTGGTCGGGTTTGAGAGGTGACGTTCGGCGGTACGTTGCTTCATGCACCACTTGCCAAATGCGCAAAACACCGCCGAATCAAAAAAAGGCAGAACTTCAACAGATACCTCCCCCAAGAAGTCCCTTTGAAGTAATCGGTATAGACCATCTGGGACCATTCCCAATATCAGAAGATGGCAACAGGCACATAATTGTGGTCATAGACTACTTAACGAAGTGGGTTGAGGTACACGCAGTCCCCGACACGTCAGCGACACACCTCGTCAGTTTTGTGAACAACCATCTGGTGTTGCGGCATGGGACTCCACGGATGATCATTTCTGACCGAGGAACATCGATCATGTCTCGTGATTTCAAGGATGTCCTTAGGAACTACGGGATTGAGCATGCAGCGGCTTCACCCTACCACCCCCAAACAAACGGATTGGTAGAGCGCACTAACCGTACTTTGAGCGATATATTAGCTGCATTCGTTAATTCATCTCACAAGAACTGGGACCAATATACTGACACTGCTGTGTTTGCACTAAATACATCCCGGCAAGAAACAACGAGCCAATCGCCTTTCCAGCTGGTGTATGGAAGGCTTCCCACGCTTCCAGAGGAGACAGCGATGAACACGACGTGGACCCGCCGCGCGCGGGACTATGAATGCGACTTCTCTGGGCGACTACACGAAGCAAGAGAAAGAGCTCGACTCGCCATCCTTCACAAGCAGTCACATCTCACCCAGCGCCTGCGCACTGGAAGTTCTGGACCATCGTTCAATTCAGGAGATTTAGTGCTTCTTCGAAGTCCCCTCAGACGGCCGCAGCGGTCCGAAAAATTGCTCCCAAGGTACTGCGGACCCTTCAAAATAAGCGGGCAACTCGGTCCTGTGACATTTCGCCTTGAGGAATTGCGAACGCTGCCTCAACGAGGAAGACACCGGACTCTGACAGCTCATGTCAGCCAACTCAAACTTTATGTGGCACGCGATGACTACGTCGGTTCTGTCCGGGACGGACAGTCCCTTGGAGGGGGGCGATTGTAACGGGCGAAAGTAAAGAAGACAAACGGGGACATGAGGAAAAGGAAGACGAAGTACAGACAGTGGGAAAAGGACAACGGCTGGAACGCTCGTAACAATATATATATATATACATATATATGGGTGATTTCATCTCAACTCAGGCACGGATTTAGGGTCGAATTTTTAATTTGACGAAAAAAATCTATGTTTTGGGGCAATTCCTATAATAAAAGAAGACACAAACGGCAATGTCGTCGGATTTTTGGTTCTCAAGTTATGAACCGTTGAAGCGGTCAAGGTGGAAACTGACGTTTTTCCAGCTTATCGGAGGTGCCATATTTCACTCCATCCCTTTTCCATACTTTTTACGCTACATCAATATAACTTTTTGGGAACACTCTAGACATAAGCTTTTTTATGCTAATTAAGTGTCTAGGTCATAGCATGTTTAATTATTTTTTTTTATTTGTCAAAACGCCTCTCTGTGACGATATTTGACGAAGTTCAGCAAGCTGTTCTGTGTGACCTAATTAACATACTTTTACGATCTTTATATCACCGTAACGCTCCAATTAAGCTCTTTCTTTTGAGTATACTTTCTATATTTTGCAATAAGTATATAATGCGCTACATGTGCCTGAAAAACGAAAATTTCGAAAAACTAGCAAGTTTGAAGTCGATTTTCTAAAAAAAACCCACTCTTTATTTTCTTTATTTTTTATTCACAGCTATTTGATATAATAGTCTATCAGAAACTACCAACAGAAATTGTAATATATTGTTTGTATGGCCGCTATTAAGACTCGAATCTCGTGCTATGAGCGTTTTGAACGGGACTTCGCACAGGCGCTCTGCTGAGCAGAAATTTGGCCTATGTAAGGTTTTCTATTTATCGTTAGCAGTTACCTCAACATCCAACCATAAACATTAAGAAAATTTGGAGTAGTGTACTTAAAAAAAATTAACTTCAAAGTGTATCCACAAGTGCGGGCACATCGCTTTCTTCCTCCCAATACGGGGGAATGCAGATCGTTAGAGAATTCCTCTGGGCCTTTTGCTTTCGGCTTTGAGTTTGAAATACCGAACTTGACATGTAATTGTCATATTTTCTAATGTCAAACAAATATTCAGTGCATATACATATGTACGATTTAGTAACTGACGCTTAGGAAGTACGGTTTATTTTGTGCGCGTACGGACTCTTTCTTAAAATAAGAAGCATTTCGTAGCGTGTAAGGCTGCTTCAAACCTGTTAGTCATGTGTTTAGGTTTCATTTTTATTTTCAGTGATTCATGCCGGGTTACTTAGACTTTTTCCTCTTGACTTAAGTTTGTCCGGGAGTCTAGATGTTACGTATCTTCTCCGTCAATACTGTTCGAGGCGGGGTTTAAGCCGCCCGTCCGGAGGCTTCCTGGCCTTTGACGACGTCCATTCCCCGAAGTGAAGAACCCAGGGGTCCAGTGGAGGTGGGAAAATTGGTAACGTAACGAACGGTTTAATTACATGGTAGCGATACAGGCGTCAAATCTGAGAGAACAAATGGAGCCGCCTCACGCCCCGCCTTATATAGGGTCCGTTTTCTCCCTCACTCTCCGCCAGGGCAGCAGGTGCGACCGCCAAGTGCGTTGCAGCAAAGTCCGCCGCGTCGTAGCCAGAAGTGCGTCGTAGCCATGGTTCTCCGCAGTTAGGCCAGGCCTCTCTCCCCTTCCGTAGCGCACGAACCCACACGCACGCACACACACGTCCCGTTGACGTCACGGACGCGTTGAGACTCGTTTTGGGCAGGCTTCGACAGGTGGGCGACAGTCCAGAACAGATCGTGACTCGTTTCCGTACTCGTTTCCGCAGCGTTGAAACTCGGAAGAAGGTCGCCGAAGGTTCCATTCTTAACAATACATAGGGCGAAGCTCACACACCTTGCAAATCACGCCAGTGCCAAGTAAATAAATATTGTTAGGATAAATATTGTTGCTTTACTGGCTTTTACACTGAGATATTGAGGTAAGTACTAACATTAAATAGAAAACCTTACATAGGTCAAAATTCTGTTCAGCTGAGCGTCTATGCGAAGTCCCATTCAAAACTCTCACACCATGAGATTCGACTCCTAGTACCGGCCATACAAACAGTATATTAAAATTTCTGTTGGTAGGTCCTGGCAGACTACTATATTACCTAAATGTAAATAAAAAATAAAAGAAATACAAAATAAAAAAATAAAAGGTGTTTTTTTTTAGAAAATCGACTTCAAACTTGGAAGTTTTTCTAAAGAAAGACTTGCAAGTTTGAAGTCGATATAAAAAAAAAAAAAACCACCTTTCATTTCTTTCATTTTTAATTTACAGTTAGGTAATGTAGTAATCTGTCAGGACCTACCAACAGAAATTGTAAAATATTGTTTGTATGGCCGCTATTAGGACTCGAATCTAGTGCTGGGAGAGTTTTGAACGGGACTTCGCATAGACGCTCAGCTGAGCAGAATTTTGACCTATGTAAGGTTTTCTATTTAATGCTTGTACTTACCTCAATATCTGAGCGTAAAAGCCAGTGAAGCCACAATATTCACCCTAACAATATTTATTTACTTGGCACTGGCGTGATTTGCAAGGTGTGTGAGCTTCGCCCTATGTATTGACGGAGAAGATACGTAACATCTAGACTCCTGGACAAACTTAAATCAAGAGGAAAAAGTCTAAGTAACCCGGCATGAATCACTGAAAATAAAAATGATACCTAAACACGTTAATAACACGTTTGAAGCAGCCTTACGCTACGGAATGCTTGTTATTTTAAGAAAGAGTCCGTACGCGCATAAAATAAACCGTACTTCCTAAGCGTCAGTTACTAAATCGTACATATGTATATGCACTGAATATCTGTTTGACATTAGAAAATATGACAATTACATGTCAAGTTCGGTATTTCAAACTCAAAGCCGAAAGCAAAAGGCCCCAGAGGAATTCTCTAACGATCTGCATTCCCCCGAATTGGGAGGAAGTAAGCGATGTGCCCGCACTTGTGGATACGGACTTTGAAGTTAATTCTTTTTTTAAAGTACACTACTCCAAATTTTATTAATGTTTATGGTTGAATATTGAGGTAACTGCTAACGATAAATAGAAAACTTTACATAAGCCAAATTTCTGCTCAGCAGAGCGCCTGTGCGAAGTCCCGTTCAAAACGCTCATAGCACGAGATTCGAGTCTTAATAGCGGCCATACAAACAATATATTACAATATTTGTTGGTAGTTTCTGATAGACTACTATATCAACTAACTGTGAATAAAAAATAAAAGAAATAAAAGGTGGGTTTTTTTAGCAAATCGACTCCAAACTTGCTAGTTTTTCGAAAATTTCGTTTTTCAGGCACATGTAGCGCATCATATACTTATTGCAAAATATTGAAAGTATACTCAAAAGAAAGAACTTAATTGTAGCTTTACGGTGATATAAAGATCATAAGCATATGTTGATTAGGTCACACAGCGCAGCTTGCTGAACTTCGTCAAATATCGTCTCAGAGAGGCGGTTTGACAAATAAAAAAAAAATAAAAATGTTATGACCTAGACGCTTAATTAGCATGAAAAAGCATATGTCTAGAGTGTTCCCAAAATGTTATATTGATGTAGCGTAAAAAGTATGGAAAAGGGATGGAGTGAAATATGGCACCTCCGATAAGCTGGAAAAACGTCAGTTTCCACCTTGACCGCTTCAACGGTCCATAACTTGAGAACAAAAAATCCGACGACATTGCCGTTTGCGTCTTCTTTTATTATAGGAATTGCCCCAAAACATATATTTTTTTCGTCAAAATTAAAATTTTGACCCTAAATCCGTGCCTGAGTTGAGATGAAATCACCCATATATATATATATATATAGAGAGAGAGAGAGAGAGAGAGATGCAGGGTGACGGTAGAAAACGAACCAGGAGGATTTTATTCGACGTTTCGACCTGAGGCAGGTCTTCGTCAGGATATATATATATATATATATATATATATATATATATATATATATATATATACTACATGTAAGACGTTGGTATATTTTTTCAACATCAAATTATCAACTACTTTAATTATAATTGAAAAAAATATCAAAAGCACTATAAAACAGACTTTGAAATCTGCCACCCACTCGACTAACAATTTTTAAGTTTAGGTCACTGAGACTAAAGAATACAATTTTACTCTTTTCTTGAACATGCAGATTCTTCAACCTCGGCGTACTATTTCAACAATATTTGGGGTGGTTATTTATAAGGTCAGATAACTGATAATCAAGTTTAATCAAACTATCATCTAAATGATGAGTTATATAGAGCGTTCCTCTGAACACCCGTCTTGAAAAAGAGTCTTCTATTGCTTGTTTTATCATAGATCAAAATGCAGTCAAAGACTAAGGTACACAAGTACAAACTCGCATACTAAAAGCGCAAGGCCATGTTCCATGGTTTGCGCTTGATTGCTTTGACCGGGGACAAAAAACGCACTATAAGACGTTGAGCTCCGTGACATGGTGTTTTTTGGCTCTTTTTTACTGGCCACATTGACCTGTTATGCCAGCTGTGCTCCGACTTAGAGCGAAAATGAATTTAAACGTTTATGTCGTGCAAAACCTCTTTCATTCACGAAATGCTGACAAGGCATGTCTTATATATGTTCTTTATCGTTTGATAACATTCTTCATTGATTGAATGACTATGTTTTTAGTGCTTAAATAGTTAAAACGATAGCTACTGATTTGTTAGCCTCTAACCAAATCGCTTTGCCAACCCTGCAGCGTGGAACAAAGCCAGGATCGAAAAACAAATTTTGCCCAGCTAGGCACTCTCGATCGGGTCGATGAGCTAGCTGGGCTCCGCTTCTGTGCGAACTGGGCACTGCTAGCACCACTGGCACGTTTGCTGGCATTTGTGTCAGCGGGAGCACGCGTTGAGCGCTGAACGTGCACGGGCGAGCAGCAGAAAGGAGGAAATTAAGAGCAGAGGAGGAACATCACTGCCACGAGCTTGCTTTCTAGCCACCTAGTGGTTGAAATAATGGCTTGTTCAAGATGGCCGCCGTGGGACCGCCGCCTTAAAGCAGAAAATATGCAGATCTTCAAAGATTTGAAGATCGTTCGAGAAACCTTAGTAATTGCCCCAACGTCTTTATATAAAAAAAATATTAAACAAGCATGCTGTAGGGACCAAGTGTAGGTCCTACACATTTATTTACACTATTTACACTTTACAATATCTGACGCTATGAGGGATGTCTTCGGTACCCACCGAGATCGCGGACCGTGCAGCACGCTCTGTCGAGTGTCGCGCGCTACCCGACCTTGCGCTCCTCTTCTTCTCTTCTTGGCGCTCGGCGCCTACAATGTGTTGGGAAGTACTCTAATACCCTAGTTACACGGGCGCTTTGAACTGTCGTTGAGTTCAATCACAGTTATCGGCCCCAACTGTGATTGAACTGAACTGAACTGAGATGGCGCTACACGGCTCTCCAGAACCCAGTTGAAGCCAAAACGAAACTAGTTCTTGTGCCACGTGATCAGTCTAATTGTTAAAGCAATTTACTCGGAGAAACATATTTTATTTATTATAAGTATATCGTACATTATGTTCAATACCTTGTTGCTTTTTAGTGGCGTTTACACCAGTACCAAAGCAGATTCAGGGCTAAGTTGCGCATATTTTAGGCTAGGTAGACCAAGCTACTGCCCGCTACGATGGGTGCACCCATTACTATTTGTCCATTCACACAGCTAGTCCCGCCGCCATCTTCGCTCGTTTGGTGGCTTGCCGGCTAGCCGGGATCGTTTTAGCGGCAGCTCGGACGCCTAAATCTATTCCTTCCTGGATATTTTGCTGCTACGATTCTTTTTAGACGCCTCCCCCTGCATTCCGAAACAGTAAGTGCCTCGGAAACGATGGTCGGCGGCAGCGGTCCCGCGGATAGGCGCCATTTTACCTCCGTTGGGGAAGTCCGTTCAGTTGAACTGGGGGGCTATGTTGCGCTTTTTGGACTCCCAGGAGACTAGGGAGAGGGAAGTGACGTCAACAACGCAGCAAATGCAGGTTGGATGTTGATTGTGTTTTCTTCTGTCAACATCCAATCTGCGTTTCTCTAGTCGTTGACGTCACTTCCCTCTTCCAAGTCTCCTGGGAGTCCAAAAAGCGCAACATAGCACCCCTGAGGTAGGGGAGCTCAGTTGAACTCAACTGTCATTAGCTTTACTTTACTTGAAGTACATTCTCTGGGCATGTGCTGGTAATTTCCCAGGAAAGTAAAACTTCCGACTTCAATGTACATTCCCCAAATTTGAAAACAAAAACCAAAAAAAAAAATAGCGTATCGTCGTGTGAAAATCCGCTCTTTCGAGACGTCCATATATCTGAGTGAAGTAATGGTGGCTATAAGTCCGACACAAATAAGTGGCTTATAAGTTGATTGTGTCAAACAGCGCGTCAGCGAGAGTAAAACAACTACTCTGTGGCGACTTGACTTTATACAATATTTGCTGCCATTTCCGTAAATACGGATGCACCTCCGATAACCTCGGAGCAATGCGTACCAGTTAAAAAAAAAACACTGTATAGGGAATAAAAGGGCATCATGAAAAATTATGTTAAAAAGTACTGATACTTTACCTTGAAATATATTGTATTTATAGGACGTTACTTCAAGTACATTGCAACCGGTGTATTTACTACTTTACTTGAAGTACATAACCTCTAATTTACTTTGTACTTTGCTTCAAGTGCTTTTAGATGTACTTTACGCAGCACTGCAAACTAGCAAACACCGTCTAAAAATCAAGCACTCAGGCACTCAGGCAGCGCTAAACCTCAAAGTAGAAATGACACATTTGCAGTACATTTCTGACCAAAGAAACAAGAAAGTACAAAACAATTAGGCACGCAGAAGCAGAACCAGCTATTAAACCATTTCTTCGAAAAAAAACAATCCGATTCATATTTGGCTGGCTTTCGCTAACGGATCAAAACCTATGTACTTTCTTTTTACCATAAAAAAACATTTAACAGTAACTTCAAAGTAACTTCAAAAGTAATTCGCTACTTTTTTACGATAATTAGTAATTTTCTCAATTACTTTTCATTTGAGTAATTTCTACTCTACTCAAATTACTTTTGAGGTCAGTAGTCAGTAGGTTAACTTAATTACTTTTTTGAGTAACTTGTACATGTCTGGTCGTAAGCACCCATGTCAACAACTTGGCGTTCCCAATGTATTTTGCTGTACTTCTGTGCAGCAGAAATACTAGATCCCATTCGTGATATGCAACCAAGAAGCTACCCGGCAGTCAGTCTTGGGATATTTACTGGATTACCATTACTAAGTAGTTTCTTGAAAGCGTAACTGACTATTTTACTCTGGCCAAATATTGATGGTGATCGATTTTTATAAAAGTTTCGCCATGCACTAAATATCTACCCTTGCGTATGTCTTCCTGTCAAGCCTGGGCCGCGCGTGCGCAATTCAGACTCTACTTGACGTGTCACTCCGCTCGTGCGCTAGCTCTAGCAGTGCTTTCTTTCATATAGTCTCAGAACACGTGGAGCGAAAGCTCGGGCTGCGGAACCCAGGCATCCTGGGTTCAATCCCCACCCCCTGCCCGTTTCGATCTATAGATGAGCACATCGTCCCGGCGTGCGGTCGTGTACCACTACTGCCTGGTGCACGTTAAAAACCCCAGGCCAGGCTAGCGGTTCTACAGCACTGGCTAAATTGCTCATCTACAGCTGAGAGAGAAGTCACCCACTGAGGCAGACTAAGTTCTAGGCTGTGTAAACATACAGACACCCTAATTTTTGTTTTCTCGTAGTCTGAGCCGAGACGTTGATTTTAGCAAGCCGGCCCAGGAAAATCGATGAGTGTGTGAAACAGACCGCTAAGGAAAGTGCTCATCTTGGCTGTAAACGATTCAATTTGCGGCATAAATTTCTTGTGAGGTTGTTTCTGACTGATTGAATTTGGAAAGAGTGTTGTCTTGGATCAAGTATTAAATACCTCGCTTCTTTCTTAGGAGACAGCCGATGCCAAACTATAATAACAAATTATCGATTCATTAATAATTGAGGTACACTGAGAATATGTCCCCCTTTTTGCTATAGACCATACTTTCCTGGCTTGCACATAGGTTCATTTTACCCGGGTAAATTTTTTAGGGGCCAATTCTTCTGGGACCGCCGCCGAACCTATCCGAAATTAGCGACGAACATAACATGCCACGTAATATTTTATACATGGTGGCCCATGGGAAATAAACAGCTCGCAAAAGCGGACAGCGGAAAAATGAAAACACACACGACGGGACAAGGAACATCTTTGTCTTGTCGTGTGTGTTCATTTTTCCCTGTCCGCTTTTGTGAGCTGTTTATTCCCCACCGTGTACAACGACTTCCAACTAGCCCATGTCACCACTTTACTACAATAAAAGGATCGTAAAAAGAGTTCGCAATTATGACGCGAAGCCATTTTCGTAGTTTTCAAAGTGGCTCAGCACCACTGTTTCATCGACCGTGTGCTGCAACGGACAGATTTCTGTTACAAACTTGAGCGAAAATTACATAAAACACCATCACAGCCGAGGGCGCGCTGACTACGCCAGCGCCACATATCCGCCAGTCGATTAACTACTGAAAGGAAAAGGTCTCATCCCCATGCAGCATGTCACAGCGAGCGCGACACGTTTTTCGAGGCTCTCCGGTGCTACGAAAACCCTCGCCCTCGAACGTCGTTCCGGCAGTTCGCACGTCGGATCGGACACTTTTGACGCGCATGTGACGACGGGAGCGCAAACCATAGTCTGAAATGGGGAAGAGAAATTCCTCTTCGGCCATGTCCTTTCCCTCTCAAAAGTTATCTTTCCCCTCGCTTGAACTGGATCGGGCGCAACACGTGACCGTTGCCTTCCCATAATCCCGCGCGATTCGGTCGTCTGCTAGAAACCGGCGCCATCGCTGTTTTTTTTTGTTTTTTTTACCACGACCTTGGCGGCAGCGCGTTGCCATCATGCTGTGCTGTGGATTGCACAAAGAGCATTGCGAAAGGGAAAAAGCTTTTTGCCGTCCCGACGGGAAAAAAAAAAAAAATCTTCAGCGACGAAGACAATGGCTCCGCCGGATCGATCGGGAAAGTATGTACGGTCTCCGAGAAAGACTTTGCGGGGTAAGTCACTTTAAAACCGGATCGTATCACCTGTCTCTTTCGGTCTCGCCGATGAAGATCGTCTAGTACGATCATTAGTCTTTTCACGCGTATTTGATAATGGAAACCGACTCGCTCGCTCTTCGCTCGCATTGAGTTGGCCGGTTTGAGAACGATGCGTGAGAGACGGGTGCCACTAAAATAAAGAGGGTTGTAGTGTTACCGCGTGCATATTGCGTCAGTGAAAGGAGTCACCAACAATCGAGCACCTCGCGATTGTGTTTTTGCAACATAGTTCCGCGATCGGTGCATCACAAATGGCAACTATACTTCGTCTCACCTTAGTATGGACTATTGTTAGCCGCGCGTGCTAAAAGTGCGAGCTAGTCGCTTTGAATGAAGCCGCTGCGGCTGCCCGAGCGCTCGTGCTGCAAGTGCTCTAGGCAAGGCAGTCAAGGCTGGCCACTCGCGCTAGCACAGCCTTCGCGGTTAGTCCATGCTAGGGTGAGACGAAGTATAATGGCGAATTCCACGACAGTTCTGGAGCGCGCCGGGATCGACTTTTCTGGAGCGCGTCTATTTCACAGGGCGGTCGCAATCGAGGCGAACGTGTTCCGCTCGTTGTTTTGGATCTGCTCCCACAACAGATCTCGATCCGGAGCCGGACCCGAGTAAAGTCGCTCCGCCGATTTCGGCGGATTCGATCGGAAGGTAGCCTGGCCAGCCTTCGGCGCGCACACGTGACCTCATTTCTTGCCGGGCATCTCGCCTCGGTCCGTGGTCGGAAGATTTCGCAATGGCCGCTCGCGAAGTGCCGCCCGCTTTACTCTTTACTGCTGCTGCTGCTGCTTGATGGCAGTTGGTCGTCAAGTTGCTCGAACAGCTTCTCCAGCAGCAGCGGCTCAGGTAGCAGGGACGACGAGGATTGCTTGTATGTCCCGCATGAATTCGACTGCCTTTTCGGACCTCCGCAGAAGACGCCGAAAATCCACACGTGCGGTACTTGGACACCGTTCACGAGTATTCCGATGAAGAGGCATGTGGGCTACGCTGATACAAATCGCTTGTGGATACGTATTTTTCACATTATGATTGACTTCGCTCGTGCGTTGAACACGTTTTGTTAGCGCTGCTATTGCGAAAACACGTGCTTCGAGATCCGGGACCCGGGCAAGGGGATTCCCGGCAAGGTGAATGACGGGAAGACGTCCCCCGATCCCGGTGGAGTGGTCGTGTTCCACGGGGGATCCGGAGGCGGAGTGACTCCGTTGAGATCGCGTGCTCTCTACTGATCCCGGCGCTCTCCAAAACGACCAGTGGAATTCGCCATAAAATATGGATGCTGCATTTATTTTTCAGGATCACTCCACGAACGATCAGTTTGAGCCAGTGATCTTCGCAAGGACTGGCCTCAAGTAACTTAAGCCATATGCAGCTCCTTCCATTTTTTCACACCGACCTCTTCCAAATGTGCAATATTTTGCCTTGTAGCAATAAACATTTTATTGTCTTCATCTTTGTGTGTGATTCGTCTTCTGTGATTGATAAAACAACATTTATTGACAAAAGAAAATGCTTTTGTCTTTGAAAGCTTTGCTGAAGGATCTCTCTGTCCGCATTTTGTAATTCACGCAGTCAGGTACGCCGGCGGGTGTGCGGAAAAGCTTACACGCTTTGAGAGTGAACTCAAGAATGTACCTTGCGCGTGAGCACGTCAAAACAATATCTCGAAAACAGTAAGGATGAAAGGGAAACGCGCTGGCAAAGCAACTGAGCACGCGCTATTTTTTATTTAAACGGAGGGTGTACAAGTGAGTGTATTTGATGGATAGTTATATGCACGAGGCACGTAAATAGAAGACGTCGCATATTCCTCCGCGCGCATGTGCAGAGTTGCAGGTGGTATTCGACGTTTATAAAATGTGTATAAAGTAACCAAGCTGCTGGATTGACAAAACGATTGGGGATGCTGAAAATTACCGAAAAGCCCCGGTTTTGCACGCGTACTCGCGTATTTTATTTGCTTAACTGAGCGATGCCGATTCTCCAAATGCACTTCGTTCAAGATACTAAAACGTTTTAGTAGAGCGTACATTAAGGATTGCGAGACTTGCGGGTGCGTGCCCAATCCATGCTCAAAGCGTTGGCACGAGCTCCCGCTAGCAACGCAGTCCTTGCCCACGAAACTCAATTTAGACGCAGGGAGAGGTGTATTCTATCGTGTGGCTGCTATCAGCTTTTGCTGCGATAAACGGGTAAACGCAATATATTTTCGCACTACATGCCGATGACCCAAAATAAACAACTTTTTTTTTTTTTCAATTGTTTGCGTTTAGCGGAATTGGAGAAAGGCTTGTCTTCACGCCCGAGCGATTCCGACTCTGCTCGGGCTATTGCTCTATTATATTTGCCGATAGAGACGTCTTCTCGTGCTTTATAACTCCAATAAAGGTGCGCAAACGATAGTTTCTTCACGTTAAGAAACAAAACTGTCTTCATATTTGAATACAAAATAAAAAAAAAGACTCTAGCTTGCCGTATGCAATAACATGTACGACCCGGCCTACGTTATTGGGCCCGGCACCCGTTCGTGCCCAACACACCGGCGCGGGCCTACTCGCGCCTTGTGGGTTTCGCTCAGACATGGCGGCGGGGGGGGGGGGGGGGGGGGGGCGTGGCGTGGAAGGAGGGCAAGGAGCTGCAGTAATGTTTGGAGGTGGGCTAGTCGGTGGTGCATTGTAAACATACAAATAAAACAGCGCAAACGAACTCAAGGACAAGTAGAAGAAGGCACAAAGACACAGCGCTGACTCACGACTTACTCTCTTTTTCATCTTCTTAAAACACATCAATACAAGAAGACCAAGAGATAAAAAGAAGAAGAAGAATCCATCATGCAGGACATCTTCACTGTAATGTGCCATCCGAAGAATTGTTAACAGAAAGTATACCATTACAAAAAACAAATGAAAAAAGAAAAGTAAATAATAGAGAAATATATAACTATACATCATTCCACCTCAGGTCTGAGCAAAGCCAAAACTACAGCGCGAGCCCTAAGCCTCTGTGCGTACCTGTCTCGCACGCGGCCTCTTGGTGTGTGGGCACCCTTTTGTGGCTGCATTATGCCTGCATGGAAGCAGAAAGAAAGTAATAAACAAACGTGCCCAAACTCCGAAGAAACTCGAACTCTTCACTGGATAGCGTCACTGAATCTGAACTTACGCATAGATCGGGACCGTGTTGTCGAATGTAAAACGCTTCATGAATTTCACTTGCCATTTTTGGTGAATGTTTAGCCAAACTTTCAATGTCACCTAACCAAGGTGAACAGCCACACCTATCGCAATGAACGGCTAGGTGAGCCGAAGGTGTAGACCTCAAAGGCATTAATACATCTGCCCGTCTGCCCAATATACACTTTTACCACATGAAAAGGGTATTTTATAAACGACACCCACAGCACAAGCTATATATTTTATGCGATGGTTTATCCCACACCCTACACGTTGAAGTCCTGCTCTCTCAATTGAAGCACACAAACGATATAACTTGGAAGGTGCTGAAAAGAGTATAGGAACTTCGTATTTAACAGCCCCTTTTTTAATCCTGTGGGAAAAGCTGTGCAAATATGGTATTACCACTGGTCGAGAAGTAGGTTTTTGTCTAACATTGTCAAGTATAAGGGGATTCCTGAATAATTTTAAAAGTGACTTCGCTACCCCCCCCTTATGATAAGTTTCGGGAAACCCGCTTTTGCTAACCTCTCGACTTGAGCCAGAAAGCTGTTGAAATTTCTGTGAACACAGGATTTCAATAAAGAAGCTCTCAAACATGATTTTGCAATAGCTCTTTTTACAACTTTTGAGTGCGTAGATTCATAGCTAACTGAGGGACTTTTTGTTCTAGGCTCATAAGCCCAGCACAGATGACTGGTTTGAAGACGAATGTTTAGGTCCAGAAATTGCGAGGCTTTTTTTAGTTGGAACCTCATTCGTAAACCGCAGACCTCCAGAGCGCTCCCGAAAGGTGTCTAATAACTATGAGACCAAGTCAGCACTTCTTGATCCTTGTTTAGGTTTAAACACAACCAGGTATACATCAACATACCTGAAGACTTTAAAAAACCGATCATCTAACCTTTCTGCAAATAGCACAATCACAACCTGCTAGGTAGATGTCCCTTAATATCGGAGCAACACTAGACCCAATGCAGATTCCGGATTTTTGCAGAAACGTGTTGCCCTTAAAAGAAATAAAAGTTGAATATAAGTAAAAGCGGAGAAGATCCAAAAACTTTTCCACAGCAATACCAGTCGAATTCTGGAAGGCAACAGAACCGTTTAAGTCAATGCAAAGTTGAACCGCTTGAATGAGACCCCCATGAGGAATAGAGTAGAAGAGGTCTTCCACGTCAATTGAAACCAGATCACAAGTTTCAGGGTTTTCATTGCTTAAATAATCTACCAATTCTCCAGAGTTTCGAATTAAAAAAGGATCAGTTAACTTCAAAGATGATAGGTGATGCTGGAGATACTTCGAGACATGCAGCTGCCATGGCTCTCTCTGTGTAACGATCGCCCTGAACGGCATAGTGTCCTTATGGGTCTTCTCGGAGAAGAAAACCTCCAGATTGAGACCACCAGCCGCCTGCATGGACAGACTTTCGGAGCTTTTACTAAACCAAGCAGCTTACAAAGTTGCACAGCACGCGTCTTCACCTTGCCCCAAACCACATCTCGAACAGGTTTGAAATTTTTTGACACGGCTTGCGTAGACTTTTCCTTAAATATATGTTCTGGCACAACAACAAATCCTTTCTCCTTATCAGAAACCAGCAGCTTTAACCCAGAGTCCTTGAAAAAAGGAATAGGGCCGAAATGAAATCGATGTACAGATTTCTTGGTGTCCCTATCTTAAACGTTAGACACAGTCTAGGATACACTTGTCTTTGTTCTCAGCAACAGTCTTCTCAGATGTCCGTCTCACGAGTTAGAACATTTCCGGGGGCTTCACTAGGGGCTCAGTAGCGTACTTTGGGCGCTTTTTCAATATGTTTGTGATAGAAGCAGGTGCAGTTGCATCACCTAAAAACACAACACTAGAACCTAGAACCTAGAGTCTAGAACAAAAACGTCCATTCTTAGCTATGAATCTATGCACTCAAAAGTTGTAAAACGAGCTATTGCAAAATCATGTTTGAGAGCTTCTTTATTGAAATCCTGTGTTCACAGAAGTTTCAACAGCTTTCTGGCTCAAGTTGATAGGTTAACAAAAGCGGGTTTCCCGAAACTTGTCATAGTGGGGGTAGCGGAGCCACTTTTAAAATTATCCAAGAATCCCCTAAACATACTAGACAATGTTAGACAAAAACCTGCTTCTCGACCGGTGGTAATACCATATTTAATTGCACAGCTTTTCCCACAGGATTAAAAAAGAGGCTGTTAAATACGAAGTTCCTATAGTCTTGACTCGTTTCAGCACCTTTCAAGTTATCTCATTTGTGTGCTTCCATTGAGAGAGCAGGACTTCAACGTGTAGGGTGTGGGATAAACCATCGCATCAAATATGTAGCTTGTGCTGTGGGGGTCGTTAATAAAATACCCTTTTCATGTGGTAAAAGTGTATATTGGGCAGACGTGCAGATGTATTAATGTTAGAGCTCGGGAGCATTCTCTGTCTTTGAGGTCTTCACCTTCGGGTCACCTCGCCGTTCATTGCGATAGGTGTGGCTGTCCACCTCGGTTAGGTGACATTACAATTTTGGCTAACAATACCAAAAATGGCAAGTGAAATTCATGAAGCGTTTTACATTCGACAACACGGTCCCGATCTATGCGTAAGTTCAGAGTCAGTGACGTTATCTAGTGAAGAGTTCGAGTTTCTTCGGAGTTTGGGCATGTTTGTTTAATACTTTCTTTCTGCTTCTATACAGGCGCGTGCCTATGCATGTAGCCAGAAAAGGGTGCCCACACACCAAGAAGCCGCGTGCGGCCTCTTGGTGATCTTTAAGTGTTAACGCAGCACCATCTGGTGCTGGGTTAACACCATCTAGGCTTGAGAAGAGGAAAATTGGCGACTACGTCGCTGTGGGAAAAAGTGGGGGGTTATGTTTTTAGGTCTTTTGCCTGATCCCCCAAAGGTCATCCTGGTGATGACAAACGTTTATTGATACATCAAGCACTCCCAAAATGCTGGGCTTGGTCTTGCGACGGATCCCCTAGAAAGACGAGGTCAAGCCGGACTCCTTCAGAAAGAGAAGTACCGCGCCTATGATTATCTTCGTCCTGAGGAGGTCTGTGGGAGGCCTTATCCAATCCTCCAGCGTGGATGGCCGCAGGTTCAATGGGAGTGAGTTGAGTGCCTTGTCTTTGGCGGGGGTGAGCTGTGAGCATGCAGTCCCAATGAGGTGGTGGATGTCTGCTGTGAGGGTTGGACTGCAGTAGGGCATGTCTTGGGCTTGTCCAGTCTGGAGGTGTAAGGGTGGAGGGGTTCTGGGATTGTCTTTGGACTCTTTTCTGCTTTCTTTTTGGCAGTCTTGCTCGCCGAGATGCCCCACAGTCGTTTGATGTGTGGGGTGATGGCACTATTGAATCGGACACTTCGCCGGAGGACTAGCCCCTTCCTGGAGTAGCCTTTAGGTATGGGGTGCTCTTCCCCGGGCAGGAAGCTGAGCAGTGTGCCGCGAGCTTCTTCTTTTGCTCTTCTGAGGGTGTCCTCGGGACGTAGAACTGGCTGCTGGTATCAGGGGCCCCGGGGTAGCGGAGGGGGTTCGAGGTGGCTGCGAGAGGACAAAATCAGCTAGCGCTCATGCAGCTCGATGAGTAACCTCGTTGCCTGGGATTCCCGAGTGTCCAGGGGTCCACTGTAAAGCTATTATAGTGTTGCGTGTGTCCACGAGATGTAGGGCGTTATTGAGGATCCTTCTGGTGGTGGGACTTGTGGGGTCATAGCTGCTACACCATATCTCAGAATATCTTGGCAGTCGGTGTAGATGTTGACGCTCTGAGTTTGCGGGAAGTTCCGAGCGACGTGTTCCATGGCGTGCAGGACAGCCTGGGTCTCGGCTGCATGGAATGTCTTGGCGGTCCTGGTTTCTCGGTCTCATGTGCCTGTGTTGGGAATGTGCCAGGCAGTAGCGGAGGCTTGGGGGCGATATGCGGCGTCCGTGTATACCGAGAGGATGTCGGGTGTCTCGGAATGGATGGCTACGGTGTCTTTGTGTCGTTGAGCGAAGAGTTGGCGGCGATCTTGGTATTCTGGTCCCATGTTCTTCGGTATGGGGATACTGGAGATGATGCCAGTCAGTTCCTAAGTAGATAGAAGTCGTGCAAGCTTGGGTAGGTGTGAGATACTTTCGCTAAGTCGGCGGAGGATGACTATGCCTTGCCTGGAGTTTTGCAGAGCAATGTGGTGAAGCTCTCGTTGTGCCCTTGCCATGTCTTGTAGCTTGGGGGGAGCATGTGAGCAATTCTTCCGGCTTGTAATGTTTGGGGAGGCCTGCTATGCATCTTTGAGCGTCGTTATGGAGCCTTTTGGGTGCTTCGCAATGACTCTTTTAAAGTCTGTAGAAATGGGCTCTATATAAAAATGTGGGCATGTGTACCGCCTGGCACCGGGACTTGGCTACCCGTTCGCCAGTTCCCCTTTCCTTGTGGGCAATCCGACGAATGAGGGCTGTGCGCTGCTTCCGGGTTTTGGATATCCGAGTGATTCACTGTTTCGGGGAGCCTGTCCAGTTGAAGATAATACCAAGGATTTTATGGCTATCAGCTTTCACGATTGGGGGCTCCTCAGAAAGTTAAGCTGAGGGCTGGGTTTCCGCGTCAAGTGAATATAATATATTTGGTCTTGTCCGGGGAACGTGCAAGTCTTGTCTCTTTGCGGAACTTTTCGATATGATCTAGTCCTTGCCGCAGGGTTTGTCTCCTGTTGTCGGGATGCTCTCTTGCGCCCAAATGGTGCTGTCGTCAGCGTAAATGCTAAACTTGACGGATGTGAATTTCTCGAGCCTCTAGGCGAGGGGAGCCACGACGATGTTGAAGAGGGCTGGGGAGAGTACCACTCCCTGCCGTACCCCGATGTGTTTGTGCCGGGTTGGGCCTTTGATGTTTCCGGACCTGATGGAATATTTCCTTCTCTTTAAGAAGGCTGTGACGAAATTGAGGGGTAGGTGTGTGTTGCCGCTCTGCTGAAGTGCACGAATGATTACATCGTGAGGTAAGGAATAAAAGGCTTTGCTGTTGTCGACAGCGACGAGCGAGCAAAGCCTTCATGGTTTGTGACTGTAAGCATCCCTGGTTAGGAAGAGAAGGCTGTCTCTCGTGCCCAGGGGTGCTATGTTGCGCTTTTTGGACTCCCAGGAGACTTGGAAGAAGGAAGTGACGTCAACGACTAGAGCAAACGCAGATTGGATGTTGACAGAGGAAAACAAAATCAACATCCAATCTGCATTTGCTGCGTTGTTGACGTCACTTCTTTCTCCCTAGTCTCCTGGGAGTCCAAAAAGCGCAACATAGCCCCCCAGGTGCTTGCGGAAGCCGGTTTGGTAGGGTGAAATTTCTTGCGATTCTCGGCGATTCATTCGATCCGAGCGAGGACAATTCTTTCAAATAGCGTTCACGTGATTGAAGTGAGATAGATGGGGCGAGTGTTCTTGGGGGTGATGGATGGTCTGCCGGCTTTAGGAATCGGAGTAACCCAAGATTCTCTCCACTCTTTCAGAAAAGTGTCGGTGGTCCAGATCTGATTGAACCATCGTAGTAGTTGTTTGGCCTGTGTAGGGAGATTCCTCAGCATAGTGGCGGTGATGCCATCAGGCCCGGGGGCCGACTTGACCTTTCCTTTGCCGTTTTCTGTCTCGAGCTCCCACATGGTGATGGGGAGATTTCAAGGTGGCGGGTCTGCAGGAGAGGGTTCTGGGTGGTACAGAGATGGCTCCGGCGCTGATGAGAATAGAGCGAAGAAGGTGTAGCAAATTGCGATTTAATTACATATTGTACAGGCTAGGCTGTGCTAGCCGATGCTTGCCCGATGGCTGCCGGTTCCTGATTCCCTCGAGCCCTCTGCCAGCCCGTGCACGTTCTCTTCCTCCATTGCCCGAGTTACCACATTCCTTCAGGTTTAGTTGTTAAGTTCCAGGGGGCACTCCAGCTTCGAGCAGGTTAGGCAGCGCTCCAAGTCTGTCTTGGGGACGCCGAACGCTTTGCGGGTACCAAGTTGAACGTTCAGCCGGCGTTGAGGAGGTGTCGCCGGCCGACCCTGTCTGCACCACTGGTGGTGGGGCGGTTGGTGCTGAACGTGGCAAATCTCCATCTGCTAACGTAGACGCTCCAGGACTAGCAGTTTGACTCAAGAGCATCCATTACGGTGGGCCTGATACTTCACGACTTGGTAGTTGTGCATCTTGTCGTAAAATATGGTCCAAGTGAACGGAGACTGTGTGTCCTCGAACGTCCACCAGATACTACAGTGGTCTTCGTCGGGAAATAATAACGCCTGGTAACCACGAGTGCTGGTTGCCTCTCACGTGTCGCACGAGGAACCGGTCACCCGCATCAAAGCTACGAAGTGGTCTTCGCGATTTGTCGTGCGCCAACTGCTGCTGGCGTTGATGCTTCACGACGGTCCCCTCTGTACTTGGCTTTATCAAGTCAAGGCGGGTTCGAAGCGGCCGCATGAGGAACAGCTCAGCCGGTGTCCTCTCTGTTATGGTATGAGGAGTACTGCGGTAGCTCAGAAGAAATCTGGCCAGCCTTTGGTTTTCTGTTTCTCCTTGTGTGTTTCCTTTCATCCAAGCTCGCTTGAATGTTTGAACGGCTCGCTCAGCAGCTCTATTCGATGCCGGGTGATATGGCGGTGTGCGAATGTGCTTCACCCCGTTCATTCGCAAGAAGTAGTCGAAATCCCCTGAAATGAACTGTGGTGCATTATCCGACACAAGCTCGGAGGGAACTCCATAGGACGCGAAGAGGTTCCTCAGCATCTCAATGGTGCGAGCTGCCGTTGTCGTCCTTGTGGGTAGAACTTTTATCCACTTCGAGTAGCTGTCCATGACTACAAGATAGTGCTGCTTGTTCAGTTCAGCCATAGCCTCCTTTATACTGAAAATGCCTGCCCAATGCTTTCTTTGTCGTCGTCGCGCCTACTTCACATATTTGCTACTAGAGGCGCCAAAACCCCATACAGAAAAGCAGACGACGCTTGTCCGCTGTCTGCTACTACAGTTCACTGTAGCTAGTGTAAGCTACGTTATCACTTTAAGCTATGTGATAACGTAAGTTTTCCATGTTAGGTTACGCGGTAACGTGACCTTACGTGTTTAAATAGGTAACGTGATCACGTAATGTTTTTGTGGCACCAGTAACTTCTTTCGGTTGTCGTTCGATTCTCAGAGCTCTAGAGCGCTTAGCCATAGCCGGCATAGCTCAATAGCACGAGGCTGTCTGCGGCTCCCGGCACGCACACCGTGACGCCACACGGTGTGCGTGTGGCGTCACGTAGTAGTAGGTGGATATTTGGCACGGGTGGTGAAGGAACATGTCAACGGCAGTGACTGCTTCCTACTGGTTATTAAAGGGGCGATGCAACGATTTTTGTATTTTACGCAAATACCGCTTAGAACGAATCCCTGACGTTAATGACCAGTAAAATACCCGTTTGTTTTTCACCACACGCAATTGAAGTCGCAGAAAAAAAATAAAGAAAAACGATCATAGTTCACCCCCTCAACTCGCAGCCAGAACAAGCGGCCACGTGATCTGAAGCCGATTATTTGCCGCCAATGTTGATCATAGCCATGCGCAGGGGTTGGCAAGGCACAGGACACGCGCTGAGTTCCAGACATTGTTATGGTTCGGCTGTTGTCGTCATTGCAGCGATTGGACACAGGACACTACCCGAATGCTTCTCGAGCTATCGATTATCACGAGCCCAAATCGAGTGTCCACGCCATGCTAGGTTCCAATTTATGAGCAGCATTCAAATATCGTCACTGGGCGGTGCTGCTACCACCCAGCTACGTCATCAGGGTTTTGCGAAGGAGAGATTGAATGAAAACACTCGGTTTTGTCCTCGAAATTACAGCGCAACAAAGGAGTTTCGTGGTCAGTGGCGTTGCGTGCGAGTATCCTTGAGTCCCACTAGTGCCAGTAAGCTCGTGTAAAGTGAAAAACATTCCAATTGAATATCGTTGCACCGCCCCTTTAAGCAGGCTTCTACGACTCACAGTGATTCCATCATCAGGCACCAGCACAGGGCAGGACTATACTATCCATCGGAGAAGCTAGTGAGGGTGCTGTATCCGCTGAAGAACTTCGTAGAGGTTTTACTGAAAAAAACGAAATATGCTGAAAAAGCCTTTGTATGTAGCTGTTGAGACTTGGGTAGATACACTTATGCACCATGGCGTTCTGAAATGCGCGAAGGCAGATAAAGATGTAAACCATTACAAAGATTTCCTGCAAATTCTGTCTACTGAGTATTTCAGGCCAATTTCCACAAACTACTCTGCATCCGTGTCTGACAAGCATGACCTCAAGAAGATCTTCTTCAACAAGCCACTATATTGGAAATCGTTAAAGCTCTAGAACTGCATTCATGAAAAACAGTGCAGACCAGAAGGAACCGGTCAAAACATAAAAAAAAACAACTGTGAGCTTAAAAAAAAATAAAAAAAGATTGAAAATGTATTTTAAGATCCCCGGTCAGAGCGTTGCCGACGGGTGCGCAGGTTTTCGGTCAGCGAAGGCTCGTTCGCGGTCCTGAGAAAAATCCCTTGACTGCCGCAGATGGTCCGCGGGCTGTATGTTTTCCGGCTCTGCTCCAGAAGCAATAAAAACGCCAAGTGGCTGCTGTTGCAACGTCGTGAACGTCCGCCAGCCTCTCTGTCTCCTTTTTAATTTGGCTTGACTATTACTGTTGTCGCTGTGACAAGCACCAGAGGTCTGGTAACATTTCAGCATAGAAACATAACCAAGAAGTGAAAGCTAAAAGAAAGGTTAAGACTTCTTTTATATATGAAAACTATACTGACGGTGCCCTGCGCTAGCTATGTAGCACGGGTTACAAATGTATTCAATTCACAAATGGCGTCACAGTGGACTGTAGCCTTGGGCAGCGGAGAAGCGTCATCTGCATTTTTGTATGGGGTTTTGGCGCCTCTAGTGGCAAATTTGGGGAGCAGGCGCAACGACGACGAAGCATGGGGAAGCCAACCATTGGGCAGGCATTATCAGTATAAAGGAGGCTATGGTTCAGCATAGTCGACATGAATCCTCTCCCACGGGGCTCTTGCCCACGACCATAAGTGTAGCGGTGCTGCCGCCGGATGGTTTTGTATAGACGCGCAAGCGTAGCACGTTTTGACGAAATCTTCTATATCTTTATCCAGCGCTGGCCACCAAAGATGGTTTCGAGCCTTGGCCTTCATGCGACTTGTGCCTGAGTGAAGCGCGTGGAGTTCATGCAGCAGTCGTGTTCTGAATGATGGTGGTATGATGAATCGGCACCCCCACAGAAGACAACCTTGGTCTGTGGATAGCTGGTCCCTCTTGTCAGAGTAAGGCTGGAGCACCTTGTCTTGGACGGAGTTGGGCCAACCGTTCAGGGTAAAGTCCAGCACCCTGGATAACGTTGGGTCCCTCTGAGTTTCCATTGCGATGTGGTCGCTTGTGACGGGGAGCAGCTCCACGTAGGAAACTTGCAGTGCCGAGGTGTCTTCATCGGGGTGATGTGAACCAGAATCACAAGGCAACCGCGAAAGCGCATCAGCATTGCCGTGGTCCTTTGACCTCCTATAGACGACACATAGTTATAGGCGAGGAGCGTAACTGCCCAACGCTGCATTCGTAGAGCAGCTAAGCTTGGGATTGCCGTGTGCACGTTGAAGATCGCAGTCAGAGGCTTGTAGTCTGTAATAAGTGTGAATTTTCGGCCGTACAAGTACTTATGGAACTTTTTTACTCCAAATACAATACCAAGAGCTTCCCGCTCAATCTGTGCGTAGTTACGCTCGCTTGGTGAGTGTTCTAGAGGCGCAGGCGATTGGCACTTCCTCCCTGTTTGGCATGATGTGTGAGGTGAATGCTCCCACTCCGCTTGGAGATGCGTCGCAGGCGAGGCAGAGAGGCTTGCTGAGTAAGCCAATTGCTCCGCAGCAGGCTTTCTTTCACTTCTTTAAAGGCGTTTGCGCATTCGCTGTCCACTTCCAGCGTCTATTTTTTTCTAGTAGCTCGTGGAGTGGTTTAAGGTTGTGGAAAGACCTGCTAAGAATCGCCCATAGTAGTTCAATAGGCCTAAAACGAGCACAGCTGCATCACATTGGAGGGTGGCGGAGCGTTTCGGATGGCTTGAACCTTACGGCCGGTTCAGACACTTGCGTTTGAGTGCGTTTGACTGCGTTGCGGCGAGAACCGAAAGCGAGTCACCGGAACATCTGTGCTTCGTATGAAGCGTGGAATCCAATTCAAGGAATCATCTTGGCACGCGATATAAGCAACAGGGATGTCCTGGTGCCTCGCAGCCGCAACGCAGTCAAACGCAGTCAAACGCAACTGTGTGAACCGGGCTTTACTCTCCGTTGGATGCAATCCAAGCTACTCTTGAGGAACTCGCATTTTTGAAGGTTGGCCCGAACTCCCTTTTCTGTTAATCGAGTAAGAACTTGGTCCAACAACCGAAGGTGGTCCTCAAGAGTACTTGAAGTAATCAAAATGTCGTCGAGATAGCATACTACGTGCTCCAATCCTTTCAGAATTTGGTCCATGATCCGTTGGAAAATTGGCGGAGCTATGGAGATTCCAAACGGTAGTCGATTATACTGGTAAAGATCCTTGTGTGTAGTGATGGTGGTGTAGGCCTTCGAGCTGTGCTCCAGCTCCAACTGTTGGTAGGGACTGGTCAAGTCCACCTTACTGAAGTACTTGCCACCAGCAAGGGTCGCAAACAAGTCTTCTGCAGTCGGTAGTGGATAGGTTCCGGTCGAATGCAACGGTTCATGGTGACCTTATAGTCTCTACGAAGACGAACGGACTTGTCCTTCTTGGGAACTACCACGATCGGTGCCGCCCACTCGCTTCTGTCAACCTTGGTGATGGTGCCTCTATTTTCGAGATTTTCCAACTCTTTCTCCACAACCTCTCGTAGTGCAAATGGAAGCGGGCGAGGCTTGAAAAAGATAGGAGCAGATTCCGGCTGGACGTGAATCGCTACCTTTATTCCCTTCGCCGTTCCCATTTCTTCACTGAAAAGCATCCTATGCTTGTCTAGCAGACTGGCTAGTCCGTTCCGAGCTGCAGTCTCGGTGATTGAGAAAATGTTTGACCAGTTGATGCGAATGTGCCGCAACCAATTCCTTCCCAGCAGCGCTGGTCGATCTCCTGGATGACCACCAGTGGTAGTGTCATCTCCTGGTCTTCGTAAGTTACCAGAACTTGTGCCTCTCCGAGGACAGGGATGGCATCGCCCGTGTACGAGCGGAGGCGCATAGTCGTGGGTTTGAGTGGCAAACCACGCAGCGACTCGTTGTTTTTCCTCTCCAAGATGATGGTCAGAGACGCACCAGTGTCGAGCAGCATTTTCACAGGGTTTCCTGCCAGCTTCACCAGGACCTCGATGCCGTCGCCGACACTGCACGTGCCCCCATCAACAGGATATAGAGCGACGCAATCATCATGAGGACCTGCTTCGCTCGAGATTTGCTGGTTGTATTGCACACGTGCCTTGCTTCTGCAAACTCGAGCAATGTGTCCCTTTTTTCCGCATTTGTGGCAGAATCCTTTCTTGAACTGGCAATTCATGTGAAGGTGTTGCTCGCCACAACGGTAGCAGGCACGTGGCGAAGGGGCGCCGGACGCTGCTGGAGCCGTGGGATTTTGTCTTTGTTGAATGTGCCTGGACCTGAAGTTTTTAAATGCTTCCAGCTTGTGGAGCAGTGTTCTGGGTGAGCTGACGAGTGTCTTGCCTGGGACTTGAAAGTCAGCGTCCTTTCAATGAGTAGGCGGTTGAAGTAATATTCGTCCTTCAACCCGCAGACGAACCGGTCTCGCAAGGCATCGTTCAAAAAGTCCTTGAAATCACAAGTGTTAGCGAGCTTCTTCAGCGCGGCTATGAAATCGGTCAAAGTTTCGCCCTCCTCTTGATTGCGTTTGTAGAATCGAAATCGTTCCGCAATCGTGATGGGATTGGGCTTGAAGTGCTGGATAAGCGCATCCTTGAGATCCCTATATGAACATTCCGTTGTCGTTCGTGAAGAAACCAGGTCCCGAAGCAGCTCATAGGTTGATGCAGGCAGTGTCGCAAGCAGGATATCTGCCTTCTTGCCTTCAGGGACCTCGTTAGCCGCGAGCCAGCGTTCAAACCTTTCGATGTAAACATCCAACCTTTCTGACTTATCGAAATCAGGAACGCGACCGATGTAAGTCATCCTCACCCCGGTTTGTGTTGACATCGAAGGGGTCCCTTCCGAAAGTCCGTGTAGTCGTACGGTCAACCAGGTTGCTAGGCTGTGGAGCGTTCGAGTTGAAGAGGCGTTACAATACGCAGTTGATGCCCACGGATGATGAGTTGACTGGAACATCTCGTCGCCAAATGTAGTAAATAGCGATTTAATTACATATTGTACAGGCTAGGCTCTGCTAGCCAATGCTTGCCCGATGGCGGCCGGTTCCTGATTCTCTCGAGCTCTCTGCCAGCTCGTGCACGTTCTCTTCCTCCATTGCCCGAGTTACCACAGAAGGCATCTTCTAGATCTTGTAGTATGGTTTCTAGTGGCTTATCGAGAGCTAAAATCATGTTATCAATGGTCTTTCCGTTCTTGCAGATCCCTGGCATGCCATGGAAAGTCCGCCACATTTTCCAGTATGGATGTGTAAGGATTCGCTTCGCCGTGCGCGAGCCATTCGCTTATCTTAAGAGTTCTGGCGTAGTCAGCTGCTTCCGACGTGATTTGGTTGAGTTCCTGAAGGGATTTTTGGGTCCTCTCGCTTCTATATATGCCTTGCATGTGACGTCATATGCCACCGTAGCAGCGGCCGTTGCTCTGTATCCTGCTCCTGGGCCTATACTTTCTGGAGCAGGGTGATTCCACGTCAGTTCGTGCAATGATGGTCCGGGTCATATTTTTGATATTTTCGCTAAAAATATATACCTAAGCTATGTTCTTGGAAGGAACATTCAGCTATATATGAACGCCGTAACAATTGTTTTAGCTGAGATATAAAACAAAGGAGCTAGAGGCGTGGAAATAGAGAAGTTTTCACGATGCTACTTTGCACAGTCGTCATTTTCTCATCGAAGCTTTCAGTTTCAAGTCACCATAACTTTTTTAATACATTTTGCAGAAGATATACAACACATACACAAGAAAGTAAAAATATTTATGAAATATTTCTTTGCAAACAAAATGATCAAACATGGCATAAATATGCGTCTTAGAGACATATTCACAATTGTTTTGCAAACAAACCATCTTTCATAATACTTCACAAAACATATCAAAATGCGGGTCTTTAATTATTCTTTACGAATATAAAGATAATATGGCCACCCTTAATTGTCTTTTTGTTATTAACGCGGAAATGCAGCTGATTTCTCAAAACGGGGCAAGATTGGGCGTCGATATTTAAAAAAAAATGAAAGACGTTTACAACACCCTGTAATGCCGAATTGGAGCGCAGCTCTTGAGGAGGAGGAGGGGAGGGTACTGAGGGGAGGCTATACCCCTCGTCCCTCGTCCTCACCTCCTCATCCTTCCTGCTACTCCTCCTCGCTCCTCCCTCGTCTTGGTCCTCCTCCTTCACCTTCTCCTCCCCTCCTCCTCCCTCCTCCCCTCCCTCCCTTTCTCCTTCATTTGGGGGAGGGGTCGCGTGTTTTTGCGGGGGGTAACGTGACCCTGGGGGGAGGGATCAGGTGACCTCGGGGGGAGGGGAAAATTTTCCGCTAGATTTAGCGGGGAATTTTTTCCACTGAATTTAGCGGGGAAAACTTTCCGCTAAATGTAGCGGGGAACATTTTCCGCTATATTTAGCGGGAAAGATTTTCCGCTAAATTTAGCGGGGAAATTTTCCGCTAGATTTAGCGGGGAAAATTTTCCGCTAGGTTTAGCGGGGAAACTTTTCTGCTAGATTTAGCGAAGACTTTTTCCGCTAAATTTAGCGAGGAAAATTGTCCACTAGATTTATCTGGGAAAATTTTCCGCTAGATTTAGCGGGGAAATATTTCAGCTAAATTTAGCGGGTAAATTTTCCGCTAGATTTAGCGGGGAAAACTTTTCCGCTAGATTTAGCGGGGAAATTTTTCCGCTAGATTTAGCGGGGAAATTTACCCATCATGCACCGCGCGGTTACGCCGACGGCGACGCCGCTCAAGCCGGAAACGGGCGCCTAAGAGCTGCGCTCTAAAAATTCGTTCTAAAAATTCATCTTTTATTTCTTTAAACTCCCCTTGGGACTTTGCAGTGACTTTAACTAACATGTGATGGCACAACATTGCGTAACATATGACATCCGAACGGGGAAAGCTACGGCAAACCTTCACTCGGAGCGAGCCGACGTCTTCGTCATAGCGGCTTTGCCGCACAGCACCAAACATTTTGAGCGTCAGTTATGGCATGCATTTTATAGTTTTCGAATTCTTTTTTTTTAAAGGGGTGAGTACAACTGACGCGAAAAGGGACTTTGAGGTTGAATACCAATAATTAGTTTACAATTCACAAAAACAAAACCGCCCCACTCTGGAAATTCGCTAACTATGCATTCATAAGCTTAAAATTCTCAGTTGCGCAAGTGGCCATGTATACATCCGGCCTCTCGGCATTTGATGACTTCCGGAGATAAAATGCCTGGAGTGGATTCTTCTCCCAGGTTTTACGGTGGTCCATTCTGCTTGCTTCACCGCACGAAACTCTCGAACCCGTTCCACACACAAGTGGAACATGCAGACATTCGTTGCTTTTTCACATAGCACTTCCACAAAGTCTTTAGCGGTGACAATCGTTGAGTTGAGAAAAGATCTCAAGTTTGTGAGCGTTGAGTGGTGTTAAGAAGACCATCTACTCCATCACAAGCACTTTTTCCATGTCCAGGGACTGAAAAGATCTATCTTCCCGAAGAGTACGGCTTACGAGACAGTTAATTAATGCGCCCTCGCTCCGTCTGATACAAAAATTATTTCAGAAAAGACTGGGTAATGTTCATCAACATACTTTTCTATGGCATCTGTGGCTAGAAGAGCGTAAGCTGTGTCATGTGTCGTGTCATCGCTTACAACGGCAAAGCTTTACGTGCTTTGCGTAGATGTAACCACAGATGTGAAGAGAGACACTTGGGTTTCTTTCTTATGAAAACTCTGCACTTCGGTTGGGAAGATTACTGTCCAATTTTCCTCAGAATCGAAGTAGAACATCACTGCCTTGGGTGGTAAGGCGGTTCTTGTGTCACGTATCAGCCTTCGTTGAAGGTCACGGATGTAAGAATGCCTCATATACTTTTCGTTCCATGACTCCGATTCCCGCAGGAAGGCGGAAGTGTCCATAACCTTTTTGACGAGTTCGCCGGCGTCCCATAACGCGAAACAGATCTCTTCGTATTAGGTTGCCAAAGGCATGGTAGCGCTTTTTAGACGAGGACAAAAGAAAGAAAGACAAGACAGACACGAGCGCTGACTGCAACTATTTAATCAACATGGAAATGAGGCATATATATACGCTTCGATCCTATCAACCAGCCAACCCCAGGCCTTTATTGGTTTTGGATTGCCAAAGGCATGGTAGCGCTTTTTAGACGAGGACAAAAGAAAGAAAGACAAGACAGACACGAGCGCTGACTGCAACTATTTAATCAACATGGAAATGAGGCATATAAATACGCTTCGATTCTATCAATCAGCCAACCCCAGGCCTTTATTGGTCTTGGATTGCCAAAGGCATGGTAGCGCTTTTTAGACGAGGACAAAAGAAAGAAAGACAAGACAGACACGAGCGCTGACTGCAACTATTTAATCAACATGGAAATGAGGCATATATACACGCTTCGATCCTATCAATCAGCCAACCCCAGGCCTTTATTGGTCTTGGATTGCCAAAGGCATGGTAGCGCTTTTTAGACGAGGACAAAAGAAAGAAAGACAAGACAGACACGAGCGCTGACTGCAACTATTTAATCAATATGGAAATGAGGCATATATACACGCTTCGATCCTATCAATCAGCCAACCCCAGGCCTTTATTGGTCTTGGATTGCCAAAGGCATGGTAGCGCTTTTTAGACGAGGACAAAAGAAAGAAAGACAAGACAGACACGAGCGCTGACTGCAACTATTTAATCAACATGGAAATGAGGCATATAAATACGCTTCGATTCTATCAATCAGTCAACCCCAGGCCTTTATTGGTCTTGGATTGCCAAAGGCATGGTAGCGCTTTTTAGACGAGGACAAAAGAAAGAAAGACAAGACAGACACGAGCGCTGACTGCAACTATTTCATCAACATGGAAATGAGGCATATAAACACGCTTCGATCCTATCATTCAGCCAACCCCAGGCCTTTATTGGTGTTGGATTGCCAAAGGCATGGTAGCGCTTTTTAGACGAGGACAAAAGAAAGAAAGGCAAGGCAGACACGAGTGCTGACTGCAACTATTTAATCAACATGGAAATGAGGCATATATACACGCTTCGATCCTATCAATCAGCCAACCCCAGGCCTTTATTGGTCTTGGATCTCCAAAGGCATGGTAGCGCTTTTTAGACGAGGACAAAAGAAAGAAAGACAAGACAGACACGAGCGCTGACTGCAACTATTTAATCAACATGGAAATGAGGCATATATACACGCTTCGATCCTATCAATCAGCCAACCCCAGGCCTTTATTGGTCTTGGATTGCCAAAGGCATGGTAGCGCTTTTTAGACGAAGACAAAAGAAAGAAAGACAAGACAGACACGAGCGCTGACTGCAACTATTTAATCAACATGGAAATGAGGCATATAAATACGCTTCGATTCTATCAATCAGCCAACCCCAGGCCTTTATTGGTCTTGGATTGCCAAAGGCATGGTAGCGCTTTTTAGACGAGGACAAAAGAAAGAAAGGCAAGGCAGACACGAGTGCTGACTGCAACTATTTAATCAACATGGAAATGAGGCATATATACACGCTTCGATCCTATCAACCAGCCAACCCCAGGCCTTTATTGGTCTTGGATTGCCAAAGGCATGGTAGCGCTTTTTAGACGAGGACAAAAGAAAGAAAGACAAGACAGACACGAGCGCTGACTGCAACTATTTAATCAACATGGAAATGAGGCATATATACACGCTTCGATCCTATCAATCAGCCAACCCCAGGCCTTTATTGGTCTTGGATTGCCAAAGGCATGGTAGCGCTTTTTAGACGAGGACAAAAGAAAGAAAGACAAGACAGACACGAGCGCTGACTGCAACTATTTAATCAACATGGAAATGAGGCATATATACACGCTTCGATCCTATCAATCAGCCAACCCCAGGCCTTTATTGGTCTTGGATTGCCAAAGGCATGGTAGCGCTTTTTAGACGAGGACAAAAGAAAGAAAGACAAGACAGACACGAGCGCTGACTGCAACTATTTAATCAACATGGAAATGAGGCATATATACACGCTTCGATCCTATCAATCAGCCAACCCCAGGCCTTTATTGGTCTTGGATTGCCAAAGGCATGGTAGCGCTTTTTAGACGAGGACAAAAGAAAGAAAGACAAGACAGACACGAGCGCTGACTGCAACTATTTAATCAACATGGAAATGAGGCATATATACACGCTTCGATCCTATCAATCAGCCAACCCCAGGCCTTTATTGGTCTTGGATTGCCAAAGGCATGGTAGCGCTTTTTAGACGAGGACAAAAGAAAGAAAGACAAGACAGACACGAGCGCTGACTGCAACTATTTAATCAACATGGAAATGAGGCATATAAACACGCTTCGATCCTATCAATCAGCCAACCCCAGGCCTTTATTGGTCTTGGATTGCCAAAGGCATGGTAGCGCTTTTTAGACGAGGACAAAAGAAAGAAAGACAAGACAGACACGAGCGCTGACTGCAACTATTAATTCAACATGGAAATGAGGCATATATACACGCTTCGATCCTATCAATCAGCCAACCTCAGGCCTTTATTGGTCTTGGATTGCCCAAGGCATGGTAGCGCTTTTTAGACGAGGACAAAAAGATTGGCCCAACGTGGGGCGCCAAATGTGGGATTCGGATACCTTACTGACACGAGATCGATCCCACTCCGTAGCTGGATGTTGAGGACTGCTACGGACGGGTCCGTCCGAAGGCTGCCGTGGGCTCCGAGGAGAGAATCACTCCGAAACACAAAGATAATGGAGAAGAAGCGGGTTATTTGGCTCCTGTGCCACCACGCTGTGCCGTCGGCAAAACTAATAAATAAAAAGACGGTAAAGTGTCGGCGCGGTCGTATTAGACAGATTCACTGGAGGGGGCCCCCGCTGCCGTATTAGGCAGATTCGTGGGACGAGGGGGAAGCACAAAAAGAGGTTCACGACGAGAGCTCCCCCAAACGAGAGCCACGGCCGCCGTTCGCGGGCCGCTTATCTAGCCAGCGGAAAGGGGACGCGCCCGGGGTAGGTAGTTGGCTTATCCCGCAGATGGGCCGCGTCCACAATCATTTCCGAAGGGTGCGCCGGGGGCACGTTCACCCAAAAGGGCGAGGGTAGACACGCCCTCTTTTATCTCGTTTGCTTCGATGATTTCCCTAACAGTTCTATTTTTATGTCTATAGCCAGTACTGAGCATGGAGTCGAACAATGGTTTGCATCCGCAGTCATGGCAATGCATTGAAAGGTGGCCATCCCGATGGTTTTTGACGTTAAGACAATGTTCGCTTTGCCTGTTGTTCAGGCATCTCCCAGTCTGACCTACATATTTCTTACCGCATGTTAACGGAATCTGATTCACCACGCCCTCAACACAAACGACAAACGGATTTCTATGCCTTATCATACAACCCAGTGAGGCTTTGCGGAAAGGGTTCGTCAAATGGCTTAGCCTGGCGAGCTTTTCTGGCGCAGAAGAGACCACCTTAGTATTTATGCGGCTTGCTATTTTCTTTAGGTTATGTGCCGTCTTGTGTATATAAGGCACGACTGCAATCCTTTGTTTACTCCTGGCCTCTTCTGGACGGATGTTGCCCTTTGCTCGAAGCCTCTTAAGGATGACCTCCGCTACCGAAACCAGTACAGCTTCCGGGTAACCAGCCGCCAACCGACGTTCCGAAAATCCGGATGAACACATGGCCACTTGAGCAACTGAGAGCTTTAAGCTTATGTATGCATATTTAGCGAATTTGCCGTTTTGTTTTTGTGAATTGTAAGCTAATTAATGGTGTTCCACCTAAAAATTCTTTTTCGCGTCAGTTATACTCACCCCTTTTGAAAAAAATAATTAAAATGTAAAATACATGCCATAACTAACGCTCAAAATGTTTGGTGCTGTGCGGCAAAGCCGATATGACGTAGACGTCGGCGCGCCCGAGTGAAGGTTTGTCGTAGCTTTTCCCGTTCGGAGGTCATATGTTACTCAATCCTTTGCCATCGCAGGTTAGTTCAAGTCACTGCAAAGTGCCAAGGGGAGTTTAAAGAAAAGAAAAGTTTTTTTGAATATCGACGCCCAATCTTGCCCCGTTTTGAGAAATGAGCTGCATTTCCGCGTTAGTAACAAAAAGACAATTAAGGGTGGCCATATTATCTTTATATATTCGTAAAGAATCATTAAGGACACGCATTCTGATATGTTTTGTTGAGTATTATGAAAGATGGTTTATTTTCAAAACAATTGTGAATATATCTCTAAAACGCGTATTTATGCCGTGTTTGATCATTTTCTTTGCAAATAAATAGTTCATAAATATTTTTACTTTCTTGTGTATGTGTTGTATATCTTCTGTAAGATGTATTAAAAAAGTTATGGTGACTTGAAAGCTTCGATGAGGAAACGACAACTGCGCAAAGTAGCATCGTGAAATCGTCTGAATTTCCACGCCTCGAGCTTCTCTATCTTATATCTTAGCGAAAATATTTTTACGGGGTTCATATATAGCGGAATGTTCTTCCCAAGAACATGGCTTTCATATATATTTTTAACAGAAATATCTAAATTATGACCCGGACCATCATTGCATGATCTGACGTGGAATCACCCAGCATACATCTCGCAAAATCGAACTTGTTCTTCTTGGCAAGCCTTGTGGAGAAGAACAGGTTCGATGATGCCAATTCAGCTCCATAATTCAAAAAGTATCAGATTTTGTATATAAAAATGCTGTATACGCTAAAAATAGCCATATAAATATATTATTACTACAACAACGAAAAAATGTTTTTTTTTTAAACTTACCATACTAAGACAAGCCAATGTGATCTGCGGAATGAAACAGATGAAACCCAAAATACGGACAAACTATGGCTTACAAGCATCAGCCTGTCTAATTGAGCTATTAAAATCTACTACTTCAATACCTAGATTTAAAAATACCATCAAGCACTACCTTTTGGACGCATCTGAATAGTTCTGTATTGATGTATGTATGAATGTATGTATTAATGGTATGTATTTTGTATTCTGTATTTGTATTTATAATTTTGTGAGAAGCGTCTAGCCATACGCCATCCGTTATATTTCTCTGTATTCAAGTTGAAACTTGATTGTAAAACATGCTTCCCTGTTTAATGTTCATATGTTAATCACGTGTTTCTATGCTTGCAACCGGTTGGTCTGTTTGTGTTTATTATTACCATTTTCTTTTTTTTTTCCGCTGTGCGATGTATAAGGGTGGGGGGCCTTGTCAGGTAAAGTCAGTTTACCTTTTGCCCACCCACCCGTGACTCAAGAAGTCTAAATAAAAAGTTATTAAATGTATGCTGCAAAAGGTATGGATTCAGGAACATAGTACGGAGCAATGGCGGCTGACGTGACGTCAACGCAAGCCATGTATATTCCCTGAGTTTAACGGTGCGTTTGCTCCAGAGCAAGAGGGTGTGTGTGTGTCCGGAGTGGGAGCCTCCACCTTGGCTTCCTTCACGATGGCTGCAGTGTTGGTGGCTGTTACGATGATTTTTGAGATTTCTGTGGATTGTTCTTGAGGGTCAAGGGAGATGGGGAGCTGTTGTCTGAATTGGTCCCACTGAATGGTAGTGGATTTTAATCTCTGGGGTCCTTTCTTGGTTAGGGGTAAGGCGATTTCGATGGGTGGTTGATCGCTGTCCCAGGCGTTGGGGTGTATATACTGCCCAAGTGACGCGGAGTCTGGGATCGATTATGGTGAGGTCGGGTGTAGAGTCTCCATGAGTTGTGGTGTCAAGCGACAAAAGTCTGCTTTTTTTTTCTCCCTCCCCCTCTCCCCTGGAGAGAAACAATAAAGTTGAAAGTTTAAAGTTAAAATCTTCACTGGCATCTCCGTTCAGTTTTGGCTTGGGTGTTGATGGCCAGCGCTATATGGGCTGTTTTGAAGGCTTCAGGAGTTCCCCCCCCCCCCTCCCCTTCCTGCTTGTGTCAGAGTAGCCCCAGGATCGGTGATGATCAGTGAAGTCTCCTGCTATGATAATTTTGTTTTCCGGATATCTCTTCCGAATATGTTTAACCCACTCGAAGATGTTCTTTATCATGCCTGTTCCCTTGGCTCTGGCTAAAATAATTGGGGTCGTGTGGATATTTATACAGCGTGTAGTTGGTCAGCCATTTCAAAGTTGCGACGAGTCACTCTCTGTAGATGAGCAATTTAGCCAGTGCAATACAACCGCTAGCCTGGGGTATTTAACGTGCACCACGCAGTAGTGATACATGACCGCACGCCGGTACGATGCTCATACAGATCGAAACTGGCAGGGGTGGGGAAGAACCCAGGATCCCTGGGTTCTGCAGCGCGAGCTTTCGCTCCATCTGCTCCGAGCTGGTGTGCGCTAAACCACTGGGACACCGATCCTCCTTGGCTCTGGCTTGCGGCCTGATGCAAGCCGAAACGAGGATGACCTAGTGAGGCTCAGGCTCAAGGATTGTTCGAACGGCTATGATTTCTTGGTAGACGTTGTACCATGTGCTTGTGTCAATTTGAAGGGTTAGCGTTTTCTGAAGGGAAACTAGTGCCTGTCCTCGGGCTTCGGTGACCTTCTCATTGCTGTATTTCCTTAGGATGGTTAATGTACAAAAGTGGTTGTATCCAGCAATTTTGGGTTCTTTGAGGTTAACTTCTTGGAGTAGCATGGCTGTGAACGGAAAGCGAGGTTGGCCGATGCTAAGTTGAAGTTCGCCTTTCTTTTTATTAAGCCCCCTGCAATTCCACTGGAGGATTTGGAGGTTGGGGGCTCGGCCTGATGATTCTGGTTATTGTTGCCCATGTAGAGAAAGGGCTGGTTGGCGTTGTTGCTGGATCTGCAGGATGGGGGACTCAGTGCCGGATCCAAGGGGGGGGGGGGGGGAGGGGGGGGGGCGACGGGGGCGGCCGCCCCCCTCCCAAACGAAGTTGACCCCCCCCTTCCCCCTTCTCAGTGGGCAATTTGACATGGGTGGACCCGCCGGTGCACAAGAAAGAATTGGAAAATAGTATCCTTACAAATTTTCTGCCCCCCCCCCCCCCAAAACGGAGTTCTGGATCCACCTCTGGGGGGACTGCAGCTGTGCTGGCAGTTGGATTTGGAACTGGGCAAACATAGCTTGGAGTTGCTCTGTAGTGACGAGGTTGTGAGGGGCAACGGTGAGATATTTTTTGGCGATTCTTGTCTGCTGAGGGGGGGGGGGGGGCGGGGAGGGGGGGTGTCGTGGTGTGGGTTGAGGGTTATCCTTGGGTTGCTGCTGTGGAACCGGTAGGTGTAAAACTTGGTGGACCGGGTGGACCGGTTGGACGTTCTTTTCTATGTCTTCGAGTTTAGACTGGAGGGTGGCTGTCATTTTCCTTCGCTCGGCTGCTTTTTGGCCGAGACGGGCTTCCTTCTCCTCGTACTGCTTGAGGAGAGCGGTAAGCTCCCTCTTTTGGTCTAACAGCGGGGTCTGACACGCCATGCCTTGCATGACCTGTGCGTAGGTGGTCGTCGGATCCGTCGTTGTGCCTTGCGTAGGTGGAGGGGGGAGGACTTTTGTAAGTGAGCCGGCGGGGGCGGAATCTCCTTCCTTGGCAGGGGCTGCTGCTGTGCCTGCTGCCCCGGGGGTGGGACGGTGGCTTGTTGTTTCTTGCGTTGTTTGTTTTTCTCTGCGCTGGCAGTAATGGAGCCTCTGTTGCAGAGGCGAGCGTCGATCACGAAACGTTTTGCCTTGGATTCACCCATCCATTTCGCGCCGTGTTGGGCAGTCTTTTCAAGTGGTCACGCGGCCTTGGGATCCGCAGTTCCTACATTTGATGCTGCAGCAGTTGTGATCCTTGTCCATGGTGTTCCCGCAAGCTCTGTAGCGCTTGACTTGAGTACAGATGTCACTCTTGTGGCCGAGCCCGTGACAGTTGGTGCACACCACCGTGGTCGGCCGCGGTATGGTTTGATTTTGAAAATTTCTTTGCAGTAGTGAATTCTCTTGAGAATGCTTTGCTCCTTGAAAGTAAGAAGATATGAGTCGTGTGTACCCAGAGGTCTGGCTTGGATGACTTATGATAGTCAGAGCAAAGCCACCGGAGGAGCTGGCTGGAGGTTAGGCCTGGCTCTAAGTTGTAGGTGACTCCACGTGGGAATTCTCCTGTGGTTATTCTGTATGTCTGGACGTCGATTCTCACGTGACCGGTTTCCAGCTGGGTGACCTAAAGTAGCCTGGCAAGGTGCTGCTGACTCTACACCGTTGCCGAAATTGTGTTTGTAGAGGTGTTGCGTCTGAAAACTAGACGATCGTCAAGGTTGTTCTCCCCGATGACCTGTTGTAGGTCGTTCTGAATGATGCGCGCTCGGATCGAGGTGACGTCAAAATGACCATTGGGTCTGATGGTTAAGGGTTAAGGGAAGAGCTGCCCAGATCCGCATGGGTTAGGTTAAGGCGGAGGGTTATCGCAAAGTCCGGTGAGAGTCGCTAGCCATCAGCAGTAAAAGATTGTTGCTCTGACCGACGCTATCATGTGTCGTGGTATGGGTCGCTTCTTGGAGTAGCAGAACGTTTGGATATAATATGATTTAATCGGAAATTTATAATATTATTCATTTGACATCTGCGGCCCTCTCCGAGAAAATCGAAGCAGGTGAAAAAACGAGGTAGAGGGCCTTAGAACGATAAACTGGCATCTGAAAGGGACCCCCAATGGGCCGCCGCCATGTCGCACATTTTTGACTACTAGACACGTGACCCTATATTTTTACGTCTAGATTTTTACAAAGTACTGCGCGCGAATAATTGCTTATTGATTTTTAATAACAGTACCAACGAGATAAGTTATGTTTCGTTTGTTTTAAATTCAAAATTTTGCTTTTACGACAAAAACTCTGGCAGCTTCGCAGTGCCTCCTCAAGATGCCTTCAGCCGCGGTGCTGTATTTTGCGTTTTTATCAAAGCAATACACTGATATCTGGAGCTTACAGTATTGAAAATATAGTTTAGATTGTTTTTTACAGCGATCGCAATACAGATCTCGGGTCAGTTTTGCGTAAAAGCCTCAGGATTTGGTACGGTCACGTGTCTTGTGGTCAAAATTGTGCAACATGGCGGCAGCCAAGTGGGGGTCACTTTTATCTGGTGAACGGGATACCCGTTTATCGCTATAAGCCCCTCTACCTTGTTAAGGAAAACACACCACCGAGAAGAGCATCTAATAACACGCACGTTGCTGCGTTGCTCGATAACACTATAGTTTATTCCAGTCGTGGTTGATATAGAACAATTTGTTTTACTTGTTTTAGTTGTCCTACCAACAAACAGTCTCCGGATCGTATCTAGAAGAGGCACTCTCTCCTTATCGCAACGTATTAGAATTATTCCAACTCCGAAAACTTACCCACACCATGGCAAAGTAACTGAAAACATTGGCTGCAAGGAACTTCCTTACTCATAGAAGCTAAGAATAGCACGGTAATTTCCATTTTCAGGTGTGCGGAGCACGTATGCCTTGGTTTGTGCTACAAAATGGAGTGTAAAACAAATACTAGTGCTAATCCAAGTAGGCCGAAAAAAAAATCAAAAGAAGATCCTTTGGTGGATTTTTAGAGAATGAGTTATCATTATCCTTGGGAGACGCCACACACGTCCCCCGTTGGGAAACACTAACACTGACCCCCTAACGAAGCCAAAAAGAGGAAGCCAAAAATAAAGAAAGCAAAAGAGAAAGACCGCCCCCCCCCCCCCCCCCCCCCCCCCAAAGTGAAGGGGTCAGCGATAGCGTTTTCCAAGGGTCATGCTAACGGATTCCCCGGATACACCAATGGATCTTCTCTTAATTATTATTTTGTGATTTACTTCACGATTTATATCTACCACATTGCACCTAAGCTAAAGGGGTTTAAGGTGACATTGCGCGAGACGTAGTAGCGTATGCCAAAGTGTTTCGTGTGTTGGAATCTCCCCGAGCGCTAGCAGCAGCAAACGTGCCGCACCGACTCGCAAACCGCAGGTCCCACAGTCCGGAACCCCAGCCTGGAGTCAGTCTTCTAAGCTGCTCTCATTTGAAATCCAACACGCTTGACTATTTAAGCCCTTTTATTTCCCCCAAAAGAAATATATATATTAGCCCCATGTCTGTAAAAAACAAAACCGCTTTAAAATTTTTCTTCGTTTTTTTTTTTTTTTGCTCAACAAAATATTTGAAGGTGAAGCAAGGGGAAAACCAAATTTTGTGCTTGCAATGTTTGTGAGTAGTTTATTTGGCTGGCATGAATACGAAAAAACATGTCGAACTTGCTGTATTTATTGTTTGAATGGATACGCACAGCAGATTGTTTTTAAGGCAGAGAACTATTTGGACATGCATCATAGCCGATACAAATGCCAAACATTGTAACTTTGACAATCTCGCACATATTTGAAGCATTGTATCTCCTGATGGATCATAGCTATTGCTTACTAAATACTATCCCCGTGTAGTCCTATACTTGGGCTACTAACTGATTTTATTATTATTTAATGCATATTAACGAAATTGTTTATATTAAATCTAAAAACTCATGAAAACTGAAACATGAGAAACGTCTGAACCCGAATAGAAAAGGTCATATTGAGTGGTCCTTATCAGCGGCGTAGACTTTCCATATTCCCGGCGGGGGGGGGGGGGGGGGGGGGGGGGGGGGGGAGGGTGCTGCGCGTTACCGTTTCGCCAGAACTGGAGATTGAAGCTAACGGAAGCATGCTGGGATTCCATTTTCCATGTATCTTGTCAATAAAGGCAACGTGGGCCTTATTTTGCTTACATGCCACTTTTAGAAGCTCGTTACATGGCACGTTGCCTTTATTGATTGACTTAATTGATTTATTTGTTACGAATTATGATGTCTCTTCCATAGCTGCTGATGTTATTGACGCCAATATCAGCGATCACCTACCAATATTTATGTTAATAAAAAAGTTACACAAAACAAAAAACAGAGCAAAACGAAATACTTTAAAAAGGCGAAATGTTACAGACGCAAAAATGGCGGTCTTTAGAGATGTTTTATGCTCAGTAAATTGGGACACCCTTTACTCGGAGACAGATGTCAACCGTGCATATGAATATTTTTTACAAACATTTAAAAAATTGTACGATGGGTGCTTTCCTTACAGAACCGTCAATTTATGTAAAAAAATACGTAAGCCTTGGATGACGAGGAAGTTGTTACATAAAATACATGAGAAAAACAGCATGTACCAGGGCTTCTTAAAAACAATGGACTCCGAAGACCTTAAAGCTTTTAAGAGGTATCGTAATAAATTAACTGGTTTACAAAGGCGTGCGAAATCTGAATACTATACAATTCTATTTACAAGAGATGATAACAAAGATTCACGTGTTCTTTGGGAAAGGGTAAACAATGTATTGCATCCAAACCGTGAACGTCAAACATTAGATAAAGTAATCTGGGGAGATGTTCAACTGTGTGGCTGCGCTCTGGCGAATGCTTTTAATAGTTACCTAGTGACCCAATCAAGTGATGTAGATCTGCCTCAAGGTGGACCCGATGCTTGTGGTTATATCGATCGTAATTTCGAAAATTTTTTTTTTTTATGAGTCCGGCAGATGAGTGTGAAGTGCTCGCGGTTTTTAGAAACCTAAAAAAAACTCCAAAAGTCAAGACGCAAATGATTTCAATATCAGACCGATTAAGTATGTCGTAGATATTGTGACACCTGTGTTAACGTATATATTTAATCTATCGCTTTCTTCCAGTGTTTTTCCTAAAGCAATGCAGTGCGCTAAGGTGGTCACTTTGTATAAAGGTGGCGATAAAAATATGTTTAAAAATTATAGACCTATTTCATTGTTATCCATTTTCTCAAAGGGTCTTGAGAAAATAATTCATCGGAGATTTTATTCCTACCTAGAGAGACATTCTGTTATTTCTAATAGTCAGCATGGCTTTCGTAAGCACCGGTCAACGGAATCGGCGCTCTTAGTACAAAAACAGCAGATCGATTGAAAGCTTTGAAAACAGGGAACTTATTTTGGGTATATATATCGATTTTTCGAAAGCGTTTGACTTAATTAATCGCACAATATTGCTGAAAAAGTTGGAGCGCTATGGTATTCGTGGAACTGCTCTGAACCTGTTTAGATCTTAGCTGCACTACCGTACACAATTCGTTACCATTAACAACTATATTTCAACCGTTCAAAAAATTGAAACCGGAGTACCCCAGGGTAGTGTGCTCGGGCCACTCTTATTTATTATTTTTATTAATGATATTGAAAATAGTGTACCACAGGCAAACATTGTTTCTTACGCTGACGACGCAACTATTTTTATTAAGGGCCACACAGCGGATGAAATAGAGAGCACTGGCAATAAGAGTCCTTTCAAACATCGATTTGCGGACGAAAGTAAACGGGCTAAAAATAAACGCGGATAAAACTAAATGTGTGTTATTTCGACCACGAAATAGACAAGTACCTAATTTGCTTCAAATAACTTTAGGCTCTGCAACACTTCAAGTGGTAAAATCGGGAAAAATATTGGGCGTTTATTTCACTGAATCATTGTCATGGAATGAGCACATTGATTATATACATCAAAAAGTTCGTAAATCTATTGGTCTCCTTTGTAAGAATCGTGATGTATTTCCAACGAGTGTTAAATTGCTTTTATATTATTTCTTGATTTACACTCACTACGTCTATTTCCATTTAGTTTGGGGCCAAACAACGATGCAAAATATAACAAAACTACTACTAACCCAAAAGAGGGTTCTTCGAATTGTCGCAAATGTACCATTCTTGCACCCTTCTCGGGAGCTCTTTCTTAAACATAACGTCATTCCTATTGACCACTTGTACAAATTTCGCCTGCTGGTGATGTATAATACGGCATTAAAACATAATAATATTTTTTTTCTTTTCGCACTGTCAGGCTTAGCAAAACTAGATCATAAATATGTCACACGTCACGGCGAAATTTGGAGCGTTTCAATACCCCGTACAAATTACGGCTTTACATCATTAAAATACGCATTACCATCTTTACCTAATAAACTCGAAGCCAATGATTTCAGCATCTATGGGACAACAAATCGAATGTTGACAAAAATCATATTACAGACAGCATAATTTTTACCTCCAGTGCCTGGAGTTTTTGTACCTGTGGTGAAAGTTTTTTCTACTTTAAAAATATTTATTTCGATGCCTTCAAGCTGAGTGCAACAATGTGAATACTCGTGATTGTGTTTTAGTGCCCATTTTAGTGTTTGTTTTCGTTGGGTTTACAATGCTGCTTTCCCGCCAAAGTGTGTTAGGGCGCCAGGACCTCGTCAAGCTGCAACCGCAGCTTTTTGTCCTGACGTCCTCCCTTTTTGTACCAACCAGAATGGGAAATAAAATGCATTATTATTATTATTATTATTATTAAACAGCGTCTCGGTAAGGATTATGAACCGGGCCCGGGGGGGGGGGGGGGGCTCTGCCGCCCCCCCCCCCCAGATCTCACTAGGGGGAGCACGAGCCCCAATGCCCCCCCCCCCCCCCCGAAGTCTGTGCCTATGGTCCTTATAATGTTATTACTTCCCATAATATTACCTTCCTAGTGGTGAACTCTAATTTCCCCCTTTTCTGTTGTATTTCCTGTCGAAGTGGACAAATAACCACCCAGGCGCCAGAATCAACTAACTGGTAGCCTTCTACTGGTTGGCTCTTTCGCTACATGATCCATAAAATGTCACCACTAAATACAATTAGCCTGTGGTTATGTATCCAGGCTATCGACCGGCACTATTTGAGTTTTATTCGTTATCATGAAATGCTTTATACAAAAGTTGAAATTTGAAAAAAAAAAAAAAAATTCAATTCGAGCATAATTTGAGAGTGTGTGTTTGTTAGTGTGCGTGTATGCGTGCGTGCGTGTAAAACGAACATTTATATGAAATAATATTAAAAATATTGTTTATCGCATTGCCTTTACCTGGGTTATTTCAACTTCCCCTTTTTATTTTTTTTTTTTGCAGATACGGTACAACCCTTTTTTAGACACTGGAATCGGGGAACAAGTGTTTTCCCTGCCATTGGGCTCACATCGTGGTCATTCATAATAATAGCGTTTAGTAAACACTATGCGCAGATGATCCTATTCCAGGGATGTCAGCTGGTGCTCTTCTTTTAAAAAAGAGTCTTACATTAATTTAAATATCTAATATGAAATTCCGCAATCATTTAAGTCAACGTTTTGCGAAAAGAACATTTGTATTTCTCGTAATTTTCTCTATATTTACTCATCACTTTGCCTTTCTATTGGTTTATTACGCAGTTTCTTTTTTTAAGTTTTTGTAGAAGCGATCAAATAAACACTGAGGCACCTAAATTGATGTGGCTCTGTGTAAAAGTGTTCATTTCGGTGTGTTAGCGTCACTTCAACGTGATGCATTATTAATTTTGCTTGCTAAACACCATTCGCGTCTAATCCTCTACCTGGACTATTGACTGGCATTTCTGTTTTATGTTATACTGCTAAATGTTTCGCAATAAAAATGAAAAGGTGATCAAATATAAATATATTACTTTGCACAGCGCTCTACTGCCCGCCTGCACTGCCATCAATTGATTGAATTGTAGTGCGGCTGGTAGCAATGCGGTGTGCGAAGGAATAGTTTTGTTTGACGGCATGCTCTTGAAATCGTTTTCTGAAACCCAGTTTTGTGAAATGTATTTTTGAATGAAACCACATCTGTAAAAATGTAAGGCTTACATTTGCAGAAAAACTAACCCAGAAAACCTATAATGTTTCTCATTTAGGTACCGAATGCTTGATGGATTAATTTATATTAATTTTTGTATATATTTTAAGCTACCAATATTCGGGATACAAGGGTGCGTTCGATGTCACGTAACAACTGTTATTTTGTTGTAACTCTAAGTCTCTTTGTGGAAGTTCAGTGAAAATTTCTGGGTGCATGAGGATTTGTGGAAGCACAAGTTGCTGAGTTCGAAACGTCTTTCTTTCTTTGTCTTTTCCTTCGACTAAAAGTTTTGCTTTTTGTACCGCAGCCTCGGGCATTGAAAAAAAAGAATCAATGTCCGCTAGCTCTCCTGCACCCGACTGTTGCCAAGCGAGAACCACGCAAAATAAACTCTAAGATAAGTAACCAGAGAGTTAACGAGATCCTGCTCTTCGTAAATATATGTTTTTTATTCTTTTAGCATTTCGCTCTTAGAAATAAAATACAGATTACCCCATTGGAAGAAAGAAAAGGAACACCCTTCATTTTTCTGTTTTAGTAAAAATGTAACGAGTTCCCGTTCCAGTTCCACCGATAAAAAATAGAACGGCGGCGTTCCTTCGTTCCTCCTAAAAGGAACGCGTTCCGGGAACGCTGTTCCTTGGAATGCCGTTCCGTACAACACTGGAACAGCAGTCATACACGCTCATACATCATTCAAAAGGCGCGGTGTTGCATGATGACAGAATTTTCTGCGGGCATGCCGCAAGCATGTTTGCTTTATGCATGGTTTGAACATGTCTGCAGAAAGTTTTTTTTCAATGTGCTAGGACATATCGAGGAAGAAACACTTTCAGACAGTGTCCGCAGACTGCCTTTTGTATGATGTATTAGCAGTGGGACCGCTGCTTTAGGAACCTTAGTAAATACACTCTGCATAAAAAGAAAATGTTCGTCGCTTTTCATGTCGTCGTGCCACAAACTTGGATACCCGTTTTTTCCTCTCCCTCTCTCCGACCCTCTCGAGCTCCTCTCCAGACTCTTGCAAACCTCCCCTCTTCTCCTCTTCCGTACCACTACCCACACTCTAGCCACTCCTGGCGATGAGGACAGAGTTGTGGATGACACTCCAGTCATGTACGCGGGGCAGGAGCCCTTCCCGAACTTGGAGAGGACCGGGGTGCTCCTCCAAGCACCCTCGGCAGTCGACGATGCCGCCGATGATGATGATGGCGTGCCGCGCTTCAAACCGCGTCGCTGCTGCCGGGACTGGTCTCGAGACTCGAAGCACGCTTCAAGTTGTCTGGGACCGCGACGGCAGCAGCAACGCGCGGGGAAAATGCAGACCTGTCTCTGTGTCCACATTGTGGCCGAGTGCCATCGACGGCGGATGCTTGAAATTTTCGTTCGCGGGACGGCGGTTGGAGGGGCTTCTTGAGTTTGTCTCGCCGTCGGCTCTGCCCCCCTGCTCGCCTGTCGCCGCCGCCGCGGCCCTGGGTCTGGATATAAAATGAGGGAGTTGGTTGCCGTGATAGCTCAGAGTCTGTCTTGCCCCGCTGCCTGGTTGGTGCTCTCACGGGGTTTTCGGAGTTGGATGTGTCTGAGTCCTACAGGATATCGTTTTTAGTTGTGGTGCCCGTGCTGGCCGTTCCCTGTCAAGTGTCGTGAAGTCTGCAGTTTTCTTGAGGGGTCGTTGTACAGCAATGTGTGTTCCGACGGTCGACATCTTGGACTACTTGAATTAAGAAGGTGTCCAGCATAGGGCGCGGGATACTTTGCTCGTCGGTATCCCCCTAAAGAAGCTGCATAGGCTTACGAGAACTGTTCGACTTTGGAAGTCTCGGTCTGTTGATTTATCATTCAGTTTGTAGGCCCGGGGAAGGGTGCTTGATAGGTGAGTTCACCTTATTTTATGTGCAGTATATTGTTCGATGAAATCTTTGATACATCGGTCACGGGAAGTTTAGAGCCACAGAGGTGTGCCCGAGAATGGTTAGGTCCATAACAACGGCATTGAGACACGTCCGAGCGCGTACCGTTTATTTCATGGCACAATTAGGGCGTGGGTATTAAACAAGTCCTTGTACCACTATCCCCGAAAAGAGTCGCTTGCACACGCTACCGGTGGCGTCCTCGAATGTGAAGATGCTGTGTGCGTGTTCACTCAAAGGGCCACAAAAATTCCATTGTAACCTTGAGAGTTTGGAAGCTGAAGGATTCCATCAGATACAAGTCGTAGAGGACAATAACGATCGCGACAAGCTGGTTTGCTTCTGTCGTGTTTAGAACAGCCATATTAATTGATGCATTTTGACAGAAGTCCCGTTGAAAACATTTGCCTTTCCAATGGACACGGTTAGGCTTAGCCTGCTTATCTTCCATCCGGCAACACTTTCTGAGGACTATAGTTTATTTGTTTGTATGCAACCCGAGCTTTTTTTCCCCTTCAATTTACGCTAGCGTTCTGTTTCTTTTTGTTTTTTTTTTTATTAATAACGATGCAAGATTTTTAACTTACATGGATTATTTACACCGAGTTGAAGATCGTTGGTGGCCTTAAATGCGGTGACTCTGCTTGCATCTACCGTGAATCACCGCTCTATCTGCGACGCCGTTTTAGGTAAGTCATTCCGTGCTCTATATATTTTACGGTCTGTCTTTGCGTCTAAGAAATGTCGTGCACTATGCTTGTGCGGTTTCGCTTTTGCCCATAGGATCAAATAAAATCGACAGCCAAAAAGGATGCGGGTAAGTCTGGACAGCGTGAAGACTGCCATAAAATGAGGCCACTCGTGTTTCCTCTTACACGTGAGCTGTCCTGTGCACGCAGACTGCTGCTAACCTGGGTCTTTAACGTGCGTGTGTCACGCAGTCTACTCGTTAACGAGGCATTTGTTTTCTATGTTGACTACGACAGACCTCACGAATAATTTTGGTACGGCTATATCTAGAAATGCACTCCGGTTCAACTTCCGTCCGTATTCAAAGCGACAGGAGAGGTTATTGAGCTCACGACGTCCGAGTGCATATCTCGAGCTTCTTTTTACCCTTTCTATTTTCTTTTTGTCGATTTCAAGGAGAGTCTCTCAGTGGTCGTTAGGAACGAAATGGCGTCGCTGCATTCATTTCGTGTTTTTAACACGAGGGTGTTAACGGCATATTACTTGGAAGGGAGTTACAAATCCCAAATTAAGAATTTACTCGAAACATCTTTTTTTTTTTGCATTGAGTTTGGACAAAAGCAGCGGGTATACATTCCCTCGTGGCGTCGGCAACGACCGCCTATGGTATCTTTTTACACAGATTGAACTTAGCGTGGGGCGATGCTGAGTGTAGGGAGTTTTCGTAGATCGATTCTGCAGGCAAGGCTATTGCCACGCATGCTCAGATAGTTTCGTCTTCGTTCCGGAGGGCGTAGCGGAGGTGGGAAAACGGTCTGCGAAAACTCCCTAATAGGGAGTTTTTGTAGATTTTTTTGCCTTCCCGCAACGCTCTCCGCAACCCGCTACGATACCCGGAACTCTACAGTCAAGGCCATGGCGCAGGCGCAGTAGCGGCTTCTTCGTTGCAGAGGGCTTAGCGGAGGGGGAAACGCGATCTACGAAAGCTTCCTATTGTCTGCACATAAGTACAGCACCGCTTCAATACTGACAGTGGCATTTTACATGCTCAATACCACTCTGGAGGAAGCATCTTTTGGCCATTGTCATTAGGGAGGTTTCGTAGACCGCGTTTCCCCCTCCGCTAAGCCCATCGCAACGAAGAAGCCGCTACTGCGCCTGCGCGGCGATGGCCTTGACTGTAGAGTTCCGGGTATCGTATAGCGTGTTGCGGAGAGCGTTCCGGGACGGCACAGACGATCTACAAGAACTCCCTATTCGCTTGACTCATTCCGCAGATGGATAATTGAGAGTTTTCGTAGACCGCGTTTCCTCCTCCGCTAAACCCTCCACAACGAAGAAGCCGCTACTGCGTCTGCGCGGCGATGGTCTTGACTGTAGAGTTCCGGGTATCGTAGTGGGTTGCGGAGAGAGCTGCGGGAAGGAGAAAACGATCTGCGAAAACTCCCTAATTTTTATTGGCTAAATGTGTGCTCCCCTCAAAGTATACACCAGCCCGAGTTTTTGTCGGTACGCTACTGCTGTCGTACCGCATGCTATCTGTACTGCGCATACGCGTGCAGACGCTTTATCTCACGCGAATCTTGTTTCTACGAAAGCGTTTAGTGGCCACACCTGGTGCGCGGGCAAGCGCCGTCTTCTTTGTAAACAGCGTGCTGGTGTGTATAGGCGCGTGTAGTTTATTAACAGGGGGGTGGCGGTTCCGCTGTTATATTAATAGGGTTCCGTGTTTTCGGCATTTAATTTTTCATCCAAATCGGGGGTGGTCTTTTCGGGGTTCACGATGTTTTTCCCCAGATTCCTTGTTTTTTCGGTACCCAGATGTGGCGGCGGATGAAACGTCGGGGTTTATTGGGGGTCATGGTAAAGAAAATAGGGGATCGGATATTCCAACCTCTAGGGAACATACGCGCGGACTTGCTCGGAACTCATCACGAGCATGTCAACCTTAAGTCTAGACGCAGCCGACACTACTCGCAGTCGCAACCAATCACAAAGTGTCAAAAGCGCGACACTATGGTATTCGTCATGTTTTATACGCCTATCATCGCTGAGCCAATCATGAAAAAGATAAGGCTTATAGTGACTTAACGCTTATGACGCTTATTAGTGAGATTCTCGGTCTGTCGTTGCCGATAATGCTTTAAGCAATCCCGTATTTTGATGGAAGGCAAGGCTTGTACGTCAGGACTTACACGTACAGTCACCGCCAACGTAAGAGACGTGTGACTCATTATTATCAGGGTTTGTGATTGGTTCTTCGGCGCTCTTATCGGCTAGTGCAGAAATCTGATTGGCTGTGGAGAGGTAAGATAATTATCGAGAACCACCTTTAAGCTGCGAGCGACTCTATTAACCTAGTTGGATTAACCTGAGCCTGAAGGACAAGAGAAGAGTCGAAACGTAGAAGGAATAGAAAATAGACGGGACGACGTATCGATTCGTCGTCTGTTTTCTGTTCCTTCTGCGTTTTGATGTGTCTCTTCTTCCCCAGTCTCAGGTTAATTCAACGTGGTCAATATTCACCAGCTGGCCCGCACCCTTTCTATACTTTCTATGTCTCTAGTTGTTTTTGAGCCTTAGTCTTGCCAGCGACGAGGAACGCGAAGAAAACACGGGGAAACTCATTCGTTTTCTGTATGGATGATTATGTCATTTGCCGAACTTTTGTCCGTTAAGCTGGAACCTCCCAATCCTTTAACGGCGAATTGCATTCCTTCGCGCGATTCTTTGCCTTCCTCGTTCGAGAACGCACGCGCACGCCACACTCCCGCCAGAGAGCTTATTTTGTTTCTCCGCGCAGCAAAGTGATTAAAGCACCAGGCCCGACGACAAAGCCCGGACGCTGCAGCATGAAAAACGGCTTTTCTTTCATCCTCGTACTCTGTGGCCCATAGGTTCAATCTTTACGTATATACATATATATATTTCTTTCTTTTATTCTCCTACAAAACTCACTCAACCTCCTCTACCCTTCTATTTTCTTTGTGAAGGGTCCTCATTTCTTCGTTTTTTTTTTGGTGCTTTTTGTTTCGGGACCTTCTTTCCTTTCAAGCTTTATGTTTGATCGGTTTTGCCTCTCTTTTTCCTTTATACTTTCGCATTTTTATTTTTCGCGCGTCTTTCTGCCGGAGTTTGAAGGACCCTCGAACGAGCGCGCGCGTTTAGTTGAAGCCAGGCATTTTTATTGGTCTGCTTGGTCGGGAAAGGGGAGGGATTTCAAGTGGGGGGGAAGGGACAAGTGCCTCGATCCGTGGCTGTCCATTGGTCGCGGGCACCCCCTCCGTCAGGAGCCACGCCTCTTTTTCGATCCGTGTCCACCTTTCCTTCTTTCACTCCCTCCGTCTAATATACACACTGTTATATTGTTAATGTCACGCTGTTATTGAACTTTTGAATGAATATTCGGTTGCTTTGATTTGTAAGTATTTGCGTGTTTTTTTTGTGTTTCTTTTTGCCTTTTTTGTTTGATGTTTTGGTTTCGGTTCTCTGTCAGACGGACGTCTTTTTCTATGCGTCTCTTTTGTTTATATGGGAAGCTCTATTTGTTCTCTTTGCGGCACCAAGGCGGCACTTTATAACGCAATTTCAGGAGGTCGGATGTCACATATTGCGCAACGAGGGACGGGAGAATTAATTAATTTATCATACTGAAAAGTTCCTTCGCTCGCTCCTTTTTGTCCTTTAACTGCTAATATAAATTATTTTTACCGTTTTTTTCGTATATTTTCTTATATCAATGTATTCACTCCGGTCTGCGGTTGCTGTTAGCTGCAGTATCAGTGAGCGCCCTTTTTTTCAAAAATGGCACGCGCATAAAAAATGCTACGCTTAATGTAGAAGAGTAGTAAGCTGGGCGAGTTTACGAGGCTACGAGAGCACAAACTTTCTTTAACATCCACTGTAGGAGGTCACCTTTCGGTGCATTGTAAGACCTGTACGTGCACACCAAATTTGGATTAAAACATCAATCATTGACCGCTTTAATGAAAAACAAACGGGCGAGGTGCTCGAGGCGTTCACCATCTTGAGCCTGGCCGATCGCTGCGTTAGTCAGCCGTCGGTAGCTTTGAGCGAAAAAGAAGTTGCCTTCTTGCGATCATTTGACTGCGACTGAACTATTTACCTCCTGGTGCCGTTGTCCCCTGTCATAAATCGTGCTCCATCTTACTTTTCTTCACTTAATATACCAGAGTTGTGAGTGCGCGCCTGTCTGTGTTCTGTGTTCCTTCCTCGTTTGTCCTCGTCTCTTTGTGCGCGATTTTTAACCATGTTCTACGCTTAATGCTCAATGCACTATGGCGCATTTGGCACCGAACGAAGCGTTGTCTCATTGTGTGTGCTGCCTATCTTGTAGTTCTTATGTTGAAACGAACTATTCACTGGCAGAAGATGGAGGGCTCAGGTGAGCTGGCGAATATTAGGCAACATAATCAAATTTGTGACACGGAGACAAAAAAGGTGCGTACAAAACACCGTAGTCCCTGTTTTGTTTCCGTGTCTCCGGTTTTATTTTGCGGCTTAATATTCACTTGTGTTTGTCAACAAGCTCTCCACCGCTCAGCATTTCGCATACTTGCAGCTTTCTTCTTTTTTAAGTTTTGTTTCGCATCGTTTTATTTTCTGAGTATTGCAATTATTGGTTTCCCGAAGAAAAATCATTTGGTCAGATCGCTGTGCGTCGTGGAATAACAAATAATTTCGCGCTATACCAGAAGTCTACTGGGTCAATAAACACTGTGGCGCTCTTGTGCTATCAACTCTCTCCGCGATCGCGGTGAACAGTGTGGCACGGCAATTTTCATATTTGCGAATAATCTCGGAAAGAATGGTGACCAGTCTTGTCATTGAAAAGTTCTCGCCCGCCACGCGTCGGATTTGAAGGTATCTCATTGTGTTTGCTAAGAATCAACAAAGAGCACCGCCGTTCTAGCTGAGTTACAACAAACATGTCATGAACGAGAGACTACACATCTATGACGCCGCAGCCGAGGAGTTTGATACACCTTGCGACGCAACATACACCAGGTGACCGTCATCCAAGTATTTTGTCAAAGGGACAGACATTGAAAAATGCGACGGCGAGTGAACGAGTGATGCATCGGTTTTTTATTCTAATATTCGAAGCATGACTCCCTCTGTCATAGATATTAATGCTGACATAATAGTCCTAACTGAGACCTGGCTGCGCTCGCAGTTTCGTGATCATGAAATCTTCCAGGACGCACGGAGTTTCTCGGTTTATCGCTGCAAATGAACGACCCGTCATGGAGTTCTTTTGGGCTATTCCTAAAGAATTTCCATCCTAATGCATTTATGTTTCAAGTGACTTGGAAATTGTGAACACCTCATTGGTGTTTACTATCATCCCCCCCCCCCCCGCCCCACGCACACACATACACACACTTACTCTTCCAGTTTTGATACATGCTTGTAGCCAAGGTCAATGTTATAACTAATGCGTACATCCCTAGTCACACTGTGATCTCTAGCCGTAACGGCCCGTGGTATACACTCGCATCGAGCGCCTCACTCCAAAAAAAAAAAAAAAGGTGTAGTCTGTACACCCCTTGTCACATATGCGACACCCCAAAACTTCAGTTCGACGTACATCACACTGACGTCGAACTGACGGCCCCAACTTTTACGAGAGGCTCGATGACGGTGCGATGTAACGTTTTAAACAGCTAAAGTACGTATCAACTATTACAGAAAACAAACACTGAGGTTTTGCAGTATGACCTAGAAAACCCTGATTACTTTGTATGAAGTTAGTCACACTTATTTTAGCTATTTTAACAAGTTGCACAGCTTGGTTATCAAGCCGCTTGTGAAATTTGGTAGCGTCGGTTTAACGTCAGTGTGTTGGACGTCCAACTTACGTTTTGGGGTGGTGTATATGTAACAAGGGGCGTAAGGAATACACCCCTTCTTTTTAGTTTGCAGTTTAGCCGAATCATCTTCTGACGATGCCCGCTGGACCACTTATCAGCTCGCTTCCAAAGAATACATAACAGTAATAAGAAAAGCCGAAGAGGAACATCTTCGAAATGCCTTGCCATCCACGCTGTCAACTCACACTAAATAGTTCTGGCCTGTTATTAACACGGAATATGATAATGATATCACCCTCATTGACATGGGCTGGTAATATCATCCCCTCTAATCATTGTGTAATAGCTGCTAACGAAATCTTTACGTCGGATTTTTTCGTAACTGCAATGTCTCATACAAAGTTGTGCGAATACCTTGCAATGTTTCCTGTTATGATCGAACCCTGTGGTGTTGAAAACAAAAATATATAATTTAAACATTGTTTCGCCCCTGGTTGTGATTTAATTCACACCAAATGTTCACAAGTACCAGTGTTTGTTTTTTCCCCTGTGCTAACAAAAGTGTTCCAGCAGTCGCTGGATAATGGTTTTTCCCTGCTGAGTAGAAAGTCGTGAAGGTGATTACACTTAACAAATCAGGTACCATTCACCAATATCGCTCACCAGCATCCAATGTAACATTTTAGAGCATATTCTGTTTTCTAACCTCGCCAACTTTCTAGACTCTAAATAGTTATTTTACATTTTCCCAATATGGCTTCTGGAAAACGTATTGAATTCGCATTATCCCCTCTTTAACTGCAAGTCATTCTTGAACAATCATCAATTGCCGATTGCATCTGTTTCGACTTTCCCACAGCAGTTGATAAGGTGTGTCAGCCGCTATTACTTCATAAATTACGTCAACTCAATCTCGATCCCAAACGTCTTCCTTGGATTGTATGTTTTTTTGTTAACCTCAAACAATCAAGTTCCAAGTAGCTCTCGTCTTGTTCTTTGTCCCTGTCTTTGAGGCACTTATTCTTCATTCTAACCGTTTCTAGTTCAATTTATAATTAACAGTCTATAGTCTGTTGCAACTCAAGAAGGTAGGGCATGGAAGAGGAAGGCCGGGGAGGAGAAAGCAGGCGGAACGCTGGAGAGAGGAGGAGGCTTGTCCCTCTTCTCTCCAGCGTTCCGTCTGCTTCCTCCTCCCCGGCCTTCCTTTCCCTTGCCCTACTTTCTTGAGTTGCAACGGACTATAGCGTCTGTGCCAAGTGGCGTCTACTCAGCGTGCCCCAAGGCGCTGCGTTTGGACCACTCCTTTTTCTTACCTACACTAATGATCTACCCTCTTCTGTTTCTTCACAGATTCATGTGTTCGGAGCTGACTATGTAGTTTTCCGGGAAATAACACGTGACAACAACATGATCGCTCTTCATTCTGAACTTCGCTATCTCTGTACACTCTAAAAAAAAGGAGAGTCATAGTGACTCCCTTTAGGGGAGTCCAGGGTTGTCCCTGTGGTGACACCTTTAAAAGCGTCAAGTGACTCCAGCGCTCAGTGGAGTCATTGGACTCTTTCTCCGCTGGAATCTGATGACTCTATCAGCTAGTGGCGTCAGGGGACTCTCTTACTGCCTGGAGTCAAGTGACTCCGTCTCACGAGAGTCAGTAGATTCTCTGGGTTGGAATCAGGAGACTCCGGTTTTGCTAGAATCACGCGACCCCTCCCGGTGAGTCACCATACTCCAATATTTGATGGAGTCAAATGACCCCCCTTATAGGAATCATTGGATTCCTTTTTTTGCTAGAATCATATGAACCCCCCACAAGAGTCAGTTGATCCTCTTAGGTAGAATCAGAGGACTCCGGTTTTGCTAGAATCGCGCGACCCCTTCATGAGAGTCACCCGATTCCAATATACAATGGAGTCAGACGACTCCCTTATAGGGATCATTGGATTCTTTTTTTACTAGAATCATGTGACCCTCGAAAAAGAGTCGATTATTCTGTTTGGACTTTCCCATGTCTCCTGCCGGGAAAATCACTGGATCTCTCTTTTTTTTTCTCCTTCACCTTAGAGTCGCGTGCGAATTTCCTTATATTTTGATTAAAACTGTATATTAATCGAACGGGAATTAAAACATCACCCCAAGCTATAACAGTCTTTCTTGTGTCAGAATACGAAACACTGATCTGCACCAGAAGGTTCTTATCAACATCCATTTATTGGTCAACTGTTCAAGATGCCCTGACAAGCAAACCCGTAGCATGCAAAAACTAAAGATCACAAAAAAACAAAAAACAAAAAAAAAACTGACGGAGTAACATGGACACAAGTAAACTAGTCTAGACATTCCCTAACCGTTTTATAAAAAAAATATTAGAGTTTACGCAAACGCTACAAATCTAGTTTACAGTGTTATACCGAAGAGACAAATAACAGCGTTAACATCAACATATCAAACTAGTTTGTACATGAACTTCGCCTTATATGTGAAGGAAAAAAAAAAAACCTAACAGTGTTCATACAAACACAGCAAACTAGTCTGCACACCGCCATCTCCTTAGACACGAAGAAAAACAATAAACTAACAAATTCAACGCAACAATATCAAAGTAGTTCCCACACTGCTGTTACTTTATAGTAGAAAAAACAAAACTAAAAGTGGAAGTTCAGGTCAGCTCTAGCAAACTAGTTTGCAACGCACATTGCCTTCGCCTTTTAATAGGAACGAAGGAGGAAAAGAAAGTCAAGCTAAACACGAAATGCCATTGCAGTTTTCTTTGCCGTTACTGAGGGTAGGAATGGCTTCAACCTAAACAACCTTTGTGTTGAATGTCCAATGGGCACAACACACCAACTCAACGGCCTCTGAGATGTCCAGAGATGGAGGTGTCAAGCTCTCAAACTTCATTCTTGCGCAGCTAGAAGATGCAGGATGGTCCACAAGGTACGTGACGTCCGGGCACACAGATATCTTCTCTGGGTCCTGAAAAGTATAGCATTTTTTACGTAACAAAGAACTAAGCACCTTTTAGCTGAAATAGAATTAGGAAACAAGACACAGTTAACAGCCGGAAGTGGTTTCTTGTGCGAGAAAGGCCATGAGATACAAGAGGTGATGGATTGCTTGAATTATAAACTAGACTCTAGACGCTGACATGGAAATTATCGAAGCTTCTTTAAGAAAGCTTGAAGAAAATATATAATAAAATTTGCCCACGGTCAAATGTACCTCCGAAAACAGCCACCGGTAAAACCTTCATCGTCCTAAATCGCAGCTATAACAAAAACAAAAAAAACGTATTTTAACTTTTTTTTTTTAATTGCAGAAAGACAGGTTGCAGTGGCATTACGAATCACAAGCAAGTCTTCAGAACAATGCTGAAACACCAAAATGTACGGAGCTAAATAATGTTACAGTTTTATATGCATGTCCAGAAGAAGGAGTTCCTTAAATGTACAGCACGTCACGGATGACATTGATCCTTTTAACACAGGATGTGTTAAGGCCGGTTCTCACATGGAGCGAAGCGCTGATGTAGCGCTCCTCACGTGCCGTCAGCTACTTATCTCCTGCCACGAGCAACAGTTTTGGCGGTGCGATACAAAGCTGGTGAACGCACCGGTCAGCACGCGCTTAGCGCGAGGTTAGCGCTATGCTTGTAGCGCTCCGCTGCATGTGTGAACAGGCCATTATAGGGTTGCGCGTTGTTAAAAAACTGTTTGAGTGAGCGAGCGATCGAGAGCTCGAGCGTCATTGCAGGTGAAACCGTTAAACGCATGCCAAAGCAATAAGGTGTATTCACTGGGCGCCATATTTTTGGGTGATGTCTAGAGCGCATGCTCTGAACGAGCCCACATTAATAGGCTGCTAAGACCGGCAATCTTGAGGGTGCGGAATGCACGTTACAAAAGAACTGTAGAAGCTCGCCATCAGCACGCGCTCAGCAGTCGTGCACACAGCTATGGCCGCCAGTGAATAATTCCTATATCAGGTATGTGGTTGATGAGTGCCGATCGGCGCGCGCTTCCGGCACAGGCAGATTGGCAAGTGCGGGCAGCGCGTGCCAAACCTCAACCAGTGCATGGCCAATAAAACAATGAGGATAAATAAAACACAAGAGCAAATTGATGTTTGCAAGAGGTGCGTGCTGAACACCGGTCAACACGCAGCACATAGAGCACTCAAAGTAACCAACTTTAAATTATCTTTGTCGTTTAGAAAACAAAACAAAACAAAAAAGGGCAGTGGAGTGTGCATTGTTATAGCAACACATCCGAAGAGACCATATACTTCTTAACCACGCAAGACAACCGATAACATATGCATAAAAAAGGCACAATGAACGCATGGCACATTTTGTGCTCACCAAGTTTACCAGAATAAAGACAAGCTAAAATTTAAGTTTTGCACATAGCACTATCAGTTTTGACAACAGCCTTACAAACGTAAAAATGGAGAAAAAAACTAGCAGTTTCTTGTTCACGCTAACAGTTTTGTGATTTGTACGAGCCACTGATACCCTTCATAAATCAACAAAACAAGGCATCATGAGGAACAGTCAAATGAGTGTCACTAAAGGCATCTTGCGTTGTTTTGTGGCAGTAGAGACAAAGTCATGCCTTGTTGCAGCTTTTTCATACATCCCAAGCAATTTATAGTTCTCTAACTTAGCTATAGACCGACACGCTGTTTACAAACAAGCCCGCGTTTGCCCACACAAGGTGTGGGCACTGCGCGTGCGCAGAAACCGAATTCGCGTGAAGTGAGGCGTCTGCGATTGCGCAGTGCCGTCGACAGCGCCACCGCAGCTGCGTGACGTCAGGGCCGCGTGTTCGTCTATACTATCACTCACAAGTTGGAATATGCAGTTCTCCTTTCGATTTTTGACCATGGCAGCGTAGGCTCATCAGTAGTGCAGCTGGGTAATGATATGAAAAAGAAATTATCAACACAGTTTTGTAAACACTATAAACGTTTAGGTGATATGCGTCACGAGAATGTGAAGTAATATTCTTTTTTAGCTACATGAAGTCAACGTAAAAAAACAAAAAAAAAAAACTTGAGTCTGGCCTGCTGCAACTGAGCAGTAGAAACATTATCACTTTAAAAGGGAGCCAATCAAAGATGAAATGGGATATTGAGGCATCGGTATTAAATCTCAGTGCACTACTATAGCATACTCTATCGCGTTCTGCAGAAAATCGTGGAGTCTCTTTTGAACGAGAATGTAAATACCAAGACTTCAAGAAAAGGACCGCGTTTGTGTAAAGTAGAATGATAAAAAAAAAATTTTGGGTAGAGCATAAAACTAAAATATCTGGCTGTACCAAAATCGCCTGTCTATTTTTACTATACTTGAATCACGCAAGTTTCACTGAGCTACCTTAGAGAAAGAAACGTCTGGAAAGCAAGATAGACGACGCGCCGCACTTTTAGCTTCGTAAGCATATAGCTAAATCAGTGATTTCCCTACCACCCCCTGGGGGGGGGGGGGGGGGGGTGTACAGCCCCTGTTGTTTTTATGAAGGCACCCCTTTAATTCGCAATGACTCCTCTATTCTCAATGCCCCCCCTCTTACCTCCCCCCCCCTAAAAATTTAGACCCCCCCCCCTAACTTCGATTCCTGGGGAAATCCCTGAGCTGATTTGGGTAAGACAAAAGTCAGCAATTCTCACATTCAATAGCGAACTGTTCTCAAGATACCGAAGTGACCCTAGTCAAGATAATTCTTTAAGACCTCCCAAAATACGACACAAGGTCTACCAATAAAGCCTCGTTTTCTTTTGCTCAGAGCCCGCGGGGGTAAACTATTCGGACTGTATATATGCGTGTGTTGGCGATTTCAGCGAGACGCTCGGCTACATTTGTTTGTTACTTGAATATTAGAAAATATTAGGGCTATTTTTAGGCCTGCTGATTGGTACGAAAAAAATTTCGTCAATTAGGTAAGCGCCATGTACCTCAGGTTAAGTAGATGTACACATCGCGACACTGTTAGCGCGAACACGACATCGGCGAATTTTCGCATTTTACTTCGAAATAGTATTATCGAGCACGAAATTTTATCGCTTACATTATAGAACTACATGAGCTCTTTCCGTAACAATAATAACTTGGATGACATCCCGTGGTGTCAAAGAGAAAAACTGGAAAAACCGGCGATCGCTTGTTCGCGCTAACAGTGTCGCGCTCTGTACGCGCGTTTCAAGATACTGAAGTGACCCTTATCAAGATAATTGTTGAAGACCCCCTAAAACTACGACACAAGGTCTACCTTTCCCCTGCTCAGGGCCTGTGGGGGTAAACTATCCGGACTGTACACATGCGCGGGTTGACGTTTCAACAAGACGCGTGGCTACATCTTGTTTGTTACTTGATTATTGGGAAATATTAGGGTCATTTTTAGGCCTGGCCATTGGTATGAAAAAAAAAAAAAAATACCGTCAATTAGATAAGCGCCGTGTACCTCAGATAAGTACATGTACGCGTGTTTCAAGACGGAGAAATGTTTATGACGTTAAATGGCATTAAATGGCACACGCGCCCATGTAGCAGCAAATATGTCAATTACGATTCACAGCTACGCGTTCGAGCCATTTTATGTCGGTGTGTGTGTAATTTCATAAACACAGAAAAGGAATGGACGATACATTGTAGGAGTTATCATAACCACGCAAAAGTCCTGTGTGTAGGAAGGTAACATTTTTGAGAAGGCGCAAAGATACGTAATAAAGGAAATAGCAATATAAAAGTTTCGAAACGGTAATTTTTCTGTAAAACGTCGTTCGATAAAACGGTGCGTTTAATTCAATATCTGGAAAGCGTCCGACATACCAAAGGTTTACGGTCGGATACTTCCAAATTATTTCTTAACAAATGCATATATCATATTGCACCGCCGTTTGCTCAAAAGCCGACGACCGACAACGCAAAAGTAACGATACGAGCAAGAAAATTTTCGTTCGACCACTCTCCTATAATATACACCGAGTTAAAAAAGAAAATAAAGGAAAGAAATCATAAGCCATAACATCTGCACATTCATGCGGTGAAACTAGTGTAGGAAAAGTAGGCAGTTCGGCTACTCACTTGTAGAATCACGTCGTCCTCAATGTCACCGAATTCCGGATGAACTTGGAGCGCCGTCCTCAGATCCTTGACTGTGAAGTCCCCAGACACCGAGAGAGTTTTGGTGGATAAGCCCCGATAAACGAGGCAGGTTATGCACTTCTTGGCTGCCATTCTTAGTTCAAAGTAATCAAATCCGAGGACACCAGTACTGCTACCACACCGCCAGTGCAGCGTGTGAGGGAACTCAGGGAAGGGTCACTCGTTTTGGTGCAAAATGAGCGCGCGCCTCCGGCAGAAAAAGCCGGCACTCCCGTCATTGTGTCGCCTCCTCGCTTGTTTGCGGCACTGTAGGCAAGGGCCTTTGTATCTTCTCGATGTCACGAAACAGTGGCCTTTGTGGAAACCGCTCGACGAACGCGGACCCGCATTCGCAAAGAGGGACCTCCCGGGTACCCGGGGGAGAAAGAGGAATAGACGGCCGTGCCGAACACAACCAGATGCGGGTGTTTTGGGCGCCCGTAATTGTCGGGCTTGTATTGTTACTGCACAGGCTTTTAAGACCAGGCTCAGATCGCCACTTCGATAAAAGAAAACGTGGGTGACGCTGCTTGGAGCACTTTGAAAATTTCTTAGTTAGTGCAACAATACTTAAAAAAAACAAGCGAGCTGATGGTGAATCATGTTAATAAAAACCCGAGACTCAGGAACACAGAAGGGGACGAACACAACACTACACAACGTCTCAACCAGATGTGTACCAAACAAGACTTCGCACTTCGAAAACCGTACAGTTGCGCGCAACGCCGATGGAAGTGTAATCGAAACTTTCAGAATATCATCGGCTAAAAGTGGAACACCACTCGGCGCGCTGTAAAGCGTGCCCCCGTCTCCATATTTCCGCCGTATTTCGACATCACGTGCAAGTGGACCCAGAAGGAGTAGGAGCTTACTGAAAAAAAAAAAACAAAAAAAACAAGAAAGAGTTGACGAACGAAAAGTTTGCCTCCCAATAGCGATCTTGTTTTTCGTCAAACGCGGCAACTATTGAAAGATTAGCTGATATTTTTTTTTTTTTTTTTTAGCCACGGTATCAGTAACAGATAGCTAACGCCACCGTCATGCGTGCTTTGAAGCGAGAATCTGAAAACGGTCTCTTGAGACTCACAAAGTGTGTGATGCTTACGTGAGCTGAACGTACCCACATTTAACTCTACAGGTTTTTTTTTTTTTTTGAGTGTGTGTTTTCAAGTTTTACGCTTTTCAGATCATTTTAAAAAGCCGCGAAAGTTACACTTATGCGATTTGTGCAGGTGAGGTATACGACCAGGGGGACATAGTATAGGAGGCTAATCGTAACGATCAGTCGGCTAATTGCGTCAAATTTGTTAATTAACTTTTTTATAGTAGTGAAAATAGACATATGGTTTCAATTAGAAACTTACTGCGCTTCATCAAAAACCAATAAATTAACTCTTTTGAGAACGAATTGAAGTTTGTGGGAAACTCAGGGGCGCACCAACGTTACTACTCGTGAATCAGGCGCAAAGCTAGCAGTGGCAAAACGCGGGTGATTTGATTATCATCCCGTTCCGCCACTGCCAGCTTTGCGCCTGCTGCACGAGTGGTAACTTTGGTGCGCCCCTGAGTTTCCCTCGAACTTCAATTCGTTCTAAAAAGAGTTAATTTAGTGGTTTTTGATGAAGCGCAGTAAGTTTCTATTTGGAACCCTATGTCTATTTTCACTACTATAAAAGTTAATGAAGTTAATGAACGATTTTTAATTAATTATCCGACTTATCACAAAGATTAGCAACCCACATAATGTCCCTCTGGCCGCATAACTCACCTGGACAAACCGCATAAGTGTAGCTCTCACGCCTTTTTTTAAACAAATCTGTACAACTAAAAAAAAACAAAAAAAAACCACCCGGTATATGTGAATAATGCCAGCCTCGGCCAAGTCAGCAGTCTCGGGATTGTCGTTATGAAAATTTTGCCCAGACGTTACTGTGGAGAGATGTGGCATCCTGCAACAACTAAAAAGTGCAATCAAATAAACACGTTGTTATACAGATTTGTTTTTGTTTTTTTGTGCTGCTTGGGATACGATGGTGATCATTTTTTGTCTAACGCGTGGTAAGACTCAGTCAAGCTGACTCTAGTAAAGTTATGGGGTCCAATAACTTGAGCGACGAGGGGTCATTTGACTCCAAGTATTTAAATAGACTCATTTGACTCCAGTGTGCTGAGGGAATCCAAACTGCTTTTGACTCCCTCAGATGCAAAGGTGCTCATTTGACTCCAGTGGCGAGACTCTGGCACTGTGACTCCACCAATTTTAGAGGATCAGGTGACCTCCCCTGTGCTGGAGGGGGTCAGTTGACTCCAGGCATTCAAGTATACTCATATGACTCCAGTGCATGAAGGAAGTCCAAACTGCTTTGGGCTCCCTTTGGCTGAAAACTGGAGTCAAACGATGCTGCTAAGAATTCAAGGGGAGTCAAAAACGTGTTTGACTCCACCTGACTCCCTTTTTTTCTTAGAGTGTATGGTGCAAAACATGGTGCATGGAACTAAACACAGGAGGAAGTTGGTGCACGCGTGCCCTGTTTAGAACTTAGAAACCGAGCAATGAAGCATTTGGGGCAGTCGTGCATGATGTCACTCGCTAGTGACGTCATCGACTGAAGGCGGTCATCCTTTTTGTTTACACCCCGGTGTGTGTCCGGCCGCACGAGTACCGGATTGTCGAGGCGAGGACGCAATCAGGCGGCTAGGACTGTTCGCTCTTCCAGTGCACATACACTCAGCGCACAGCATACGCTGACTCTGCCGTGGGGGTTATGCGCCCGCCGGACCAATCATCAGCTTCCCTTTTGTCACCTGTTTTCGCTCTCTGCGCTTGGATATGGGCGGGAGAGAGATCACGTGACAAAATATGACTGGTCCAACGCGTACTTAACTTCCGCCACGTTGTCAGCAAGGGTCAACGAAGTTCCGCGCACCCGCACGCATGCGGACGGGGTCCAGGCGCGTCGCCGAGCCGTTCCTGTTTGCGAAGGGGTCCGCGATGCCGGACTGACCGCTGGTCAAGCGGGCCTTGTGTCGGCCTCTCGGACATTGCGGGCCTTCATGGTGACGAAGCAGCTTTCACGGTTCGCCTCCCGCGCGCAGGATATTGCGCTCACCGATCCTTTCTGGTTCTCCGCGGATAGCCCGCGTGCGTGTGGCAACCAGTGTTGTACACGTTCCTGAAAAAGAGGAACGGAAGACCGTTCCTTGTTCCTTCTGAGTTTTGGAACACGTTCCCGTTACAAGTTCCATCTGAGAGAAAGGAACTCGTTCCCGTTACCGTTTAAAAAATGGAAATTATGATTACATATGCGTTACGTTCATATTGTGCTAATTGACATATTTAGTTAGTTCGAACGAAGCTTTGTGTACATATTCCATCAAATGGCAAGATACGAATATGAATACCGTGGTGAAAGGACGTCAGGAGAAGAAAACAACCGGGAGCAAGGTTCCTTTTGTTGATGTATTCACATTTAAAATCTCAGCATGTTACCATATTCCTATTTGTGGCGGGCAATTCACACGAGCAAAGTGTACTGTGAGCCGGGAAGGAGGAGCGGGGTTAATTTTATCATTATTTATTAAATGGTTAGCCCACATTGCACGAGCGTTTTAGGACAACCTCACACGTTTCAATCTGAGTCCCGTGTTTGAACTTAAAGGGAAACTGAAGCGGTTCTTTATTTAAGAAAAAAACACTTCAATGGCCTTCATTCGGCCTCCAGGATCACGAATATCGAGATTATTTATCAACTCGGTCCACGGAGGCTTCAGAAATTAATTTTTAAAGTACCGCCGAAGCCCCTCCTTTCTGGGGCGTGACGTCACACTAGGAGTTTTTTGGAATCTCTGCTCTCGTGCATCTTCAGCGCCTGTCAAAGCTATGCACGCGCACTCTTGCTATTTTCAAAAAGGTCCGAACGAGACGTCACGGCTGGGGTCAGTGCGGAAAAATATACCTGTCAAGCTTGCAATTGCACTCGCTCCCCACACGTGCGGCACGCGCTTGGCGGCCCAAAGATCCTAGTATGACGTCACGACTGGTCGGAGGTTTTTCGTATTTCCTCGCGTTTAGGTACATGTTCGGGAAAAATGAACGTGATATTCAGATTCACGGGATACAAATACGCCAGAATTCACCTCTAACTCGTTTTTTTCAAGAAGTGTTTCAGCTTCCCTTTAAATGGAAACTGAAGCGGTTCTGGATTCCAGGAAAAACACCTAAATCGTCTTCATCTGGCCTCCAGAATCACGAACATCGAGATTATTTTTCAATTTGGTGCACGGGGCTACAGAAATTAATTTTAAAAGTACCGCCGAAGTCTCTGCTTCCCGGAGCGTGATGTCATATTAGGAGTTTTCGGTAACTCCGCTCTCGCGCAACTTCAGCGTCTCTCAAAGCTATGCATGCGCACTTTTGCTATTTTCAAAAAAAGTCAGAAAGAGACATCACGACTTGTGTCAGTGCGGGGGAATACTATGCCTGGCAAGTTTTCAGTTGCACGCGCTGCTTACACGAGCGACACGCTCTTTGCGGCCCACAGATCCTAGTACGACGTCATGACTGGTTCAAAATGGTTCGTGTTTTCTCGCGTTTTGTTACATCTTGGGGGAAAACGAGCGTAATATTCACATACATGGGAGAAAAATACGCCAGATTTCTCCTCTATATCGTGTTTTTTTTTTCAAGAAGTGTTTCAGCTTCTTTTTCACAACAGCTGTTTCTCGATGTTGCTGTCCGCAAGACGAGCAAGTGAAGAAGTGGGAAGGGCTTTTGGGAGCTCTGTCTTGAAAACAACCAGTCCTCCTTTGTGAAGGTCGGATTCGTTGTTTAGTTTAAAGGTGGGGGAGAAGGGGAGAGGGAATACAGGTTAATTTTTGCGTATCTTTTAAGCGGCCAATGTTCGAGCTACGAGGGTGCTTTCGATGCCTGGTGACCAGCTTTTGTTGTTACCATAGGCCTCTTTGAGTAAGTTCAGTGATGGCTGCAGTTCGCCTTAAATTATTCGGTGTATGAGGATTCGCGATAATGAGAGGTCCCTCTTTCTGTGTCTTTTCCTTCGATTAAAAGCTTTGTTTTTTTTGTGCCGCAGTATCGGGCACTGAAAAAAGAATCAATTTCCACACCTCACTTGCGTCAGAGTGTCACCGAGCGAGGACCCCTAAAATAAGTTACAAAAAAGCCAATGAGATTCTGCTCTTTGTAAAGTTATTTTTTATGCTTTTTTGTTTCCCTTATGAAATAAAATAAAAATTACCTCACTATAGCGAGAAAAAAGAAACGCCGTTTCTTTTTTCGTTTCCGTAAAAACGTAAGAGTTCCGTTCCAGCTCCACCGATGCAAAATAGAAGGACGACGTTCCTTCGTTCCTCCTAAAAGGAACGCGTTCCAGGAAAGCCGTTATTTTGGAACAGCGTTTCGTACAAAAATGGTGGCAACGGAGCACTAAAGTCTCTCGGTACTTCCTTTTGCAAGTAACGACAGCCGTCACGTGTGACGAGGCACTTTCGCGGGTACAAAATGTCGCCTTCCAGTTCTTTTCATTGCTGTTCTTTGCTGCCATTCGCTTCCCCAAAACATGCACCGTCACGCAAAGGGTGCTTCAATGAATGTCAGCACTTGTAAGAAGCACGAAGAATCATACTTCTCCCGATCTCAAGTACTCTACCGAATACACTGTATTTCAAATACTGTCCGTAGTAGTTTGGCATCTTACAAATATATTTGATCGAGAGTATTTGCTATATTATCTTAATTGCATTTTTCACCATCTTGGGCTCATAATCTCAAGTACGTTTTTATTTTAAGAAACTTTTCGCTGGAATCTTTTACGGGAGCAGAAATCGGCTGAACTGTTTGGAACTTTGAAGCGGCCAAACACAGAACAGAACACCAGACACTAACGAAAATCCAGACACAAAACGCAAACAAAAGAACAAGTAGAATGAAATAAAAAGAATACACCAAAAAGTAGACACGTTTTCTCATTTTTGACCCCTCAAATGAGATTAAGGAATGCGCGAATATCTTCGAAAGTAATTGAATTACATCGCTAAGCATTTGTACTCTATTCCATGTATATTCTGTGGTGAAAGTAACTTTAGGACTTCAAATAATTTCTGAAGCAGGCATTTAGCAACTTATCTTAATCAGCTGTTGGCGTAGCTGGGTAGCTGGTCTGATAGACAAGCCTTGCTAAGGCGTGCCCATGGCTGCTAGATTCGAGCCCAAACAAAGCATTTTCTTTCCCATGGTGGTCAGACTAGTTTTTTAAGCGTGGATGATCACAAACCTTGATACACCAAGGCAAAAAAGCAGGAATCCCTGGGCTGTAGTGGACGTATGAGCCAACGTTATTAGATTAACTCAGTTACGGAACTGTTCATAGACGCTGCATGCACGAACAGTACCCCCCCCTCACTCACCACGACTCGCCCAGATTCGCTCGACGCGCCGCCGGACGGCTGCTTTGGTAACTGATTCGGGATACGTTCGTTTCAACGTCACTAGAAACGTAAAAACCAACGAAAAAAACTCTTTTTGTAGTAGCTTTTATTGGAGATTAGTACAAAATGGGGGCGCGTGATGTTTTCTAAAATTTTTAGTTTTCAAGGTTTTGCAGCACAATTAATATTGTTTTTATACAACCACGCCTCAGCGGGGATTTCAGGTAGCGCGTCCCGACCTAGGCGCATTTTAACTGGAGAGGTATTTCGCGGCGCGTCCGCTGGGGATACGGGGGTGGCACCCCTGTAACCCGATTGAAGCCAAAAATAGATGTCACGTGCAGTTCCTAGAGTGACCGCTGCAGGAGGAATGGCGGCATTGTGATCGCCATTTGGCGCTTCAGCTGCGCCCTTTCGAATGCACAGTTATGAAACAAAAATATAGATGGCGCTTCGAATGACTCTAGGCGGATTGAGGTGAGTGAGGGGGGGTATCCCCCTCCGCGGGAGTTCCACAACTGAGGTAATCTAGTAACATTGGTATGAGCGGCCTCTAATATTCTGCAGAAGAGAGTTACTGCGCGTGCCCAGAACACGTTCCACAGTCAGCTAGGCAAACATGGCAACGCTCAGAGGGCAATAATGGTTTATACTAGAGTCATTAAATAAAAACATTTATGTTCCTTAGAACCCCCCTCTCCCCCTTATGTTGCATAGTTTCCCTAGTCTTCCCTAGAACGTATGTTGTCTTGCTTATGATTCGTAGTGTGAACCATTGTTTATACTTAACTTGGCTGGTGGCTAAGGTCAGAGTGCAGTGAGAGCGGACTTGGAAGTTTGCAAGTGACGGAATTCATTGTAATCCATTACTTTTCCTGTAAACTAGTTATTCATTCGTTACTTCTCTGCAAATGTAATTTGTAATGTAATTACATTATTTTTCAGTAACAAATTACTGAAACAACGTGTAACAATTCTGTCTCGTCAAAGGGATAGATAGGGTGGAAGTAGGGCGATGCAATGTCCTTCGCGCTTTTAGCACCGTGACACAAGATGGGGATTTGCTAGCGAAGAGAATGCTGGCGAAGGGAAGGAAAGGCATTCACGGAAAACAGGACAGCTCAGCCATAGCCAGTTTCTGGACTCGTTCGTACAGTCAGCTAGGCTGGGAGTATTTGTCTGCTTATATGGAGGCAACAGTCCACGACTTCTTGGAAAACGAGCAGACTGCTTCTAGCACACAAGAGCAGAAAACTAACGGCCATAAAACCGCCGTGTGGGGTTCATGAGGAGTAGCAACACAAGGTGCATATGTCCGCTCCCTCCCACCCCCCTTTACCGCTCTCCCTACCCCCTTGCGCCCCGTCCCCCCCAAAAGAAAGATTATGAGCCATTCCACTCTGTGAAGGTGGATGACAAGCGAAGCTGCTTAGCACACGACACAGAACCGTCCCGAGGAGCCGGAGGAAGCTAGACACGCGCGACGGGACCGCTATCCCGGGAGAGTGGAAGGAAAGGAAACTAGGCACGCAAGCGCTCGGAACGACGACAAAGAGAGGGCGGTGTGAGCGTAGACATGGACGACGCGGGTCGCACAGCGGCAAATCTTTGAGAAAACTTTATTATCTACCTTAGAGTCTACTGACCTTGAAAATGGTGCCTACTGATAACTAGTCTACTGAATAGACCTATATTGCTAAATTACCCAAGCATCAAGGAGAATGCAGGGAATGGTCTTCCACGCGCCACACGTGCCGGCGTCTGCAGCAGTAACTATTATAAAGCAAAAGCCTAAAACAAATGGCATCTTGCACGCGCGTTCGTCAACGCTTTATTTTGGTTATTTACTTCAAATCTTTTATACGGGAAGGCGTGCGCGTGCGGTGCCGGCGTCTGCAGCAGTAACTATTCTAAACCAAAAGCCTAAAACAAATGACATTTTGTGCACGCGTTCGTCAACTCCTTATTTTGGTTATTTACTTCGAACCTTTTATACGGGGGAGGCGTGCGCGTGCGGCGCGTGCGGCGGTGCGAACGTAGAATTTTTAGTCACTGCACACAAAATATCCACGGAACCCTAACCATAAACAACTTCGCTGTATAATCTCCGTTTTTCTTTTCGTTGTTACACACAGCAGTCTTTTGCTTGAAGATTTTCTGCCTACACGCGGCTACCCCGAAAACAAAAGCTCCAATAAAATGTTGCCCCTGCTCATCCCTGACAGCACTGTGAAACCTTAATGCTGGCTGGCCCAACCAGCCACGTGGCTTCAGCCACGAGACTTAGCGAATGCGCAAGGAAGAAAGAAACATGCGATGGGAGCAGTTTATTTGAACAGCAAAAATGTAGCTTCAATCCTGCTGTCAGTTTACAGTAACTTTCGACAGCAGGCAATAAGCTGACAGTGGAGCACAACCAAAATGACTTGGGACTTCGAAGCTGAACCCATATTCTTAGAAACAAGAATGCTGGGATCCTCGTCCTCGAATTTTGCTTGCGGGATTTGAACCGAAATTTTAGGGGAGGGGGACACACACCTAGTTTTCTGAGAATAAACAGTGGCTCATTTGCACACTGAAGTTGAGACAGCGCAAGGCGGCTGTGAACACGTCAGAGACATGGAAGAGGGCTGATCACCTGGCAATGGTGTTTTTTTTTTTTTTTAATAACTTCTACACGAAAAAATTAGTTCAGCTGAAAGATTGTGCATTAATATTTTGTGTGAAGATTTTGTTGCGATGAGTTTGGTGATCAAGAATCAAGATCAATTGGGTCATTCGGCAGGAGCCTTCGAAATGTACCCGAACACATGTACCGCATCTTGGTCTCACAACCAGTCAGTTTCAGTGGGTAAAGAGTCCTCATTTAGGAAGCATTCAGCAACCATAGAAAACCGAATGCTCAGGGGAATCGTGTTTTGAAGTTCGCCGATGCCAAACTCGGATTATTTCGCATGGCGCGCGTGCCTCCACCACCCGAAGCACATTCGTCGCATGTTTCATGGGATTTAGTTCTGTCCGGTAGGACGGCGCAAGACTCGTTTATTTCGAGCACCTACTTAAGTCCTTCAAAACTTTGATAGATTCATCCTCCTAACACCCTTAACCTAAACAAAGGGCAGATAGTAGCGAACGCATTTTATCTGCGTTTTAGTGGAGCCACACATTTCGCCCCTCAAGCATATTGCGTGCGTTTTGCGTATTTCTTAAAAGCAAAGCAAACGTAATCGAGTAAAGTAACGAAGTAATTGATCGATTACTTTTTTAATGGTGAGCAATTTGTAACGGTGAGCAATTACTTTTAGGTCGAGTGATTGTAATTGTAATTAATTATATATTATTTTAGTACCGGGCGCAAATATGAGGGAGGGAGGAAGGCGCTCGTCGGATTAATGAACCGTCTCCCTTTCATCGCCTGACCCCGTTCTCTGTGCGTGAATATGGGCGGGGAGCGTCATCAAGCGGCGAAAGATGGACTCATGGCCGGCCCCACGAGCACGTAGCTTCCACCGCACACACGCTACGTGCCAGCGGATCCAATAAAAGACACTTAAGTTTGCTTACGTGTAGGAATGCGAAAGCATTCCTACACGCAGCGCATTCCTACGAGCAGCGCGTCATGTCTCCCTTTTTCACACGGCGGTCAGGCGGTGACATCACTCACCACCACTGCGCAGGCACGGCGCGTCCGCCGGCTCCACGGCTTCCGTGACGATGTATCTCGTTGCTGTGCTTTTCTTTGCGTTTTATTTCTGAGGCGCGTCCGCATTGACCTTGAGCGCCTCGCCGCCTTGCGTGACGAAGCATCTTTTGGCCAATGGGAATTTAACTGCCGTTTCGCTGCTACAGACGGTTACAGACAACTCCGGCTTCGCTCCGTGGGACAGTTAATGCTTTCGCATTAAAAAGCTCCGGTATTGCATTGCACAGTATTGGTAATCTCGTTATGAGCCTAGACTCATAACAAGATGCTGCTGTCGAATCGAGCGTGGTGAATTCACCACGACCTGGCGCTAGTGTGTCTTCAGTCATCCTGTAGAATTGAACTGAGCCCTTACTCACGGTGAAACAACATATATGCGGCGAGCAAGTATTCCTAAACACGTCCTCGGCGCATTGGAACGCAAATATAGGAACCCACCAATCGAAAGGCAACGCGGAGGAAGGTGCAGGGAGCGCTCGTTGACGAGGCAGCCATGCGTGCTGTCATTTACGGAGACCTGACTTCAAATTAATTCACTTTGTAATAAAAAGGAGTCCTCTCCTATACTCACACAATCTTATTCCTCCCAGTATTTGCAAAGTATCCTTCCCCCTTCCACTATTTGCAAACAGCTCGTCTAAGGCGTTAAATTATTTTCCTTTGGAAATCGCAGAAAAATTACATTTGGATAGTATCATATATATAACAACCCGAGACAAGAAAAAAAAAAAAAAGAAAGAAGGAAAAGGATGCCACGGAAAACGACGTCTGAGACTAGTTTTTTTTCCTCTTCTCTTGTCTCGGGGTTTTATAAGCATGACCAATCACCAACTAGCCTACGCTATTACCCTTATTTAATTTGGATGGTGTGAACCCGAAGAGCAATCATCGAAAGTGCCGGAAAGAGCATAACACAAAACGAATGAGGAGGAGGAACAAAAGGAAAGGGCAAGTTTAGCAACAATGGGCAGGGCCATCGCCAGACCTGTACAACCCCACTCAACCCTAAGCTGGCAGTGCGGTGGGAGCCGCGTTCTCGTTAGACCGGTCATAGGCCTTTCTTTCACCGCGAGATCGCGCTCCTGCCCTTAATCCGCGGAGAGAGCAAGGTCATCCAATATGACGTTTTTGATCCGTTCGCGAGTTCAGAATTGGGTAATACTTTGGCGAGAAAATCTCACCAAATAGGAAGAGCGAGGGGCGTCTCGGGGCCTCTGATGTACGCCTTCTTCCACCTTAGTACGCCTTCGTCCACCGATCGATGTCAGCTTGTTTACTGCAGCGAAACAATTTGAGATTTGCGAGCGAAGCTCGCGTCGTCAGTGCACCTTCCAACATGAAGTAGCTGACAACCACAATTTCAGCCATGCGTCCGATCTCACTCGGCCGCGGCGGTTCGTAGTAAACGATCGAATTTTTTTTTTGTTTTCGGCCTGTTAGCGCCAGTCTCGTAAACGTTACTTCAAAAAATGTAGTCGATTGTAATTACAATTACTCCACTTTAAAAATTATTCTATAAGTTTACTAGAGCTAAAATGTAATCGACCGTTACTTCTAAAAGTATCTGTTACATTTTTATCACCTCAGATTTTCAAGACGATATCTTTTTCTGCCGCTCTAAAAACGGAACTTTCATGCTATTCATGACTGGATTAGAATCATCGAAATATAAACAGCGTGTCTTCTCCATCTACCACTTTTGATATAACATCACCTTGTCGCATGCACAGTTCGTAGATTTCTTTGAAGGAAACTTCAGGAAACAAAGGGCGCCATTAGGAGAGCTAGACGTAAAGCTTCTTGATAAGAACTGGTTACGAAAGATAAGTCATAATTAACAACAACAACAAAAAAATCAATAAGAAAACACGAGTTTTCGGAAAAAAATTGTGAGCAATTTCACTCTGAGAACGTGGTTGGCCAGCGAAGCTGTAGAGCACCACCACAAATGAATCACCAAGAGACCCAGAAAAGCACTTCACCAAATGTTCATTTACAGTATATATACATCATTTTGAAACGGTAGGGATGATAGCTGTGTAATCACTATGATATACACTAATGGGTTCCATTACAACTTTGATGAGATTCTTTGCTGAAGCTAAATCTATACATATAGTGCTTTGCACATATAAGAGCTGCTGCTTTTATATATGTGAAGCAGTGACGTCGCCCGACTCGAGCAGGAAAAGGCCCGTTATTCTCTGATGTATCTTCATTATCACACTTTTCGACGTCTTTCTTTATCAAAATGCATATCGAGGTGACAAGGCGTATATGCATTTCCGTACAATGGAGCGCTTTTACATGCAATTTCTAACTTTTGTTTTTCCACACAGATACCAAAAATGCATGGAACCCTATACTTCATTTCACCTTACGTCCGAGCGCGGCCGGTGTTATGAGCCGAAAGGCCAATCAAACAGCGATAAAAGCGCAGCGTCATGGCGTGTTCTCTGGGCTTGATAGGACAAGCCGGCGTAGGAGCACGCACAGAGAGACGGCGAATACCCGCTGGTCCTATCAACAGCAGAGAGCACGCCATGACGTTGTGCCTCATCGCTGTTTGATTGGCCCTTCGGCTTATAACATCGGCCGCGCTCGGACCGAAGCTGAAACGAAGTATAGACGTATACAGCCTCGCGGTAAAACAGATAATAAAAATAAAAGGAACAGCAAAATTTAGAGACGCTTGTGTGCAAACGTTGTCGAACGCGTTCGGATTTGAACGCCAGACGCCGGCGTTCAGCGTTCTAACGGGTCATTAGCTTTAGGTGAACCCACTAATCCTTCCAATCAGAGCTCGGCGTTCTGACGTCCCCGTGCGCTCTTGTCTCGCCCTCTCCCCCATTTTCTAGGTGCATAATTGTGGTGACCAACTTGTCGTACACTCGGAAACCTGCTTGGAAGAAACAAGGAAAGGGGGGGGGGGGGCTTAATTACTTTCAAAAGAAAAGTAATTCCGATACTCATGTGATTACTTGCTCATAAAAGGGATAAAATACTACTTCAAAAAGTAATCGATCACAAGTAATGTGATTACACGCAACAAGTACCGCACGTCGTCTGCTAACTTAGCAGACGACGTATGGTATTTTCTCGTTTTATTCCCGTTTGCAAAAGGCGCTTCGTAGCAGACGAACCGCTTGCTTTGCTCGCGTTAGCAGACGAACCGTGAACGCCATCGTCGCTCGCTCGCTCCGCGAGAAGCAAATTAGGTCCCGCTCTCGCGGCGACCAAAATCGAACCGCAGGCACGTGCCCGCGGTGCGGTCGGCACCGACGTCGTCGCAGCAGACGGCCGCTATTTGTCGGCGACGGTTTTATCACCGTGAACGAGGGCCGCTGTTCAAAGCTGTTTGCGCGCCGCGCGGGGTTGGGAGAAACGACGAGACAGGGGGAGGGAGGGTGGTATAGCCTCGTATTATATACCGGCTGCCCCCCTCTGTTCCTGCACTCGCCAGGACCGAGTTGACACATGCGTGGCGACCCGTGCACGTGGTTTGCTTCGCACTTGAGAAGATGGCGGTGACAACGCACGTTCGAGAGCGGGCTGACAGGGAGGGAGGGAAGGTTGTGGGGAGAGTACATTAAATTCGCATCTATCAGCCGAGGCTTCGCGTCCACTCGGCAGACCCTAAAGTCCCTACTGCGCGGTTTTGACTAAATTAGCTTTTTTCGGCTGAATTCTTTTTTTTTTTATTGAAGATTTTTAAGACAAACAAAACGAGTTATGATTCTACGAGCTCGCAATTCTGTCACCAAAAACACGAACTTATAAATAAAAAGTATGCGGGTTTCTTCTTCTTTTCTTTGCTTTTTTGTAAGGCCTTTTGTTACAGTAATGTCCACGGAATATACGTACTTTGTGTATATTAATACGCAATTAAAATAGAAAATAAATAGAAAAATTTGGAATATATTTTAGAAAGGTTGGGTAAATTGGGAATTATATTTTTCAGGCAATAGTTTTGAGAAGTAAAAGTTTAGATGCCATCCTCGTTCTGCAGCCCCGAATCAACAGCATGTGAAACTATATTTTATTGTCGAGACAAATTGAACCATTTCATTTCCGTCGATGATGATTCTAGTAGATTACGAGCGTGTTGTCCGCGGCACAATAGACCATTCGGGAAATACGCAGAACCTTCTATCGCCCTTTCGTAGGACTACGGCAATCCGATGTACGACGCGGGTAGGAGTACCTATGAACAGAAAAAGCGACTCATATATTTTCAGTATTTTGCGATTTCAAAAGGAAAAGAAAGCAGGGTCATAACAAAACAGGCCTCTTATGTATCGGCTTACTTGTGATGAGTTGGCTTTGTTTTTCTTTGTGTTCTAAACTCGGAGTGGTAAGATAGCATGAATGGAACCTTTTCTAGTAAAGAGCGCCGTTTCGGAGTTCGTCTGCGAACTGCAAATTTAAGGGAAATCCAACTGGCCTTCACCTCCCAAAACACGTTAACATCGTATACTGTTGTATCGGTTTTCATTGCTTTTCATGCCCCGTATACGACCAAGGCTCAAAAAAGAATTGTGAAAGGAAGACGAAATACGTATACGCGCAAAGATAGGTGCTGACAATTGCTGCGTTCAGTCTACCTGCACTCGGTGCACAACGCCGCAGTTGATTGATTCACAAGTGCAGCCTATGCAAAAACAAAACCGGAAGCACACTTTCCAAAACTTTTCTGCACCAAACTACAGTTTTTTTTTTGTTTTTGTTTTTTTCACCGGTGCATGCAGGTGCAGCTAAATCGAAGGCACCGACAGTTGGTCACGCGGGACGGTAGCTCCCGAAAGTGAAGACAGTCGAAAGCAAGGCATGGGGAGATGGTGAGCGCAAACGCAGAAACTAAAAAAAACAACAAATAAAAAAAAAAAAAACATTGCGTTTCTTTTAGGATATAGGGAGCGTGCGAGCCGGCCCTATTAAAACGGCCCCACAAATCTCCGCAATGTGGGTCTGACGAGAGACCTTACGGGATTTTGCGGAAAAGTTTCTTCGAGAGAAGATAACAGGAAAGCTTCAAACCTGCAAAACGTAGCCACGCCGCTCTTAACGTTCTCAAGAAAACTGCTTTTTGTGAAGATGTCGCTTCCTTATATTAACCTCCTTTTCTACTTCCCCCCCTTCCGTTTGTCTCGTAGGAAGCAGAGTGCTTCAACAAATAAATAAATGCAGTTGAACTTGAAAGGCCGTTTTGTCTATGTCGGCTTCCATGTTGCCATCTTTCGAGATACTCTTTTCTTTTTTTTTCTCTTTTCCCAGACATTTTGGGCGTGCGACCAAAAACTTGTAATGTTGTAACCAAAATATTGGCAGAGATCGTGTCTATAGCTTTGGAAGAGCCGCTAAGAAAGCGTCTTATAATCAAAGGCGCTGTGTACAGTAAAGTTCGCGTTCGCCCACGCCGAGTGCGGGCACTCCGCGTGAGCGTCATCGCTGACGCTTGCTGATAGCTCTTACACCGCACCACCAACTAGCGTATGAGTGTCAAAACTTTGTAACCACCCCATAAAAGTTTCAATTGAAACTCGTAGCATTACTGAATAAATAAACGGAGAAAACAGGAAAAAGAATGCTCTTCGAAACAAACGGCTTGAAAATGCGTGGCATAAAAAATACAAACATACAAGAAAGAAGTTAGAAACGCTCATCGAAAGACAAGACTAAAAACAGTCAACACCCGGATACCCGTCATCCCTCGATCCATCAGCGCCAGGAGCAGCAGCCTTCGGACACTGCCAACCCGTTCACACCCGCTGCTCCCCTTTGGGGCAGTCAGCTTCGATGACCACCCCGGTTGTGCGCCCCTTCCACCCGTGGCGGGAGAAGATACAAAGAGAAGTAATAAAAACATACCCCAACGATTCGTGCTCACTGCACGCACACTGACCCACACACATCAATTTCATCTGCGGAGGCGTGGTCATCAAACCGTGGCCCGTTGTGCCAGAGAGAGAGAGGGCGCTCGCAGACTGATGATACAAAGCTTAGAGAGCCTTTACAACAGAGAGTTGCCAACTGCTCGATCAAGGTCACATGGTTTATGGGCCGTGTTTGCAACGCGAGCTGCGAGGAGGTGCCGAAAGCGATGATCGTCTGCAAACGTCTCTGCGTTTCCACCCGCTTTCCTCCTCGCCACGCGAAAACGCCGCTTATGCGCACTTGGGACCAATGCCCGCAAGAGGCGTCCGCCATTGGATTTCTAACGCTCTTCAGGGTTTCGCTTGAACCCTCTCTGCAATTCTAGGCTCCCCAACTAAAGTGCCTCAATGGTGGCGCCGTACTAGCAGGCGCAGCCAGCATCGTCGAAACACTCGAGGATACGTATATGAAGGCTGCCCGTCGTCTGCCGAAGATCGTCCTAGAAGAAAGATGACGTAGCACGTTTCTATTTATATTTTCGTACTACATACGTACACTCTCGGTCATCGATCGTTTAGACAGTGCGAAGAAAGAAATCGGTCGTCTCTCCTCGAGTGACAAGCAAATGAGGATTAATACGATACGAGAGTTATGACGCACAAAATTTTCCATCGCAGGCATGCACTGAACTCAACAGTTTCCGTGACGTCACCGTATAACTTTCGTTCAGCACTCAGCACTTCCCCCAGCGTAACAGATGAATTTTTTTTTTTTTTGCGAGCATCTACGAGGAAGTGTTCTGTGCCACTAATCACGATCATATAATGTTTATTACACACCCTCAAAAACGTTACGTCCCTTACTGAAGACGACGATATGAAATGCACCATAAAGTTGTGGCTGAGTTAGATGCATTGCATTGTGACGGAACGCTCAGCTTAGCTTAAGCGCTGGCCCGGCTTTTGAGCGTATAATTATTCGAACCCGAGTTGACGAACTGAGAAGCGAGGGCAAGAAGTAAGGATGACGAAGTTGGTGCTACTACGATTACGAATGTGCCCAGTGGTATTTTTGACTTGCCATAAATAAAAGGAGCACTTCAGGACTTAAAATTGTTCACTGTTAATCAGGAATGTCACAAAAAAGGCATTGTTCCTCAACAAGGTTGAGTCAGAAACTCGCGCAAACGAAAGAAGAGGGAAACACGAAATACCGTCGATTAGCCGCTTTTTTTAGAGTCCCAGTCAATATTCACATAAAGATCCCCCAAGCAGAAGCAATAAAACTTCAAACACAGCTAGCTAATTGGTGCGCACTAAAAAAATCCGCATGGTCCTGGTATCGAACCAGGGACCTCGCCATTTCCAGTGGAGCGCTCTACCTACTGAGCTAACCAGTAGTTGGACGTGAGTAGAGAAAAGTGTTTTTTCAGCTGCCACCGCTATTATCGTTTATTCCGTCCAGCTCGCCTGCACCCTCGCATTAATAAGTATTTAAGTTCAAGATAAAAGTATATATATACGAGAGAAAATGATCATCATCAAATGCTTTTGCAAATACAATTTTTTACCATTGCTTTGACATCGATCCAAAATGTTCGAAAAGTAAAAAAATAAAGCCTCTGCTGCTGTTCAAAAGTTTTTCATAGTTCGACATCTTAGACAGAAATATAATCCAGAGCAAAAAAGACCGCGCACAAATAAACAAGAAGAAGTATGTCAAGAATCAAGTGCTTAAAAATAAAGTTGTTGCTTTAATATTGAGAGTTACTTGGCATAATAAAGGCGAGTGAAACGTCAGGAAAAACAATGTATTCGGCGCGAGATTATTTTCAAATGTTTAATTAAAGCAGAAAAGTCTTTTCAGAAACATGTCTTTTATGCGTAGTCATTAAAAAAATAAAAGCACCCAAACAAAAAGTTTCGTATTCTATCGACTTCAATTAATTCCTCATTTCCTCATCCTTCTTTCTCTTCCATAATTATGGTGCGCAAAAATAGCACTTTGATAGCGCTCATCGCAAGAAGAGGGAACACAATTTTATTGCGAAGAGCAGTGTACCAAATTGTATTTGATCAGTACTTAAAATAAGCAACTTAAAATACTAAATTCTTGTATTCATATAAAATCGACGAATACTATCCTTAATATGCAATTAAATACGAAATAAAAAATAGTGAAAGTATTTCAAAGACATATTTTAAAGAGTTATTTAAATACTGCGCAGCCCTGCTTTATCTCACGTTCTTTCTCTCTCAACTTCCATCTTTCCCTCCCCGCACCTAACTTCACAAACGTGCAAAGTAGTAAAGTCAACGTTCCCGGCTCTCAAACCGTCATCTCTGGCTCAAAAAAAAAAATAATAATAAAACAAATAAATAACGGCGAGATGCGGAGACTGACGTTTCAATCGACAATCCTTCGGCATTCCGCGCGGTCGCGGTCTTTTCCTCGCCGTTGTTCCCTATTTGCGGAACGGACCAGGCCGCGGGAGGTCGCGGTTTAGGGAAGTCGGACAAGAAGGGAGCCGGCCGGCGGGGAAGCAAGCGGGCCGTCATCGGAGAGCACCTGCGGACAAAGAGGTCACGGCTACGGTGTCTAAACATTGGCCGTTCACGGAACCTGTCGCTGGAGACCCCTCCGTGAACTGGGGACCGACATTCTTCGAGGGACTTAATGATTTTTCTCTTTGACTTCCTCCCTAAATTCCTTCGGTCAACTCTCAAAGCGCCCCATTTCCGTTCTATGACCCACCGCTTTCTCTTTCCTGCTTGGCATAAGTCAGGCCATGGCGTTAGAAGTTGCAGGAAACCTCTAATTGTTTTTTTTTTTTTTTTGTGAACACTTCTGGCGCACGTCGGAGCTGACTCCCCATGGAATTTGCAAAACAGGGGGAGCTGCGCCTCATAGAATATGTAATATTTAAGGCTAAATGAGTGTCCTGACTAGATAACAGAAAGTATAAAACATAGAGAGGACGAAACACAGACGAGTACATTATCCTCGTTCATCGTCCTCTCTATGTTTTATACTTTCTGTTATCTAGTACATCTTACCAACACGCTCGTTAGGAGTATAGAGTGTCCTGAGTCGGTGCTCATGAGCCGTCTAAGCTGGTGCCCAATGAGTGTCTTTATTTGATGTTCAAGAGCTGTCAGAGTTATTGCTTTATAAGTGTGCTAGGTGGAATGGCTGTCAAAGTTTATGCTCAATGCGTGCCTTAAGCTTATGCACACGAGCTGTCTAAGTTGATGCTCAGGAAGTGTCCTAATTAAAAATGATATTTGACCTCATAAACCATAGCGTGTGTTAACTAAAAATATTCGTTTCTACGATTGCTTATAACACTCCTGTCTGTATTTTTAGCAGAAAATGTTTTTTTACTCTATTGCGCGTTCTTTTAATAGAAGAACTCATCTAATACGATCACTTTTAACACTCTAAAGTAAAATGACCCCCATAATGTCACTAAAATAATTTTTGAATTTTTTATTAGGCTTTATATAGCATGAAGGCAAAACAGCGCATAAAAAGACATGAACAGAAAAAAGGAACATGCACGACATACAAGCACCGTTCAAGTTGCTCTTCTCTGTTCTTCTCTTTTTGTGCGCTGTTCTGTTCACTATGCTATCATACTAACTCGACCAGCTTACCATACTTCTGCCAAAATGATATATTGCAAAAATGAACAAGATAGAACTTATACATGGGTAATTCACAGCGATTTAAAAACTCTAAGTAGTGCTGCAGTGAGAAAGAACGATAAAACAACACTTGAACCTTTTCAAGAAACCATTCTGACAACGTAAATATTTTGAAGTCACCTGTCCGGCATTTTAATGGTCAATTCAATAAATATTTTCTTCGAAATACACGTCAAGATATCCACCTATTTCCACGAATGTACTTTGTTTTCTAAGTTTCTCAATTCTGAGGTATTTCATTTCATTTCATTCCATTTTTTTACCCTCAGGGCATAAAGCATTACAGAGGGGGAGTGGGGGAACAATGAGTGGCTAGTAAAAAAACTCGTGAATTGCTGAGCTAAAGCCCGTAAAAAAACTCACGTGGGAAAATTGATAAAAATTATGATTAACAAACTCAAGTAAAGATTATGGGTGTGCGAATGTTCGCCCTTTCCGAATAACGAATCGAATATTACCCTATTCGATTCGTTAATCGAATCAAATAATAAATCTCAAAACTTTCGAATATTTTTCGAATAATTTCCGAATAGTCGTTGCGGTGTCGCGCCGCGAGATTCCCTTCACAGGCGTCCCACAACGCGCCGGCACGCCTGCCATACGTGCCTGCAAGATGGCAATACGTTCCCTCTTCTCCTGGACAATTATTGTCGTCATCGGCAGCAGCAGTTCCTCTCTATACATAAGTTGCTGTTGCCTCCATTAGGGACCGCTGCGTTAAGTATAACCTGCATGTAAGCGATTTGCCGAGAGACGAGACAGGCGACGTCGACCCGCTTCGCTGTCGCTCGGTCACTCACGTGGTGAGGCAAGCCGCATGAAAGTGGTGTGAGCAAGTGACCAAGGCGATGAGGACGTTGTCTAGAAATCCAAACAACGAGCGATGCGACGAGCGACAGTGAGAAATCTCCTTCGCTCGCTGCTGAGTCCTGACCCTCGTCGCTGTCGCTCGTCTTGTCGCTCGCTAAATCGCTTACATGCGGTTCAGCATTTAGGGACCGCTTTCGCACGAGACTGCTCGTGCACGCTTTCGGAAAGCGTGTCGTGGAGACGTATGCAGAACTGGTTGCAACGGTACCGTCGCTCTGCGTGAGCGAAGTAGAAGTGGTAGGAGCAGGAAATTGTTCGAAGAGAAAGCGCAGTAGAATGTGGAAGCTTTTCGGCCACTCCCATGCAACCAATTGAAGAAGCCACAACAGCTGCTTGTGTCGAGTCCTTCCCAACACTTTCCATGGTTGTTCCAATTGTTCAGCGTATGAAGATGTTTTTTGAGAGCGCAAGTGGAACAAGACAATGCGTTTTCCCAGAGTCTTCTCAGATAATTGAAAACAAGATTCTGGAACGTAAGCACACAGGGACATCACGCCCTTGCCAGCTTCTTTGATCCTCAATTCAAGAACATCTGCTACAACAAGGAATAAACACAGAATGTTGAGTTCCTACTAAGTACAATGTCTCAGGATGTACCAGGCTCATGCGAACTGTCATTTTATGTTCAGCATCCGCGTCAACCATGATATTAAAATTAGCATTCTAATATTTTAGTAGCTTTTGTCTCTATTTAAATATATATCGTTGAACTCTAGTTATTATTGTCTAGTCGCGTTTTTACAATAAATTTAAGGAATATTTTGGAACAATAAAAATAAATTTATAATCTCCGCTCTTCTTTAATAGCTGTCTACTTACTATTCGGAAACTATTCGAGAATTATTCGATTCGTATTCGTATTCGATTCGGTCCTACAATTATTCGATTCGTATTCGATTCGGTTTCAAAAATCACTATTCGCACACCCCTAGTAAAGATTCTAATCAACGCCTTTTTGAAAAGAACACTGTCTACGATTGAAACAACGGGAGCCTGAAGGTGGTTCCATTCATGGGATGTGCATGGTACAAAAGAATGGTAAAAAGCATTGCAATTCGAATGAGGGATGCCAACTTTATGTTGATGATCGACTCGTGATGAAACATAGAAAGGAAGTTCAAAAAGCCTTTCTCGCAGTGTAACATTAGTGTAATAAAATTTGTGAAATAGGCTCAACCGAGCGATGTTTCTGCGTACTGACAGATGTGGAAGTGAAAGGTTAGCCTTCATTAACAATATACTTGCGGTTCAATGATAGTGAGAGCACATGAAACGTACTGATCTGTTCTGTAAGGCTTCAAGTGATGCAATTAGTGAAGATTGACCAGGGTCCCAAATAGATGATGCACACTCTAGCTTTGGTCGTACAAGTGTTTTGTTCAGTATCACCTTTAAGTATTGGGGTGCCAATGAGAAGTTTCTCTTCAAGTATCCCAGCATGCGATTTGCATTGTTAGTTACGTTATCTATATGATGTTTCCATGTTAGATCAGACGTGATATGTACACCAAGGTACTTATACTCCGCGACCGACTGTAATGGAATTCCTTTAATATTATAATCTGCAGGTACTGCTGTACATCTGGATATGCGCATAGATTTACATTTAGTGGAGTTTAATTGCATTGACCATGATTCGCACCGAAGTGACACTGCATTAATATCATTTTGTAACTGTCTTGATTCAAGGTTATTGGTTACTTCGCTGTATAGGACGCAGTCATCAGCAAATAGTGAAATATTGGATGAAATATTAGATGGTAAGTCATTGATATAGATTAAAAATAGCAAAGGTCCTAAGACTGAACCCTGCGGTACTCCTGAAGTGACAGAAACTAAAGTGGAACTAGAGTCCTTGATGTTAACCAATTGTTTGTGATTAGTCAAGAAAGAATGTATTCAGGTGAGAACTTAAGGGTCGATATTTAGTTTACTGAGTTTTAACAGAAGTAGTTGGTGATACACTTTATCAAACGCTTTTGAAAAATCTAAGAAAATGCAATCTATACTTCACCTAATGACAGAATGAGCGGGTTGGTAGGGATAATTAAACTTGAGGAAGAAAACGTCCCTTCTCGTTTTCTTCCTCAAGTTTAATTATACTTGACCAGAGAATGAAGGTCATGTGTGAATAATGCAAGCTGTGTTTGGCATGAGTATGATTTCCGAAAACCATGTTGAAATTGACAAAACAAGCAGTTTGAATCTAAGCAATTTACTAAATTGGAGTAAATTATATGCTCAAGAATTTTGCATAGGACACTGGTCAATGATATTGGGCGAAAGTTTAGAGGACTATGTTTATCACCTCCCTTGTGAACAGGAACCACCCTGGCGACCTTCCAATCATCAGGTAGAACACCGAACTGTAGGGATTGAGTAAATATAGCAGAGAGCGAAATTGACGTATGCATCTTCGTGTTTTTTAGGAACTTTGTATTAATATCGTCGATTCCTGCTGATGATGAAAGTTTAGGGGAATCAATTATTTTAAAAATGCCCTCAGGATCAACCGCTAGCGGATACATTAGCGGGTAGTCATAAGATATGCAATCAGAAGTAGAAGAGCTTGAAGGAACCGAGAAACAACTTACAAATGCATCATTGAGAATATTAGCGCAATCCACACTAGCAATGAGACTACCATCATCGGCCTTCAATGACACTGAAGTTTTACGGTTTCCTTTCGTGACATTGCAAAACTGTTTAGGATTATTTATTAACATGAACGGCAAGGTGCAGTTGAAAATATATTTTTGGCTTGATCTACAGCAGTTTTGTATGAATCAGCAGCAGTGTAATAAGCGACCCATCGTCGACCAGTCAAATCTCCTTTCGCAGCACGAAATAAACGCTTTTTCTTGTTACGCAATCTATTGAGCGCTCTATTAAACCATGGCGCGTCTGAATTGGAATACACTTTCCTCAAAGGAATATGCAAATTTAAAAGTTGATCAAGTTCCATCTTGAATAAGTTCCAATTATCACTAACAGAACGGTCATGAATGCGGGTAAAAAAGTTTTCATAAAAGTGCACAGGTCCCTATTAACTCCCTCAAAGTTAGTTTTACCGTAGTCTCGTACACGTTTGAAGGTATTAGGTACAGCCGCCGACGGCATTTTTATATCAAAATGTAATAGGCAATGATCACTTAGACCCGGTAAATGTAATATGGACGAGACTAACTTCGGGCATGTTGTTAGGGTAAGGTCTAGTATATTTGCTGATGAGCTGGTAGTGCGGGTAGGTTTCGTTACCAATTGCGAAAGACTATAATCAGAACATAAATCTACAAAATTATTTAAATAAAAGCGCCGAATAAGACAAGGACGAAGAAGTGGAACGACACAAGGCGCAGTTCATGGTTCTTTAAATAAAAGCGCCGAATATGACAAAGACGAAGAAGTGCCTTGCGCCTTGTGTCGTTCCACCTCTTCGTCCTTGTCTTATTCGGCGCTTTTATTTAAAGAACCATGAACCAACTGGCCCAACTTTCCACTTTGCTACAAAATTATTGCTTTCCAAAGAAAATGGCTGAGCAACTGGGGAAATTCCAGACCACACAATGGTAGGAAATTAAAATCACCCATAAAAATGATGGGTGAAGTAGGGAAGCGAGTGATTATCTTAATTAGTGAGTGATGTAAATCTTCACAAAAAACGTTGTTCGCACTTGGAGGGCGGCAACAAACACCCAATATCAGTCGCTTGTGGCTCACACACAGGTCGATCCAGACAGTTTCAATTTGGCTACATACATCGTTGATTGAAGATGCAATGTTATTCACAACGGCAATGAGTATTCCAACGCCAAGTCTACCACTCCTATCATATCGATATACATTGAACCGTTTATGGCAGCTACATATTTCATTGTTTTGAATTTTGCTAGATAACCATGTTTCCGTGAGAACCACTATTTCACAATCACTGGAATCAATTGCGGAACTCAGATCCTCTCGACAGCACATGACGCTGCGAGAGGCTAGTTTTGAGCCTTCATCAAATGAAACCCTAAAACGGTGCAGATTTATCTACGTTCATTGTTTCTGCCACTTCAGGCTGAACGTGAAAAAATTTTATATGAAATAAAATGATAGTGCATCTCGAATATTAAAATCTCCTTGCAACTTTAGGTTTTCTTTTTTTTTTTTTACTTTCTGATTTGCCGTTACGTAATTAGCCGAAAACAATTTGGGTACCTTCAAACGAATGGTTCAGCATACAGTATTGCATTATCTTTGCGCGTCATAGAAATGTGTTTAGTGCGTTAGGTGACCGGGTCAGTGTCACACCGCGTAACAGGCAAAACGCCTACCATAGAAGGACGAATGACAATGGCCATAGCCTTAGTATCGGGCGGTAACTTACGCCACCTAGCCTAGAAACTAGAACTAACGTACACACCTGCCAGGGCAGCCAGACCTCCCTAGGGGCTCCCCCGGCGGGTTTTACGGACATTCCTCGCCAAATCGGATTAGCCGATGAAACCTGCATTATCTCTTCCACAACCGTTTCCTCGAACCAAAAAAAAAAAGAAAAAAAGAAGACGAAAGAAAGAAGGGGTTAAAGAAGGCGGTCCAAAGGAGGAGCACTTTTTTCCCCAACCACAGAAGAAGACTGAAGCGACTTGACAGCTCGGCATCATTGCTCCTACCTCCCCCCGCCAAGTGCACTATATACGTTGACGGCTCAGCAAGAAGCCACACCGTATATTTGCTCTACTTAAGATTGTCTGTTACTCGCTTCCCCCACTTCTTTTTTGTGTCCGTAGCAACACTGGGCTTGCTTGTTTGGGGAAGAGACCGCGTATACAGTATAGCTGTCACTTTTTATTCATATTTTTACCGTTATTTCTTTTTCTCTCATGTCCTCCTCGCCTATTTTTTTCTCTCCCAGGCGCGGGTGCTTCCGGGAGCTCTCTCTGAAGGAGCGGGCGGGCCATGCTTTCATACCCGTAGCGTTGTTAACGCCTCTTCTCTGTGACTGTGTGTGTGTGGATGTTGTATGTGCGTGCGTGCGTGCGTGTGCTGGCTTGCAAGGTTCACGCAGCGTTGGCTGGCGTTTGTGAGTGACGTTGGGAAAAAAGCTTGTTTGCGCTGATTTTCCCCGCCACAAGCTGAAAGAGAGAAAACTGACACGTAGAAGCGCAGGTGTCCGCCTGGTTCGCGAGATGTTGGCGTGAGAGAGCCGGTCTCGGCTGTGTTCCTGTCACCTTACCTTTCGATAATTTCAACTGAGGAAACGAAAGAACACTCTGGCTTTCGGTTTGACTGCACGGTGAGGGCCAATAAAAAGCAACAGCAACGCAAGAATGCATTAGGAGGAGCTGTCGCACAGCACGAATGAATAATAAAATCGGACACGTAACCACCCAAAACAGTTTTCAAACGAGAATTATTGCATTAAAAATGAATAAAATATATAAATGCGGACAATACCTACATGTGAGATATTTTGTCTCTTCGGGAGTGTAAACCTCTTGGTTAGCAAGTATTGGGGTTGGACAGCGAAACTGCAACACCTGGTTTTAAGGAACGAGTTTTGCTAGTAAGGGCTTGGGGGGAGGGGGGGAGGGTACCTAGATTTAAGGCACAATAGTTACTGCAGGGACTAGAAATACCTGGTTGAAAGTGACAATTTCTACTAGCATCAGCGCGCTTTGGGAAGGGAAAATATAAGTTATGTGCGTACGCTAGAGTGTTTTGAAGTCGTTCTTCTTTCAGAGGAGTTGCAAATGAAAAGGGAAGTGAGGGAAGACAACTTCCCACTCGTTCCCTCGAGACACCCCAGATTGGCTCAATAACGTTAGGATCAGGGGACTATGTAGATCATGCCAGATGTTTAACCTCACTTTGATGTTCGTCAAATCATATCTGTCTTGCTGTGGGCACCGGTGTATTACCTTCCCGATTCACGGCACCATCTTCTGTGTAAAATGTTCTAATTATCGGATGCACCTAGTGGTTCTCCAGAATAGGCAACCTGCAATGCTGTTTGGTTTGGCGCCATCTAGTGACTGAAGCAAGAAATATTGGGTACCCCTGGGAGTGGCGGCTGCATTGTTCAAACGTGAGCTTTTACTCTGGTGGCGCCGCTTAGCCTAGTGTCTGAAGCAAGAAATACTGGGTATCCCAGGAAGCCGTGGTCGCGTAACATGCCAGTACAGCGGAAGCTACGGCCCAGGCGGGCCAATGAGAACGTGACTGCGTATCACCGGAGCGCGCCTCTATTCCGAAGAAGTATCAGGCTTTTCGCTGCGTCATGCTCCAGTATATGTGGGTTGCGTTCGTACACGTCGCGCATTTCGAAGCCTTCGGCACGCAATGTGGGGCTTATCGTTCACTCTTTGCCAAGTTACAACGAGGCAGGGTATAAGCGTGGGCTGTCACTCTGCTGGCGCCGCCTGGCTGTTGCCGGCTGGCTATTGCATGGTAGTCCTTGACTGTGATTTTATTTGTTTCTTTATTGAACATACTTTCAGGGACCGAAGGCATAATAGAAGGGCAGAGCAGATTTATACAATAAAAAGTAAAAGTGTAACAAATTAACAATATTAATAACAACAAACAAACATTCAAGTAGGTCACGGTTTATTACAAAAAATGGTAAAGGATAACATTTTAGAACCAGTTAGGGTCAGTGATGATAGAAATAAAGAGCAAGAGAGAAGATGAGAACCAAAAAGCGCGCGGAACGTTCTGTCTTGAGTTAAAAAAAAAAAAATTAGACGCCATTAAACCATGCGCAGAAAAGGTTTCATGATTTCTCCATGACGTGGACGAGAACCCTGTAATTATTTAACGGCGATGTGCCTCTCGAAAACAATTAGTGGATTTAGATGATGCCAGGATATCGCGTGTCAAAACCATCGCTGATCCATCTCCGTGTTTTGCCCTGGGTGCGAAACAGTCCGGTCCCTAAGGTAATGGAGACATCCTCCACACGTCTGCCCTCTCAGATGTGGGAAAGATAGTGAATGTGGGCTTATCGGAGAATATTTAACTATAGGGTGGTTTAATTTGAAATCAAACACGCGTGTTGAGGTGTGTATTTTGATTTGACTAAAAATTATATATTAAAGTCCTATTTCTGCAATAGACAAGACCCATTCTTAATTAAAAAAAAAGGTATTTTTTTACAAAACATTTGAAGTGGAGCAAGGTGAAATACTACGTTTCGCTGCTTGATTTTTGTGCCCAGTTCTGTAGGTTGTCATAAATAAGAAAAAACAAAAACACATACAGTAGCTTCTCTTGAAAGTGTATGACGAATGACCTAGTTTTTTTTTTTCTTTTAAACAAAACCGCTTTGGCCTATTTACTGCAAGAAATAAAAAAAGCCAAACATCGCATCTTTGGCGTTTTGGTGGCATATTTGGATCTCTGTATTTTCAGATTCATTATACAATTGGCTTATTACATATTACATGCCTGTAGGCCTATAATGCTCTATCGACTTATAAAGTTTATTTATAATTTTATTTTTACAAAATAATTGATAAAATGTTGTTTTTATTTTTATCAAAAACTAAATTTAGCCACAATTTGAGTCAGGGTTATTAAAAAAAGTCATATTTTATTATATTTTTATATTGTTCTCAATGATTTTAACATTCTGTGCGCATAATTAAAGCTTGCATTAAGGTGACTTGCATAATCGCAAGTCGGCTTTACTGCAAGGATTTTGGCCTAAAATTCTGAGGGCGGGGGAATAGGACGTTTTTGGGAGCTTAAGGGGCTACGAAAGTGAGTGAGCTTCACTATGTATTTATTTATCAAAGGATCACCTGACTTGGCCGAGTTATCCTGAGGATTAAGGGACTACAAGGGTTGAGTAAAGGGATTACGTCAAGACTAGACGAGGTGATGGGTACCAGATCTTCTTATGTAATCCTCCCGTAAATCAAGGATGTCTTTCCTGCGTTCTAATGAGCCCTTGGGTCGGGCCCATTGGTTTAGCGTCCTCAGTGTGTCATCTTTATGAAAATGGCGGTGAAGTAAAGCCCCTTGACAACTGTGTTTATTGTCACCAAAAGTGTGAACAACGAAAGTTGTTCACACTTTCGTCGTTCTGTTGGAGTATTCACCAGAACAACGTTGTTTTTCTGGTGAATACTCCACCAGGTGTTGTTCATAAGGTGTTGTTCACCTTATGAACAACACCTTATGTTCCATAAGGTGTTGTTCACCAGAATACTCCATCGAGCACTCCAACATGTTAAATTTCAAGAAAAGCCACTATATTCTATTCCGCTGAGATGCGGCGGCCAATAGATCGGCCAGATGGGAAAACGCCCGAACGTTCACCTTGGGGAACTTTTTTTGGAAGTAACCAAGGCGTCACCTAACTCTTACCATCCAAATGTTGTGCACGCCCGCACATGCCATTATTGCATTCCTAACCATAAAAGCCCTACAGTGCTTGGTTCACACATGGAGATGTATGGGCGAGAAATAATTGAAGCATTTATGATCAAGAATGCCACAAACAATGTTTTAGAACCTTCGTGGTCGTTATCGACGAAACAGCTGGAATTCCTTTCGCTAGAGTTATCCTAGGAAAAGTGTCCCTATAAGTTTTCCTCTTCTGTTTTAGGGATTCAGTCTTCATATTTTAGATTAATTCGCCTTGTTCTTCTTAATTTCTTAATTGTTGTTCAATTTAAACCTAGCTATCTTTATATGTATTTTTTTTCTAATATAGTTTTCTAGTATTTTCGTTTTCCTTCAATTTTTGTGACCAAAGTGGTGTTCGTGATGCGATGGGCATCATATAAATGTTTTGCTGCTCGTTGAAATAACTGTGATTGTCTGTCCTTCGTTCACTTCAGCGTTTTTTTCTTTCTCTCTGTGTGAACTATTGTTTATTCAACGCGCTCTGCTACGTGTACTCAATACGATGGTCGACATAAAAAGAAGATATATATCAGACTGAACACTTCCCTCTTATGAAGCATCTAAACATGGATCTTCGAAGCAGGCTTTGTAAGAGGCGCATGGAGGTCATTTTTGCTGTCTAATTTTATCTTTGAGGGAGTACAAAAACATACAGAAATCGTTACAGTGCACGTAGGCAGATACCTTTTGCTTTGAGTCAATCTCCATTCATTTTAGACGGAGCAAGTATGTTGTAATATCTGTTCTGGCTTTCAGAAACATCAGGTAGGTCCCCCAAATAGACGTTAACATGTGTATTTTCATGCAACTTACTTCTTGCATTCTCCAATTAATTTCACGGCATGTTTCACACTTGGAATCTTAATAAAACAATGACAATCATCCTTGTGCAGAACTTAGTGGCAAAGTCCACTACCTAGACGCTAACCTTGTCTGCACAGTAAAAACGTTTCAATTTTCATGCACCAATGTGATTCTGTAGGTTTTATTTTTTTCCATTTTCCCAGCAGGTACTTGATGCTTCAGGAATCTTTAATCGGGAATTGTCGCAACGTTGATAGAAGTGACTATCTAAAGGTGGCATTTCTTCCGACTGAGCAACGGACGACTTGGCAAAATCCGGACTCGACATTCAGTTACAGCTCACCGCACGTGAAGCAGGAGCAATAAGCTGGGAAATCTCATCAGTTTGATTTGGTCTAGTGGGCAGTATTAAATTTACTGAAAACTAGGGGTGTGCGAATAGCAATTTTTGAAACCGAATCGAATACGAATTGATTAATTTTTGAATAGTTTCCGAATAGTAAGTAGACAGCTACTAAAGAAGAGCGAAGAGATTATAAAATTATTTTTATTGTCCCAAAATGTCTCTTAAAATTGTTGTAAAAGCGCGACTAGACGATAATGACTGGAGTTCAACGATATATAAGTAAATAGAGACAAATATACTAAAATACTAGAGTGCTAAACATAATATCACGGTTCACGCGGATGATGAATATAAATGCACAGTTCGCTTGAGCCCGCTGCTCGAACTTGACAAGCCCACCAACGCCTGAGCCGACGGATCTTTCCGACGCAGAAATAACACGCGACACAGGCCGTGCGAAATTATACGTACCACGGCGCTCATGTCAAAAATAACGAAGATGTCCGCGCAGTCCGCGTTCGGCACCGTCACATACCTTTCGGCCGCGTCGAAGCGGCGGGGCACGGACAGCGATTGCCAGCGGTGGAGTTCAGATTTCTGATACGACTTTAATAAACACAGAGGTAACAAACCATCACTTGCACGGTCGTTGCCTAATCTCTTCTTGCTTTATTGCACGGGAAAACGCCGGCGGAATGCCGTGTAAAAAGGTAAACAGTCATTGGCTGCGGAATGAACAGGCCGAACCTTGCGTCTGCCTCCGGCTTTCCTGTCATTCTTCCTCTCACGATCACAGATGTCAGCGCTTACGATTTACCACGCTCCACAGTCCCGGCTTTGTATCCCTGATCTACGCGAGGTAGAAGCGTTCGAGCCGTCACAATCCCACGTAAACAACCGATGCACCCGAACAGATCCAACTCGACGACCCGTCCGGCCCGCCGACCTTGCCGACCTCGCCAACCTCGAAACCTCGCCGCGCATGCGCACTGCCGATTTAGAAGGAAAATCACGTGGGCCGCTCTGTCAACTTCCGGAGATATCTGTGAAATCCCGCAGAGCAAGTTCGGTGGGCTTTGAGGCGCTCCGTGGAGCGGGCGTTGCCAGAGATCTACGAGGGGAAGATGACCAGCTCGAGCCAGATCTTCGAGCGGAATATGCGCGCTCCAAATGGAGCGCTTTTGGAGCGCTCGAGATCTGCGAGCGGAATTCACCATTTTTATTCCTTGTTGTAGCAGACGTCCTTGAATCGAGGACCAAGGAAGGTGGTAAGGGCGTGATGTGCCTGTGTGCTTACGTCCAGGAACCTTGTTTTCATTGATCTGAGAAGATTCTGGGAAAACGCATGTTTGTTCCACTTGCGTACTCAAAAAGCAACATCTTCATACACTTAAAGGGTGGAACAACTGTGAAATTTGTTGGGAAAGACTCGAGTCTCTCGACATAAGCAGCTGCTGTGGCTTCTTCAATTGGTTGCATGGGAGCGGCCGAAAAACTTGCACACTCTACTGCACTTGGTCTTCGAACAACTTCCCGCTTCAACCACTTCGCTCATACAGAGAGCGGTACCGTTGAAACCAGTTCTGAAACGTCACCACGACACGCTTTCCGAAAGCGTGCACGACCAGTCTCGTGCGAAAGCGGTTCCTAAAGGCTGAACCGCATGTAAGCGATTTAGCGAGCGACGAGACGAGCGACAGCGACGAGAGTCAACTGCGAGCGACGGAGACTTCTCACTGTCTCTCGTCGCGTCGCTCGGTGTTTGAATTTCTAGGAAACGTCCCCATCGCCTTGGTCACTTACTCACGCCACTTTCATGCGGCTTGCCTCATCGCGCGACGGACCGAGCACCAGCGAAGCGGGTCGACGTCGCCTGTCTCGTCTCTCGGAAAATCGCTTACATGCGGGTTATACAGTGGTCCCCAAGGTGGTCCCTAATGAAGGCAACAGCAACGTACGTATAGGGAGACACTGCTGCTGCCGATGATGACAATCAATGTCTAGAAGAAGAGGGTACGTATTGCCATTTTGCGGGCACGTACGGCGAGCGTGCCGGATCGTTCTGGGACGCCTGTGAAGGGAATCTCGCTGCGCGACACCATAACGACTATTCGGAAATTATTCAAAAAATATTCGAAACTTTTGAATATTATTATTCGAGTAGATTAACGAATCGAATAGGGTAATGTTCGATTCGTTATTCGAAAATGGCGAATATTCGCACACCCCTACTAAAAACATTTCAATTGAATGCGACTTTTAGTTCGTCTTACTTTTTTTTTTTCAGCTCTGACTGTTGTAATTTTCCGTTATACGCCGACTGGAATCTCCGTGGTTTCGTGTTTAGTCCACCGTCAGGAATTGCTTCCTTAACGTCCCTGAGCATATCGTGCTTAGAAACTACACTGGGGCACCAACTGGAGCTGATCTTACTGGCACAGCACGCAGAGTGTTTAAGCCAGGCGTGCGAAGCTATTCTGGCCAAAGCACATTAGTATATCTCATCGCAACAGCGCCTTGACCGGGCAAGGTTAACTTCAGCAGATCCACGTCGAGGTTCTTTTTTACAGGGCGAAAATTTTCATTTTGATACATATCCTTTTTATTTTGACCATTGTAAGAAGACCTAATCAAATATGTAAACAACAGCCATTGATAAACCTAAACTCAAGCAACTTCGAATGTAAAAAGCTCCAGCAGAGGAGTGGAATGATAGCAGCATTACAAAGACTGCCGGTCGCAGATCTCGTCTTATGGATTTTAACACCAGAGAAATGAAGACGAGAGGAGAGAAATATTCTATATACTGACTGAGATAACGAAAAAAATGCAGTCCGACTCAGGTGTCCTAATTAAAATCTACCCCCCCCCCCCCTCTCAAAAACAAGAAGAAAAAAATTACACCATCTTCCCGAGGGGAACCATGGGGTGATGCGGAGCATCGTGTTGGTTCCGAGGAAAGAGTCAGTTGCGTGCTGACGTCGAGAGATGGCGCCACCGACTGCCCAGCGTTACCCCCTACGCGAGCCTTCGTCGCGGCTCGCGGCAGAGAAACTTGGAACGCTCGCCGCTCGCCGTTTATTTTTTTTTCACACTTGAAGGAGAGGAGACTAGAGGAGGAGAGTTGCGCGTGCGCGCGCGGTGTGAGGAGAAGCGAACGCACGCGCAGTGCACGCAGCTGGTAGAGAGAGAGAGCGGAGAGAGTAACGCGCAGCTGTTGGAGAGAGGGAAGGAGGAGAGTTGCGCGTGCGTAGTTCGAGTGCCGACTACAACGCCGACGCCGCGGGACATAGACCCGAGCAAGAGATGCTCCGCATCTAAAAGAAAGAAACGCGTTGTCGGTGGCGTTGGAACAGCGGAGAGGCATACATTTTTCTTAATGGGGTGAAACCCACACTATTCTCTCCCCTACGTCCTCTCCACCGCCACTTTTCGTCGCCCCTTCCTCTCTCAGACACCCTCGACCCCCTTCCCCTTAGCATTTTAATGCGAGAAACCTTTGCAGTAAGGCCAAATTGCGAAACTACGTACCTTTTGCCGATTCACGTGCACGCATAGCGTGTTTAAAGAGGCCCTGCAAGGACTTTTTTACTGGTTTTTAATTTGCACCGAACCTGAGTGCACTGAACGTAGTAACTTAATGAAACTTTTCTTTTCTCCAATTTCGCTTTATTTCGAAAGTTATGGACGAATTAAAATTACAAACAACAAGCAAAAAATAACCTCCTTCATGACTTCCTTGGTTGCTTGATTGGCCGTGAACTAGAGGAGGGGAAGTGAGTTCACTGAGCGCTCACGGCTGCCGCACTCCGTGTCGACGGCTCGAGAGGGCGCCACTAAAGCATGTTCTGGATAGGCTGCATGAAGCGGGCAGCCAGGGCGGCTCGCATTGCATTTGCTGCGCGATTAAACACTAATTCGGCATGACACTTCATTGGCCACAAACGACAGCAAACACGGGGTAAAGATCAGTTCAGAACGGGAGCCACTTCGCGCTACCATACTGCCAAAAGTTCAAACCGCAAGCCAAACCTGCTTGTCGAAAGCCTTGGGAACGCTCAGAACCGATCGGATCCTCCAGTCCATATAACCGCAGCGCCGCCGCGTACATCCGGGACCTTTCTACGCTCGCCGCTGGTCTGTGCCTGATCCCACTACCCTTTCTAGTATGCGCCGCCTTTTCCACTACTTGGTGGCGGGTATGTTGACGGGTCATTTCTTGTTTCCGTACTTTCTAAACTGCATTTGTTTCTTTCCTGATCTAAAACAGTGAACAAAAACTACTCCTATAAATAATTGAGACGGTTCGCGCCACTTATAATTTGTATTTCGACTAAAGATAATCTTTTAGTGGCTTGACCAGTAGTAATCCCAGGACCAAAGACGTCACATATCGCGCGCTTTCAGCACCGCGGGTCGCCCCCGTAGGTGGAGGAGGTTTCCGCGCCGTCCGGTTAAAATATGACGCACTGATATTAGTTACTCTCTCCGTGCCTGCTGGCTTGCCCGAACCCCGAGGTACGTAGAAACCGCAAAAAAGGTAGACGCTTAAATATGATTGACAACATAGAAATGGGGAACTATGATTATGCGCACGAAAAGTCAACATCATTAAAATAATTATGAAAAAGCAAATAAATAAATAAATAAAATTGTTATTTTTAATAACGTGAGGTCAAATTATGGCTAAATTTACATTATAAATAACTTATCCCGGGAAAGTAAATTAAGGTGGTACAAGTCAATAACACATGTAATGCCTGCAGGCATATACTATGTAGTAATCAAAATGTATCATGAATCCTAAAATACAAGGCTCCAAACATGTCACCAAAACATACAAACGATGCGATATTTGCTATTGTTTTATTTCTCGCATACAATTTGCCAAAACAGTTTCGTTAAAAAAGGCGATTGTGTCATACATTTACAAGATCTATTACTGTGAGTATTTTTCGTTTTGCCTAATTATAACAAACGACAGAACTGGGTACAAAATCAAGCATCCTAAACGTATCGTTTTACCTTGCTCCACTTCAGAGTTTTCAAAGAGAAAAATACATTGTCAAGAACAAAATAAAAAAAAAATGGTTTAGTTTATTTCAGAAGTGGTGCTATGACATATAATTTTTGGGGCAAATCAAAATTCCCACCCCAACACGCGCGCTAGATTTCAAATGAGACCACCCACTAGTAATACTAATTAATATTTATTTCATAGAGGTGTCTTGGAGGCTGCGGCAAAAGAGGACAGTCTTCTGTCGTCGCCATCAGCGCCCTTACAGCAGTCAGTAGGCGAAGAATACAAATATAAACACAAAAATTACTCGAAACATAAAAGCAAAAACATTCCCACTTCGGCTGAAGTACACTCGCGAAAAAGACTAAACGCCTACTGACATGATTATCACTTCTCTACAGCAGTTTGCAGGAACAAAATAGAAAACATCTTCATAAAAAATAGCAAATTTAATATTAGTAAATCGGAATATCAAGAAGCGTTGATATAGAGTGTTCTATTTTAATACTAGCATTCATTCGTGCATTCATCAGGCTCGGCGGGCTTTAGATGAGGGGATACTTGACATGCTAAGATGACTAATTAACAAAAATGTTTGAACTAACTTTTTAATTGTTAGAGTTGGGGGCCATGAAGAAATTGCAGTGTTCGCAGGAATTACTACTAGAGGCCAGACAAAATTAAAGAAATGGCGAGAAGGTAAATGTTTTTGAGATATTACTCGATCAATTAAATTTTGTTTTTAGCGGCGATTTAAAGTTCCGCAGAAAAAGCGCGCAGTAAACACTGCGCACAATGACGCTTGTAAGAGTGACGTAGTCGTGTAGGTCACGTCGTGACTTGTGTCGTCGGCGGTCCTACCAACGACACGCTGTCTAGATAGTGATGACATGATTGGAACGGCGTCGTCACTCTTCCAAGCGTCTATGTGCAAGCACGTGCAAGCATCGATACCGACTGCACGTGCTCTCTGGAAAAAAATTAATAAATAGCGGATTACTAAATGATATAGTAGCACTGCAAATGCCAAGAGCACGCTCCGAAAGACGCGCTTTCACCTGCTGTGGAACAAAAAAGAAACAAAAGGCTTCGGAACAAAATGGTCAGACGTTTATTTTGTTTCGAACGTTTTTTTTTATAAGCCTGTCATATCACATAACTGTGATATGCCTCTCATTATGTTGAGTAAATAACGGTAGACTAAGAGAGAGGTGTCGGAAAAAGGCCAGAAAGGGAATCGAAATTCAATTCGGACTTCGCGGATCTCCCGGCACGGTCGCCGTCGGGTTGGGGCTCCTTGAAAACACGCGCGCTAATAAGGACGGTTCCTCGAGCTCCTGTTATGTTGCGCCATCTCACGGCAGTTGTCAGACATTTAAGCGAACCTTCGACACTCTCGCTCCGTGGCGAGGAGGTGACCCGTTCCGACACATCTCTCTTCTTCTTCCGTGATGATGCGGATCGTATCTTTTGACGAAGAGTCGTGCTCCTGCTCGACTAGACTTCAAGGTCATACTTCGGATTTATCAAATAGAAAATAAGGGATGTTATCTAGCGCCCACATCGGCCTCGAACTTACGCAGCTACGGCACCAATGTTTCAGTTTATTTGTCCAGCGTCCGTATATTACATGTGATCATCAAAACGGAAACTCCTCGAAGCCTCATAGGGGCGACATACATTTTGCTAGTGGGTTTCTTTTCTTCATGACGGAAAAGCGTGAAGAATCAAGTAATGTAACGAAAAGTTGACTGGCATTCTCAGGCTAAGCTTCCAGACTTCAAATCCGCCCCTGTTGCTCATAGCCTTTCAATTTCATCTCATACTGTAAAGGACGACTTGGGCGAGCCACAAAATGGTAAGAAAGAAGACAGGCCAATTTACGGCTTCAATAATCTACCCCTAACTAAACACACACAAAAAAAAACATAAAAAAACACAAGAAAAACACGAACGAATATGTACAATGTTGTTGACCGCGGCTTAAATCCAAAAATAACGCTCTAAGAAAAAAAAAAAAAACGGATATCGAGTAGAGGAAAATGCCATTTAAAAGACCCAAACCAATCTTTCCTTTCTAATTAAAACACTTCGGCAAAAATACGTCCTTATAAAATCAAGAAATATTTCTAGGCGTACTTTACGTTTATATTTATTTTATCCCTTTTAATTCAAAAAGACGTGAAACGTGGAGGTTCATAATGCGCAAACCAGTTTAGAAAAAAAAAATATATTTTTTTTTTTAATTAAGGCTAGATAAGTTTCTTTTTTATGGTGACGCAAGACACACTCAGAGCTTGAGAATCTACACAAGAGGATCCTTTCTGGAGCAATTTATGCCATTATTTTGCATTTCGATAGAGTTCTGTAGATTGACGATAAATATTACGGCTTCTGGCACTCTCCTTTATGTATTTAAACGATTACTTGTTTGTGTTCTTCACGTATAAATGTTCAGATACTAATAAATATAGTACTTATTTATTTATTCATTCATTAATTTCAGTATCCTCAGGGCCCGAGGGCATTACAGAAGGGAGGTGCAAGTATAAAACATAATACAAAAATGAGAACCAATACAACAATTTAAAAAGACAAAAGCTGTCACTGACAAAGTCGGCTGGTTATTGCATCTCTAAAATAATGAATTGATGATATGGACACTGCGAATGCGGGAAGGTGGTTCCACTCCAATGACGACCTGGGAATAAAAGAGTCGAGGTAGGCGGCGGTGCGACACTGGGGAATTCCAACTTTATGCTGATGATCGGGGCGAAAGGAGATGTGCGGGGGAGAGAGAATAAGTTTTTCTTTTAGAGTAGGGATAGAGCAGTAAATTGAAAAAGTGATAGACGATATTTTTTACGGCGCAGAGAAAGGAGGAGCAAAGATGAGATAAATTTCATGGATGATACACTGGCTCAACGATGATAATTACAAAAGATAAACCGCGCGCCACAGTTTTGAACGGCTTCAATGTTAGATACGAATGGGATGTCACCGAGATCTCAGATTGCTGCAGCGTACTCTAATTTAGACATATATGACATCATAAGAGGCATAATATAGGGTCATACAGCACACTTGACCTCGTACCATTCGGAAATATAAAAGACAAATAACATCAATAAATATTTTTTTTTTAAAATATGGTTAAGTCTTATATCCCTTTATATGAGAATCCCATGAACTGTCAAAATAGTCTACCGTGGAATATATCTTAAAAAGAATACATGCAATAAGACTCGAATTTTTTAATTCGTTTTGCTCGCACAAGTATTATCTACTTATAGACAACGCACTTTATCCAAATAAGTCCGTGATTGCCCACACAAGTTAAAGAAAGAACGCGCGGCGACGACATCAGCGCCGCGTGTTGGTGTATAAGCGAACCGACTTACCGGTCAAAATACCTCTATACACTATAACTCTTCATACAATCGAGGGTGAACTGCATTGCGTCACCTACGCCATTAACCTACAAACAAGTCACAGCTCGCAAGATGTAATGGCATGGAGGAACCGCTTTTCAATTGTACGTTTTATTGCAAATAAGCATTTTGCTTAGTATGAATCTTGTACATCACCGGCAATCGTCACAACTGCCACGAAGGGAATTAACCAAATTGTGTGGTCATTCCAAGGAAAAATGTGGCACACGCGTAATTTGACTACTTCATTTGGCTCATTTCTCGATTAAGTTTATGACACTAGAAAGGAATAGATCAAAATGCTCGTTTATCTTGTGGCTGTTTTTGTTCGCCATGTATAACGACTACCAACTAGCTCAGCTTTCAACTTTATTACAGTTGATCTTGACAGTCGAAAAAAATGCATATTCTGCTTCCACACACCTGAAGGGCAGGCAGAGTACCAAAAGCCTCGTAGAGTTCATAAAAGACACAAGGACGGAGAAGAAGACGCATTATGTATCCTTTCATGCTAAATCCCTCTACCTAGAAACAAAATTGTCTTCATTTTTCTATTTGTATCGCGTTGCTTACAGTATTGTTTGGTTTAGATCGTTATTGTCCTCCGACGGAGATGGGGGGTTTCGGTAAAGTAGTCGGAGAAAACCCATCGAAATGCCAGAGAATCCACACCGTTTATGCTCTCCGTAAGGAAGTGACAGGTTTGTCCTAGAGTCCAATACAGCTTAAAGACGTTGTTTAAAACGTGAATTGATCTGGTTACGCACGCGAGTGTGCCAACGTGATATATACCGAAGGAAGGGTGGGACAGTGTTTCACATGGTCGTTTCAAGTCCCCCAAAGACCACTACCAATTCGTTTCACCTCATTTTCGAACGCAGCCGATGCTACGACCAGATGGAACCAATAAAAAAAACTCAAAAGCTCAACAATATGGTGTTCTTCATGTGTCTGTGAGCGTTTTATCATGCAAAAGATGCAAAAGCCAACTAGCTCAACTTCAGCCCGTTAGCTGGTACTTAGAAGACATACCTAAAACAGCGCACAAGCACAGGGGGAAGAAAATAGAACTCAGGAAAGAGCGCTGACTCCCAACCCCCGACTTCAGCCCGTTATTCGTTTTATCATCGCTAAACTAATTATATACAGGGGAGACGCAGTGACTTGAGCTTTTGACGATGTTTGATTGACCCCACGCACTCGTAGCGTCGGCTGCGCCCGGACTTGAGGTGAAACAAATGATAGCACTACATCTATATTTATCTCTTTGTCTAATCACAATATTTACATAAGGCTGTCACCACAGCTGTTGATTCATCCCTGCTCTTAAGCACTGTAAAAGTGTGGTAAACTAGTTGAGTTGGTATGAAGACATGGCGAACAGTACAGTGCACGAAAAGACAAGGACAGAGAAAATGAACATGCACGGCACACAAGCGCAATCCTTAATCAATCTTTAGCGGCACAACAACATTGGGACATTAGTGAGACAGACGACTCGCGAAAGTTTCCAAGCGCATCTCAAGGCACCTAAAAGCAAACCTTCAGGTCTACCCACTATCCCTCGATTAGAGCCAATCAGAGCTCGGCGTCTCGCTGACGTCACCCCAACCCCCCAAAAGAAGCAGACGAACTTGCACTCCGCATAGCTTGGGGGAACGCTGCATTGGCCACCGATCAGTGACACTGCTTCAAACAGAAACATTGTTTTTAGATAGGACTATGAGGCAAAGACATGTTTATTTCGATGTTACTTAGATGGTGTGGTGCGGTGAGTGACACGCTCTGGACAGCCTGACTTTCAGCGGGTTTTCTTCTTTTTCCAATTTCTGTATATATTCAGTTGCCAGTCAGCGCTCGTATATCATGCTTGTTCCTTTTCTCTGTCCTCGTCTTTTTGTGGGCTGTACTGTTCGTCATGTCTTAAGCACTGTTTGCTTTCATGCTTCCTCTCACTCCAGTCACTCTCTATGACCTTTTCATCTTTTGATTTTTTATCCATATATATTTATATGCCAGGATGATTAAATTACCATCGCGTTACGCCACTGCTAGCTTTGCGCCTGCTTCACAAGTGGTAACTTTGGCGCGCCCCCGATTTTCCCACGAGCTTCAAGTCGTTCTAAAAAGAGTTGATTTAGTGGTTTTCGATAACGCGCAGTAAGTTTCTAATTGAAACCACATGTATATTTTCACTACGAATTTTTATTAATTATTCGACTTATCGGAAAGGTTAGCCGCCTACATAATGTCTTCCTGGCCGTATAACTCGCCTGCAGAAACCGCATAAGTGTAACTTTTACAGCTTTTTTTAAACAAACCTGTGAAGCATAAAAAAACACCCCGTATATTGTGAGAGGAACACTTTTCCACGAGCAATCGAGCCACTCTGTGCATGGGTGCATGATTATGACTTTGCTCGTCTTTTTATGTTCCTACTTTGTGCGTGTTTTTATATTTAATTATGTTCCTATGACAGCTTACTGCGTTTTAGGTTCAGTGCTGTTTGTGGACAGATCAAGATAAAAACTATTCTTATTATCTACCCCGATACCTTGATATGTCACAAATTTAACTTGAATATTTTCCTACTGAGCAGGTTATCTCTGAAATTGTCAGCATTCACTGTCCGCCATCTATATTAGTTTGCTATTACTCGAACTCGAACCATGCTTTACGGTGAAGACTCTACACTCTGCATACCCTATCGATCTTTGCGACTTTATTTGGCTTTAATACGTTTATTATTTCGGGGGTACTGCGCGCCATCCAGTCTCTTCTCATTGTGGCTTTATTTCTTTATTGTTTTTTTTTTCTCTCTTCCTCATTTTACGGGTTCCTTTTACGTGCTCGCTTTCGCTATTTAGGTTGGGTCGGTTATTATTGTTGTTCAAGTGCGCCATCCCGAGCGGTACCCGATGCACGACGTTCCGTCGTCGACGAAAAGCTATTTATTTTATTACTTTTATATGTAATCCCCCGTCTATTTCTCTGGGCCTCTCAGAACACCGACGAACGCTGGGCTCAGGCCCACGGTTCCGCGCACTCCGTCATGCGGTTCGTAGTGTGGGCTGTTCAGTTTGAAAGCAATATATTCCTCCATCTTTTCGCTCGTTCTTTTTTGTCTCTTTCCTTTTCCCCACGCACTGTTTATCTCTCCCTCCTTTCTTTATTCCTTTCTCTCTTTCCTTCTTTCTTCCCAGTGCGGCCGAAATTCGGTGACGTCGCAGCAGCAATCGCTCCTTCCATTTTGCTTCCCGTCCCGGAGGCTCTTGAAGCCTCTCCAGAACATCTGCTTCTCCTGCATGCACGCATGCTCGCGGTGCGGCACCGTCTTTGTGTTCGAATTTTTTTTTTTCGCAATGCTTTGAGGGAACTTTGATTGATTTAATTTTTTTTTTTTTATTTGGTCGATATACGCGGTACAGTAACCAAGACAGACGGAACACTGTATTTGAGCATTTTGGATGTCCCGTAGAGGTGTCAGATTTCTCGGCTTTTCAATCCGCAGATGGCGGATAACTATTTATTTATTATCTGCCACGGACTGTCCACCAAGAAAAACTTCCGTCAGCAACAATTCGTCCTAGCTCCTCCTTGGCTTGGCTCGCTGGCTGGCCGCTTTGTCCCCGTTGACCTTGACCAGTTTCCACTTGTAGTACTAGCTCCACAGCCGTGAGGAGCGGCCGTCCCTGGAGCTGCGGTTAGAAACCAAAGTATGCTCCATTTAATGCGCCGGACCTATATAAGTTTTCTAGTAGCCACTCTTCAAAAGCTAGTCTGACAACCGCGGGTTCAAACAGCTTTTTTTTTTTTGTGGCACAAGTCTAGCAACCTCGGCTCGGGCACGCGTTAGCAAAGCAAGCAAGGGAAAGAACGTTGGTTTAATAAGGTGGGGGGAGGAATTGTGTGTTTTGGTTTTGAAGCTAGGTGGCGCAAGTTACCGCCCGTTATAAAGTGTACATCAGCTAACTTGCATCCATCCAGGCTTCACTTACAGGGGATCCAAACCATGGAGGTAGGAAGCTTCTGAAGTCGAGATGACGCTACCAGAGGTGACTTCCGGTTTGGAGGGACACGGCCCCAACGATGATCAAAAACGAACAAAACCAAACGACGCTATTGGACGGAAAGGACACTCTTGAACACCCTTGCGGGTGTTTCCATCGACCGCGAACTCTATTTCTTGGCTTTCCTTACAATTATCACGTTTGGTTGGCTTGAGCCGGAATGTCGCCTCCTCTTCTTCCGACCTCAATGATCTACACCCGCCACCAGCAAGATCGCAGCGCCAAGAGGTCACGCTGGCAAACGTGCGTAATCTACAGGGGCACATTAATAAAAGAAGTTTCTACTGATAGTCCGCACCTACCGCATAGTTCCTACCTGGTGCAACACATCATACCACCTCGAAATTCCTAAGAACTTTTTCTGCTGCAATGGTACAAACAAACAAACTGATTCTTACAGTTAACATAGTTACTGTTGCGCACAAAAGGACAGGGACATAGAAGAGGAATACGTAGACGACAGAGAAGCGCACTCTCACAACTCAAGTATCGACGAAAGATGAAAAGAAAGAGGTGCAGGAAGCAAAATCACCTCGAGTGTTGGCCACGCGGACACTCTAGGGACCACAGGCTCAAGGGCCTTCAAGCTCGAGGAGACACGAAAAATTACCCACACAAAAAAGATTTAAAAAAAGGCCATTTTCTTCTCTGTTAATGAAACAGACGGAAAGCTACACATCGTTCCCCCATGCTTAGGGTAATAAAAGCTACATTACTTCAGTTTGATTCTTACAGTGCATAACGTGAATTCTGCTCTGCGTTGTTGGAGAACGTCGGCTGCAGATTTTCGTTCAAGCTTCGGCACAGCTGGTGCCTTGTGTTTCCTGGCTTTCTATTGTGCCGGAAATTTTTTTTTTTTTCAGACGTTCTCCAGTGGATGTTCTCATCCTAAGACTCTTGCCGTTAACATGAACTTATTTTGGAAATGAGCTGTTGAGCCTCGGCTGTTTTGCGCGCTTTATCTCTTTAAATTTTCTATGGCTTTTGCTAAAACTACTGATTTCCTATTTCTTTTTTATTACCAGAACTTTTCACGTGATACCTTAAAGGACGATTCCATATAACTCCTCAGGAGACCTGTAACGGCAGAGAGTACTCGTCTTTGTTTGAGCTTACAAGTTTCTTGGGCATCATGCATCAGCTAGCCCAATACCAACTATTTTTGGCCAATTATTGTAGTACAAGCCGAATCGAACTAGCTCAAATGACCAATCAATATAAACAGGAATGAATGAAAGAAGAGATGTGAGTTTTTGCTAATTAGAAATGATTTTCATACGAAAGGCAACAAAAAACTAGGAACCATGCTGATGTCATTGCATTCGCAGTGCAGTTGCAAACCACAGGCGCATTCGGGGCATACTTTAAATTCTGATAACGATCATGCTTTGATTCGGCATATAAATAGCTGCAATAAAAGATAAGCTGCTGATGTTGCAAATTACGTCATAGAGTCACTCATTGGTTAATGAGTTTTGTAACATTGAACCAGAGCAATCAAAATGTAAGCACTGGTACACAAAAATAGGTTACACAATATGCAAGCAAACAGATGCAAATTAGTACAATTCAAGATATTTGACATCTCTTCGAACGATTTCGCTTCCTTTCCACTAACCCAGTTATGTATTATTATGGTCTTCAGTTGTTTTTGTGCGCGATATTTATTTATTTTGCTAAATTTTACATGGAAAAGCAGCTTCAAACAAAAATTGAAGTTAATATACGTATATACGAGAGAAACAAAACGGGGGTGTTGCCAGACCTCCGGAGTGAACGTAGAAGAAGAAAAGCTGACGCGGCACCTAAACTTGAAGTTGAACTGCTCGGAATCCCCAACACGTACCAGGTTGGGGTATCTTTTGTCTTGATATGCATTTTCGTTCGTGCTTGGAACCTTTTTTGCGTCAATATTGTACAGACCTACCGCGGGGTCGAACCTGGCTCCAAACGTGGGGCCAGTTCAATTCTTGCACCCAATGTGGGGCCACCGCGTTGGAGCCTCTTCAGATGACGGGAGCAGGCCGACCCCTCCCGCCCCTCGAACAAACCCGGGGTAAGAGTTCTGGGGTCAGAACCTTGTGGGGACTGGCTAGCCGCGTGTGGGGATGGGTGCATTATGGTAAGTCGGACGAGTGGATATTCTTCCCGCCGCTCGTCGAAGCATTGTGGTAGCACCTCGCATCCGTTGCCCCCACAGCCTTATGTCGCGCCCGTTCACCAAGGGGGAGCCACACGTGTTGTGTTCTTCCTAAAGGGGATATATGTGGACGGTGGGAGGGGAAAGGGGGGGGGTTGAGCGGCGAAAGGTTTTTGACGACCGCTTTGTTTTCTGGAGTGTTTTCCGAAGGACGGAGGTCCGCGGTTCGGATCCTTCCCTTCACTGCCGCATTGACTAAGGGTTTTTTTTTTCCTTTTTTCGCACAACGTGTTCACGCATCTGGTGTCTACATTTTCTAGGGATATGTGCGTGAGCTTGGACGGACAAACTTTGTCTGAAGGGACGCGACGACTGCTGCTGCGGGGAACGCTTTGGATTCGAAAGAATTCTACCCGGGTGCGAGCTCGAGTGAATCGTTCAAGAGCTGCAGCCTCAAAAGAGACAAGTGGGTTTTCAGAGGAGGCGAGGGTACTCGGTGGGGAAGGGGGGGGGGGGTGGTTCTCGTCTATACCGAAAGTATTCGGTATTTTTGTGCCGCTGTCGATTAAGTCGACGTTGTAGGAGGCAGTAGGCACGGCCCGCTGCACAAGCGCGTTTTTCTCCCTTTACATCTAGGCTTCGAAACTGCGTGTTTGTTCCCCGTTTCTGTACGTCATATTTACTTCCCAGGAGAAATATAAGGATGTCATTTCATACTTATATTGTGCTTCAGTTTGCGCTCCTCCGTCAATGATAACACCCCAATTAATGTCGAAATTGGAAACTGTCTACCAAACTCAAGCATATTTCCCCAAAATTGATCCTGCCTACGAACCGGTATCAATAAAGGACAGGGTTTTGTAGGTTTTTCTTTTTTTAGATTCATACAGATGTTCTGTTAGTAGAAGCAATCTTCGTTGACCGGTGGTCTTTTTCCTGTTCTCTCAAATTTACCAACGTGTTTTACCAATAAACTCTTGTCACTTGTGTCAAATGTGATGACTCTGCGAGATTCATCAGATATCTTTAAATGTATGCAACGAACTGATAAAATATTAAGAAGGTATCTGCCTTAAAAAAAATAGGGCGCTGCATTAAGTATATAAAATGGTAAGGGAGATTTGAAAATAGCTATGCCGTGTCTTTATTTCTCTATAATGCCGAGCCTTCTTTTTTGGAAATGGAGCTCTACGCAATAAACCGGAAGTCCAAGCAATTTATGAAACAAATTCACATACAATGTGTATGATACATTTGGAAGCATATGTCAGAATACCGAATTAGGGGTACATGTTGACATGAAGTAAACGTCATTTGAAGACTGCAGAGTTTATAGTAAGATAAGATTTGATAATCTACAGAGCAAAATTAAAGAGTGCGACGACATTTAAACAATTTGTGCATGAGGGGTGTCGACATAGATCAAAATATATGGGAAATCATAGTGTCGCAAAATAGAAATGAAAAGTTGGGAAAAGAACTGAGGCAACACGGGGAAGTTATGGGAAGGACGTATGCAAACCAGCAAGTCAATTGCTTATATTAGTGTCTGCAACGACGCTTTGTAAGAGCTCTGTATAAAATGCACATTAAGTGGAAAGCGTTTTTACGTATCATTATGTGCGTATTTGATCCACTCTTAACCAGTAATCGTGAGAAGATCAAGAGGAGTGTACTAGAAATTACTACTCGGTGACACTACAAGTACAAATTAATTGAATGGTTAAAGTAAAATTCAAAGCGCAGAGAATTATCAATATCAATGCTACTAGAGAATCTCATTCCATGTTCCCCGACGACAAAAAAAGATACACGACTTTTTCTTACCACACTGACTTAGAATCTCGCCCTTTAATGACACGCATGCTGCTTATGGATGACAGAAGAGAATCATAGGCCTCTACGACGTGGAATTCTTCACCAATAATCATGTGGAGATCAAGAGGAGTGCATTACAAATTACCACTCGGTGTCATATTTTCGACACTATAAACACGAATTCATTGAATGATTAAAGACAAAATTCAATGCGTAGAGAATGATCAAAATCAATGCTGCTGGTTGAGAACTACATGCCTAGTCACATTATGCAACGAAACAAAAACATCTTTGCGCATGATTTTTACGCTGCATGAAGTAGCTGTTAGAATGTTTGGGTGTCAGATAAAATATTTATTTATCTTGCATGTTTGGATAAAATGGTAAGTAAGTGGTTTTAGTTTTATACGAAAGTATCTTAAATCGCCAGATAAAAAAATAATTAAAGTGCACTCGAAGAAGACTCAGACGTTTTCCCTCTTGTTTTTAAGGTAAAGTACAAATACCAGAAAATTGACACAATGTGTGGAGAGTATGGAGAGAAGCATGATAGTGCATGTTGAGCATTTCGTTTTACCAAAGCGGGATTGATTTAGTCATGCCTTCATGATTCGTCTTTCTAACATTGATCTTAAGTTCACCAACAGCGGTGGGCAAGTTACGCGAGTTCCTTGCTGAACTCACCCACTCCGAGTATCACCAAGAGTAAACGTACTAATACCGTCAACTCGTCGTCCGTAACGTTTTTACTACTTTCTACGCGCTACGTGCACAAGTTATGATCAACATGAGTCAAGTTGATATGCTCAGAAGCTCCTTCCATACCCTCATTGCTGTGAGTCACACTTCATCCGCTATGCGGAAATAGCCGGCCACAGGGACTGTTGCGCATTGACAAAAGGCACAGCCTGTTGAGGAACGTCAAGCCACGAAACTTGCCACGGCTGTTAACTTTCTTGGATGGTTCGCGGTTTCATTGCGTGCCGTTGCTGATTCATGGTGGTGTTTGTTTGGCAGCGTTCTTAACTTCTATCCCACTATTTCAGAAATCGCCCTCTGCGTACTACCATCTTTGTTTACTGGGCTGCGGAACGCATCCCTGAGCATGCCCTGTAGCTCTTCTCGAGAAATATCAGATGCTGCGCATTCGCCCACTGCTCAGTGATTCGGCATTCTTCGCCAGTGTGATACGCGCTGGAAAGGTGTATAGTTAACACATGAGCATCTTCATACCATAAGCTACCAATGCGCTTAGCAGACAGCACGTTACTCGTGCACGTCCCCGGTAGCAAGTTTCGCGTGCCTTGTTTCTCGCGCAAGAGTAACGACTTACTTCGAGCACATTACTCCGCAAAGCCTTTCTCAATCCCGTGTCCGGGCCACCATAACCGAGCAATCCGAGGTTCACCGTACCGGCAGCGGCGGGAGGGGGAACAAGTGCGTCTCGTTTATTGGGTTTCCGTGTCCTTTGTCTCTTCTCCCGGTCTTCGCCCCCTCCTGCCCTGTCGGGCTCGTCTCGCTTCCGCCACAAGATGAACCGTGGCGGAGCCTGTAAGGCAGACGAACCAACGGCGTAAAGCAGACGCAACGTGTCCCCGGGGAGATCGAACCAATCGGCTGTCCAGGACAAGACGCGTAACTCGATCTTCAGACGGTGAAGCAGATGAAGAGTTTGGAATAACCCATGACACAGCGTTTTTCGAGCGAGTGTCAGTACACGTCTGTGCGTGTCTGTGCGCTTGCCTACCTTGGCTTCGGTGCAAGTGTCCCCGATCGGTTTTCGCGTGCGTCCCTGGACGGTGTGTACTGTGGTTCGTCCCCTCCACCGTCCCACGCACTTGGGCGGTTCGTCGGAGGAGGCCCTTGTCGTGAATGCCGAGGCATGTGCTCTGTTTGTCTTCCTCTTGACGATGCAGGGATGGTCCTCACGTCCCGCTGGTCGCTCGGCTTGGCCCGGCTAGATGTCTGTCTGGCCGACCTACTATAGTTGGCCTGGTTTCGGATTGAGTTTGGGCTTTTCAAGTTGCTGACTTGTTCGGCGTTTGGCTGCTTTGTCTCTTTGCCGCGTTTTCTGCTTGCTCGAGGCTCGATTTCTGGTTGAGGCTTTTTTGATTTGCTTTAACTTGTTCGTTGGTTCGGCTGTGCGAGTCTTCCGCCCGTTTATTAATGCGAAAGCATTTACTGTCTCATGGAGCGAAGCCGGCGTAGTCTGTAACCGTCTGTAGCAGCGAAACGGCAGTTAAATTCCCATTGGCCAAAAGCCCAGCAACGCAGATGCATCGGTGTTCGCCGCGCCTGCGCAGTGGGAGAGGGGGATGTCATCGCCGGAGCGCCATGTGCGACAGAAAGACGTGACGCGCTGCTTGTAAGAATGCGATGCGTGTAGGAAGGCGAAAGCATTCCTACACGTAAGCAGTACTACGTGTCCTCCTGTAATATTTTCAGAGTTGAATGTAGCCGAGATTTAGGCATCCTCTCCGTCCGTTCGCGGCTCCGATTAGCCAGATACTAGTTCGATACGATGTATGGACTGAACTTGCAGCTTGCGGTTTAAATGTCTCACATCTACGACCACCCCATACAAAAATGTCCTATGGTCGGCTATAGAAAATTCTTTGTATGGTCGGCTTTAGCTATTTGGCCCAATTAGCTAAAGAATATTCTATGGCTGTCTTTAGCATTTTTTATGGTCGCCTTTATGGGCCTCTTTAGCTTTGTCTATGGCCCTATTGCTGTGCAGCCATAGCGCTCTTTAGCTTGTCTAATGGTTGGCTAAAGACTTCTCTATGGCTTAACTTATGGCTCTCTTTAGCCAGCAAACAAAAAAAAAAATTTTTTCTTTAAGGTCCCCCGACTTGTGAGCGCTACATGGTAGATATACATACATCACTGAACACACAGAATACACATAACACAAGCAGAACACTACCCCACACAGCAGCGACAGCGCAGCGCCACCGGGCTTTTCTATATACGCTATGTTCGCACTAGCTGTATATATGGCAGTCTAATTTTTGCATCCGACTTTGCCGGTGACCCATTATTTGTCGCAAAAACACGGAGAGGCTGAGCAAATATTACTCGTACTTAATACATTATTTGAATTGTCTCTTGGAATAGCCCCCATCTCTTAATTCAAAACCCTGAAAAATGCAAATGTAGATCATTAGGCTAATTAACTAAAATTTATTAATTATCTTTTTAATAAGTTTGAGGAATCACTTTGACAATGCAGTGATGACATGCAGTACACTGGTGCTGAAGATTGCAATCAAGCTATTGCTTGATTGCAGTGTTCGGCGCTAGTGTAATTTATTTTCACTTTTGGGGGGTAATAATTCATTTTAATTGTTGCACAAGTATTTCAATGGATTTTTCAAACAAACAATATTACTGGTTTTCACGACTCGTTGCAACAGCAGAGAACATATCTTGGGTCATGGTTTGTCACCGGCATTACAGAAATTCAGTATTGATTTAATTTTCTAACGTGGAGTGTTTTTACTAAAAAGTAAGCGCCGGTAGTGATTTTCTATAGGCGTGGAAAGAAAATTTATTGGTTCTTAGTCTTTAGACTCGGGGCTATAAATTTTTCTATAGACGCATAAAGACTTTATTGGTTTCCAGTCTTTTAACTCGGGGCCAAAGAATTTTCTATAGGCGGGTAAAGAACATTTATTGGTTCGCTGTCTTTAGACATGGGGCCATATAATATTCTATAGGCATCTAAAGAAATTTTATTGGTTCCCAGTGTTTAGACTCAGGGCCATAAAATTTTCTATAGGCGGTTAAAGACAATTTATTGGTTCCCAGTCTTTAGAATTGTGGCCATAGAATGTTCTATAGACGGGTAAAGAAAATTCATTGGTTCCCAGTCTTTAGGCACAGGGCCATAGATTTTTTTATAGCTGGCTGTAGCTGTCTTTATGGATTTCTATGGCCGACCATAGAGGGCCATAGGGGGTGATAGCCTGCCATATAATTTTCCATAGACGACCATAGACCATTTTTGTATGGGACACCCCAAAGTACTTCCGCGGTCAGCTCAATTGAACTTCATATTCGCCGGTGCAGTATAAAATATCTTGCTCTTTAAAATAGTCAACAATGAATATCAAGGCACATGACTAAAATTGCGTGGTGCGTTTGCAATATAATTTCGAACACGAGTCTATATTTTGCGATATCCAGGCAATCAACCTCCCTGTTCTGCTCGCTTTTTTTGTTTTTTTTAAGGGTGGGAACGATTATTGTTTGTTTGAATATTTTATATTACAATCACAGTTTTTTTTGCATATTTGTTCCAGCATTTATAATCTGATTCGAGTAAAATTCAAACAAAATTATGTACTTAAAAGTTTGACGTTTGATTTCAAGTAAACGTTCACAAGACCGTCCTGAAAGCTTAATACTATTCTCTCTTTCTTTTTCTTTATTCTTTCTAATGCGTATTGTGCTTTTGAAAGGAGAAAGTGATACGAATCATCTCCTCGGCTGCGCGAATCCGTTAAAAGCCGAAGCCACAAGATGTTCACAGTTTGTGCTTTTTCTTTTTTTCTGGAATCTAAAAGATGTATAATAGACCGAAGTTGAATTTCTGTCTTGTCCGATATATTTCATTGTTCTTTTTATTGACGAGTCGGGCTGTCACGACGCAAGGAGCACTCAAAAGCATGTATATTCGAAAGGTATTTGAGGTACAAAAGGAACGTTTTATCTTATTATTTAGTTAGTACGACACGGCAGTTCACTTTAATTCCCTGAAATTCATTTGCTCGGATTAGAGATCAGTCCTCACCCCATCTTTACGCCGTAATTTTCACATTCTAGTAATATTTAAAAGCTTTTATTTTCGTGTTTGTTGTTCATAAAGAATTGAATACAACTCTAAAATCTCGCGCGAAGTTAAAGAAAGAGGTCCCACGTTACTATTTGCTTCCAAAAATGCGACGTTAGTGCCCTTATGCACATGATATTTTTTTTTTTAAATCTCGCGAGACTTCTTGAAATTTCGCAAACGTTAGACACTCGAAGGATACCTTGATTAATATCGACACCATCGGATGTTTGTTAACAGGCTTCACACCTTTTGTATTACAGCGTTTGAGGGCAAACAAATATATAAAAATTTAGATAAATGATCAGTTAAATAGGTTCTTCCCATCGCAAAAAAGAAATATCTTGACTTGCTCAATGGAATTCAGAATAATTCTGGGTTGGTTCAAGACGTCTAGCAAGCACTCGCTTTTTTAAGTCTTGACACAAGTTAACTGAAACTTCCTGTAAATTTCTATGTATAAGTTCTAGCATTTTTCATGTTCTTGTGTGTTTATTGCACACGTTCATATTAGTCTTTTCCCTAGAAAGGGTGGTTACGACTTCTTTTATCAGTAGTGTCGCACATAGCTTGCCGGACGAGTCTAGCAGTTTGTAAGAGGCCACTATGCTGGTAATGTTTGTCGAGATCAGAATTGGTTCCGGTGGGTCGGTACCTTTTTTGCGGGTCACTTTGCATCCCATCAGTATTTTCTCGGTGGATGTCCTGCACTTAGCAGCAGTGCGAGTAGCTTGCGTCAATCGATGTACATGCTCATTTTCATTCGATATAGGCAATATTCGAAATAGACGACGCACATATTCGTCCAGGGTGTAGTAAGTTCTAAAGCCGCAGTCGCACTGCTCGTGCATCGTACAAAATACATGGTGCTCACTGCAGACGTAAGGAGAAATTATCTGCAGGCAGGCCTCACGCATATTTGAAGCACGCTCGCTGTATACAGTTTTGTTCTTGGAAATTTCCTACAGACAGTTGTTGTTCAGCCAATGTGAACGTCACAGAAGAAAAAACCCGCCTCAGACAGTTTCTGCAGACTGAATTTTGTACGACGTATTTGGAGTGTGATGGCGGCTGAAGTGATGAATAGGCTCAATTCCTTTTTACCTGTAGTTCTTTGTGACGTTGTTTATTCATTATATATTTCAGTACCCTCAGGGTTCAGACAGGAGGGCATGTCAATTCATGCACTAAGAAATCAGATACTAGTAAACAGAATGACCGATTTTGTTAGAAAGAAGACCGAAAAACGCCACTCCTCAACGGCCACAGTCGCCCCTGACGAAGAACCAAGTCGGTTCGAAACTTAGGGCTCCTACAGGTTTAGGAATTGGTTGGTTGCCATATTTTAATAATTAGAATATAAAGTACGGTAATTTTTTTAATATTTTGTCTTGAGTTGTTATAGGATTACTATTTGAAATTGTATTGAGTACTACTTCAAAGGTATGTGTCAAGAAAAGTTTTTTTTTAACATACCTCAAGTCGCCTGGTAAGGGAATTATATGAGGGAGGATACAGAATTTGATGACACAGAACATAACTTGCAATAAAGCATTTCTCACACAAAAAAGAACCGTAAGAAATTAAATTGAAAGACAACAGCAATGTTGGTAAATACAATACAAAAATTTTCACACGCACACATGCATCTATCATTCATGAGTACAGCAAAGTAATAATTCACATGATGTTTTGAATTTAGTCCTCTCTGTAATTTTCACAATATTGCCCCGCGCGTCGGCAAGCGACCGCGTGCGCGGCCGGGTGGTTACCGCGCTTGACTCCTGTGCGAAAGCCCAGGGTTTGATTCCTGGGAACGACGCGTCTTTTGTTTATTATTTCAATTTAGATTTCTGGTAAATTCGAGAACCCTGTTGCTTGTTCGAGGTTCGAATGTCCTACACGCCAAACCTTCTGCGCCGATTGTTCCAGAAGCCCACGCGTGTACAAAAGGGGCTCCGCGTGGCGAGCCGCAGTCAGTCTCGATCCAGCGTTCGATCCTGCTTTTACACCGACTTCGACGTCCGCGACGCTTTGTTGTTATCTTTTGTTTCCTTTTTGTTTTTGGGCACAAGTTTGCCCCATTAATCTTTACAGTTTCCTCAGTTATTCTTCGTTTCGTCACCTAGTATCGTGACGATATTATTGGGCACTGAGTTCCACTCGGAAAGGGCAAGCTGCCACGGTAGAGTTGAGAAATTGGTTCGTACGACGCTTTTGTAAGCGAATTTTATGAGGACGATCGTGGTCTAGAAAACAATTCGATAAAGGGGAAGTAATGACCGCTCTTTGACGGGAAAATTAAAATAATAAATGAGAATGAATGCGAGACACCAGATCTTACGTCTGGTGTCTGATGAAGGCGAATTCGCACTGTTTTAGGGCCGATACGCTCGTAGATGGTCGCCTATAAACATAAAACGTGCTGCCTTGTTTTGAACTCTTTCTATTTTATTAATCAGATAATCCTGACAAGGAGCCAATATAATACCAGCGTACTCAAGCTGGGACCTGACGAATGCTTTAAAAGCTAGAAGACCAGGTTTGGTTCATGCTAAAAATAATTTTCGTCTACTGAACCCCAATGACTGACTTGCTTTATTTACAACTTAATCAATGTGTATTTATATTTCTTAACCCTTTCAGGGAGGGGGGGGGGGGGGCACCGTTGATTGTGTAATTTAAACACATTGTAATTTTGGTCGTTGATAGTCATAAATTTGGTTTTGGTCACGTTAATACAGATTTGCCACTTACCATGAAACTGTATCCATGAAAGGATAGAGTACGTCGCTTTGCAAAACCGAGGTGTCATTTATAGTTATTATTTTTCTGTATAAGCCGCAGTCGTCTGCAAAAAGCCAAATCGAGGAAGACTCACCAAAGGGACGATCATTTATATTTAGTAAAATAGAGTGGGGGGCCTAGCACCGAACACTGGGGCACGCCAGATTTTACATCCATACTCGTGGACAAATGGTCGGAACCTTCGATCTTGTATTACGTAATTTTCTATATAAATTGAAAGCTTCAGATAAAATAATTTGTTAACGTTAAGCAAATTGGGCTTTAGAAAGTTCGGGTTAGTAGAAACTATACGATAAATTTGTTCGATGCAGCTGCCTTTGGTTTTCGTAATGAAAATACTTTTTTAATTACCATCCCCACTGCCTGGTAATATAGTTACATAAATTAATTGACTCAAAGGGACGAATCTCATTTTTGTTTAGTTTTTAAGTTTGGTGGCGCAAGCGAATTCCCGTTTTAAAGGGTACAAGCTTTTCATATTCATCCATGTGTTTATTGCGAGAAACGGCTGATGATTAGGCCAAGTGGAACGATACATCGATCTGAGCGGCGTTGAAGTCTCCTTTACAATAATCAAAGAAGAAATTAAAACACTAAGGGACAAGGAAAGACGGCACAGTTCTTTTAATCTCATTTCAAGGTCTGCAACTTTTAGCTTCTTGTTTTTAGTCGAGTTTTGGTTGATACTGCACCGTGGGGCGCGCGCAGATTAGTTTTTAAGCGCACTTCGAGACTGTACATCAAGTTAGCACCTCAAGGAGACAAAGGCAGCAATAACTTTAGTACACCTTTAAGAAAGAACACATTATTTCATCGTTTCTTTCTAAAATCAGAGGAACATAATATTTTGATCTCTTAATATTTTCCTCTTACTCGGCATTTTATCTCTTTTGCAGGGTTCGCAGACCCCACCTACACCGACTCCACCCCAACAGAAACACGGACAACAGGACTATTGACATCCCAAACGACATAAGACGTCCTGTCTTCCTGTGCGCAAGACGAAGACTCTGCGCCCAGCCATGGCGGCGGTTGTTTTTTGTACGTGAATAAAGAAACCGTTTCTCTGGCGCAATAGAAATCAAATGCTTTGCGAGAGAAATATTTTGCTGCGAATGTGCTGCTCTTTTTCACTGGTCAGAAGTGACATGCTTGAACTGTAGGATTCTAGGACTAGTGCTAGAAGGTTGCTTTTTCTTTCCATTGAACACCTGCTGGCCACCCTGGAGGTAATTCTTAGTAACAACATTAACAAAGTGAAGTTTAGAAAGTTGGTGGATAAAGTCAGTAGTATCATGAATCACCAAATGGGTGGGGTGCACGATTTAACGAGAAACTGATTTTCAAAGATAATTTAAAGGGGAGGGGTTAAAATAATTCTAAGCCACGTGGCGCAATCTACGGCCATATGCAAAGGGTAGAGCCAATAATACCGTCCATTTATTCATCTATTCATCCAACAATGAGGAGGCGAAGATTTTGTGAGATGGTTGCGATTACGTCTAGAAAGGATCGAACTATGAATGGATCTGTTGGCAGCATCTTGTCAAAGAAATTGGCTTCCAAGTAGTTTTTTTTTTTTTTTAAACTTCGGAGTCTCTCAAAAGATTAATATAATGTTTTCTAAAGACGCAACAAATAAAAAAAGGTAGATTTTGTTTAGGGTTTGTTTAAGCACCAGCTCGTCTTCACTCGGAATAGCGGTGAGCATTCGCAAAAATCGAATACCAGTGGATTCTTTTACCTACGTCAACGGCTCTGCCTGGAGGAGATGATCCCAATGCATACCAACTTGAGTGAGCCCTCCGCAATCAAAGAGTGTAAGGACTTTCGATACAAAACTCAGAGAGCGAGTAAAAGTTCTCAAGGATGCCTTTCGAGACCTCTCGAACTCAATGCTTCAATTATGTGGTTGTTGAATTTCTATATAAAAGCTGCAGATTACCCGTTGAGTTTTGAGGTCATACCAATATAATATTGCCGCGTGCACGAACAAGAATATACGCTTCTCCGCTCATCTGGAAGATTCGCGTGCACTCATACTCCGAGCGTAAACGAAAGAAGCATTGCCTCGTATTTTCTGGTATAATGTCGTTCCGCATATTTTGATTATGTGCTCTTTTCTACTATGTACCCACTCCTGCCTTGGCCTGTCAATGGCTGGCAGTAATTAGAAAAAAAAATAAGGAGGCCAGAGTGACCTTTTCTGGTCAGTCTCCCCCTAGCTCTTTCCCGAGCATTCTAATACCCGTGCCACACGGGCAACTCGAATGCCATTTACAACGAATGACATTTGAGCGGACGGCCAATCAGCGCGCGACACTCCGGGCGTAGCGCATTCCACGCGCGGCAGATTGCGAGCTGATTCGCCGATCACAAAAATGTCATTCGTTGTAAATGGCATTCGAGTTGCCGCGTGGCACGGGTCTAAGTCGAGTATTCGAAATGGCGAGCCTAGTAAATAAGGAGCCGAGCACCGTATTGCCGATTCATTCACCGATTTTCTTTCGCGATAGCCAGCTGTTACGCCGACGTACCGTCGCTTGCCGCTGCCATGGTCGACGCTGGCTGCTGCTTTCTCGACGTGTGTTCTTCTTTTTCGTTTCTGGGACACGTTCGCTCCATCAAATCTTTAGTTCATTTTGTTTTCTCCTCCCTCATCGTCTGTCATTAGTGACAATATCAAAAAAAATATTCGATAATAGTCTTGTTTAATTTTCTTGCTGTTTTAAGCCCAAGGATATTCTTGCGGTTGTTTTAAATGAGCGAGAATGCGTACAAAGTAAAATCAAATCATGAATGCAAAGACTAAAGACATCGAAAAAGTAGAATGAAAAGAACAAATGGGCCAAATCGAGTAGGAATAACAGCATTGGCAACAATAAAAAAATGCGCACGTTTCGATTTTGATTGTTTGTGAAACAAATCAGGTCTTCGCATTTTTTTTTTCTTAAGCAACTGCGCGCGTTTTGTTTTGTTGCCCGAGAGCCTGGGTGGGAGTTCCAGTCGCATATTCACGAAGCATGCGGTTGATGCAGATACAAAGAATAGTACTGGACATGAAGGATTCCCCTTTTTGTGTGTTATCAATTCTCCACAGAATGACTGCCTGAAAGCCAAATCACTGTAATAGATGAACTGGAAAAAAAAAAAAAAAACAGACACAAGCGGACAATTTCTTGATAACTGCATAGAGGAGGAACTAAAATTTTGTTTTCAACTCGTGACACTGACTTGCTAGGAGTAGTTACCACAGATAAAACCGAGCATTGTTTTGCAATAAGTCGAGACTTGGGGTGCCATAAAATTGGTGTGAATTTCAGGTTATTTTCGCATATTCAAATTTGGGAGCGTAATAGAATTTCAGTAAAGCGCACGCGTAACTTCAGGTGCCCCGGGTAGTGTACGAAATTATATTTTCTGGGTGCATTCGGCGGAACGTAATCAATGTGTTTCTTCGAAGTTAAACCGCGTGTAAAATAGACACGCAAATGCATGTAAAATACGTTTCAACTTCAAGGTAGATCAAGAGGATAATGTATTGAGTAAGCACGTCTGTCATTGGAGTAACTCTCAGTTGCCAACATTTCATAATATTAATGTTTATTTGCCATCGTCAGCACCATGTAGGTTATAAAGTCGAAGCAAAATAAGACGAATTTGAAATTGAACTTTATTTTCAGCATTATTATGCCGAGGATACCGGACAAAAAGCTACCAAGAGCAAGCTAGACTGGGTCCGGTGCCCTTGCACGCACAGGGAATGCATGATTTAAAAACAATCCGATTTAAACGTTTTCAAAAATATACAAAACAACTCAACAAACTTTGTACAATTTTTATCAAGACAATTGAAAACATTTCTATGAAATTTCCGCAAAAGCAATTCTATTTACCTAAACAAAAGAAAAAAAGTGCGCACTGTTTTTTTTAGGATATTCAATGACTATCAATGGGATTCATGCAAATGTTGTTAAGCAGTGTAGGTAGGTTATGAGCAAGAGACTGCAGTGCATATTTTTTACGGAAATTAGGAACGTTACAGAGTTCTATATAACGAACATTGATGCCTGATTCAAGTTCAGGTTTGCTAGATCCGCCAAAAAAGCGGTAAACTTTAAAGTTGAAAAGGCGTAAGAAAACAACTGACGATAGTCATAAACACTGAAAATTTGTATGAGATTGTAACTCGAAAATAGTGGCCCTGCATGTGTATCGTATGGAACATCTGCAATAAAACGAAGCATTCTTTTAAGAATCATTAGTTTGTTGATATTAGTTTTTGTCGTTGTGCCCCAGACTAAATGGCAGTAGTTAATCTGTGAGCCAAACAGAGCATGATAAATTTGAATCTTAACTTTTGTAGGCAGAAGAGAGCGACAGTGACCGATAATGCCAGCTAGCTTTGACAGTTTGTGAGTTAGGAATTCTATATGATGATCCCATTGCGTATACTCTGAAAAAATGACGCCTAGCGTTTCATGATGGCTTACTATTTCAACCTGGCTGCTACCAATTTTAAGCGCATAATCAGTGTCAATATGTTTATTTACCGGTCTAAATACAATCGCTTTCGTTTTAGTTGTATTTTTTCAGGCCGTTTTGTTCTGACCATAAAGGACACTTCTCCGAGGCAGTATTACCTTTAATTTTTTTTAATATTCGTCGCGGTAATGAAAATACTAAAATCATCTGCATCTATTGTTAAACGTGATTTTTGACTGATGTTGAAGATGTCAGTAATATAATTATTGAACAGAAGTGGGCCAAGAATACTGCCCTGTGGGACATTAGGCTTCAAGAGTTGCAACAAAGAAATATAACCATTTATTAAGACACACTGCTTGCTATGTTCTAGCTATGAATGAATCAGTCCTAAAGACGTGCCCCGTACGCCAGAATAAGAAAGTTTACTAATGAGTGTTGCATGGTCAAGAGAATCAAAAGCTTTGCTAAAGTCAATTAGACGGTCCCAGTGTGAACTGTCTTAGCTCAATATTTCTTAGTGTTAGCTCTTTTTTAAGATAACGAAGCACATTCTGGGAAATTTGCCTTACGGAAACAAAACTGAAAGTTAGTTAACACTGAATCGAAAAAAAAATGTCGTCTAAATGACGCAAAATGATTTTTTCTAGCCTTTTAGAAAATATGGTTGTAGAGATATTGGTCTATAATTTATAACAACATTTCTATCACCTCCCTTATGCAAAACGAAAACTTTTGCGAGTTCCACGGTGTGTGGGAACTTTCCTGTTGACAAGGCCAAGTTAAATATGTAAAATAACACTGGGGCATTTGTATTAATCACATATTTAACGGGCTTTATTTGTATGCAGTCAGTACCGTAAAGTTTGCTATTAATGAGTCCCATAAATGCACGAAACACTTCTGACTCCTTCCTAGAGATCTAAAAAAACAGATTCGTCTACTCGACTCAAGATAAACAAGGAAGCGCACTCATTGTGAGCGCTGGAATGTAAGTTGGTAAAGTGGGGGTTAAAATACTGAGCGGTATCCCTAACACTCTTTCACCGGATATTGAAAGTGCATCTATTGATTTATTTCAATTGCTGCGTTAAAAAACTTCGTCTAAAGACTGTGATATAATGGCGGGGCAATAAACCTAGGCACTAACCTGCAAAAAAAAATTAAAAAAAAATCTGGAGGCAGATTTGATTTTTAGATCTGCGCAGATATTCCTAAAATAAGCTACATTTATATGTTAAAATGATTCACTAGTAAATGCACTGGAGAACCAGAACTGGAATGATTTCGAACACGGACAGCTCATATGCTCGAAAATTTGGTCGCTTGCTTCGAATTCGTGCCCAGCAGTGTGCCTAGGTTGCAGAGTGTATCCAACTGCTCGATGGAGATCCCATGTTTCAAGGGCAGCGTTTGCAATACAGGGTGCGAGGAGGTGGTGAAAAGCGTCTTCTGCAAGCGTTTTCGGCACTCCGCCAGCTTTCCTTTTCACCTCGCGAGAACGCAACGCATTTCGTACTGGCGACCAATCTGCTTAGGAGGCGTCCGCCATTAAACAAACACTAACTGCCCCAAAACATTTTTTTTGCCAGGCGATTTATTGTGGTGTTAGAAACCTATACGCAATCAATATTTTGCTACAGTGCAACGTACATTTTTATTAAATTCAGAAAACGCAAGTGCTCGAAACCAAAACGGGACTGGGAAGGAAGATTCCGGAAGTCGAGTGGCTGTACAACACTTTTTGTTTTCAGTCAACGTATTTGCAGCTTTTTAGAAGCCACAAAAATTGGTATAACATTTCTTCTCTATTTTTAGTGTTAAGTGCGTGCCTTCGATGACCCCCGATTTCGAGTATCTTTGGTGGTGGTGTCTAAACCATAGGAAACGGCACGTGACCACGGAGAAGAGGATGAGCGCGACTCAAACCGGCCAGTTTTCGATCGGCGCTTTTCGGGCGGAAAGAAAACGAATTTTGAGCAGCGAATTGTGCTCTGTGTAGTTGGGCTCTCGTACGTCATGTTCATGTACAAATAAAAACAGTGGCGAGCATAAATACCATGTCAGTGTCCCTTTAAATTGCAAACGCTTCCCCGGGGTTTGAGTTACTTCCTCACTTAAATCTAGGCTTTCTATGGCCCACACGTTCGACGCAGCAAAAAGAAGGGAAAAACGGTGGATTCTGTTTGAACCGAAGCCTTCGTTCAGCAAAGCACCGAAAAAGACAGCAAGAAAAGAAGGAATAACTTACTCAGTTCACCCTTCGTGTTTGGATACGCGTTATTACCGTGCGAGTGTCGTCGAGAACAATCCGCCTGGATTACTCGCCTCGCTGGGATGAAAGGGGCGGCTCAAAAACGGAGGGGCATTTAGGCGCCCTTAAAATATGTGCAGCGGCGTATTATAAATACCCGACGAGAAAATCCCGCGTTGCAGCTTCGTCCGTTCATCTGTAGGGGTCGTTTCCGAGATTTAGTTTTGGAACAAAGCAAGAGGCGATGTTGAACTTGCGCGCGTGTATGTTATAGAAACTGTTATGCTCGAACTCCTTTTGAGCACTTCGTTTAACACTACTGGGATACCGCTTTGGGATCCGGTCTCGTTTAAAGTCTTGGGCATAGCGTTGTCGCCATTTCTATCCCATCTTTTCTTTCCGTGGTAGGACTAAACAAATTTGTCTTTCGCCGGCCGCCATTTTCGTTTAATAGGAAGTAAGGTTCAAACGTAAAAGAAGAAAAGGGGGGTAACCCGGAACCCAATGTCTGTCTACGTATACCGAGGCCTAGCTCATCCCGGTTCAATACATGGATGGAAATAAAAATTAATTAGGAGTGGGAAAACGTAACGGCCCAACCACAAAAAAAAAAACAAATTGAGCAGTCTTGTGTTAATCCATAGTACAGTCACAGCGATGGCTGACTGTGACAAGTCACGGTGAAGTCGTTAGGCATCGGCGTCGCCTTTACGCGCCGTGGGATACATGAACAAAAGTGTTCAAAGCAAAATAGACATCTGACCATTTTGTTTTGAACACTTTTGTTTATTTATTTATTTTTTGTCATGCAGTGCGCGAAGCCGTGTTTCCCTGAATTAGTTCTTGGCCTTGACACTGCTACGATGGCATTTTGTTATTGGCTATTCCTTTGTATTTTTCCAGAGAGCGCGTGCAGTGGGCATCGGCTTCTACAAAAATCCTGACTATAAAGTGGGGTGTTAACGCCGTGGCGTAGATCTACAATGAATAAAAAGAGCTCTGGCGTAGCTCTTTGGTGACGTCTCCACTTCGCTCTCAGCGAACCCAGGTTCGATTTCCGCGGGCGGTGGGCGATTTTTTTTAAAGATTCGGCAATATCGACGACGGGCGCCCTACGCCTGACTACGTAAATTACTACATCAACAACTACAACTGCAAAAACTACGACATCAACCACGGACGTAAATTGAAGTGGCGGGGAGAGCCAATAGCAGCTACCGCTATAAGAAAGAAAAGGTAGCGATTACTCAGGTTTGGCTGCGTTTCCGTAAACTCAAAGCTAGGCCAAGTGAACCCTTACATTGAACACTCTAGCTACTGGTCTTTGTGCCTACAGATCTAAAAGTTCATGACAGGTGTCTGCAATCTACACGACGATTATTCAGAACGACTTCGGATTACAGTACAAAGTGTGTTAGCGTCAAATTGGTCGAAATTAGCGATCACTATAGGGAACTGAAAGAACAATGTTCGCATGATTCCTAAAGTACTGGCCGGGGCTCTTGGCGATTTAGCAAGTGGTCTATTGGCTGTCTCGGAAGGTATAGGAAGCACTAATGTTTCGGTCGTACGGTCATATCTCGGTGTAAACCCCCACTACTACTTTTGAAGTCAGTCAAACCAGCGCCTCCTCAAACGCTAACGCTTGTAATCTTATAAAAATGTATAAGCGTCCCGTCCTCGCAATAATGCCTTTTAGGTGCTGCAAGGTAACTTGAATGAGTAAGTAAGTAAAAAATAAATAAATATATAAATAAATAATGCGCGTTAAAAAGAAATACTAAAAGAACAAAACTTTCCAATAAAGGCTGATTCAGTCTCAGCTTATGAATGCATAGAGATGTATGGTGTTGGCTAAAGGAAACGAGCCCAATTTGCTCGTCCTACATTTAGGAAACTCGCTTATACCTTCCTTTAGGACGAGATAGCGTTAAGCTTTGAAACATTGGCATCTGGTCTAATCCGCTAGCGCTACATTTCGGTGGAGACGCGTCAGCTCTACGAAAACATACAAAAGAAGAGTCGAAAGGCATTGCCACAGCTGCTGCAGAAATGTGCCCTCTCCCCGTCAGCATTATTTCTTGCTTTTGTGGTACTATGACACTGGGTAGAAAGCATAATGGGGCCGGTTTCGAAGAGGATACATCCCTAACTTTGATGGCAAATGTGTGGGACAATTCCATCTTTGTCAGTCAGTACAGACTGTGTGTGGCGATGAATACCGACGCGATGCACAGTGTGCTGTAAATATTGCTCGCATCAATCTTTGGTCATTCATTTTGCAGGAATTTTGGAATTTTCGTCCGCATGATCGCCTTGTGATGCAGCTACTTACGCTAGGGTCGACGCTGACTACTTTGCTGACATGGTTGCGACAGGTAGTGAAATCTCCAATGGCAACTTTTCGAAACGAGGCAACAGACCTATTCATTTTGAAGTCAACTTCACCCCTGCAGCCGACACCTGCCCTTCTTGTGAGTGGCTGCGTGGCTGAGTGTATTTCAAGCCTGTTTTCATTTTAGGTTTGATTCATGCACTGCTAAGCAGGAGGGCAATGGTTTTACATAATTATCCTCACGACTGGCGTTCAAAAATTACTTAATTTTATATCCTCGTGCCTTTTTTTTTTGTCCGCTTCCAACCACATGTTAATTTAACAATATTACATTAGAGGTACCCTCCAATAATTTCTGAAGTGGTTTAATATTTGCGCCGAAAGAGGCTTCATAGAACGTGGGAATAAGGAGGAAAATATTTTCCGGAAGTTCACTATATTTTGGGAGTTCATTTATTCATTTCAGATACCCTCAGGGCCCAAGGGCATTGCAGAGGGGAGTGGGTTACAAACAGTGGAAAAACAAAAACAACATAATCGACAGTCCTAAAAAATGAGAAAAAATATATGTTAATGAAATGCTAAAAGTTAACACTGTTAAGGCATTGTTTAAAAGCGATGGAATAAGATGTGAATGCCACAGACGCTGGAAGGTGGTTTCATAAAAGCGTGGTTTGGGGCATGAAGTAGATGTAAAACGTGTAGTGTTACATGCAGGTATGCCTATCTTCTGTGGATGATGTAGAGGGGGTGATATGTAGAAGAGGAATGTTTGTAGCTTGTCACGCAAAATGATAATAAATTTTGTGGAAAGTACACAAACGGGTAATTTCCCAACGTGATGAAAGGTTAGGCAGGTTCCAACTTAATTTCATTGATGTTACGCTGGCAGTGCGGTGATAATTGGTAAGAATAAAACGAACAAATTTGTTCTGAATTGTTTCAAGAGCGGATGTCAGTACGTCAGTACCAGGTTTCCAAATTCAAAAGGCATATTTCAGCTTAGAGCGTACGATCGTTTTGTATTCGGCCTTTTTTGTTTGGCAACACACTCAGTGGCGCCATCTATCCGGTAGCCCTGGCACAGTTCCGGTCCGGGCATATTTTCTCAATTTTGACGCATCATTCTTTCACCATGAGAGTGAATTATGTGTCAGAGCGGTATAAGCGACTATTTTCCAAAAAATAGCGCGTAGATTGAATCTCTCAAATACTGTGAAACCCGCCGTCTAGTTGGGAACCGGAAGTGATTGAGGGCTGTTTGTACACTGGCGCCACCACGTTTCAACTCACGCGAGAAAGAGCGAATAGAAACAGCTTTAGGGATAAGGGAACGGATGAAAAATTTTGGTTAATGAATCCTAGCATACGGTTGGCATTATTCGTTGTGTACTGAATATGAGTTTGCCAAGATAAATTCGATAAGATATGGACGCCCAAATATCTATAGGATGATACTTGCTGTAGAGGAGTTTGATAGAGGTAGTAGATGGCACATCACCAGTTGTTTGGGAAAACCCTTATTATTTTGCATTTGTTCGTGTTAAGCTTGATATTCCACATGTTACACCATTCAGATATACGATTATGGTCAGATTAAAGGCACGACACATTAGAATCATTAGACACTTTACTATATAAAACACAGTCATCGGCAAACAAGCCAATTGAAGATGAAACACAGGACGGTAAGTCGTTGATAAATATCAGAAAAAAAGGGCCCAATACTGAACCTTGCGGGACGTCAGATGTTACAGACACTAAGAAGGAGACACATTCATTCACAAATACAAATTGGGAGCGATTGGTTAAGAAAACATGAATCCAAGAGAGTAATGAAGAATCAACGTTAATTGTACGTAACTTTTAAAGTATAGGTTATGCCATCCTTTACCAAATGCTTTGGCGAAATTCAGGAATATAAAATCAGCACGAGAACTGCGATCAAGAATAAGGTGGAGGTGATGAGTGAACGTTAGTAACTGCGTTTCACACGAAAAGAAATTACGGAAATCAGGTTCCGTAACTGAAACAAAAGTATATGATTCCAGGAATTTTACGAGCTTGAATAAATGATGCGCTAAAAATTTTGCATGGGATATTTGTTAAGGATATGGGACGATAATTTAGAGTACAATGTTGATCGACCATTTTGTGTAATGGCACCCCTTTCCCACCTTCCAGTCGTCGAGTAAACATCCGTTTTCAAGAGATTGCTGAATTTTTTTGTAAGACTAAGTATAAAGGAAAATATTCTTTGGTATTTTTCAGGAACTTAGAATCAATATCGTCGATCCCTGCTGAACAAGGTACATTTAGGTTATTTATCACACTAACAATGCCATTGGCATCGATAAGAATTAGGTACATTGTTAAAAATTCACATTGCTGTAAGGAAGGTAAAGTTGCTGAAAGAGCGTCTGTAAACGACGCGACAAATGTGGAATTCAAAACAGGTGCACAGGCACTAACAGGTACAGGATCTCCAGAAGTAGACAAGGCTATAGAAAACGTTTTGTGATTAATTACTTGGCAAACCTGTTTAGGGTTGTTCGTCAGTAATGATGGTAGAGTTACCGAAAAATAAGTCAAACCAGTAATTTCCTGCGATATTTGCAACTCGCGGTTTGCCTGCTCAAGCGCGGAAACCTTGGTTTGTGCAAGCCGCATTCTTCTGTTGTTAGTTTTTGTTTCAATACTCTGCTGGTTAAGTTTTATTTCTTTTACAGCATTCACTTGGCCATTCTGCCCTTCCTCGGATTTGAAAAATTGCATATTAAAGCTTTGCATTATCTGGAAGATTTCAGGGAAAATTTTTCGCCTGGGCGTCAGTCATGGGGCCGAGGCTGACCTCTATGTCACCCGAAAGCAACAACAGTGCCCCCAAAACCAGCACACTCACCAAGAGCATAAAAAAAACGATTTGGCACGGAAAAAAAATGTTGCCACTTCTTTTTGCGTAAAAAGATATACCAGTACCAACCTGTACAAGGACGCACGCAGCATGTTTAGACGAAGGCATTCCTAGGCTGCTTCCATGCCCACTGATGAGAAAGCAGTTGCTCCTCGGTATTATGGGCAGGCCGTAGACGATTGACCATGTCTATGTGGGTGCTCTTGCTTTCTCAAACAGTATAATGAAAAGACGCTGCGTCCAAACGGCGGAACCGCCGAAAGGCCCTCCAATATATTCTTCTAGAATGGCACACACACCCTGGACGATCGGTGCACGCGTGGCGATGACTGGAATAGGTGACGATGGTTGTGAAGCAACACAAACATAAAGGCTGCAATCTGCGCAAAGACGCACGCAGCATGATTAGACGAAGGCATTCCTAAGCTGCTATCATGCCCACTCTTACAAGCAAATTAAAATTACAGATACAAACAGAACATCGCTCTGTGATGCATGTGTCGAAATTCAAGGATTAGACGGTTCGATCGAAGTGGCTGGCCAATTGTTTGTGGGTTAGGTTCATGGCTGCTGCGCTGAGGACGCACACGTATCGCCACATTACCAATTATCATCAGGTTGCGTACGTGTTCGGTATTACCAATGAACTTGGTCTGTTTATCATTCAGCCTCAAAGAAATGCTTGCGCGCCAGCGCAGAAAAATGTTTGTATTGTACTATGCTGTGCCCTGCTGTGCGCCGCTGCACCCAGAAGAGCCCGACCAAACAAATCTGGAGCATGACCTTCTCTATAATGGACGACCAGCTCACCCTCGTTGACCCCACGATTTCCTTTGGGGTAGGGGTTTACTGCACCATAATAGGTTTAAAAAAAGAAACCAAATGATGGGAATGACGAGAGAAAATAAGCATTTAGTTTATTTCAAGTCCCACACAAACGTAGACGAAGAAATAAAAAAAAAAGTTCCATAATATCGCATACATCAAAGCCGTATGGCAGATGCTGGAGTTGTGCCAAGCCCCTGCGGTGAATTCACCGGCCGCCCTCGACGGACGCGCTGCATCCTCTGTTTCGCAGCGATATCTCTCACACAGATGGCTCGTGTGCTATCACAATGGCTAGCCTTTTACCTTGACTCGCAAATATAGGTAACGTCGAAAGAAGCGGGTGGTGCCTACATTACGCCGTGTACGCGGTCAAATTTGCAGTGCACTTTATTGTGCCCAAATAAGCATTCCGAGCTTCAATTTTGCTTTTATCACCCACCACTTCTATCTATCTTTTACCAGTTGAGATACCCCAGTTGAACATTTTTGGCCGGATATATATTTCAGTTATCCGTTACAATCGCCGTGCGCGTCCAATCGACATTTGGCATTTGTTGTTTTGAGGGGGAACGACTACCAGCACATATGGTTAGCAGATGCATCTACATAGCTCATGACGTCGTGCTTAATCCTGATTAGCACTACCTTTGGTACGTCATTAGGCTTGAAGCTTTTATCTGCACCCCTTGCAAGTGCGTCCGGCTCAATAGGCCCACGAAGCCTTTCGGGGTAGCATGTCCTCGGAGAATCGTCCACGTCTACGCACAAACTTCACCAATCGAGCACCCCCACGCGCAAACCAACGCAGAAACACGAGGACACAAAAATGACCTGCGAGAACAGCACACAACATATGGCAAGAGCTGCATCGGCAGGTTCCGACATCCTGATTTCTCAATTTGATTTTCATGCGAAAGGTTCTGGGATAGCCAGATCTGCTATTGACTACTGTTCAATGTGCTAGTACACCTACAGAATGGTTCACTGCTTCTGTTTCTGAAGGTGGGCGTGTCAATGAAGTGTTTGTTCTTGTTGTTTTTGCATATTTTGGCAATTTTTTTTATATTTTTTTTATCTTTTTCGTTTAGTAAAACGACATTTTGAACGAATAATGATTGTTTACATAGTGAAACATTTTATTTTGTTTGGATAAACAATTTGGACGGTTCTTGTCAGTACTGCTAATCACAAGATGGTTTGCCGATTAAGTCACTGCTATGCCGCCAACCGCACGTTCTCAACACACCCTGGCGGAACCGGACGTTGAGCTGTTTTCGCTTGATCAAATTAAAATATCAAAATGCACTTATATTTTATGGCTACTACTTGTTCCCCGAACTGCACGAACCGCTAATGTGGTAAGAACGTAAAGAGTGCACAAACCATATGGCTGTTTTAGACAACATTTTTGATGATAATTTAGCATAACCAACACAACAAAATGTGCAGCTTATTTTTTATACAGGGCCAACCGTTCCATGAACAGTACCTGGTGAAGACGACTGAAGGAGACGCATAGGAGGCTGGACGGGTAGCACCTATTCCAGGTTTCAAAGATTTTACTGCAGTTTCTAATGGTTTTGTTTATATGTTAAAGGGGGCAATACCTCCATTCTAAGTTAAAATATTTTTGTTGGCTCTCCATTCCTTGCCAATATCTTTCTTTTTTTTTTAAAGAGATTAATTTTGAAGTTGATGCTCTCACACCCCCATCACTGGTACCTGCACTACTGTGAACAATGATCAGGTGCAGCACACGACATATTGTTGTACTATCCGTGGTATTCGAGATGCGCCATGAATGCCGTTTGTTGTTGGGCTTGTTTATGCTTCTGCTGTGTACCCTGTTGGGTTATAGTTACGGATGAGTTTGCACTCTGCCGTGGAGGGCAGGATTGCGGTAAAAAAAGGGAAATCGGTCAACTTTCACCAAGCAATTAATAAAAAATTGGCAATGACTTTTACCTCCAAAGTGCTATAATGCACGACATGCAGTGTTTAAGGGGCGATCGGTTTAGTTTGCTTTGAAGACAATATATAGTCTAGTATAGTTTAGGTCAAGTGGCATCAGTATAGTATATAAAGGTTTAGGTCTCGTGACGCCAATTGTTTTTTAATTCGACAGGGGAATTGAATTAGTGTATAGTTCTCGTTATAGACCGGCACGCGGCCCTGACGTCATGCAGCTGCGGTGGCGCTGTCGACGTCACTGCGCAGGCGCAGTCGCTTAACTTCACGCGAATTCGGTTTCTGCGCACGCGCAGTGCCCACTCCTGGTGTGGGCAAAGAGGGCTTGTTTGTAAACAGCGTGTCGGTCTATACAGTCACGTTACATTAATTTCAAGGCCATATTTAACGGACAACTGAATTGTTGTACAGGTCACGTGGCGTCCATTTTCCTGCTAAATTTAGTGGGGAAACTGAATTAAGGTCTCGTAACGTCAGGTCACGTGACAACACTTTTTCCGTCAAATATAGCGGGGAAGTTGAATTGGTGTTGAAGAGACGTGACATCTATTTCCCCTCCAAATTTAGCGTGAAATGCACGGACGGACTCACCGACGGTCGAGCAAACTATTGGAATTGAGGGTTCCGTTAAAAAGCATTTGATGCTCTAAACGTCATGGGCCCAATGAACCTTTCTCGAGTATGGAGTACCATCCGGGGAGTTGTCTGCTGGCTACAAATGAAGGGCAGCCAAACATGTCTCCGCCCGTCAGAACACATTGGCATTGTGCTGTTCTATCTTTTTTCGTTGCTTTTTTTGCCTCAGATTTTCGATACTTCACAAAATCGTAAAAAGGTGGCATTTTGCGATTTTAAAGATTTAAAAGATCTTTAAAAAAGACTTAGTTCGCGAAACAATTAGGTGGTGAATAGGTTGGTCGTGCGGGACGATTCCCCCTGAAAATGGCAGCAGCGGGAAGCAGGACTATAACAGCGGGTGCACGCATGCACGGAAGATTACTGAAAAAAGGCACATTCCATTTGATAACTCCTTCTATTCACTTGGTGTAAAAAGAGAGAACGTTTGAACGCGTCTCTACTGCACAGCTACTCTCAAACCTTTCTTGAGTGTTATCTCGAGATATATATATCAACTGGAGAGGCAGTATGTACTTTGTTTTGTCTCTACAACACCAATTGTCCCTATCATGCACTGTAACTGACTGTCAATTAATAGACTATACGATAGAATGGGCACAAACAAGTGCAACCCCCTACAATGCCATTGCTGGCACGTCTCGTACACCGTATGCCTTACGTCGTATGGCCTCAGCGGCCTTTGTCCACTTCCTGCTAATTGTTGTCAGCAGAACAGTTACCGGTCGAGGGGCTTCAAGGGCGTCACCTTTGAACTTCATTTTCTTCACATAACGTTAGCATTTTGGAACGTTTATTTATACATACACCTTGAAGTCGATATTTTACGGATGGAACAACCTTCATAAGTCAAAAAATCTTGACAGGGGTTTCTTCAGGGTGCCCGAGTTACAACAAGGCTGTCCAACTTGAAAATGTTTACTGGTGGGTAACTTACTTTTGCATAAAATTGTTTTTCTTGTTCAACATTCTGCATATACGCAACAAAATTTTTTTAGATGTTTTCAATAAAAGAAGCGTATACTGGTATCTGTGCTCTCTATGTAATCTGATGTACTAGGCTGTATTTGTTTTAATATCTTGCAACATTTAGACTATACGAATTGCTGCGAGTTTCAATATCAATGCAACCGAAATCCGAGAAGCTAATCGAGAAAGGTTTGCCAGAGTCGAATATACGATTCATGAAAATACACACTAAAATAAGTTGCTACCTAAGGTAGTTAAAATGGTGTTCTTGATAGCATTGACTACCCATCTGGTTTGTCTACTAGCCACTACACTACAATCCATTGCTTGTATTTATTACTTTTTATTGTAATTTTGTAGCGCTTCAGTTACTGTCAGCTGTAGTGATAGTAGTAATCAATTACTTTCTTTTTAAATCTGAAGTATACTAAAAGAAAAATGCGCTCTACAAAAGGTGTCAACCTGTCTGCACATCTCTCAAATACGCCGATGACATGCTTCCCTTCTTGAGCTTGGGGCTGGTACAGTCTGGCTGTACACGGCGTTAGCAATAAACTCCGATTTCGGAAAGATAAAACAGACGACAATACTGGCATCATCCATTCGCTTCTTCTCAAGGAGCATCACCAGGTGGCTCGTTTTTTGTGCTCAGCGTCCTGAAAACAAGCCTCTGGACGATGGTGTGCAAAGTGGGGTGATCTTGTTGCAACGGTCATAATTGCAACTGAACTTTCGTCAAGTGCTCGCTTACACTGGGAAATAAAGTGGTTTGTGGTTTGGTGAATGACGTCGACCAGGGAATGACATTTTCTTTTTATTTGGAACATGGAGGGAAAAGCCGATCTTCTATAACACTGTCACTACATCCTGTCCAAAGTCAAGGCCTCTATCTGTGAGCATTGTGGTTTTTCCTCACCCTTGCTGTTCGCTGTGGAACCAAGCCATCGGCTCAATTCAGCTTAGTACTCTAATGCTTTATATCATGAGCCCGCAGTTAGTTGTAAGCACAGATACTGGATCGGTTGTGAGCAGCATCCGTAACCGCTGTATTAAATTATATTTCGTTGATTTGGGACAGTTTCTTGTTTTGGAACGTTTATAGTGCTTGTTTTAATCCCAAATTTTTTATATCAGACGCGCACATGAGCCACACTTCACAGCGTCGCACTTCAGAAGCAGCAGGACATTTTGTCATTATGTCCAGGCACCTTTAGTGATGAAAATTTTGATATACCGCGTCGAAGTCCTGGAATCAGTGTTGTGCAAAGTACTCAGCAAAAGAATTTAAGATAAAATACGAATACTCTTTTGAATATGTACTTAGAGTAGTACTCAAGCTACTTTTATTACGAATTATCTACAGTAGAGTACAAATACTTTAAAAAGTAATTGAATTATATCCGAAGGTACTCGGCAAGTGGATTGCAAGCTGGTGATTTAAGAATAAAAAAACTCAAAGGAGGGTGCTCCAGTTGAGATGACTTCTGTAAAAATTACATTCTTCTGTGATCTTTATGAATTTCAAGAAGCGACTTAGTTGCCCGCTGCAATCGAAGTTTACATTGAAATAATATGGGATACGGAACATGATGGGCACCGAAAGATATTAGGAATAAGGGGGGTTAAAAAACTGTAGGCATGGCAACTGGAGTGCTTTAGTTTGGCGGCAGGCTCAGTTCATGACGCATTCTACAATAAGTTCGTAGGACTTGACACATAGTCCGGCGTTGCATGCTCCTAACAGCCAAACTAGAAGTTGATCAGGCAGCCAGACTTGATGATGAGTACGCGAGTGAACGACAAACGTGCACGCTCAGGATAAACATCAGTTATACTCCGTTCACCGCTAAGCTGAGACAGCAATGGAAGCTGCGTCCTCGATGGACCAGTCGTACGCCCCTCTTTCGCCGCGTCATCAGGCTGTCACCCACACCAACACCCTCTAGACAGAAGGCCTCCACACATGTCATCACAGTCAGATCGTTCGAGGCGTGAGATTGGGAACGAGTGCTGTGTCAGTGGTTCGGCTGGGGCTCGTGTCCAATCAGCGCGTCGAAGGTCGGGCTCGGGCCCAATAGCCGAGTTAGCGTGATTTGACTCTGATGACGTTTCATAGAGGGTAAGAAGACCATGCGGAGGCCTTCTGTCTAGCTGGTGTTGCCCACTCGCGCGGAGAGCAGGGTCAGGGGATAAGAGGGAGGCGACTGACTGGTCATGTTTGCACGTAGCTCCGACCGCAGTATCGGCCTCTCTCCCTGGTCAACAATGAAGAGCGAGTATTTTGCCTCCCAAGCCAAGGGCGAGGAAGAGCGCCCGTACCTTTAAAGTGTCAAGAAAAAATATCAGGAAGGCGAAGAGGGAAGCATAAATAACACAAGATAGTGTCCACCAAACGGCTTTCAACCCCTGGCTCCACCTGGCGGAAAGCTCTGTCGGAGGATTCTGAGACTGAGACAATGTGCCCATTCAAAAGGAGATAAAAGAAACGTTTGAACGAGCTTGGGAGCCAAATTTAAGCCACATTAGGCACACAAGGGGCTTTGTGGAAACACAATCAAGGTCACTGCAACTCAATAAAGCTAGCAGGATCTAGCTTCTTTGGCCGAGGGAGTGTTCGCCCTCACTTGAAAACATGTTCGCGCATTTTTATACCAGAACCCTTAGAACAGGCAATTTCCAAAATAGGTCCAGTGTGACAGTACCAAGTGTTGGCGTCATAATCTTTCGCTGACGGAACCCCTCGAGCTTCAGACAAGAGGTGTCAAATTCTAATTACGTCACCAGCACTTTGCAAGCTCAAAGCGTAATGAGTCATTCAAAAATAACTAGTAAAAGAAGTGGGCAAGAGGACACATAAAGGTGGGCGTACTTGGGACTATCCAATCGGCTTTTTGCTGGGATTTGGAGGCTGCGATTTGGTCGTTCCTTGTTTCCTGTCCTGTGATTGGTTGCTAGCCTTCTAGTCTGCAATCAGTTCAGCATTGCCATGGAGTCTGACGATTCTCCTTAGATTGTACCGGCGACAAATACTCTCGAAGGCTAAAAAATGCATTTGAGACACTGAGTACAAGATAGTGAGAAATGTAACGAACATAGGGTAGCAAATACTCAGACGAAATGTAATTGCAGGATATCGAAATACCACCAAAAGTATTTAAAATACAGTATCTTGAGTAGAGTTTTTAATATACGCACAAGTCTGCCTGGAATACATGCTGGGGGGGGGGGGGGGGGGGGGTCGTTGGCCGAAAGGTTTAATGTGCCACAGCTCGGAGCGTGGAGCGAACGCTTGCGCTGCAGACCTTCTGGGTTCGATCGCCACCTCCTGCCCATCTTCATCTAGATGAGCTTCGTGCCTCCACGCGTTCGTGTAATCACTACAGCGTGATGTACGTTAAAGACCACAGGCTAGCGGTTGTACTGAATTGGCTGAATTTCTCATCTACAGCTAAGAGACAAGTCACCCATTGAGGCGTACTAGCATCAGGGCTGTCTAAACATACAAGGAACACAGTTTTGAATACGTGCTGAGGATGGGTTGCAATCAACGAATAGGGCGTGCGACGACGGTTCCTTCCTGGTGAAGAATCACCGACGAGTCAAGTTCTCGTCAGGTACCGAAAAGCCAGACAAGTTAAATGCTGTTGTTTTTTGTTTGTTTTTTTTTTTTCGCAAGAGACGATGCGGTTGCCACGGAAACGCGCATGCGAAGAGTGGGGCAGTCAATGCGTGGAACCGAGAGCATGGCTGCTGGGAGCCAATGGGGACGCTGTTTTATAGACTGCGATGCAACAAATAATTACTGTGTGTTTCGTTACTTCTTAGTGAGAGATACACTCCTTGGAAAGTTTAGCAACAATATTCGAGAACAACATTGGTGCGAAAGCAGCATCATATTTGCAACATCGTTCACGGTTGAGATAGTCACTGACCAAAGGACTCCTTTCATATGATCAGTATAAAAGGCGCACGGGTAGCTTTTGGGGTGGCGATTGAATTAGTGTGTGACAATAAAGAAAAAAAAAAGATTGAATAAGTGTCTCGTCGCGTGTGTGTTTTGCGTGTATCATCTACGTTCTAATTCCTTGTTCATGTTAAAATGCATAATACGTGTGCAAATGTGAAATAAGCACTATTTATATGTGAATGTAATGAGCGTGGAAAAGATCTACCTGTCCTGAGCGATAACATATTTTTTACCAATTTTGAGTTTGACTTTGACTAGCACCACCTGGGTGTCTAAGGGCGCTATTTAGTAATAAATAAAGTAAGGGCGCAGCATTTAGTCCCAGTGGCTTGAACGCAAGTGTGCAAAGGTTAGTCCTGGGGGTTGAACTTTGAGGGACTATCGTTAGAGGTGTAAATGTTGCTCCCGTTACAGTTGCTCCCCTAGAAGAGCAATGGTTCTCACAGTGTATTTGCTCCCTTGAGGTAGCAAATACACCTGACTTGCTCCCTTGAGGGAGCAAGTCACGCTCCGTTTTTTCTTAGAATGTACATTCACGGCTTTTCTTTAGACCGCTAGGCGCTGTGAGTATCGGATACGCTCGAGAAGGTTGGCGAGCAAACCTGCCGCCACAGACTTCTGTTCCAGCTGCTGGGTGCCGTCGATTTCGCTGGAGTCGCGGATTGTGTCGACGATCCTGCAATGGATACCAACGAAGCCGCCGCTGAAACTACAGCTGCTAGAACTTCGGTTCAACTGAAGTTCCTGATGAGGGCAACATTTTCACCGCAGATTCTGGTTTTGACAGCCTGACAGGCACCAAGGCACCAAGTTCTGTGAGACTATTGGCCTCACAGCCCCGTACAAAGCCGTTGGTAGAGCAACAGAGTTCGGTCCGCCAAAGTGGTTGAATCCGGAAGCCCGTTGTGCGGATTTGTACTTTTTGCTGTTTTCAGGATTACTTTGATTTGTTTTGTTCATCCATCTTGTTTCGTTCGTCCGTCTAAAGAAAACAAGGTGCAAGCCTTGTTTTCTAGGCGGTATGGATAAGACCCGCGGGAGTACAGCTCGAATGTAGTATTCGAGTAAAGGTCCAGAATACAGACATTAAAGTACCCTAATTTGGCCAAATAGAGTGCTTTTTTTCAGACAAATATGGGAGGGCCGCGTGTAGAGTGAACGTGATCGACGTGACTGCATGAATGGAGCCAAATTATCTTCCGCTTCAAACGCCGCATCGAATACAAAAGAAGAGGCCCCGAAGGTCGACAACAAACACGCGCTCAAAACAAGATAGAAGAAAAACAAAGCGACACCAAAAAAACGCAAGTGGTTATCGAACGGGAATTGCGGAAGTTCCACGCCCGCACACGAGCAAAGAAAACTAAAGACAACAACGAGAAACTAAATAAAATGGGGAAAAATTCTAGAGACAGACGACGCCAGGTCGGGACGGTGTAGTGCGGTGAAGGAGAGCGGCCAGGGAATGTTCCCGAAATCACGTTTTTGGGGGGAGCTACTCCCGCTTGGAAGTGCTCCGTGGAACATCTAACTTGGCAGTGCGGTAAACGCTACGTGCTCGTTGGACCAGTCGCACGTTTCTGCTTGGACACGTGATCCCGCTCGATCCCATATCCACGCGCAGAGACTCGGGGTCAGGGGATGGAAGGGGAGGCAGCTCATTGGTCCGGCATGTGCGAAGCTCCCACCGTACTGTCAGCTTAGTGGTAAACGGAGTATAGCAGTATGCTCCCGCTGTTGCGCCGTTCGGGGGCGCGGCGGTGCCCGAGGCGACGGTGGCGGCGCTCCTTTGACAGCGGCCGCTTTCGCCGAGTGCCGACAGCACCGGCTCGGTCGCTTCTTTGAGTGCAGGTTTCGCGCATGCGTCAATGCGATCTGATCTTCTTGCTTCGTCAATTCTCGCTTTTTTTTATGCGCGCGCACCTTGTTAAAAACGAGGACAATAATGTTCTGTTCTGGATTTAGACTTGTCATTGAGGTTAGGCTATTTTTTTTACATTGTGGCTTCTTTGTCTTGCTACATACCCGTCCTGAAGAGCCCTCGGTTTCAACTATAGCAAACAACTTTTAGTTGTACAAGAACGAGAGGAATAACAGAGTGGCCTCGCTTGCCGCTTCGTTGGCCGTTACGGCAAAAAGCCAACACATGTTGGCTTGACTGGGCCCCACCCCCGTTTTCTTGGCAGAGGCGGATAAGCAAATTGTCACAAAATGTAAACAAAATCGATAATCATGCAGCAGGAAGACGAGTGAGAAAAGCATGTAGACACTTGTAGCCGGGAAATAGAACACTGATATCATAAAGCCTAAGACAAAAATAAGTGAGCTACAGAAACATATTTTTGATGGCACGAGGTGGTTGGTGTTTCTATGGTGAAGTTGTTGCTCCTTAGATTATTTAATAATGATGCGAGGTAGTGTCTCAACATCTGCGTTCCATAGTTTGCTCTGTTTTATGGTACTTTCGAGACATTATCATTACCAGTAGGATAAAAATGTATACTTCGTGTTAGACCAGCGATCTCTTGAAATGAAGGATTGTTCAGTTTACTGCTCGCTGTGTATATTAAAATTACTGTGTAGTCATACAGGTTGGTAACTGGAATGATATGCGGAGTCTTAAAAAGGGGTTGTGTATGATAATTATATGGGACATTGACGATATTCCGCATGGCCTTTCTCTGAGAGACATGAAGATTGTTTATGTTGGTTAATGTTGTGGTTAATTCCCCAAACCAGATGGCAACAATTGAGATGTGAAGAAAATTGAGAGTTGTATAAAAGGAGTTTAACTTTTACTGGGAGGTCGAAACAAAACTTGTTAAGAATGCTAACGGCTTTCGAAATCTGGCGAATGATACTTACAGTGAGAAAATCCTATGATAGAATTTCCTGAAAAGTTACGCCTAGGGGTTTAGTGCTAGGTACTATCTCAATGATGGAGGGCCCAATAGCAAGGTTGTAGTAGAAAATTATCGACTTATTCCCAGGTTTGAAGAGCATTGCCTTAATTTTGGAAGTGTTCATATTAAGGTAATTGACAGAGCTCATCTGTGAAGCGAGTCAAGAGCACAATTTGCGATTTGCGCGAGCTTTTCCTAATATTGCGCAGAAAACAATAAACAAGTGTCATCGGCATACATAACAAAAGTGAAGTAGACCTCAAACAATTCTCTCTCAGTTTTGTTTTGTTTGAGGCCTACTGCATTAAAGTAAAGGGCGAGGATAGCTGCGTGAGTGCATCGTCAGTGCATTTAGCTGAGAAAGAGTTTTCCTTTTTGTGTCGGGAGCCTGAATTTGTGTACAAATAGTAAGTGTTTTTTTCAATAAACGTTCAGTTGTAAGTTAGCGCTTGGTCCTGTCTCGTCTTCCTCGTGTCCTCGTTTTATAGGCGCTTCACAAGTTAAACATGTACCAACTAGCCCCCCCCCCCTATCCATTTTACCGTGCTCTAAAACATGTAGATATTCGAACTGTGTACAAACTTTACCAAACTTTAGCTACCTTTGCCTCTAAGCCGAAACACGTCCCCCCCCCCCCCCCTGCTAACACCAAGAAGAGCATTGTGTGCAGAATTCCCAGCTAAGATTGCAACTCCTCGTACATTGGTGACACCGGACGCAAGAAGATAACTCGGTTCAAGGAACACCAACATGACGTCAAGACAGAGCTGGTGGACCACACGTAAACTAGAGGACACACTTTCAACTTTGCGGCCGCGACAACCCTGGCGAAGGAAGATAGGTAAGCTGCTTCAGTCATGGTTTATCTGAGGTGATGCGTCAGCGTGCAGTAAGAACCGTGGCCCCCTTCCGGAAGCATACATGGACATTCCCTATAAGTAGGACTGCGTTGACTAAAACATTATCATTTCTGTGTATGTCCTTATGATGCATACCGTGTGGGAAGCGAAACTTTATTGAAGCTGCTTTTCTCTATCATGAGAAGTCGGTGTCCTTATTTCATTCATCACATCTCCCGGTTTTCGGACTATTTTTGCAAATACACGTAAGCAGTCTTAAATCTGTTCGCTTTTTTTATTTCTATCACGCCTACTTTTACGCTTTCCTGTCGATTTCAGGGTTCCAACCAGTGTTGCCGGATTGGGCTATTTATAGCCAAAATTGGGCTAATTCTATAACGGTTAAGAGTTCAGCTTGTTGGTACATACTTGTAAATATATCAGCTTGAACATCCAGAAAGGCGGGCCCTCCTGGCCATTGTAGACGTCACCATCTCAGATAAGGCAAGAAAATTACTTGAACAAGGACCAAAGTTTGCTTTGCCACCTCGGCTGCAACCCATTGACAAGGTGGCCCTTGTCAGAAATATTGCATCCAAGGCTGATGTTGAAAACGCTGCACAGATAATCAACGAGGGAATCGGTTGCATCGCGAGCCAAAGAAGCTCAGCAACACCAGGTATGAGCTTTCGTCCCACAATACAGGAGCTAGTCAGCAAAGATCTTAATTTATGCGTTTCCGACAAAGAAGGCGGATTCGTTGTCCTAGATTCAGCCACATACAAAGAGAAAGCTTCTGCCGCCATGGCAAAGAACTTCATTGACGTGGACGCAAAAAGAAACAAAAAAAGCAAAACAAGCAGTTCTAAAGCTCCTTGATAATAACAACCTGAACAGCCTCTGCACAAAAATGAGACAAACAAAGAAAGGACAACTGCAAGTTTTTTTCTCTGCGAAAACCCACAAAGAGGGCATACCGTTTAGGGCCATTGTGTCGGAAAAAGAAACCTGGCAAATCCATCTGTCGACGTTCCTATCCAATCGCCTATCCTTGATACAATCGGATGATCCATACAAAATCAAGAATTCGGAACAATTAATTACATATCTTCAAGAAAATGGAGCCGGTGTCACATCTGGATTTTCAATAGATATCCAAGACATGTACTATTCGATTCCGCACACAAACCTTATGGCAATTCTCCGCTCTACCATTGAGAAGCAAGGCACCACAGCTTTTCAGAACGCCGCAGGAATAACTGTAGACACATTTTTAGAACTATTAGGCGTATATCTAAACGCTGACTGTGGTAGTATATCAAGACCAACAAATGGTGCAAAAAGCGGAGTATGCATTGGATCTCGGGTGGCGCCGCAGCTATGTGATTTGTACCTGGCGGCATGCGGCAAGATCATCGAAAACAACCTGAAACATACAAGCGTCAAGGCGATTTTCCGTTACGTGGACGACTTCTTGATACTAAGTGCCACGGAGGTAAACGACCAGATAAACGGATCCAGAAATACAGTTCTTAGATGCTTCCAAGAAAGTCGGCCCGACATGGTTTTCACTTATGAATCACCTGTTGACAAAAATATAAAATTTCTAGATCTCACTTTGACTTTCAATCAAGGACACTTGTGCTGGAGGTACGAACCCCGGTCAGCAAAAGGATTTCTGCCGTTCACATCTGGACACTCAAGAACCATCAAGATAACTGTCGCAAACACGGCTCTAATCTCTGCCCTACAGAAATCGTGTGAACATCAAAACGGGCAAAGTTTTGAAAAACAGATGTGCCGCCTACGAGATTCTGGATATCTAACTAGTCTCATGGTACCAGTCTGTGAGAACATCTGCAAATACTTGAAGCATACAAGGCAGGAGAACGGAAACTCAGACAAAACTCGAAGGAAGATCGTGGTTCTACCTTACATTTATGAAATTACGCACAAATTGAAAAAGATTGCAGCAAGAAATGACGTTCAAGTAGTATGCTCCGCGCCCAACAAAGCCTACTCTATGTGCAGTGAAGTGAATTGAGAAGAAAGACAAAATCCTGCAACACGACCCACAGAACGCAGTATCTCCCATGCACAACAGGAGTGCTGTACCACATTCCCCTTTCTTCCGGGAAATGCTACATCGGCCAAACGGGCCGATGTATCAACGACAGAGCCTGCGAGCATGCAGCGTCTCTAAAGGGAACAGCGGCAGGACATCTGGCAGCTCATTGGAGGACATGCCAGTGCAGTGTAGCTTTGAACAGCACCACCATTCTTGCCAGGAACAACAATCCTCATTCACGTGAAATGCTAGAGGCGCTCGCCATCGAGGAGCACGCGAAGGATTGCGTCAGCACCCCATCAATCACCGTACACAAAAAAGAAAGACAATACCTACGAAATCTCACGCCCCAAACAACAACATCACGAGCTTGTGGCGGGTTAGTTTAAAAAACAATAATTTTCTAGGAATTTTGTGTAAATGTTTTGTATATTTTTGTATAAGTGTAGATATCGGGAGTTTGTATAAGTGTAAATATCGGGAGGACTTGGGACTCTAAATGAAGGAGCAAACGCGCAAGGAAGAAGTTTACACTAAAACATCGTTGGTAGTCAGCTGTGTGTCCTATCCTGTCCTTTCTTTCTTTGTGTTCTAGTTTAATTCTAAAGTTCAAGCTGATATATTTACAAATGGGTTAATTCATGTGTATATTGCGGCCATATTTAGTGGTTGGCTATGTGGCTACGTTTGGGCTATTTCTAACGATTGCTTGGCTGTGTAGGAAAGATACCCAAAATCGATTTCAGTTCGCAAAACTTCCAGAAAACCACCGTTTTGAAGGCAATGTATACAGAACAGTTTCCATGTTATATATGGCCTACGGAGGAATTGTGAGTGCTGTACAAACATTTATCCGTACAACCGAAAAATAGTTGTACACAATTTTTAGGTGTGTTTTTAAAGTTACAGGCAAGACTACAAATGGTCTTTTGGGGCAAAGGTGAAGTTTGGTCTTTGCATCATAAGGTGCAGTTCTTACCGTTGTGGTTTTTAATATTTTAGAACCGAAGTTCCCAGTTCGTAAGCGGGTTCACCATGTAGGGCGTAAGTGAAGGCCTTGAATTATTCAAACTGTATGACAAATGTTGGGTGAAATGTGTAACAAAGAAGAGTTCTGTGGCGTCGGTGGTCGGAGTTACGTTCGTGGCTACGTACGGATTTGAAGAAATAAAACAGTAGCTCAGTTTGAGACGCTGCTTTTTCTGGGACCTTTTTCTTCCAATAAGTTTCCCATCCCTATCTTACCCCAGTGTCGGGTAATTTTCAACACGAGGAACATTCACCAGCTCGCCTGTACACTCATTGTATTTTTATGATCCGCCGGACGTGTTTTTTTTTTAGAAGTTACCCAGTGAAATTACGTATGCAAAATGTCACATGCCGATACACTTGAAAATGAACGAACTATGTTGTAATGTCTCAGAAAGTTTCAATAAAAATATTCCAAAGCAGTATTTCTGTTTTTGGCTATCTTGGCTAAGTTCTTTCGGCTTTGTCTATATTTGGGTTATTTCTGTCTGCCGTTTGGCGGTTCGTGGGCCACCCCTTCTGGCAAAACCAAGCACCTCATGTTCCGACTCTTCTGTCTCTTCTAATTGATATAAACTGTGCAATTATATTTCTCATTTCTCCCATGTCTCACAGAAATCCACCTTTAAAGGATTGAGCAAATTCCAATAAATGTGTGGAACGAAACATATAGCATGCCATTTTTAATATTTCATACGTTGTCTAAGTACCATTGGTGTGTTAGCACTGCTTATGTTCAATGCAACGTTTGAAAATGTCAACGGAAGACTGATCTGGGGATACGCAAGAGCACTGCCATGTTGGAACACGAACGGAAAATTTGTCATTAATTTTACTACAGCGATACTTTGTCTAAAAAAAAAGTAGCGCATGAATCTATAATGAATGAAGTGTAATAAGCATATTGCCATGAATGTCAGTATTTTTAAAAAGAAAACTTAAAAAATATTGTTTTTGTTCTGAGCTATTTTGACGATTTCTTTTTTATGACTTTATTTATTTATACAGGGTGTTTTTATAACTGCACCAAATTTTTAAATAAAGGGGGGAAAAGTTTTATGAATGCGGTTTTCACTGCGTGTTTATATGGCTCGGCGGACATTAGATGGGAATATAACCATCACTATTATCAAACTAATTAACTAAAATCTGTTAATTAACTTTTTAATTACTGTAATTAGGATATATGTTTATATTACGAACTTTGAGGCAGTCATATGCCAAGACTGTTCCATTTTGTAGAATTCGCATAAGCAGCTTGTGTACCGCGATATTCGTCCACGAATTTTGCACTTTTATCCGGCCAATGTAGCGAAGTTCGGCTATAGTGGCCACTTTCGTGGGTTTGCCGAATTGAGTGGATAAAAAGTCGGATTAAGTAAAAAATTCGGGGGCAGATATCTTGGAGCACAGGCACATTACGCGAATTCTAACAGAATGGAACAGTCTTGGCATATGACTGCCTCAAAGTTTGTAATATAAACATATATCCTAATTACAGTAATTAAAAAGTTAATTAACGGATTTTGGTTAATTAGTTTGATAATAGTGATGGTTATATTTCCATCTAATGTCCGCCAAGCCATATAAACACGCAGTGAAAACCGCATTCCTAAAACCTTTACCCCCTTTATTTAAAAATTTGGTGCAGTTAAAAAAAAAAAACACCCTGTATATTTTGTTTATTCAATACTGCAACCTTCATTGAGGCTTTAGCAGGGTGGACACTGTGGTAGATCAAAATACACCAATCTTCACGAAAAAGTAAATGACAATGTAAAAACACGCTGCAAACTATGTCCCGATCACCAAGCCGGTTCGCGCAAGTGATTCTGATACACTTATAGAAAACATTTCAAAACGCCGTTCAGTAATTAAAAAAAAAATATACACTTTCATCACACTAACAAAAAGGGAAAATAAATAGGTATAAAAGCAATATTCAGCAGTGCCCTTGGTGACACGATGGCCTGTCAATGGCTACAAAGAGGAAAGAAAGAAAGTAAGAATTTGATCGTCATCGACACACAACACTTCAAAAACCTTTTTTGCTTTATTGTCAGCTCGGGGAGATAAATGTGATGCTTATCTTTTATTCTTAGTCTGCTTTATCAAGTTGTGATAGGAAGGTCGCCAGAGAATCGCTGCCTACAACTTCTGGGCCGAGGCAGTTCCCTTCACGTATTGTCCTAGGAAAGTATGATATGCAAAGACGTCGTTATGGCTGAAATATTCCTTCAATGAACGCCTTGTAACGCGCGGATGGAAAAGTGAAATGTACTCACTTTTATTTATTTTTAGCTGGTTATTTACTAGCAGGAAAACAAATTTAAGTCGCTCCCGTTGACGTCTCAAACTGAGGGTTTTAAGATTGGCAGCTGCCATTCGGGCGGTTGGTGATACCGACCAGCTGTACGAACTGTACACAAATCGTGCTGCCTTTCGGTGAATATGCTCCAGTTTATGTTTCGCTGTTGTAGTGTAAGGGTCCCAGACTATTGCCGCGTACTCAAGGATAGGCCGTACGTACGTTTTAAACGTGAGAAGTCTTACTTCTGAAAATGAACAGTCTCTAAGAAATCGCCTTAAGTATCCCAGTTTCTTAAATGCTTTCTTTGTAATATAGTCTATGTGGTGGTTCCACCTCATGTCGCTTCTAAGTATTTAAATGAATCTGCCTTATTTAGTTGGGTGTCCTGTAAAACGTATGGGTTATCTAGGTTGTTTTTTTTTTCTAGTGATTTTCTAGTGAACTTCATAGTTACCGTCTTTTCAAGGTTCAGTGACATTTGCCAATTCTCACACCATTTAGCGATTTTCGCCAGGGCTGTGGCTAATAGCGCTTGGTCATCGGCGCTACGTAGTTTGTGGAATAGTACGCAGTCGTCCGCAAATAGCTTAATTTGTACCGGAATTTTGAGAAAAATGTCGTTAGCTGCATTCGGGACATTTTCTGCAGCCATTTGGAAACTTTGTTAGCTCCCCTATTTGGCAACACTGCTTCTAGCCGTCTTCAGAATGCCTCGCAAGAAAAAGGACGTCTTCAAGACGCCTCGCAAGAGAACAGCGTTTGGTTAGGAACAGCAGCAAGGTGGGCTCGTTGTCGTATTTCTGCGTAGTCTGCAGTAAAGCACTGAAAAAACAGCCCCGTTTTTTAAAGTTTTTTCGTATTCCCCGTATTTATTAAATAGTCTCCGATTTACCTGAAAATTTCGTAAACACACTAACAATATAAATAATGAAGAGCATGAAACACAAGGACGAACGAGACGATTTATATTTTTATTTACATATATTATCTATATTATCCTTAGTAATATTAACCTTACCAGCACGCTCTCCATTCGAAGCGGGCTTACAAACATCGCTGAATTAGTAACCCAAATATTGAGCCAAATATATATATATATATTTTTTTTTGCGAAGTTATCGATTTTACAATTTTTGCCCTCGCCGTGTTTTTTTAATTGAAATTCTCTACTTGCAACAATGAAAAAGTGACGTCGGGGGAAGTCAGGGGTTCACTTTTTGGACTGTGGACTTTGTCCTCAACTGATTGCAAGCAGTTCCGTGGTGTCAAATAAATAAATTTGAAGCTCGCTTCAGCACCCGCGCATGCAGCAAGAAAGAAATAATCGGCATAGTCTATTTTCAAACTGCTCGCTCGACCTGCAAGCCTGACTTCCCCTGATGACATTTGAATGGTGGTTTTGCCATACTGGTTACTTGCAGATTTAGCAATAACTCTATTCTTCATTTCGCGATATTAAATAACATATCAGAAAGGGCAAAGGCGCGTGATTCCGAAAATATAGTTAGTTGGGATAGTTAAAACAAAAATCGCCGGTGTACCCGTCAAGCTTTTGCTTTTCGAGTGTCAACGGAATTCTAGCACAGGTCCCTACTTTAACGGCCCGCGGGTCGTTCTTAGCTTTCGTCTCACGTTAGCGCAATGGAACCCCCACTGGCGCGTTCCCTTTCACACATCTCGTGATCGTTAGCCGAACCATTCCCGACCAAAACGAGGCGGTTAACTTCCCTAAACGAGCTTCGGGAATCGGCGCATCATTTAGTTTTCGTTCGCCTTCTAAGCTGAAAGCACGGTGGGAGTTTCGAGCTGCAAGAACCAATCAAACTCCTCCCTTTCATCCCCTTAGCCCACTTCTTCCACGCGTGGCTATGAGGCGGGAGCGGGATCACGTGGCCAAAGATGGACGTGTAATTGGGCACAGGGGCACGTAGCTTCCACCTCACTGCCAGCTTGAGGCAGAGGACGGAGTTGTGTAGTCTCCAAGCCCCGCTGAGAACTTCCCTCCGTTAACGAGACCTGAGGTGATGGCTGTCGGCTCGGAAAAAATTGTCTCGTGCGAATGATTTGCGTGTGCCCGTGTGGATTCATGGTTATATTCTCCTGAGTTGACGCGTGGTGCGCGGGCACAATATGACAGGGGGGGTGGGGGGGGGTCATTGTGCACGCCCGTTATAGCGAGAAGGTGGCTTCGCTCGTAAACTCGCTGGGTGGGATAGAAAAAAAAGCGCTATGTCTGTTAGACTTCCGGTTCCTGTAATAAGCGCAGTTCCGGTTTAGCGAGAAAGCCTCGCTTCTCGTAGTAATGCTTTTTTTTCTTTCTTGATGATTTTGTTTTCCTTCTGATTTGTTCTTGTACTTACCTTTAAACGTGTTTGGGACGACGGCTTTTTATTTGCTTTTATTGGGGCGTTCCAAATATTTCGGTTGTTTGAGTTGATGGCGATCACACAGGGTTTGAGACGTTCTTTCTTCCGTTGGGAGGTTTCTCAACGTCTGCTTAATGAGCGATGCCAACTGTCGTTAACCTTCATCGGTACTACAAAGCTGAGAAAACTTGCTGCTGTTCCTTTACTGTTTGCTTTCTTGGTTCGGAACCCGTACAGTTTCTTTCTTCAGAATACCTCGCAGCGTAAAAAGGGAAGGGATGCGAATAGATCACTAAATTATAAAGGTGGGCCAGTTGAATATGCATATTACAAATAACTAGCGCGAAGGTCAAGTACACACTGAGCTTGTTCCGTCAGTGTGTACAGACATTCGCGCTATTTGTTTGTATTAATGCGAATAGATATCAGCATTCGTGTGATGACTCCGATATTTCTTAAGATTTTTTGTTTTTATTTGCTTAAATCAAATTTGGGGATTTTACGTGCTAAGCTAACGAAAGCATCTGGTGCGCCAAGGCGGAGGATTGGGATTAATTTTTACCACCCGAGGATCTTTCGACGTGTGACCGAAATCTCGGTTGCTCGGCGCGCTCTCCGCATTAAGTCTAAGTCACATTGGCGGCACCTCGGCCGGGATTCAAACTCGCCACGTGGACGTTGGGCGTTTGTCACCGCCAAAAAGATTAAATTTCACATCTAAAAAAAAAACAAAAAACAAAAACGCGTACACAATGTTTCGTTTTTTGTGATGACGACACGTTATTTTGTTATTTACTTTCCGCTTAGCATATGAGCCGCTAAACATATAACCACGAAACTAAATGAATTCCTTACGCACCGAAAGAGCAAAAAGAGAATGCCACAAAGTAAGAATAACATCATATTAGAGCAAAGCGACGTCTCAAATAATAATGGGGATGTTTTAAAAACCAACCACCGGGCTCCGTATGTCTGAGAAAAAACAGTATGCCGCGGTCAGACTGCTCGTATACCATACGAAATACGCGATGGTCGCTGCAGATACGACGACAGAATTACCCGTGGAGACGACTGAAGCATGTTCGAAGTAGGCTTGCTTCGTACATCTGCGTGCGTCGAACACGTCTGTAGACAGTGTTTACATGACCCATTTGACGGGACCGTCATCCAAAGAACGCCTCCGGCAGTGTCTCAAGACTGTCTTCGGTACGATGCATTGAGAGTGTGATTGCAGCAAGCGATTCTCGGCGCTAGACAGCCATGGGAACAAATGGACCGAATCGCGACAAGCCGTGAGGTCGCACGTTTGAGACCACCACTCAAAATCAGGGTTGTTCGCGTTACTAAAAAAAAAAACAAAACAGTATTACAATTATCATTATTGTTGGTTAAAAAGTGCTCAGTTAGATTACTTGAGGAGGAAAGTAATTGACTTTCACTTGGAAAAGTACCCGTTACCTTTCCGATAAATTCATGCTTCAAAACGACAGATTTTTCTGCCGTTTTGAACCGTCCGTTATTCATGCGAAAGAATCAACTGTCCCATGGAGCGAACAGAAGTCATCGGCTTTTGAGGCCGCGCCAGACGGCACATAAACTCCTCTGTCCCAGTGGAGCGAAGCCTGTCGTCTGTAGCAGAAATCTGATGGATAGGCTCCCATTGGCTGACACGCGTCATAGGGTTGGATTGGAATCGCCATATTACAAACTTGTTATCTTCTCAATCCACCGATTTCGATAGTTCATATACTTCTCTTTGATGACTTGTGTCCATGGTTTTTTGGTAGGAAACATGTAAAAGAAATATTGACGCCACTAGATAGGGGAGGGAAAAATAGTGACGGATAGGTGTAATTTTAGTACTTCCAAAAGTAATCAGACTACTTTTGTGATTGCCTCCTAATAAATGTAATCAAATAATAGCAAAATTAAACATGTAATTAATGACAAGTAATTCGATTATTGAGTACCGCACCAGTCTGACCTAAATCTCTTTTTTTTTCATTTCGTTTTTTTTTTGTCTTACTTTTCTCGATTGCTCTGGTTACCAGAGTACTCTCCCCCACTAAAATATCTCGTTATTTTCACCTCGGGAAGATGCGCCCCGGAAAGACATGACGCTTTACGATGACTGACGACTTCATGATGACTCCATCCCCTATTCAAAGAGGGACCCCCTGTCCTCCGCTCTAACAACATCGTCACCGACATAAAGCGGGAACGAGCAGAGCCGGGGGCAAAGGCGGAGGGACAGAACACCTTTGATGGTCAGTTAAGCGTCGCTGAATTGCTTTCCGGGCGGGCACAGGGGTCGGGGGGTCTCGCTTCAAATAAGACCTCCCGTCGATCCTTCAATCCCCCCCCCCCTCCCCTCGTCTCCTGTCCCTTCCGCCCTAACCACCGCGGTGACGACTTCTCCGCTCTTTTTTAAAACTTTCGAAGAAGCCCCAGCCCAGCAAACATTGCTGGGGAAGTATTGTCGACAGATAGCGTCAGTTATTATCATCGATATCGCCTTAAAATGTGGAGTCAGTTTCGGATATTGAGGCTCGGACGGTTTTACAATAGGCCAGCCAAAGCGGAGCAGGAAACTTATACAATTTAGGATAACCGATTGCTTTGTGCGTGGGAATGTCTTGAACAAATTTATTCCGGGAGTACTAAAGTGAGAGTCGAGTAGGAGATTCCAGCCGCCGGTAGTGACGAAGAAAATCGTCGATTGCGTTTTTCTTCGTCTTGCTGCGCCACTAAACTCTTAATCATCTTCATCGTCAATAGTGTTTTACTCGCAAAAGCTGTGAAATTATTTACAATCAAACTGAATGACTGAACTACTATATGTATTTACCCAGAATACTTGTCTTATTGAATTAACACCAGTATGAGTAATGCCGAGCTTCAAATTCTTCACGCACTCACACTCATAATATTAACATCATAAAAGAGTTGAACATGATCGTCCTAAGCGTAGCTAGAGATGTGATTATATTAAAATAAGAGTTAAAAGGTAGGTGAGCTGGTGAACAAACATTATTAAGAATTATGGTTGCATTATGTATGCCCTTTTTGTTTCCTCGTCTCAAGCTTTTAAACTCTTAATTGTGATTATATGTTATTTAGAAACCGTAGCGATTGAAAGCACGTCGCCATTTCTACATCACTTTTCCTTACTATTTTATTTATTTATTTATTTACTTACAATACTTAAAGTCCTTTCGGGCTGTCTCAGGAGTGTACTGCAATAGAGCAAACTAAATTAAAGAACCGAACATCAAGATCAATCACCAAAATACAACAATTTTGAGTACAATTTCGGTTAAACAACACTTGAAGTCATCACCACCAAAGAGTACTTGCATGTCTCTACATACAAATCAAATAATACAATTTCAAACTATTTGGAATTGTCAGTCCCAACAAAGAGGTTGCCATCCAAACTATTCCACCCCTCAAAGGTTTGGACTATAAGAAAGAGTAGTTAAAAACATCAAGATTTAGGAAATGCGGCTTGACTCCGAACTGGTTACAAACTCTAGGTGACCTTCTTCGAGGAAGCCTTATATAGTTACTCGCAATGATGTTATAATAACCATTGTGGAGTTGACGGAAAAACTTGTATTTATTGCAATATTGCAATTGCATTTATTGCATTCGCTCTGAAAACCTCAAAGCGCCATTTCAAATGGAAGTCTCGGATGACGTAGAACAGCAAACATTTTAACGAATCCAAAAGTACCCAACCAAGCATATTCTTAGCGCCATTGCCGCAATGTATTATCCTGGTATTACTGCAAACTACCTGCTGCTATAAACCAATATATGAGCGTTACTCGTTAAAATTAATTTTTCGCTAATTTCATTCTACGAACATTGTCTTTTCTGCTTAGATGTCACTTGGGTTCGAGTTAAACAGAATGCAAACAATTTTGAAGTGGAACCGCCACCGGTGTTCTCTTTAGACGGAGCGGAGCGAACGAGTCAATAAGGTAATTTGAAGTTGACGCAAACCAGATGACGATATTATCCGACGAATCTGAGTAGGGGCGTGTTTGCATTCGCCGGTGGTTTGGGGTCTCGTTCTTTTGTTACACCACGACCGTCGAAAACCCGGGCAGGGGGAACGAGACGAGATGCGTGTTTAATAATGCGGTGCGTGCGTTCCTCCGCCGGGGGTCGCCACGTTCCTTCCCGCGTACCTCGCTGCCGACTTTATTTGGGGATGCGCTCAAAGGACGCAATACAAGACTCCGTTGATCTTTTCTTAATCTTCGTTTGTTTATATACGTAAGTGAGCGCTCCTGGAATTTTTGAGATCTTTGCAATGTCAGCTTCCTCCGGCGTCGGGGTTAATTTTTACGCAAGAAACAATCCGTCGACGTGAACTTGATTTGGCGAATAGTACAAGGGCGACCTTCTGAAGTTACATCGGACCTTTTTTGAGTAACCAGCGCCGTCTGGGGAGCTGTCTGCGAACTACAAATAAAGAGCAGCCCAACATGCCTCCGCCCGTCAAAACACATTGGTATCGTGCCGTTGTATCGGTTTTCGGTGCTTTTTATATCCCATACCACCGATACTAAAAACCGAAGCGTCACAATAGACTAAATACGCGTGAAGATAGGTGCTGACAACGTTGCTGTCACCGTTTTCGCAGGGCACCTTCCCGGCGCCCTGCGTAAATGGTGACAACGGTAGTGTACGCATGCGCAGAAGCTTACTGGAAAAAGGTCCATTGGGAACTTGTATGTAATGAAACGACGCATTAATTAAATCGGGAATGCGTGTCTGAGGTTCGTTTCTGCATTTCCATCGCGGTTCCTCTCTCCGGATTCTCTGACGTCGGTTGTTGCCATTTCAGGACTGCTTTTGATGCTTGGCCGGGAGAGGACACTAAACTCACCAGTCGGAGACGCGTTTCAGGAACTCTACCCTGCAGCCAATGGTGTCTTTCCTTCAGCGCCTCTTTGGCACGTAGAACACGGCCATGCTCAGCACGTCACCGCTTCTGCTCAGCTGTCTACTTTTCAATGTCTTCGATCTCGCGAGGCATTCTGAAGACTGCAGCATATCCAGTGAGTTGATCGTCCCTCAGCCTGCGCATGCGCGTTACATGCGAGGAGGACGGCGCGTGTAACCTCACTCTTCCGCGCATGCGTTTCCGTTTCCGTATGACGACCGGGTGTTTTCAAATTTAAAGAAATGCTTCCGGGTTTGATATAATTAATGCGCGTAGTCCGTACAGCATGCGCAGCAAAATTTCGCGAAGCAGAATAAAGCATTGTGAGTTTGTTTTTCACCCGATCTGGTCCCGACCTTGACGGAAGCTGCATCGACGACATTCACTAATGCCTGATGCATTTTGAAGACTCAAGCTTGCAGGTCGTGCTGCAAATAATAAACAAAGACCGTATCTACAGCCAAGGCATGAGATGGAATTTCAAGTGACACACTATGTTGACACTGTACGGACATCCAAATAACAAGTTTAGCCCAAAGTCTGAGGAAACCTCTTTCCGTAAATATAACTAATAAATCACTAATTTTAATTACAAGTTGCTCTGTCTTAAATGTAACAGAACGCCGATACTAATAAGTTTTCTAAAAAAGTAAACTGATTAACTTACTCGATACGTTACAAACTACCTTTACGTTACTTTGCTCGGATTCTTGTTAAATGTCAACTCCGGTCAATCAAGAAATTTCGGTATAATGGCTAATTTTGGTATGATGGTTAATTAATTACTAATATATTCAGACCCCTCCACCCATGCTTTGTTTATAAATAGATTGCTGTACAGTATAATTTTAGAAAGTTATCCCTAAACAAATATTGTGCTGTCATCTGCATAGCATGTCTCATGCTTGCTTTGTCGTCAGGCATGCAATGAGTCGTTGACAGCGAGCACACAAACGCCCCGGATCTTGGCTGCAACTGGCCCCTTGTCGTTTCCTTGCCGGGAAAGGTTCCGCAACCAGGCATCCCAAAGGTTTTCATCAGGTCAGCACCTCGTGATATCGGATATCTGGGTTTCATGCCATACTTGATTTGGAAAACGGCGCGCTATGATTTTTAGTATTGCTCGCCCCGTAATTTCTGAGCAAACCCAGCAACTGTTGAAATGAATCAATTAAACTACCGAAAAATCAGGCTATTTACACAACCGCCGATAAACGCCCGGGAGCGGGAGAAACGCCTTCACTCTGGCAGCGCTCAACCCTTCCGCATGGCTTTGGCTTTCGCGGTTTCGCCGAGATATGCAGCGCCTCCAATGTCTGTCACGGCAGAGAGAAGAACTCCTCTCTCTCACAATCGTTCTTTTAATAGCGGGAGAATTCGGCCGGTCGCTCCAGGGGGAGCAGGGACCGAGCGGCTTCAAACCGTTTTACGAACCGCGCCGCAACTCGGTGCTGTCGCGAGGTACGGAGCAGGGTTCCGTGTTTTCGAATAAATCCGAAAACCTCTAAACATTACTCGCCGGCAAAAGTCTAGTCAATTTGGATTTACCCGAATAAAGGCGAATTCGTAGGTCTCGATGACAAACTGAAAAGCCGTTTAGCAAGACAACCCTAGTGGCGGAGGCCAGCCGAAGCGATTTGCTGCTAGGCCTCGCCTGCCGAGCACGGACTGTCGGAAGTATTGTGGTCGTTGTAGCTGTTCCTGCGAATCCGTAAATCCAGATGCCTTGCCGCGGTGTGCAATTTAAAATACTTCAATCTTTTTACAGCGGAGCTGCTAAGGGCTAGTTTCCCCGGGATCGTGTCTCTCCTCAAATGACCTGATGACACAAAACTCTGGACAGCTACCGCTATCTATGAGTGACGGCGCCAACCAGAAAACCGCCTTGACGGTTGTCTGGTTGCCGCCGTCGCTCATAGATGGCGGAAACTTTTCGAGCCTTTCCACTCTTGATTGCCGACTTGCGGCCGGCCATTAATTCATTCCCATCATAGTACAGCTTCGCTGGTCTTCCTTCTTCACCGGAGTAAAAAAACTGAAAGTTTTTTTTTTTTGCTTGAAGTAGAGACGCACCCCAAAGTAATCTAACGACGCTGTCGGTCATGTTGATCGCAAGAAGGTTTAGTAGGATTCCATCGTAACTATACGTGGAACTTAAAGATTATGTAACTTGGTCAATACAGATTTTCTTTTTTATTATAGTTATTTGGCACCCAACGCAAGGTCAAAAAACGCGTGCGAACCGGACAGACGTCGGACCCCGGACCAGCGATAGCACCCTCCGAATTCCCGTCACATCGGCGGGTGGTCGCGAAAGCGTCCGCGCCCGGCTTTCAGTTCCATCGCCGACGCGTGAACAAAATCGTCCCAGGTTCTGAACAGGCTACGCGACACTTACGTGACATTAAAAAAAAAAAAAGTAATAATAAAGCGGGGTTTGGGAATTTCATATCGGAGTTACGTCGCACATAATGCGCTCAGCCATGGCGTTGGCTCAACAACGGCGATCATTGTGGAAGTTACGAAGGACGCGTTCCTTTAAGCTTCGGCTGGGCGTGAAATCTGTGAACGCGTCGACGACACCCGCTTGTGTGAGAATTGAAGCGAGATTGGGAGAAAAGCGCGACACGTCCTGCCCGTCGCCGAGTCTCTGTTGGAGTGTCGATTTTGTAGTTAATTCAGTGGAGGTCGACAGAAAGCGAAAGGATCGCGAGGAAGCCCCACTGTTAGCCCGTGGGGATGAAGGTCTCTGGTGTTGCGTCCGGAATAACATTTCCAGGTAAAAGAGGCAGACGTTGTGCTTCTTTGCAAGTATATACCGTAATTTTGTGAAGCTTCGACGGCTTGAGGGTGCAGAGCAGTGAAATGAACTGAAAGAAGCCGTTTTGTTATCGCGAAAAAGTGTTTCCGTCATGCGTGTTGGTTCCTCGTAAAAGAAAGTGTCGAGGGATCGAGACGAGCTCAGGCTAACGTTGTGATTGTGGTGTTCTTCATGGTCCGTCTTTTTTTAATCGTTCATGTGTCCATTCGTGGGAGACGAACGTGTGATTCTTAGGGGGAGACTTGTCGGTGTTTGCGGGCCCACGACATTCGTAAAGATATTTTCTTCCTTTAAAGGTAGACCGCAAGCAGAATTTGTTCTGAATACGCGTAAACCTCAATTCCTGAGGGAAATTCAAACCAATATGATGCTAATTTATTTTTTTTTTCACTTTTATTGTTTCGTTTGAGGTTGTGATGTGAAACTAAAATGTCCGACTCTAATATCGAACTCAGACTTCGTTGTTGGATATTCAATCTGTCAGTGGTCTTTTTTTCTTGCAGATGGTGTTCTCTTCTTGCAGGCGGGGTGAATGCAAGCGTCAGTTGTACAGTCAGTCACGGTTCGGGGGTCGATTGGCATACATCAACCCAGACGCATGTACTCATTTTTTAAATTGTTTCGGGTACTAATTTTTATTTATTTACTTATTTCATACCGCCGATCAGTGGATGGTTGAAGCAAAAATGACAACGATTGCAATATATTTTACAATTACAATGCGGAGGGCAAGTTCGTCTGCTTCTTGCGCAGGGGGTAGCGGTGACGTCAGAACGCCGAGCCCTGATTGGCTGATCGCGACCCCCTATCTGAGCGTCGTCTGCTCCTTTGCAACGTCGTCTGCGTCTGTCTTACCTTTCCTGCGACTTTCGAAAGTGCAGAGGCCAGATTCACGAAAGGATCTTACGCCAAAAATGTGCGTAAGACAAAACGTAAGAACAAATTCGTATTCACGAAACGAAATTGTCGTAAGTTTTGCGCAGGTTACGACGGAATCCTACGACATCTCCGAAGCTGTCTTACGCACTTCTTACGATCAAATCAGCATGGCCGACAGCGTCGCTCAGTTACTTGCCCGGGAAATGTTCCAACGGCCACGATTCCACTGACCCCGACCAAGCGAGCGCGGCAGATAGGCCTATAGCAGGCACTCCGACTCAGCGTAGCGGTGCTCCGACGGTCCTTGGCCAAGACCGTCTGCCCACGACCGGCTAGCGTGCTGAATGGAATATGCCCGCGCGACCCTTGTGAACCTTCCCGTATTATACTTTGATCGCTGACCTCAATTTTAGATTAAGAGGTCAATCTCTTCCTCTTGTCATCTCCTTGTTTTCCGAGGCAGCGGTGACTCTCGCCGGTGAAAAAACCGGTGAATCTCCGACAGACGCAGGAAAGGTAAAGCAGACATCGCTTTGACTTGCAGACATAAAGCAGACGACGTTAACTGCGCCAACCCGCCGACGCCGTTAAAGAGTGAGGAGTCTCGCCGCACACGAAAGGAGGGAAAAAGTATTTGGAAGGGAACTTGCGGACACTGACACGCTCACTCTCGGTTCTTAGCAAACAAACCTCGGCGCCTCGGGACACCTCGCCAGTAGGTCCTTTTGTTTCTTTCCTTGATGCGCGTCTGCTGGTTGTTCGACAAAAACAACGTACCGCTCGAGTTATTTCGTCTGCCCCCTCTGAAAGGCGAAGTCGAGCTCGCTCGTAAAGACCTACACTTCCGAAAGTCGCAGGAAAGGTAAGACAGACGCAGACGACGTTGCGAGCAGTCGACGCTCAGATAGGGAGTCGCGATCAGCCAATCAGGGCTCGGCGTTCTGACGTCACCGCTACTTCCTATCTCGTGCGCAGAAGACGAAAATGAGCCCACTTGCGAGGCGTATACGTTTTTCTCCCAAACTTTTCGATCATCTGAGATACCGCCTCCTACATCGGCAAGCAGATGCCCTATATGATATGCCTTAGAACATCGTCCTATTTTTATAGCTCTTTCGCTCTTCGTTAAACCAGGTCGTACTCTTCCAGTTGAACTTGAAAGCGATCAGGTCGTTCGTTTTACTGTAGTTATAAGATAAGATGTGCAGTAGCACCTCCGCCTCCAGCGCGTGCACCCAAACCCCGACGGGAGCAAATGAGCGCCTACTGGAGGCAGAACCTCTCCCGCAGATTGAATGCAACTGGTTACATTGCCGTAAAGGCGGCTTCTACCCTCATACGTGTCCATGTGGAAACAGCAACCTTACGGAAGACCATATCTCTGAAAAGCGGTTCGTCCCGCGTACCAACTGGGCCCAAAAGTCTAACCCAAAAACAATGCTCAGTACGTGTCGCTTGAGCGGGACTGATGGACTCCCAACCAAAAGATTACGTCACAGCAACGTACTGCTTCGTCTACGTCCCTAAGAAAGTGCTGTGCTATTAGCGTCATTCTTCCTGGGATTTCTCAACTGTGGGAGAGGGAACGTTTCAACAAATAACTACGGCTACGATCGCAGGTATGGCAAAAGCCAATAAAACCTTAACTTTTCTGAATAACACCGATAATTTTGCCATGAACATAGTGCTATGGAAGGACAGCCGAGCTTCTATAATACTTTTCATGGCTGGTGGACCAAACTTTGTAATCATGAAAGTATCTTCGGCAAACAATTTTATTTTAATGTCCAAGAACAACTGTACGTTCTTGATGATGACACACCCATGCACACACAAAAACTACAAAGTATACAACAAAACCATTAAAGACAAAGCAAACATCACATGCCCAATTGAAGATAAAAAGGAGGGCTCGAATACGCCACGGCATAAATATTTGTATAAAGGCAAAAAAAAAAAAGAGACAGTTCCGTCATGCGTTGACAATACGATATACTCCGCTTCTCTCTAAGAAGGTGGCATTGACATTCGCGGAACAAATTGAAAATTCATGTCACTGCGGCTAACAAATACGTTTTTACTGTTTTCTTGAACATGCGGATTGTTCGACTTTGCCGTGCTATTTCAAGTATATTGCGCAGTTATTTAGAAGGTCAGATAATTGGTAATTAAGTTTTTAAGTTCCATGACTTGTCCCAAAATTTGGTTGTGTGAAATAGGTGTGTCTGGGAGTATAATCCGCAGGCCTAAAGATGTGTCACGTTACGCGGTGAAAAAAAAAAAAAGTGGAGAAAGGGGAAAGGTGCCAGGTTAGGCGGTAAAAAGTGAAGAGAAAGAAAAGAAGAAGCTTGAGAAGAAGCTTGAGGCACCGTCGAACGAATTCGACGGTGCCCCGAGGAAGCTACATACCTGAGCCGTGATCCGCAGATGCAGACGAACTCGACGGTGTCACGAGGAAGCTGCATACCTCGGTCGTGACCCGTAGGTGCAAGCCGATTCGACTGTGACTCGGATCCGCAACGCCCTGCAAGGATCTAAGGCACCAAGGAGACGAACCTTGGTACCCAGCGGGTGATTTCTGGTCATAACCTGGACCAACTCCAACAGAACTCAGAGATCCGTCGGCAGCGACCACTGGTACTAGGCGACTGGCTCTGTCGAGAAAGCATCATCACTTCTCAACGGACGCTTGTAACGCAGATCACCAGGACCAGCACTTGATGTCATCAGCCTGACGAGGGACGTGAGACTTCAAAGACATTTCTAACTGTATATGTTTAAATACGTAGGCATTAGCCATCTTTTCTACTTACTTAGATCGCTGTTTAATATATATTGATTTATACTGTCGATCGTGCACTCTCCTATTTAACTCAGACGGTTGACCTGAATCACGACAGGAGGTAAGTGACGAAGAAACCCTCATGCTGCTTTATTTGATCGAGAATTACGTTCCCCAGTTTTAAAAGGTGAACATGTTTATTAAATCATAGCTTGGGCTTCTTAAATGAAGGTGCTGTGTGCTCAGCATAGCCTAAATTGTTGATAAATCTTACCGCTTTAGTTGGCAAGGATAATAACTTGTCAATATGCTAGTACTCGTCGTCGTTCCCCAAATCAAGAGACAAATGTCAAGGCGTGAGCATCCAAGAATGCAGTAAAGTTGCAGTTTAATTCAGTATGGCAGTAACTGCCTGAGCTTGTTCAGCATTCCAATCAAACGTAAAATGCCAGATCTAAGGTGACTAATATAGGCAGTACAACTCAAAAATTTTTCGAATGAAACTCCCAGAACTTTGTGCTCCGTAGTGGACTCGATGCCTGAGTTCAAAAAATAAATACGTAGCTTATGTTGCAATACATTGTTCTTTGATCTGAATGTCACATATTTCGTTTTCTTTGTTTTTAACTCTAGCTAATTACACTCGAACCGTGTCATCAGCAAACAAACTAATATTGGGAGTTTGCGGTACTTTAACATAATAATTTAAATATAACAAAAACTAACAGCTGTCCTTGGATGGAACCTTGTGGAATGCCATATCTTATGAAAGAAATGTGCGACTTAAAATCACTGAGAACTGTAGATTGGGTTCTATTCGACAAAAAATTCATAATAAGGTCGCGAGCTATTCCTCTTATACCATACTGTTGTAGTTATTCAATTAGAATGACATGCTTTATACTGTCGAATGCTGCTCGAAAGTGTGGAAACATGACGAGTGTATAAATCCGAGATCTTATATAGCTTAATATTGTACCTTTGATATGCAATAGAGCAGATTCTGTGGATTTCGTAATTTGAAGACCATTATGAGAAGGTGTTATAACATTGATGTAAAATAGATATTTAGATAGCCTCGTGTTATTTGCTTTTTCAGTGACTTTTGAAAATAGCGGCAGTATTGATATGTGTCTATAGTTGTTAAGATCCTTCAGTGTACCACATATATGTATACATAGAACTTGGCTATTTTTATCTTATTAAAAAAGTATGAAGAAAATTACATATGAAGTCGTTGATTGCTTCGATGGGGGCTACATTGATTTCATCATATCCAAAGGCGCTACGTTTTTCAATATGAAAATTATATCCCTCATTTTCAAAGCATTTGTGGGCGTTAAAAAAAGACTTTAGCGATGTTCACATTAATGAAAGTTTTAGAGTGATTATACTCAGTCGTTTAGGGAACACAATCATCTGCGGTAAGAAAATGAGAGTAGAGTTGATAAAAGACGAAGAGACAACGAGACAAGCGCTGTTTTCTTCGTCTTTTGGTCCTCGTCCCCAGTCGCAGCTCTTTTTCAACATGAACTCTTATCAACTTGCCCAGTTACCTGTCCTTATCAATGAGAGTTGAAGTTTTCAGCCAACGACTGGGGTGAATAGATCTGATCTCATCATTCATTCATTCATTCATTCATTCATTCATTTTGAGTGGCCCAGAAACAACATGACGCCTTTTTAGTAGTGCACTTTCCAGGTTAGTATGTAACAGTACAACAAAAACATGAATAGGAAGATAAACTTTAGAACAACACAATATAATCAACAAAATTTCTAAATCCCCGCGCGTCATAAAAAATATTAAGGCTACTATTCGCACCAATCTGTTCACAATGGTTATGAGCTAATAGTAGCCGCGTCAGGGGTGCTGCCTTTTGCAAATCAGAAGGATGAAACATTGACTGCGATCTGCAAGAAATCAGATTAACGCGTAAGTAAGTGCAACTAAGTAATACAGATGAATTCATCATTCCATTCCCGACCTTGTGCAGAAACTTCAAATCATGTCTCATTCTTCTGTTATGCAATGTATCCAGTTTCAAACCTTTGCATATTCTATCATAACTGTAGTAATAGTCTAAATAAAAGTAGTGACTGCAAAGTACACGAATTAATTTTCTTTGAACACGCTCCATGATACATAAATTTGTAACTCCAATAAAATTCCACACCACGGAGGCGCATTCAATACGACTAAGCACGAGTGAGTAAAACAAACGGAAAAAGCAAAGTGAATTCGAAAATTTGCGTGTTACGCTTGTAATGGCCCCCAAGACTTTAAAAGATGCATTTGTTATAGTAGTGATATGGTGATTGAATTTATATAAAGGATCCATATGCACTCCCAAATCTCGAATCCCAGAAACAAGATCAATAGCGTTGTCGTCTACCGTATAAGAAAGGGTCACAGTATGATACGCTTTCTCAAAAATGACATAATTTGTTTCTTCGTCTCATTCAAAACAAGGCCATGCAGAGAATACCACGCCGAAATTAAATTTACATCACGCTGTACACGCTCACAGTCCTTTACCGTATGACGTCAGCAACGTCACAGAAGCTATGCGAAGTATCGAGCCAGTAGAGTCTTCAGCCCCTGCGAAGATGCTGAGGGCGCTCGCCTAATTGCCCTGGCCCATTTTTTGTTTTTTTGCGTCGTCATTTTTGTTGTGTATCAGAAGCGGTGAAGGTGAAAGTCTGTTAAAGTTGTAACGACCGGACTTAATAAAAAAAAAAGAAAATTACGCGACGTGATGAGGCAGCTTTATCAGACGCCGGAATGCACGCAGAAAAGCAAAATAAAGAGAGGGGATATGCCCCGTAGAAGGTCGCTGACAAGAGTGTTTACAACAAATTTGATAGTGAGTGCGCAATAAGTGTTGTGTGTCGGCGTGCTGAGAAAAGTGTGCCGGGGTACCAAAGGTTCGCAATTTCTGCCCAACGTACGAGCAACGATGCAACCAATGGATTGAGGCAATACCCTAATGACTTTCAATGTTTCGTGGTATTCGAATGTATCTGAAGCAGTTTCGGAGCTTTCCTTTATCGCTGCACTTTCATATTGATACCGTGCCCGCATGATCGTGTAGAACTTAACCGCTCCGGTGTTTTCTGTATTCTCAAGGAGGCATAGCATTTGTACAACGAGTTGCGGCTTCCGAAGTTCGTCGGTGAAGGTTTGAAAGGGATTCTCCGAAGCGGTTTTAGACATTTTGTTGCTTTTATCATGCGAGTTACATGCTCAGAATAGTGTGCTTTGTACACCTTGTTTAAATAGTTTAAAAGAAAAAAAACGTTTATGGCGCCAGGTTGACTTTTTATTCCTTGTTCCTACTGTTTCAAAAGCAACGCAATATTTTTTTAGTATGACGTCCGCTACCTTAGAGCAGGACTTTTTGAAGCGTTTTTAGATATTTTGTTGCTTTTAGCAGCTACCTGGTCAGAATAGTGTGCTCTAGTCATCTTGTTTAAATAGTTATAAAAAAAAATGTTCATGCTGCCAGTTTTAATTTTCATTCCTTGTTCCCCATGTTTCAAATGGAACGAATTTTGAGATACTCGTTTTTTCGTCTCTACTAATTTACTTTTGTTGCATAATATTTCTGTTTAAATATTAGAAATGAAATAGTGGTGACATAGATGCAATCAACATATCACACATATATGCATGCCCTGGATATCCGATCGCCCGTGAGCATATCTAGGGGTCATGGGTGGCAGTTTTATTGCGCATTCATATTGCGTATTTGAATCGAAATGGTAAAAAGTGATTGTCTGTTTCCAGTAATCAACTCTTGCGGCTCATTTCGATCCGAAGGAATCAAACCCAACGTTCGATGTCTGCCACAGTAAAACTCTACGTCACAAAATGTCTTCATTTTACGTAACATAGCATCTAGTGAAGAGCTAAAATAGAAGAAAACTAAAATTTACTGAACTTGGTAAAGAAACGTCCTGGAAGTGCTCATTTTTAAGTCTATTTTTCTAGGTATGTGCCCGACACTTCCAGGAACCCTTCCTAATTGAGAAAACCTATTATTGAAATAACAAGAATAGAAAGGAAGGTGTTTCAAATAAAATATTTGTGAGTGCAGACCACTATTTTCTTCAGTTTTATGAAGTTCAATTAAACATTTACTGCAATGGTGCTCTCAAGAATGTTTATCCCGATTGTTTTCACGCGTTGTTAATCAATACGCAAAGCGTAGAAGCCAGTTTGTTTCCTTTAGGCTCTAAATATAAAAACTGCGATTCTATTAATTAGGCTCTCGTCATGTACGAGTAAATGAGAAGCGTACAATCACTTCCACTTGAAGTTGCGGGCCGACTAGCCAGTATGCCGGCACTGCCAAGCCCAGCTTGGTCTGTTGATGATTATGCAATTCATGAAAAAGTGCAAAAGAACTGGACAAGAATAACGGTAATAACCCCTGGAGAAGGGGATCAAGGGGGACAGAGGGTGATTATTATCGTTATTCTTGCTCTGTCACTTTTTCTCGCGCTGGACTAGCTGCCGTGACGTCATCGAGCGGGCGAGCAAGCTTTAATTTCTACAAGGTGTTAGTCGAGGTACTCTTTGTTTTTGTAGGTTTGCTATCTCTGACTAATTCAATCACGTGCAGCAAGAACGCAGGATCGCGTCTGGTGCAGTCACGTAACTTCGCATCTCCCAGCCCTACTCTGGTTAGGTTTACATGAACGCGATCGTAGCGCATCGAATTGAGCAGGGACCATACAGACCCACCCTGTCCCTTTACTTCTTCCTCTTCTACATATCTACTACCAATCATAATAGTCAAATCTCGATTTGATGCGCTGCACTCTCAGAAAAAAGGGTATTTTCTTACAACCCTTATCCCATATCAGACACCCCCCAAATTTCAGTCCCACGTACAGCGCGCTGACGTCGAACCGACGGTACCAACTTTCACGAGCAGTTTCAGTTTTTTCTGTAGCCTTCGACACGTACTTTAGTTCTTCAATGAGTTCTATCGCAGCGTTATCAAGCCCCTCGTAAAAGTTTGGGCCGTCTGTTTGACGTCAGTGTGCTGTACGTCGAATTGAGGTTATGGGGTGCATTATATGGGACAAAAGGGTCTAAGACAGGGGGGGCCAGGCTGACCCGGCCTAAGAGCCGCAAACAAAACCTCGAAACTTCCAAGAGCCGCGGCAGGGGCGGGGGGCGGGGCGGCGGGGGAGGGATGCGACGCGGGGGGGGGGGGGGGGGGTCCCACTTTTGTCCAGAGTAATAAACGAAACTCGAACTACTTTCAATCTATCCGAGTCAAAAGCAGTCCAAGTGTACGTAAGGTAGCAGTAGCACAAAACTGCCAAATCGTAACCTGTCTTTCGATTTAAAACGCATTCCATTTTTCTTTTTGGGGAAGTGCTCGTGTGACCGGGAGGGAGGCGGGGGGGGGGGGGGGGGGGGGTTGGGGAGGGAGCCACGAGCCGCACTTTAACACACGAAGAGCCGCAGTTTGGCCACCCCTAGTCTAAGATGACACCCTTTTTTAGAGTGTACGGTCTCATCCTTGTCAATGCAGCCTAAGATCGTTCCGTGTGTCACGTTGACCCGCGACATCACGTTACGGACCACGAACGCCACGGACAAACACGAAATCTATGCTGACTTTTGTTTGAACACAATTGTGCATTAAACGGCGAGTAGCGCTCTTCAGAAACAGCAGTGTCACCAACACTTCAACCCTGGCACTAATAACAATATTGAAAACTGATACAACTAGAATAACACGAACTGCTTTTACCGGAAAAACTACAGCCACGACAACAACAGCGAAAACAACAACAACAAAACTTACCCGTGAACTGCCTCCTCCCTTATCACGTGAACTGTTTACGACATGTGGGTGGGGCTTTTCATCGGAAACGGAACGGCATCTTAATTGCTCTATTTGGCCAGGGGGCGTACGGGGAATTTTTTGTTTGTTTCTTTGTTTTCTTTTCTTGGTTTGTTTTCACAGGGAGTTTAATAACGACTCAAGCGTGAAATAGAATATGTCACTTTGAGTTTTGGTTGAGAGGAGAGTGTCTCAGAAAGTCGCAGACAGATGACAATTATTGGCTTTACTGTGGAAGATCAAATCACAGGAACAAAATGTTTCAAAATTTTTTATGTTATCTATAGTTTATCAATGACACCCATTATCATTGCTTTAGCAGGAAACGCGTATTTAAATTGTCCGGTTGTTTTCATCAAGACAGGAAATACACTTAGAGTCAGGTTTCTGCAAACTCTGAGTGCATATCTGACATAAAGAAAGGAGTGGGATACGTTTTACCTGAAGATTTAGTTACCCTAAAATTTGCTGTGTAGGCATTTATCTCTCCGACTTATTCGTGACTTTAGGAGGCTTGTGGTTTTTGTCCCGTATATACTTGAACGAAACCTTTAAGTGATGTTGAAAAAAAAAACTAATAGAAGCGTGATTTTATAGTAAGTAAATCAATAAACGTCTCGACTCAAAAAGACAAACGCAATGAAAAAAAAAAAAAAAACTGTCTGCGATCAAGGCGTATAAGGACAATTTTCGACATAAGCCTCCATACGCCGAACGGTTGAGTTTATTTCCAAGAAATTACCCAGTTGGCATTAAAGCTGCGTACGTATATTTATTTAAAATATTTGTACATACAAGCTTACGTGGTTTTCCTCAGAAAAATTTGAGAATTCAAGCATGATTGCGCAAGTTAATCATATATAAGAAGATCCCAATACCGAAGGAAGATCTTTCAACAAATACTACGCGTTTTGAGGTACAGTGTGTCTGTCTGCATTGTCACCTATTTCCTTGGGCTTCAGAATTGCTAACTACCGTTCATCTCCCTTAACATTGTGCAATACGTAAAGACTTGCGTATTTCGCATATGGAAAAAATATTTTGTCTTTTGCAGTTTTATCTCGTAAAGAAATGCCATATATGATCATATCAAGAATTGGGCCAAGAAGGTCATATATGGCCATTTATATAATATTGCTATAAATGACCTCTCTTGCGTAATTCTTGATAGTTCGACCGTCTTTAGAGTATGTGGACATTGTTTGGAACCCCTCAAGAATGGTCAACATCAAAGAACTCGAGGGAGTGCAAAAGTAAGTCTTGCGCAATGTCTATAATGAGTATTGAAGAATGAGTTTCATCACGAAATCGTATCAACGGTCTAAACTTGACCTTCTACCGAGTCGTCACTGGATAACCGTCTAGAGCTTTTATATACCATTGTTAATGACTCAACCCGTACATCATTAAAGAACGACGGGAATAAGTTGGGCTACTTAGCTAAAGGGACCAGGAAAGACAATTTGGAAGTTCTGTTTAATGATTAAAATAGAAGTCATATGTATTGCAGGTAATCTTGACGGCGTTTTAGCCCGATGTTGCGCTTGTGCGCCGCAGAAATTAAATTAACAGATCCCACAAAAATAACACCAAGACCGATAACACCAACGCAATAAACTGCGAAGAAAAAAATAGCTTTTTAGTGACGTGGGTTATGATATAAATTGAGGCTAGTCAGGCGATTGGTCGAAGTGAACGGAGTCCTCTCGAATTCGCTTTCAATCGGGAGTTGCTAAAAAATGCGATTTTTTTTTTAATTGAATGACAACGGAACCTCGTATTTATTTGTCAGAAAGTGTTTTTTTTTAATAAAACTGAAATACTATTTCACTTCGCTAAAGCCTGGAGTGAAATAACCGCGCGCTTTTCACTCGCGAATATTGAGCGAGGAATGACTTGAAAAGCGTGTAGTGTGGCAACATCAGATTGCCTTTTCTTATGAGACAAATGGCGCATCATTGTGCTTTGTCCGTTTGGTCGCGCGATTCTTGGTTCCGCGCGTGAAAAGAGCTGCAGAAACTGTTCGAGGCTGGCGCGCTTCAGATTCAGTACTTTTCCGGGACCATGTTGAAAAGCTTCTGTCAAACCTGGTCTAGCAGGCCGCGATCTTTCCTGCACAGCCTTTCATCCAACGAGACCTTTCTGTGCCACTGGTATACTGAAGTGTTGTGCGCGAAAATGCGGGAACGAGGACATCGATAAATGCCCTTGTGCGAGCCCAAGACTCTGTCGCCTTTACGCCGAGCCTCCTCGAGCAGAACCATTCGTGTTTAATGTCTTCGGTTAGTAAAGCTGATGGCGTCAAACGTCAAACCTGCCATCGGATTCTGTCTCACTTGGTCCGTAAGAGTGCAACACAACAATTATCGCCTTCGTAATGCGATAGCACCGCTCGCAACGCGACTGGCATTAAACGATGTGTGCAAAGGGTAAGGTCCATACACACAGTTGCGTTTGAATGCGTTTGACCGCGTTGCGTCGACAAACGGCCGCGAGTCACAGTGCCATCCTTTCCAGATTTGGGGTTGTGTGGATATTTACAGAGCGTGTAGTTTTTCAGCCATTTCAAAGTTGCGACGAGTCACTCGCTGTAGATGAGCAATTTAGCCAGTGCAGTACACCCATCCGTTGTTCGTGTGAAGTGTGGCAACTAACTCAAGGAGTAGCTTGGCAATCAGTATACGGAGCACCAGTGTCCTGGTAGCGCGCAGTCGCAATGCGGTACAACGCTCTCCAACCACAAAGCGCCGCTACGGCTCACCGCACCGTCTACGCCCATGAGCACTAAAGTCTACCGATTCCGACGGTTCACTGTTGGCGTCGCCTCCCTTTTAAGGGAGGATGATTGGAGGGAAAACCGAACGCTAGTTTCGGTGTCGTTAATTTATTTTTTGTACGAAATAATAAGGTTCGCAAAACTGTATAAAAAAATTGTGCAAATTGCCAGGTCACTAGAGAATCGGAAAACACCCTTTTCTAAAAAAGTTCAAAATCCTCTTCATGGTCCCTTCAAACAAATTGGGTGGGACCAGCTGAACATAAAAAGGAAGAGTAAAGGAGATAAAGGACAGACTGCCGCTGGACTACCAACTATTTTAATAACGAACAACTTCACGTTTTTCTACATGAGGATAAATAGCGCAAAAAAAAAAAAGCAAGGAAGGACGAGGGAGATGGAAAGAGCGCTTTCTTCCTTCCTTCCTTCCATGTTGTTTTGCGCTATTTACACTCATCATGGATAAACTAGCGGCCGCCAGATCATCTTATTTCACATTTTTCTTGTTTTACAAATTTATGTAACGTAATACATCACGTCAGACAAGTCACTAACATGCAAACAGAATTGTCGTAACTTATTGCCGTGCGGCGTGTTTAAAAAAATTTGTTTTTCACGCCTACCATTAACGAATGAAAGAGGCTTTCCTCTAACATTACGCGTTTCTCGTCTTTTCGAGAAATTTTGACAGCGCTTCAGTGTCAAAGTTGAGTCAGTGAAGGTTGTCGCAAAATCTATAATGTGCCCCACTGCAGCACACCTGCCATATCGCTTTATCTACGTAAACTTTTCCAGACAGGATTAAGATTGCTAGGATTGTTGCTCTACGCAACAGGGACACTGTTGATAGCATTAACAAATACGGGCCATGATCTGTCCTTCTAAAGTATTTTAATATTCGCGAAAAACTCGGCCAACTAAATTTCTTAATGAAAAACGTGTATTTGTTAAGGAACAACTCGGATTTCAGAAGAAAACAGATATACAAAAAATGGCCCTGAAAAGTATCGAAGAAAAATTATAAGCAATTTTTAAATCCAACGATTCACTCTTTGATTATTTCTAGATTTTAGAAAAAAGACTTCGACTCTATAGAACACAAAATTTAGTTTTATAAACTCGCATTCTATGGAATTAGAAGCGATACGCTAGATTTTGTTTATAGCTATTTATCGAATCTGACGCGATATAACTGTTTAAATGGCTACCGGTCTAAGCGTTAAAGAATTACCGATGGGATACCGCAAAGATAAATGACAGGACAGTTTTTTAAACATTTATAGTATTAACTTTGTAAAGACTCATCAAGCTCCTGATAATATTTTGTATGCTGACGATACAACCCTGTTATTTTCTGATAAGTATTGTCATAACCTTGAAACTGCGGCTAACTTGTGGTTGGACGAGTAATTTTCCAGGCTCGATTGAAATCGGTTACAGTTGAACGTTAACAAAACTAATATGTAATGTTTAAGCTGCAAAACAAACTGGATGTCTGCGGTACTTTTTTTAAATTACGAAATTGCATGATTGAGCGAGTCCGGGTCTATACATATTTAAGTGTTCTTTTTCAAGAAAACTTATCAAATACACTTCATATAAATAAGGTCATGCGAACATAACTAAAATTGTAGATTTCAAGCAGGCTAATGCTTTAGTTATAATATTTTTGTGAATTCTCACCCTCATTACTGTTTGTATTAGTTTTGGCTTCTACAACTAACACAAATTTATAAATTCTCTTTGTCGTGCAAAAAAAGGAAGAAAAAAGGCAGTACTCTGCATCGGAAACTCTAATCGTGTAGACTTTCAAACTGCTTTGTATTTTTTAAAGCATAATTTGCTTAAAATTAACAGATTGTTTCATTCGTAACTTTCAATTTAAATACGGAATAACGTGGTTAGGAACCAAACAACCTTTTTTTTTTTAATATACCTTCGGAGTAATATTGCAACTAATTTGAGAGGTGGACCCTATACAATTCCATAGTTCAGAACCACATACGGAAAACAAAAAGTAGCATATTTAATAACGCCTTTCTTAATAATTCAGATAGTATAGAAATAATGCAAATCGTGTTTCCTATTATAGTCTCAAAACCCGCGCGAACAGAAATCTTCTGAGGTGTCCGACAATAAATATAGCTTGCCAATTTATTATACATAGCATTGTGTTAAGGTTAGTCAAATTATTTTTAGTGCTGTATAAATATGACGCGTAGTTTTTTTGTGAACGTTATAATAATATTATCATTGTACTCTTGGTAACTGCCAATGCCTTTTTTTAAATATTTATTGTGTTTTGTTTACCACTGATAGCTGACGCAATGTCGTCGCGTCATGCAGAATGCATCTGCCTTTTGCCCTGTTCTATGCGGAGACCATGTGCTCATAAAAAAAAAGAATTACTGTTTAGGTATTGATGGTTATTTTAATTGGTGTATTTTTTATTTCTTGTTGTGTATGCCAAGTGACAGCTGACAGACTGTGTAAATAAAATAAAATATATTTGACATTTCAGCAGGTGATTCCACCACCTTTGTCACAACAGTAATTTTACTTCGTCATTAAGGTTCAAGCTTATATGCTGTCATCGGTCTACGGCACCTAATAAATTAACAAATAAAATAGAATTAATATTTACGAAATTATAATTAATTAATCATTTAATTACCCTGGGGGTCAAAGTACATTACAGAGGAGAGTGGTAAACGGATAAACAAACAAAAGGGCATGAATAAAAACTTATTGTACACCGGAAAACAACAAGAAAGACAGGGTATTTTTGAAAGCAGTTGGGTCAGGTAAGGTAGTCAAATCGAGAGGAAGGTGGTTCCATTCCACAAAAGTGCAATCGATGAATGAATAAAACAAATTCACTCGTGCTGCAAGGCAGGACGCCAACCTTATGTGGATGATTTAATCTACGTGAAATATATGACGGGCTGTTAGTGGTTTTTCACGTAGGGCAGATTGATAACAAAGTTGATGAAAAAGAGACTAGCGAGAATGTTTTCTGCGTAAAGTAAGATTAGGCAAAGGTAGTGATAGCATCATAGAGGTTACACAGAAGTGCGATGATAGAATAAAACGTGCAGGTTTGTTTTGAATCAATCCTAATGCCTAAATGAGGTACTCAATGCAGGGGTCCCAGACGTAGGCTAAATACTCAAGCTTCGATCGAACCAATGATTTTATAAAGAAGGAGCATAAAGGATGAAAAAACAGAACCAAAATGCGTGCAAAATTTTATCTGCATATACATATGCCGGAGCCACGGACAAAAAGGCAATCATTGTGGGCTTGACGATATGACCCCTTGTGCTTGGCAGAGGAAAACGAAGATGCAGAAAGCAATCAAAGTAACATATATAGAGAGTATTCATTAGCTAAACGGTTTACATAACTAATGCCTATTATACAAAAGTTGGTACAGTGATTTACGATGTAAATTGTAAATTTCAATTCTATATATTCAATGTTTCTTGAGTAATGTGGGTAGGTTATAATGAAAGGATTGCAAACTGTAATTTGTACGATAAAAGTTGTAATATTTGTCCCCACAAAAACAATATTACCCTGGATGGCGTGCCAGGCTGAACGGAAGGGTTAAAAACCGTGCTCAAGTGCGCCTGCCAGCCCGCCACCCAAGGTAATGTGATAGTGAGACACCTTCCATTCTTCTGAGCAGCGGGTGCGGCCGGTGGTTATATATCGGGTTAAATTTGAAGCATGCTTCATAAAACCAATCACTTTGGGACATGAAAAATAAAATAACCTAGTCATTTTGTTTTTCAGCTTGGCTGAAATACTTCGTACGCATCGCACACCATCCAAACTGAGCGTAAATCACGCTACAATTTCACCTTTTAACTTTGAATAATAACCTGTAACCAATTCCTTCAATTCCAGGGATTGTTTTCTTGTCGCCGCGTATTTTCTTCCGCCTGGTGGTGCCTGTGGAACGGCGTCTTCTCCGGTCGTCAAATTCGATGATCAGGAATCGGAAATGTATTTTGTCTGCTATTTCTCGTCTGTCCCAGACGGCATTCCTGTTCCGTGCTTGATTGTCCCTTCCCGTATTATGTGTCACGTGACCTTTGGTACACGCCACTCGCGCGCCATCGAGCGAATCTTCCATTCCACTCGAGTGCGGCCCCTTGTTTTCGTTTGCCTTCCGGATGAATCCATAGAGGGCGCTGAGAGGGACAGGCGAGCAGAAGAAGAAATAAGAAAAGTAGAGACAGGCCGTTCCACATTGCGCTGGACCGCAGCAAACGCCGGAAACTCTCCTAGCCAATACAATGCCGTGAAAGTGTCACGTGGTTATGAGCTTCCCGGGGCGTCATTGCGCCTCTCCCGTGATGACGTGGCAGTCGCTCACCCGTGGATTGGTTTAGACGGCTCGTAGCTTTTCCCGCAGTCCATCGCAAGGTGAAACGAGGTGTAGGCACTCGCCAAGAAAATTCCCTCCTCCTCCTCTGCGTTTGCCATTGTTTTCACTGCCGATAGCTACGGTGTCTTTTATATGTTCTTTTGTTTTGTTTTTCCTCTCGGTCCTAGAAGAGTGGTGTGGACAGTGGCGTTCGGGAAATAGCGAAGGATCACCCTCCCTTAATTGGATGTTCGGAGAATGGGATTCGGTGTTTTCTTGCTCTATTCATGCAGCGAATATTATATGTCTGCACCGTGTGCCTTGTACAGCGTTGTCCACACTGCTGGTCAGTTTTAGTCTTTACTTTTTTTTATTTGTTATGTTCCTGCAATTTGTTTTTTGTATATACTTATTACACTGACTCTCTAGTGGCTCGCTTAAGCTGCTAGGGAATCAGTATATAAAAAAACGTCTTCTAAGCTTACCGCTTGTGCTCCGCAAATATTTTCTGAAAAAAAAAATATCAAAGGACCATGATTATTATTGCTATTGTTATTTTTCGGCTGAACTTTCGTAAAACTCGATGGTAGATTGCTTTTTACGTAGAGTAAAAATAAGGAGGCATATATTAAAAATGTGTATAAAAATAAAATATTTAGTTTTGTTTTGTTATTTTTTTAAGTCTACCGTTATGTTATTTTATCGCTTTCTCAAAGAATAATTATGTTTGAGGCCAAAAGGATGTTTATCAAAAGCAACACTTGATAAAAAAACAATATTTATTGCGATAAGACAGAGTACAACACAATGCACCTATTATTGCGTAAGTAGTGTTAAGCGATTATTGAGTGTGTCTACTGATACTTCAAGTTTCAAGTTTATTAACATCAAGAAAGATACAAATGCAAAATAATACATTGTTCAGGATCCATAGCCAATGGCTACTAACAGATGCTTTCAAATACAATATAATGCGAAATGACAATCTATTGCATGCACGGGTAAACAAATTAAGTCTCAACTTATATGACCACTTAGTAAAATCAATGAGTACCACAGGAACATAAAAATACACTAACCATTCTCAATGAAAACAACTCTGTCTAAACTCATTGTCTAATGCGTATAATTATACAGTAAGTATTTAAGCTGAGCTAGTAACAATAAGCTAAAATTGATGACGAAAAATTCTTATAAGCGCGAAACACTAATGACGTCTTGATTTGTTATAAATTTAACGCTTTTGATATTGTATAATTGTGTCGTTTAAAACAAAACATTTCTGGCGTACCATGCCAGAGTAATTACTTGCCTTAACGCATCGCGTTGGTCGGCCATTAAGAAATTAATTTTATTAGTCCTCTATTCAATATTTATTTTATTATCACGTCACATTTTTCTGTTTTAGCTTACTCTGTTTTAATGATTCTAGTGAATGTTGCTTTTTTTTTTTCTGTATATTCTCAGGCATTGTGTATGTTCTCTCCTATCAAATTGATTTATAAAAAAACTGATGGTATTTCATATAAATATTTTTTTTATTTGTTTGTTCATCGAGTTATACTGTTATCGTAGGAGTGGAAACTAAAGTAAAAATGGATATGAGAGAGGCTAGGGATGTTACTACAATGAAAACAGTAAGTAAAACGGAGCAGTAGTTTTATAAAAGCAAGCTCTTCCTCGGATGCCCTATGATAAGATTCTCAAACCCACAGAGCCGACTTGATTCAATTAAAATATCCGTAATATCAATAAACAAAAGCAGACGTAAAACAAGGAAACAAAAAGGTATGTCTTGTCAGTTTGTGAATACGCAAAGATGGTTGTGTGGCCACTTAATAGCCTACTGAATGAGTAGCATATGCAGGAGTTTCAGCGCGCTGCAAACATTTGCGTAGATGACATGACGTAATTAGAATATATTTTATTCTCTAACGCCATAAAAAATTGCCGTAGAAAAAAAATTGGATACATAAATTTCGTATGCAGTTGCAAAGTGTTATAGCGATGTCTAGCGTTCGTGTTTACTTAATTTCTGGTAATCTGATTTATTCACCTTTACAAAGAATATTGTGTATCCCCGAGACAGTGAAAGACCTACTATAGTATTTGTAGCTTTTACCTCAAATCACGTTGAGTTTCTGTGTTGGTGAAGCTCAGTGCTTGTATAATCCTAATAATCATCTTTATCTTGATGTGTCCACAAACAGCACTGAGCCTAAAAAGCGGTACGCCGTCAGGGCAGTAACAATAAAACACGTAAAAAGCAACAACAAAAAAAAACGAGACAATCAAAGTCTTATGTATTCACAAATTAGTTGCTCGATTGCTCGTCGAAAAGTGTTCATGTCACAAAAGGAAAATTAGCGCAGATTGGTACGACTTGTTATATTCGAGTTGCATTCTTGCAAGTGTTGACGTATGGCACAAAACCAACGGATAAAAACGGCATTGAGATCAACTGGGCCAAGCGCGTTGACAGCCTTGTGTAGCAAAACCAGTAAATAGTGTAAACGACGTCTATTAAACAAAAACACAACCTTAGTCTCATAAGTAATCTGTCATAGCTGTAATATCACTTGCACCCAAAACATCTGTCCAAGGTAATTCCCATTTTACTCGTATAATGCATCACTTTCAATGGCGACCAAAATTCCTGACATTGCATTTCTGTTTTAAAATTTTACTTTTTTTAGTAATATATATTTCCCGTTGGCGGAGCTGTCGTTTACCACCTGCAACTACTCGAAAGTTCGCGTACCCTTTCCTCCTCTCTCTCTCCTTCGTTTTAAGAGAATTTAAAAGCTGTCCCCGCCAAAAGAAAGGAAAATCTTCAAGCAAGTGAAAGCAACCCCCCCCCCCCCCACCTCTTTCTGCGCGCTTTCCATCCTGTCACCATGCGTGTATGATGCCACAGGCCTGCGTGAGTGCTTAAGATATACTTCCGCGTCGAAAAGTAATCCGTGACGGAGCGCGGAGGACTCCGCTTGCGTGTGTGCGTGTGGACTTTTAGCTCACAATGCGACAATAAAAAAAGCACGTGCGCCGGGGTCGAGCCGGAGAGTGGGCTGACAGGTACCGTGTGCGGAGTTGAAAGGCGAAATCGGCTCAATGCTGTGGACACCCCCGCCCACCTTTGCAGTGTGCCCCATTGTGCAGCGATACACCGTAGCCATGTGCTATCTGGGGGGGTTGCTGCGCGCTTCGTTTTTTTTTTTTTTCTATAGATTTTCATTACTTTTCTATTTGTTACGCCTTCTATAGATGTTTTTATATTTTATTTTCTGTGGCGGGAGTTTAGAGTTAACTGAAGTGGAAGAGCCTCGCGTCCATGCCTTTGGGGTAACATTGTACGCGTAGCTGGAGCTCATATAAAAAGAATCACATAAAAATAAAATATATGGTGCGAACAAGTTCTGCGAGGTATGCCTGGTATGTCTGGTAATGCGTGTATAATAGTGTCTATTGAGGCGAGCTTGCAGTAGCCCGCTTGTTCATGGCAGTCTCGTTTCTTTTTCTGGAAAAGGGGGTGGGGGGCTATGTAAACTGGTACGAGTTCATATTTGAACTGTATGAGTGCCTGTATCGAATGGGCGAGTTCACGTAACCAGCAGTGTTTTGGGGAAACTGCTTTAATACGACTAGACTCTCGATGAAAGCTAAATAAACAAGAATCTTCATCTAGTCTTTTTCGACACTCAACTTTAAAAATACGCAAAAAAAAAAAAAAACGAACTACGTCACGGGTACAATGAATGTCACAAGAGACATCTCAAAGCTCTACAGCTATTTGTGAGGCGTCGAAATATAACGCACGAAAATAATTGATCACCTTTGACAGACTTCATAACGTCTTCCGGAATTAAGATTATTTTGTGATCGGGAGAAGGATCCGAGAGAGGGGGTCTTTCTCAGAAACCCTTAGACGTGCTTCGATTGTGTCTTAGAAGGCACTTTCAAATGCCAAAATACCTATGGCAACAGAATCCGTGTACCGTTGCTTTCCTAATCCCTCATCAATTAATTCTAAAACGGTGACTCGACTGCAGTTGTGTGCGTTTTGTAGAAGTTTCTTCTTCAGCAGAGAAAGCCAAAAAGCACGTACTGTGCGTGCCATAAAGCAACTCTCAAAACTACGGCGAACGTATGCGCATTTATAAATTTTGTGTGCGAAGTGTCTATTTATTCTGTCTTCACATTTCGTTTTTTTTTTTTTCTGTTCAGCAGTTTCCACCCCCGTTCTAACCGGTTCTAAACTATATGTATTTCATTGGTTAATACGCATCAAATTCTCATAAGATACACTCTGTCAGCAGTCTCTCACACGAACTGGCCCAACCGTGACCACGAAATAATCTTACGTCAAGATTAATTTCTTATTAAAGACAAACTGGCACTGCAGCTTGGAGTAGGCGAACCAAAAGCTCAAGCTTCAGAACCTAGGGATCCTTAGTTACGTCCCCATCCCTGGGTGTCTTTGTGCATCAGCAGATCGTGATGCACGTCAAGGACCCCAGGCTGGCTGTGGTACTCCACTGGTTTAATTTCTCATCTACAGCAGAGGCACCAGACAGCCGCTGGGTAGTAGTTGTAGTAAGCATTAGAGGGGAAGTAGGGAGTGCTGTCTAGCTTCGCGTTGTGCAAACATTCACACGACACAATTTTAACGATAAACGTCCTTCCGCTTACCCATGTCCTACTCTACACGTTGAAGTAGTTGTCGTATTATTAAAAATAAAGAAAGTGAATTAACGTATCTTTAATATCTTCAAATTTTCAATAGAAAGAGTGTTACTTGCGGTTGTCACGTTAATAAAAAGAAAAAGAAAGTTTTTGGGCGTTATTCGTGGGCCGTGCGAAGTAGTTCTTACGAGATTGGGTTATCGGAGGAAGAAATAATGTTTTTGGCGTTTGAAACGTGTACGTCTTCATAAAATAGCATAAAGCTGATGGAATAGGCACCTACATATTAAGGGGGAAACTATAGTAACGCTTCGCCAGGGGCTGAACTTTTTTTACTACGAAGTTGAGGTAAATGCGAGCATAGGCTGCGCACGGGCTAACCCGGCTGTTCCTACAGCTCATTCGTTGGAGTTAGCTAACAATGTTTCGAGGAAAAGAGAGACTAGAGCTTTGCGCTCTCGTCTATGAGCTGTTTTATATATATATATCTTCAGAATGGAATGGTGTTACAACACTACTATCCGTCCTTTTCGGACTGCAGTCCGCAAACCATACATCTTCAGAAGTTGAAATTTTACGCAGCGCGGGCTATCGCAGGTGCGGACTGTGTAGAAAAGTCCTTTTTCTAAGACTTGCATGATGACGACAGCCCAATGGCGTGTGTGGATGACATGATGCTAGTAATAATTTCGAATAATGGAAACTTCTTTTTGGTGCGCTACTAAAGCAGACATGATCTCTCCTGCGTGCAAGAGTTTTTTTTTTTTTTTTTTTATGGTCGGACGTGTTAGGTGTTGAGCAGGCCCTATAATACGGTACTTTTTATCCAGAACTCTTACGCTGAGTGTTCTTTACCGTGCAGGCGTTTAAAATTCCAACTGGAAACGACCTTCTTTTTGGGGGGGTTCAATATTTCACGAATTATGCGAAAGGTGGGTTTCAGAAATGTTTTGCGGGCACGAAACTTCACAATTGAAAGTGGCATGTTGTTAATTCTAGACCATAGGATAATATATATGCGTGATGCATTTTCGCGATAGTTTCCAAGTCGCTAAATTCCAGGAAAGTTAGGTCAGTGTGAAAGTGAAATCGTCTACAGTAGTACTAAAAACATCGGTGTCGTATGTCTTGTGTGTGACAAAATAATGGGTGACCTATTAGGTTATTTTTCGGGCCCCAGGGCTGCCGACCTGGAATCCTCATATAATGAATTCATCAACACGTCTCCTGCAAGCTCTACACGCGCCAACGTCGCGGACGCCTTGTACGGGAGCACATGGTTGCCCGTCGGGGAAGGCGTTCCGCTCACTTACCCTGATCCGCCTAACCTCTCGTGATGCGCCTTTGTACTCTTATGAGATTAGGGGATCCCGTCGGCGGGGGTGGGATGCCCGCGTAGCGCGCTCCACAGCGGAAAGGGGGACGAGACCTTTTTTTAAAGCGTCCAGTCTGTCGGCAGTAATCGCCGCCATTGTTGGCCATTCCGGCGAAAGGACCATGGACCTCAGAGTGGGGCGTTGGACAATAAAATGTTCGTGCAAAAATATTTTCCCGTCGAGTTTTTCGGGAGAAAAAAAGAAAAAGTGATATGACACCCCCGCATGCCAGGTTTTATTTTATGCGTGTTTTTTTTGCGCGTTCTTTTTTTGTGTGTGTGTTTTGGAGGAGAGGTGGGTCAACTCTCGCTTGCGTTGCGGAGTCCTTTTTTATTTTTGCGTGTGTGATCTTGCCTAGCCCGGAGAAAGAAGTCGAGAATGTATCGTTCGACATCGAATGAAATAAGTGGAAAGGAGAAGGAATTGTTCGCCGAGGTCGCGAACTTGCGCTATTATATTCCACTTATTCCTGCGGTATATAACATCCATACCTGCGATATCATATGAAATATATATTTATTTGGTTTTGTAGTTTGACGTCTCTCTATAATATCGTTTTTTTTGTTGTAGTGTTTTTGCTTTCTTTGAGCATAATAGATCGAGGGGAACTTTGTTGTGGTCGTGAGAGGGCAAGGAAATATTAGGCTCAGACTTGTACCCTTTACTTGAAAAATGTAATGGATTACAATTACAAATTACAGAGCCTCAAATGTAATGTATTACTGTTTGAAATTACTTTCGCTGAAGTGTAAGGAATTACTTTACTCGTTACGTTCCATATTACTTTCACGTTACCTTTTATAATAACCTTTATTTCCATTTAAAAAAATAAATGGTAGAACAAAAGGGAAAAACCTTCAACGAGAAGCTTGACTGGCCCTCAGCCCTATCGGCAGCCATTGAACAAACAGTTTTCGTGCAATGAAAACAAAAGAGCAACCATATACAGAAAATTATCCATTAGCAAATGGAATAGCAGAAACGAGACACAGATAGCTCAAATATGTAAAAAGATGCTGCGCAACTCTTTAGGAGATATTGTTTCTAGATTGAAATTTGTTTCCTCCAATGCTGTTTAGAATGACGAAAATAATCGCTGGAGAAAAGGAGCATGGAGACATATAACTAACACAAATTTCCAAACACAGCTAGCGATTATTTTCGTAATTCTTGTTTAGCTCGCTTGCACCTTTCTACTAATTGCATTATAATAATAACCTTAAGAATGCGAGCCTTTCACCCTTCTTGGTGCTATACGGGTGGCAGCTGATAAAACCCGTTTTCTCTACTGACGTCTAACCCCTGGTTAGCTCAGTTGGTAGCGCGCTCCAATGGAACTGGAGAGGTCCCTGGTTCGATACCAGGACCAGGCGGGTTTTTTCGGTCGCGCACCAGTCATTTAGCTGTGTTTGGAGATTTGTGTTTGTGCTATGTCCGCCTTGTTCTCTTTCTCCGGGGATTGTTTTCGTAATTGTTGTCAAGGTCGCTTGCACATTTGTATTAACTGTTTAGAAGCTTGGAAAATAAATACCAAAGTATTGCAGCCCCTTTCAACATTTCATAATTTGTCCTGCATATGGGAACCTTCCAATATTCATTACGGCGAATGAAGTAAACCGTTTTATATTTTTTTCTAAGTGCACGTAAAGCAATAGAAACAATATTGACGTTCTCAAAAATGCTAAGCAACACTACTTTCCATTTATTATACACCCGCATTATAGTAGTTCTTGTAAAGACAAATTATTGTATTTAAGAAAAAGAACGTAGTTTCACTCAGTTTACCTGTAAGGTGCCAAATCAACAAGAGCTGCAACGACACCCGCCATCCCGCTAGCTCACGGCGATCGGAAATGATCCCTGAAATTCTACAGACAAAGCTAGCGGTGCGCATGCTCGGTAGCAGCGTCTACCTTCGCTGGGAGATTAAAAGACACGTCGCCTTCTTGCTCTTTATTTTTCGCACATGTGTATACGCCTTTTACGTTTTTCTAGTCGTTCCAGTGACCGGCCATACAAAAAATTGTGTTTTCTTTTTGGGTATTGTCCTTTTCACGATGTTTTTTTTCTTTTGTTGAGCTTGTTACATTTCTGCTGCTGAATTGGCCGCTTATGTTGCTCCAGTTCCCGTATTATGTCCATAATTTTAGAAAGTAACGAGTAATTAAAGTACTATGTTACCGATATTTCCAGATAAATTATATTACCAATTACTGCCGCGAAAAAAAAGAAAGGTGGCAATTACAAAATTTATTGAAGAAGTAACGGATTACAAGTAAACCGTTACTTGTAACGATTACTTCCTAAGTCCGATTAGGTTTAGTGTGTGGAACAACTTTCGTGTTTTGCGCGGAGTGCATCAGTGCGCTGATATTCTCTGGGTCACTCGAATTGATTGGGAGTCATTTCGTTGTACACTCAATGACACTGGTGGTACCTTTCAGTTTGAGTCGGTATCCACTCTCCTAACTAAGCACACTGTACAGCAGCAAGAACCAGCACACTTGGCATGCCTCGCAAAATTCGAATTACAAAGGTGCATAGCTGAAACACGGCACGCGAATATCGTTTCGAAAGAAGTTCTATGCCTCGTTTAGAGGTGCTGAAATATGAAAGCATATAGCAAAATCGGCGGCCGCGTATTTTTTATGTCCTTGACCAGCCTGTTCGTTGTCTGCTTTCTGGTTTGCGAGTTCACTCCCGGGGGAGTTGCCGAACACCCATACGCTGGGAACGCCACGCCTTGCAGGGACTGGCGACGAGCGAGACATTCGCCATGAGTACTAATTTTAACAAACATATATGAATTCTGATAAAAACCTGGGAGCAAGCTCGCAAACCTGCGTGTGCAGACGAAGAATATTCGGTAGAACATTGAAAACGCACTACAGCCGTTCATGAACTTTTTTTTTTTATATTTCACCAGCTGTGAGTTAAGCTCTTGAAAAAGAAAAGAACAAAAAAAATTGTGAAACGACGTTTGCTTGCCCAATTTCAGGCATCTAAACATCGCGACACTGTTAGCGCGAACACGACATCGGCGCATTTTCGCATTTTACTTCTAAATAGTATTAGCGAGCACAAAATGTTATCGCTTACATTATAGAACTAAATGAGCTCTTTCCGTAGCAACTACGAGGGGCGTTCATAAAGTTCGTGCAGGAATCAAGCTCGAGTAGGAGTTGAGACTTTCTCTACATGTTCGCCACTAAACGTTACCCACTTTTTTCAGCGATGCACCTTATGCCGGAGGCCATTGTTATAGAACTCCTCGTTTTGAGTGTTCAAAAATCGCCCCACTTCAGCAATCACTTGGTCGTCGTCCTTGAAATGCTTTTCTCTTATTTGGCCACACTGGAAGCGTCTGCGCCATTTAACCAAAGTGTCATAAACTGGGGCGTTGTCTGCGAACAGCGCCACCAGCTCGGAATGAATCTCCTTAGCATTGCTTCTTTTCAAATGGAAAAAAAAAAAACCGGATCACTGCATGTGCTTGGCACCGACGGGCGGTGCCATTTTTGTTTCGACTCCCTAGCGGCTTTCCGAGCTACTATAGCATGCGATGTTTATACTGTGCGGAAACTAGAGGGACGCGCGCTCATGCTGATGCCTGTTTTGTTCCATTTTTTCGATTCTGTGTGCCGATAATACGAACTTTATGAACGCCCCTCGTATAACTTGGATGACGTCCCTTGGTTTCAAAGAGAAAAACTAAAAAAACCGGCCATCGACTGTTCGCGCTAACAGTGTCGCGCTCTGTAGGATTAGAATCTAATTTTGTAAGACGTGCCAAGATGTGGCGGTCCATAGGCCGCACCCTGTGCAATTTCTAGTTAAAAGAAAGAACTTTCTTTGTCAATTTATTTAAAAAGAAAGTAGCTGCAAAACGGTGCAACGTCGTAGTCACTTCCCTTAAAGTAATCTTGAACGCACTGAAATGGTGAGAAGGGAAGGGTGGAGCTCCAGGTGTCCCTCCTCTAGCGTGAGCTTCCAAAGTTCGACGACGCTCCGGCGCCAAGTGCATATCGAGCGCGCGCGCGCGCAGTCAAAGCAGGGCGGAAGGTATGGAGCCTGGAACTCGTCTCCTACTACGTGTGTTTACCGCGTCCCAAAAAGTGGTCGCTCGATTTCCGCCTGATGACGTCATAGAAGTGTCATGCTGTCGCCAGTCGCGATCCTGGCGATGTTCCAGCAGCTGTGGTGGATGTGGCAGACGCCTATTTTGCTGCAGGTCGCTCTCCAATGAGAGAGTCCACGGAAGCCTCTACAGCCAGAAGCGACACTCGTGTTCGCTTGTGCTACTCGCCAGCATTTCTACGACCAACCGCCAGGATCGCGACATGCAACAACATAACACTCCGTCTTCTATGAAGTCATTTGTTGCCACTTCGGGACCACTTCTGATGTATGGGCGGCTTAGGATGCTAAACACACCAGTCGGAGACGCGCTCTAGGCACCATACGGAAGGTCTGGAGCACATGCTGGAGGCCGGACGTTCAAAAAAAAAAAAAAAAAAAAAACACCCAGCCGTTCTCACGTTGTCAGTGACTATGCGCCGATAGATAAACTGTCTGAACGTCGAGCCCTGGTTCCTATGAATAGTGAGTGGACCCAAAGGCTCGCCACCTTTGTCTCCACTGTACTCGTCGAACGCGACAGAACACGGGACGCCGGTGTCTGGCGTTTGGTTCTCGCATTCGAACGCGTACGACGAGTGCAGTGGGAACAAAGGCGGCTATACCTTTACGTCTACACGTTAATCTTTCCAGCCAGAGCTCGACGTTCTGTCGTCCCCTCTCGTCTCCTCCTCTCCGTCAAGTTCTGCCCGGATAGGTGTCATACTCACTGATTTCTAAGAATGCAGGTTCGAAGGGACAGGGTTTCCGTTGCTGCCGTCGGGTGGCACCACAGTCAGCAATTGCCCGAAACAAACATATGCGTGACAGAAGAAAAAAATATATGTGGCGAAAAAGTAGTTTTTCTATTTCGTTTTGTGGATTGTTGGCGGAAATTAAACATTTAAGGTGCTTTTCTGCAATCACGTCGAATTTTACTCGATCATGCGCAGATCGAGAGACCTCTGAACTTTTATACATTACCATTTTGTAGCCAACAGCCGAGTGTTGTGAGTGTGTTAGGCACTGCGTTATTGTTAAAAGATAGAAGAGCTGTCAAGAGTCATCCTGGAGTTTCCTTGGGTCTCTAATGTCACTTACGCTTAACAGACGTTAGGTTTTCTTAAGGGTTTTCTAAGGTCTGTCCCCACAGAACGTCATTCCTGCTGCTTTTGCTTTAAGTGTTTTTCTAAAACGTATTTTTCTTCTTATAAGTGTGCTTGTAATGACGCGCATAGTTATTGCAGAATACTTCAAAAAACGTTTAATGAATTGTGTTCCTTGACGACAACCCTTAACAAAGACTTCAAACTTGTCGTGCGTTAATTTGAAGACACCCTGACCACAAGACTTGTTTCAGATTGAGTAATCGCTGAGTTTAAGTGAAGACCGAATTAATGATAGGCGATTTTGTTTTTTGCTTTGCGTGCGGGTGTCTGGTGATCGCACTTCAAAATGTTGTGTGTTGGTCTTTTTACTTGTTCCGCGGGCTAAGAAAAAAAAAAAAAGATTTGAGTAATTTTATTTGTTTTTAATCGAATCAGTTGAGGGTATTGGTATGAATCAATACACTGAAGTCATTCCGCGGGGCGATAAATGCACTCCTATAACGAATACAATTTTTTTTTACACAAAATTTGATTTTGTATTGTTTGCGACTCACAGGCTACGCCTTGCTTTGCACTTACAACATTATTTAACGTATTGTAAATGGCCTGGAAAAAAACAACAAAGGGTTTTTCTTTTTAAATACTTGGGGGACGCTCAAAGAGCCACTGAAAAAAGAAAAGTTTTTTTAAACAGTTTGGTTGGGACATGCGTGTCAAAAAATAAAATTACGCGAAAAAAATAATTTATCAGCAATATTGACGGCGCGAGATTTATTTTAGTTGCGTCTGAATTCTGCGCGCAGAGTCCATGACGTCACGGAATGGTCATACACTCTTTCCACCCGAACGAGATGGTCATACGATCTCTCCACTTCAACAATATGTCCAAGCCGATTCACCTCTCCTTCACCCGCCCGAAATGCCGAGACAGAAACAGAAAACAAGTGAAAAGGAGGTGACTACCAACTAAACCGCATCTCGCACCGTCAATATTGCTCTACATTTTTTTTTTTTTTGCTTAAAACTAATTTTTTGACACGAGTGTCCGAATCAGATTGCTTAAAAAGTTTTTTTTTTCGTTTTAGTGATTTTTTTAAGCTTCGACTTTAAGAGTGGAACGCGATAGCGTTATCTGGCCCCGTTCCCACACCCTTCTGATATAAACCCGCGCTCGTTCCCAAGCCGTGAAATCGTGTGTGCGTGGTCTAGCCGGTAGTGCCGCATGTCACGTGACGTCACACGTGGCTTTGACGTCATGACCCTATCAACCCGCTAAATTCAGTGAAAAAATTTCCGCTAAATTTGGTAGGAAACGTTTCTGCTGAATTTGGCGGAAACTTGTTCCGCTAAATTTGGCCGGAATATTTTCGGCTAAATTTGGCCGGAAAATTTTCCGCTAATTTTGGCAGAAATATTTTCCCTCTAAATTTTGGCGAAAAATTTTCTGCTCAAGTTAGCGGAATATTTTTCTGCTTTACTTAGCGGGTCGATAGGATCATGACATCACAGCCACGTGTGACGACACACGTGGCTGCGAGTGTTGCATCATGGGATTTTTTGGTCCCACCGAAGCCGATGCCGGATTTTCTGCTGACACGAGCTCCTAAACGCTATTGCTTTAACACTAAAGTGTATATGCTTTATGAATGTGGGAAATTGTCTGCATTAAACATATACAGGTTAAAGTAAGCTAAAATAAGAGCAATATATTTTATTATACCTTAATAAAATAGCTCAAACTGAACAAGGACGAGGAGGCACACATGCGACGGGACTTCAGTCGTATGTGCTTCTTGGTCCTTGTTCGGTTTACGCTCTTTTAATAATGTCAAGTATCAACCAACTAGCCCAGTCAAAAGTCCCGTTACAATATATTTATTGTATGTTTCATGCAATAAAAATAATAAAATAAATGGTCGGGAAGTGAATTGCGAAAAAACTGTTTGGAGGTTGCCTTACACTACAGTCTCACCCAGACAGGTAAAAATTTCACAAGAGTAGCTCAAACAATCCAGTCCCTATACGAAACAGTTTTAGAAAGTGAAAATATCGGTGAGTACGACGTAGCTGTGGTCGACGGCATATTTCAACATAAGATGGTTTAATTGACTGGGGTCAACAATCAAACATGTCTGCACAACATAAAACTTCACAATTATTTTGAAAGTGCTGATGATACAAGCATTATTGTTCAGTTTGATATTTCATTCAATTAATTTAAATTGCTATGCAGCAGTCGTAATGTTCAGAGTGAATGGAATAGCTTCAAGGAAGCGATCTCTTATTGCAATAATAAATTTTTCCCGTACAAAATAAAAAAAAAATCAGGAGGAATAACCCCTTGATCACAAGATATATAATAAAACTCAAAGCAGACTGAAGTGGTGCAGAAAAAAGTAAGGCTTTAATTTCAATGCGCGAAAACTCAGTAAACAGCTTAGAAACATGATGAAAGCATCAAAACAACTTTTCAGTGAAACTTCACAATTTCCTTATAAGCGATCAGAAAAGATTTCAGTGAAGCCTCACAATTCCTTACAAGCGATAGGAAAATATAAAATCTAATAATCATTCTAAGTGGAAGAGTAGTTACAAACAAAACATTAATAGCAGACGGCTTCAACTTGTTTTTCAGTCAGTGTTGACACGCGAGGTACCCCATAATAACAACGACGTTGATTGTGACTGGAGAAACAGCCGGGACAGATCGGTTGTTTGTGTGTGCGTGTGTGTGTGTGGGGGGGGGGGGGGGGGGGGGCGGTCGTCCTTTTGCAGGGGTTGAAAGTAACTAAATAATGAATCTTTCCAAAATTGTTAGATCTCATAAAAAAACAAAAAAAACTTTTGTTTTAGACAAAATGCCTACCGCCTTTCTGATGAGATACTCTGAATGAGCTTCATTTTATCTGTACTACATAATTGTAAAGTCATTGGAGATATCGCGTCTTCTCTCTGATTGGCAGTGTGCACGAGTGTTATAAGTTTTTAAATCTGAAGACAAATTAAACATTAAACATTGTAGACCAATTTTTTTTTTGCATTCGTTGCGTACAAATATATGGAACACCACATCTTATCAAAACATATATTATACCACTTTCAACCTAATAAGTTGCCTAACCTTAGACAACATGGGTTCCGGTCAGGTTTGCCAACGATCACTCAAATGGTTTGAGTGATGAGATAACATCTGCCCTAAATGAAAAACAAAAAGGTTGGTGTTATGTGCATATATTTTTTGAAAGAAGTTTATAGTGCGCCACTTAGAAAACTACTCTTAAAATTAAAATATGTTTAACTACATCAAATGACTATTAAATGGATTGAATCTTATTTGACTAATCGAAGCCAAAGTCTCAAAGGTAGTGGTCAAGTTTCCAACCCTCTTTAAGTTTATTCAGGAGTACCCAAAAAAAAAAAACTGTTTTTAGGACCACTACTTTTCTTTAATGTGCATAATGAGAAAAGTTTCCAGCCCCCCACCAGAAATTCACGTCAGAATGTTCGCGTACGATTGCATTATTTACTCAACAGTAAGCTTTCCGGGACAACAAACATCATCAAATAGGTATCTTGTCGATATAAAGAAATGACGGGACATGAAATATGAAAAAAAAAGTCTGTAGATGCCCACATCACTAAGAAACGTAGTATAAGTTCCCCTCCAGTACTGAACTGGTGACGCAGAACTGGGCCGATTGAAAGACTTAAGAACATCACAATTACTTTCTCAAAAGATTTGACGTGGAGTAAACACATGGACACAGTCTGTCCAAGGTGTAAGAAACTCGGTTTCCCAAGGCGCAAACTAAGTCAAGCAACCAAATAAGTTTAAACTTTTGCATGAAAAGCACCCATAACGCACATCTTAGAGTATAGTAGTGTTATGTGGGACCCTTATAATAAAAAGGCATTGGTAAATTGGAAAATGTGCGAAAACAGTCTGCCTGCCTTTATTCACACCAACCACGGGAGGATGGCATTTTCAACAAATACGCTCCATTCAAGCAATGCACAACTATTGGAGAAAAGCAGAGAAATCACACGATTAAAATTACATTTTTTATTACTATTAACGGCGAGCTTGGCTTGAGCCCAAATACATACATTTCACCAGCAAGTAGAAAACGTTCAGGCAGACTAAACCACTCCAAAACAGTCCCAACATTCAATAGCCGTACAGACAGCTTCAAGCAATCGTTTTTTGTAAAAAGGATTGAGGTTTGGATCCTGCTACCAAACGAAATTGAGAATATGCGGAGGGCAAGTTCGTCTGCTTCTCGCGCAGGGGGTACCGGTGACGTCAGAACGCCGTGCCCTGATTGGCTGATCGCGGCCCCCCTATCTGAGCGTCGTCTGCTCCATTGCAACGTCGTCTGCGTCTGTCTTACCTTTCCTGCGACTTTCGGAAGTGCAGAGGCCAGATTCACAAAACCATGTTACGCCGAAAGAGTGCGTAAGACAAAACGTGAGAACAAATTCGTATTCACGAAACGAAATTATCGTAAGTTTTGCGCAGGTTACGACGGAATCCTACGACGATCAACTCAGCATGGCCGACAACGTCGCTCAGTTACTTGGTCGCGACGACCAACGGACGTTTATTTTTGTACGTGCTCTTCTCACGCGTCACGACTACAAGCAGCAAGAAAAAAAGTAAAAAGTACTTGAAATAAACCACGACGAACAAGAACGCTGGATCCACAAACACCCGGGAAATGCTCCAACGGCCACGATTCCACTGACCCCGTCCAAGCGAGCTCGGCAGATAGGCCTAGCAGCGGCGCAGCGGTGCTCCGACGGTCCTTGGCCAAGACCGTCTGCCCACGACCGGCTGGCGTGCTGAATGGAATATGCCCGCGCGACCCCTGTGAACCCTTCCCGTATTATACTTTGATCGCCGACCTCAATTTTAGATTAAGAGGTCAATCTCTTCCTCTTGTCATCTCCTTGTTTTCCGAGCGGTGACTCTCGCCGGTGAAAAAGCGGCGAATCTCCGACAGACGCAGGAAAGGTAAAGCAGGAATGGACACAGTCTGTCCAAGGTGTAAGAAACTCGGTTTCCCAAGGCGCAAACTAAGTCAAGCAACCAAATAAGTTTAAACTTTTGCATGAAAAGCACCCATAACGCACATCTTAGAGTATAGTAGTGTTATGTGGGACCCTTATAATAAAAAGGCATTGGTAAATTGGAAAATGTGCGAAAACAGTCTGCCTGCCTTTATTCACACCAACCACGGGAGGATGGCATTTTCAACAAATACGCTCCATTCAAGCAATGCACAACTATTGGAGAAAAGCAGAGAAATCACACGATTAAAATTACATTTTTTATTACTATTAACGGCGAGCTTGGCTTGAGCCCAAATACATACATTTCACCAGCAAGTAGAAAACGTTCAGGCAGACTAAACCACTCCAAAACAGTCCCAACATTCAATAGCCGTACAGACAGCTTCAAGCAATCGTTTTTTGTAAAAAGGATTGAGGTTTGGATCCTGCTACCAAACGAAATTGAGAATATGCGGAGGGCAAGTTCGTCTGCTTCTCGCGCAGGGGGTACCGGTGACGTCAGAACGCCGTGCCCTGATTGGCTGATCGCGGCCCCCCTATCTGAGCGTCGTCTGCTCCATTGCAACGTCGTCTGCGTCTGTCTTACCTTTCCTGCGACTTTCGGAAGTGCAGAGGCCAGATTCACAAAACCATGTTACGCCGAAAGAGTGCGTAAGACAAAACGTGAGAACAAATTCGTATTCACGAAACGAAATTATCGTAAGTTTTGCGCAGGTTACGACGGAATCCTACGACGATCAACTCAGCATGGCCGACAACGTCGCTCAGTTACTTGGTCGCGACGACCAACGGACGTTTATTTTTGTACGTGCTCTTCTCACGCGTCACGACTACAAGCAGCAAGAAAAAAAGTAAAAAGTACTTGAAATAAACCACGACGAACAAGAACGCTGGATCCACAAACACCCGGGAAATGCTCCAACGGCCACGATTCCACTGACCCCGTCCAAGCGAGCTCGGCAGATAGGCCTAGCAGCGGCGCAGCGGTGCTCCGACGGTCCTTGGCCAAGACCGTCTGCCCACGACCGGCTGGCGTGCTGAATGGAATATGCCCGCGCGACCCCTGTGAACCCTTCCCGTATTATACTTTGATCGCCGACCTCAATTTTAGATTAAGAGGTCAATCTCTTCCTCTTGTCATCTCCTTGTTTTCCGAGCGGTGACTCTCGCCGGTGAAAAAGCGGCGAATCTCCGACAGACGCAGGAAAGGTAAAGCAGCACTCGCTTTGACTAGCAGACGTAAAACCGACGACGTTAACTGCGCCAACCCGCCGACGCCGTTAAAGAGTGAGGAGTCTCGCCGCACACGAAAGGAGGGAAAATGTATTTGGAAGGGAACTTGCGGACACTCTCGGTTCTTCTTAGCAGACAAACCTCGGCGCCTCGGGACACCTCGCCAGCGAGTCCCTTGATTTCCCTCCTTGATGCGCGTCTGCTAGTTGTTCGACAAAAACAACGTACCGCTCGAGTTATTTCGTCTCCCCTCTCTGAAAGGCGATGTCGAGCTCGCTCGTAAAGAACTGTACTTCCGTAAGACAGACGCAGACGACGTTGCGAGCAGACGACGTTGCAAAGGAGCAGACGACGCTCAGATAGGGGGGTCGCGATCAGCCAATCAGGGCTCGGCGTTTTGACGTCACCGCTACCTCCTTTCTCATGCGCAGAAGACGAAAATGAGCCCACTTGCGAGGCGTATAGACACTGTATCATCCTTTGAACGTTCCATCACTCAGCTGTTAACCTAATGGTTTTACAAACTTGTACTGATCGTAAATGTATGTTTTTTTTTTTACTGTTCCCTGGATTGTATTGTGTTTTTTTGTAACTTGCACCCTCCTTGTAATGTGCCCAGAAGAATGGGCTGGCAGTATTTTCAATATAAATATATAATAAAAGCTTGTATTTCTTGGAAATCCGTGCTTTCTTGGAATCTTTAAATTAGAGGAGAGATCTCTTCCACACCATATTTCGAGACACATTTTTAGTTTTGTTTTATAAAATGTATTAAAGTGTAATACCCGATGACGTGTACATATTGGAGAAAAATCAAACCTTCTTAACATTTCAGCTTTGAAGGTTCTGTAAGACTTTATCGTTTACTTTTTGTCCCCTGTGCGGATGGGAACGGAAAGTATTTTTGCATCTCCTCTTTATTTATTATGGTGTACCCTCGTCATATGAAGACAAGCTCTCTCATCATGCACCGACGTTAAAAGGACGCCGCCTGCCAACTTACCTATAGTATTAAAGGAGAGAGGGAAATAGGGGGAAAGAGAAAGTCGCTCTAGAAACGTCTCAAGCAGGGAAAATTGGGTAGAAGAGATAACTTCTTTTTTACTCCTCCAACATTTTTCTGTTTAAAGTCGTCTTTCATGTCTATATATCTGCCCATAGGTTATTGCCGTTTTATTCAATTTGAAACTGCCGAGTTTGTAATTTTTTGTGTAAAACAATCTATCTCGGTGGCTTACTTACGTTTTTGTTTTCATTTCGTTTTTTTTATTATCTTTTATGATTTTGACGCGTGCGTAACAAAAATGTACTGATTTCGCACAAAACAAGAGTCTGGCAAATACCGACGCACCGTCGAGCCGGGCTTTCATAGATTCGGCACAAACTCATGCGCGCGAGTACACATCGTATTCCGATTTTTCCTTCTCCTTTTTCCCACGAGAGACTCTTTGATTTCGACCCGGATTCGGTGAGCTATTCCCCAATTTTCCCGAATTCTGGAAATTGGGCCCAGTCGCCCGAAAGATTCCCGCGTTCCCACACGTGACAACCATGAAGGGAAGAGGCCCTTTGAAGGGCGACACTGCGAATGACGAAATGTGAGAATCCGCCACCGTCGAAAATCAACCGAAAAAAAAAATGGTTCGGATATTTTCTTAGGGAAGCGCATGTTCGACGTTCTTAAAACAGAATGCTTTAGTCGGCTGGCTTTTAAATCTAAAACGTAACAAATATTTCATTTAAAAAAACGATAATACGGCTTCTTGATAATTTAGCAGTTTGTTGCGCAGCGCTCTTTGGTCATACCTGATTAAATCGTCGTACGACAGGTGATACCGACATTGTGACGCGTGACGTGACGACGCTTTTACGTGATTATGCCACACGTCGTGTCACGAGGTTGCGTCACGTGGCCACCCTTCGCTATATTTAGCAGAAAGATTGCGTACCTGTTTAGTCTTTTTTTATTCATTTAGCGATGTTTTAATGATATACATGCGGAGCACAGCACCGACAATATTTTGTGCGTTTTGTGCATATAGGAGGTTTCAAAGATGAGGAGATTTTCTGTAATACATCAAAGGAGGTACGGTGATAAAAGTCCTAACTTTTAAGATATTTTCATATGAATCTTTTTCTATAGCAATATGGGTCGTACGGGTGCATATGGCGTTTTTTTACAGTAGAGATACGAGGTTTTAATTTTCTTATATTTATCGCTGTTGAGAGTGGACAATTTGCCACCCACTTTCATAACAAAATGTCCGTGATTTAACGTGCAGGGCGTTCTCGAGCTCTATTGGTCCGTAAAAACACTCTTATAAGTAAACCAATAAACGGAGTGAAACAAAGCTTTCCACTAAGGTGTCTTTAGATGGTGCATTTATGATACTTAAAATATGTGAGTGTAGGTCTAAAAAAAATATTGAAGCCAAAAAATATTTCTTTATGCACAGGGGAGAAACCGCAAAAACCGTCGGGTTGACGCCGATACTCGACAGATAGCACAACATAACGTAAAAACGTGACGGCTTCTGTGAGAAGAATACCCGAAATCAAATCCAGCAGATCAGGGCGTATGTGGTGCATCTGTTAGTAGCAGCGTCGGCGAGGTTTTTGATGTTTTAAGGCGAGAGCATTATATGTCCAATTACGGGAAAAAGGCGGCGTCGGCATTGTGCCCGAAAGATGGTCCCAAAAATGCGCCATCAAGCACGCACCACTCAGGGTCAAAGAGGACGCGCCTCAGATAGAAAACACAAGGAAAAGCGCAGGAACGCGGATGCATCGTCACGGAAGCCGTGGAGCCGGCGGGAGCGCCGCGCCTGCGCAGTGGTGGAGCTTGATGTCACCGCGCGCTGCCTTTGGCGCGTCAGTTGCGTTCCGGACTTCATATGTGCTCGTTGTGTGCTTCGTGCGATGGACTGTGAGGCGATCGGGATCTTCGGCCTCGACACTGCAGCAGCGTCTACATCTACGGACATTCCGCAGGTAAACGCTGCCACCCACGTAGATACGCCACAGCCGAGGGAGCAGGCCGATAAATACGCAAACACACGCACCAAATACAATACCGGCAGAAACAACTTTAATACATGTAGAAAAATTACTCGAAACCACTTCACCCGCGGAACTATAATGCTTTCCCATTCCTACACGTAAGCAGTCTTAAGTGTCTTCGGTGAGTTTTTTTCTCGTTGTGCATAGGAAAACTTGTTTTTTGAAGTTTCAATTTTTTCCCTATGACCTACAATCATAAAATATTTGTGTCATACATGCACCACCTATAGACAACTTTAAAAAAAAGTTCCGCTGCAGTCTGTTTATTGACTTATTCGTAGTAATTACCCGAAGAGCGCTTGAAAACACCCTGTACATAAAGGGGTATTCACACGGGGGATTATTTTATGGAAGGGATGTGCGTGACGTGAGTGATCGGTGGACCCAGGGGGACTCCCTCCCCGATTCCAGCATTCAGACTAAGGAGGGCAGCCGAGAGTGATGGCAGTTAACAGACGCATTTAGAGGTCGCAATCTCCACAAAAGGGCTCAGTGCGCGCTGACGAGAGTAGAAAAATGGAGGCGTACATGAGTCTGTTTCTTTTTCTTCCTATTTCAGGAGTTTCGCTATTTCAAACCACAGTCTCAGGTTTCAATCGTCATGTATAACTTACACCAGCTCGCTTGCACATTAACCGTTTTTCATTGAGACGGCAATGCGCGAATATGGCAGCAGCGCTCTTAGATGCGCAAGACGACCAAGTGCTTCCTGCTAAAAGAAGGATGCTTCTTGAGTAGGTCAACTTCAACTTTAACTTTATTGTTTCTCTCCAGGGGAGACGGGAAGGAAGAAAAAAAAAAGCAGACTGTTGTCGCTTGATAGAGTATCTCCTCCCCCCCAGCAAGGAGATAAACTATTTTCAAACTAGGGACCCGTAGAACAAGGTTTACATAGGATCAAAACACACAACATATAAAAAAAATGCAACAACGTTGTTCCAAGTACGTCGTTGTTGCAAATGCAACAACGACGTACCTGGTATCAGAAACCAGTTTTATGTTTTTTTTTTGTTTTTTTTTTTTAATGGTTGATGGTTTGAGGACGTCATCGATGAACATCGATGATGACTACTCCGGGTGCCTCGGAGGACGTGCGCAACAGCGCGAGCTACAAGTTAAGCGATCCCGATGCCAGCGCCGGTATCTGACTGAGCGAAATCTGTAAAGTTGCATGACACGGAAGCAAAATACCGCGAATTGCAGATATCCCACGCCAAGGCGTGGAGAGTTCGACCAGGCCGAGCAAAAGCTCCCTCATCCCCCAGGAATGTCAACGTCAGCGCTGGTCCGCGCAAAAAGCGTGAGGTTGTTACCACGTAATGACCATCCTAGTGGAGCAAAGGGGAGGGATTTCACCCCCTGTGTGAATACCCCTTAAATGACCCTATGCATGTTGGCAAGCACGGCACCCCGACTGGTGCCCCATGCGTGCAAGCAAGTGCAGCGTGCGCGTGAAGGTAACTTTGTACATAACCTCCTATATGCTGGCAAAGCCTGGCAGATCGCCACGAGGAGCGGCCGCCGAAATGGAAAAGGTGGAGCTGCAGACAACGGATAAGAGGAGAGCCACGTGACTGGCGCCCCGCTGCGGCGAGACGCCGAAACACGCGTTTCCCGAGTGAACATGTGTGTTTCGGGTCCTCGCCGCTGCAAAAGCAGTGCGCTGACGTCCAGGTATCCCGAGAAACGGCTTTTCGATTCTCTGTGCTACCAGATCCTCGCGCTCCAAATCTGCGACCGGGCACTCTATGGCTGCGTCGTAGAGTTGCCAGGCTTTGTGAGTATAGAGGAGGCTTTGCTTCGGCAGGCTTGCAATTGTACGTGCTTCCTTACACGAACAGGAACATGGCGGAGGCCAGGTGCCCCGTCTTTATGCCTGCTTGCAATTGCTTATAGCTAATGCCCCGCGTTCTTGCTATTATCCCGAAAACACACACAAAAACCCGAGACGGTTTTACGGAAGTCGGTGAAAACCGAAAAACTTCAAATTTGAGCCAGCCTAGAAAAAGGAAAACCCAATCTCCATGCAAGCAATCTTTCTTGACGCGGTTAGAGACTGAGGGAGAAAGGAGGAAACGAGAGAGTACCAGGACAGGAGAGTACCGAGCTCTGATTGGAATGATTAGTGGGTACACGCAAAGGCCTTTCCCTCTACCCGTTCCAACTGTGAGCAGAGGAAAAGGCAGCTACCTTTGCGTCTACGCTCTAATCATTCCAATCGGAGCTCGGTGCTCTACTGTCCCGAAACTCTCTCGTTTCCTCCTCTCTCTCAGTCTCTGTCCGTATTGGCGTGATTCCGTAGAACGCACCTTGCCAGCATCCGTGACTTTCAATGCTTTAGTGGAGTTCGGTTATAAAAATATTTACGAAAACTTGGACTTACACCTAAACTAAAACCCGACATTTTTTTTTTTTTTTTTTTTACTTCGAACGCATGTTTTGGCTCGAGGAAGGGAATTCCGAAAAAAAAATGAAGCGTCATGAACCAGGTGTAACGTTAAAGACAGACGTACCTTCACGAAAACCTGTAACGTTACGGTGAGATTTCACATCCCGGAAAAATGCCACGTCGCGGATAGAACGTGCATTTTTTCCCCGCTAAATTTAACGAGAAAGTTCCCCACGTTCCAGCTCACATTACGTGACCACGTCACGTCTCGTCATTGACACCATGACACACGTGATGTATCCTACATTCGCAGAAGTTGGGCAAGAGCCTAGTCATTTTTCTGTTCTTATCTTCATACTCCGCCGGCGGGCGAGAGGTGAATGCGCGCATAATTCAGAGAGTTTCAGAATACCGTAAAAAGCTTGGCGTGCGCGAAGAAATGGCGTCGTCGCTATTCGCCAATCGAAAGTACAGTTTGGGCTCGGAGCATGCGAAGTGGTGACGTTCTTTATTTTTTTTTTTTTTTGTTTTCGCGTACTTTGTTTTAAAGCTCGCTATTCTTCGAGAAAAATTGCCCTTCCCGTTTCGTTTTCGCGACTGCTCTCTTGAAGCTCAGAGCATGCGCGCGCACAAGATATCGAGATTTGGCTCCCGGCAGTCGACGAAGCAGCGGTATGCAAATGAACCTTCCGTGCACACATCCCTTTTCGACGGCCTCGACAGTCTCCACGCATATGAAATGAGGTGCCAGGTCAGACGACGCGCAAATTATGTTCCCACCTCGTCCGCGCCGACGGTTATTTATTAGCGTTATTGTGTTATTCTAGCAGCGGAGAATGGGCCGTCTATGCTTAGTTTCAGGGGTAGTGGAGAAAGGGTTAGGGTCGTATCGCCTTATTATGGGTCGGTTAAGAAATAATACTTGTTTTTTTTTTTTTTACTTTTTTGTTAGCTGAACTTGTCTGCTTTCCCCCGGTGCATGACTCAATTATGTTTGTTTGTTTGTTTGTTTTTTTTTTGGGGGGGGGGGGGCTGGTTACCTTTTTTTTTTTTTACTGTGTTTGACTTGCGATTAGCTCTTCCTCGGAGAGATCGCTTTATTAATTGAATATTGAATCGAATTTAATTCTGACCATACATCTATGACTATTGACAATTTAAGAGACGCAGGGTGTGGCTTATCGTTCTTCAGCCTTTTCGTTGGCTTATGACGCAACCTGATAGGCTGTGAACATGAAGCGATAATAGAAAGCTATGGACCTGCCGCACCTCGCGTTCATTCAGCTGTCAGTGACTCGAGATTAAATCGCAATAGCTGCAGTGAACCGAACTGTTCCAGGAATGTCAGCGAAACTTCCATTTGACATCGTACACTCTAAAAAAAGCCCTTGCGTCTTCTTTCCCGCACAACACTCGGAGAGCCATTCACCGCAACTTACGGAGACAGCTCAGTCAACGACGATGCCGAAACATATGTTTAGACCAAAAAAACGCAGTCTGAGTTGTGACATTAAGCAATGCAAAACGTCACGCTTGCATCGCTTAATGTCACAACTCAGACTGCGTTTCTTGGTCTAAACATATGTTTCGGCATCGTCATTCGCTGAGCTGCCTCCGTAAGTTGCCGTGATTGGCTCTCCGAGTGTTATGCGGGAAAGTAAATGCACGGGCTTTTTTTAGAGTGTAGCGGCGTGCGGTCGTGTATCACTACTGCGTGGTGCACGTTAAAGACCCCAGGTTAGCGGTTGTACCGCACTGGCTGAATTGCTCATCTACAGCTGAGACATCAGACGCCCACTGAGGCAGACTAACTTCCGGCTGTATAAACATACACACAACAATTTGCTTTTGCCATTTGACACTTCGGTCGTGATGTTAAGTGGTAGGTTTCTGAAAAATTACGATTCGTGTCATGTCTCTGGTGCCTCGACGGGTCTCAACGATTTTAATCACACTGAGGGAACTGAGAACAACGAAAGTTTAAAAACAGCGTCTTGTTCTGCGCCATAAGGCCGAATTCGAATGAAAAAATAAAAGGCTTCTGAAAGATGTTTTGACAAAAATAACACTTTATTTTTTGTATTAGCATGTTCAATCGCTACATGAATTCATTGACACTTTGTTTTTTTCTCTTTCTTTCTCTCTATAAATATTTCCGTATGCGCTGTTTGGAATTTTTTCACTGGTCTGAAAAGGTTTTGACTTTACGTTTTAGTCCGGAATGAAACCGTAATACAATTATTTACATTTCTGTGCTTATTTTGGCAAGCATAAGTATATAGCATTGCTTTTCGCACGGTATTTCTGTGACAATTTGTGTACACTGCAAATTTCTTAACGTATATTGTTGTCCGGTGTTTGAACGTTAATTAAATGCATTTTGTAGGCAAAGTTACCATAGCCAAGGACTATTGGTTTCAGAGGAAACAAGTTTTGCATTTTATTGTAATACAAACAAGACGCTTCAGAGCTCGGTGGTCACCTAAAGTGCCAGGGAAAGCCCACGCCTAGCTAAGCGGAGGTTAATGTTCAGTAACTACGCAAATCGATCATATTTTCTCTCCTTTTTTAGGGGGTCCAGAGTTTAGAATGAAATTAAAACGAAACTTGATTTAGGGTTCTTTTAGTCTTCGGGCTACGTTAGTGGTCATGGCTCGCATCCCCCTAGGACGAAGGCGAGATTATTTAACTAGTCAAACAATTAACTAAAAAGCTTTAATCAACTTTCGAAACTTTATTTTCTTGGGAACGATGTCGATGGATGGATACTCGACGTCAGTACAGTCCAGCCACAACGTGCAGTTTTTGTTAAATATTCGTAGTGGGCGCTACGGGACGACGAATTTCACACTTGAACGCGCTGCTTCAAACCGGAACTAGGCTACCAAGAAGAGCCCGCGGTGTTTAAAACAAATACCAAAGCTTATGAATGCTAGAATACAAGAACGACCTCCTCTTTAAATTCGTGTCTTATACACCTCTCAACAGCTCTGTGCGATGTGGTGGTCACGACGGTTGTCAGTGCCTTCATTGGAGATGGATCAGATCTGGTATCGCTGGTCTGAAGTTTTATTCCTTGCGACGTTCCGCCTGTCAGGTGTACCATACTTTCATTGATTTCGACTGCGAGAAACATCACGTTTCGGCGGTATCGCCTTGACCTTCAACCCTGGCTCAGTCTGCATTAACTAGGACTCTGGTCTGCCTATCTAGGCACACGTATTGCCCTTGTCCGGGCTTCAGTCAATCACAGATTGTCTTCCGCCTTCAAATAAGTCGTTAGGTGCAATGGCACTATAGAATCCCTTGCGCTGCTCTTGACTTCGATGGTGGTCCTTTGTTGTCAACACCAACCGAAAGTTTTAACCGCCATTAATGCCCGTATAAATATTTTTAAACAGTCATTTTTTGTTCAGGCGGTAGAGTTGTGGAATAAACTTCCTGCTAGTGTCGTTGCACTGGAATCCCTTTCTGAATTCGAGAATGTCATAAGCGTATTGTTTGACCCGTAAGTGTGACCCTTCTTGTGGGTGTATGTGTGAGTGTATATTTTTGGGGTGAGGTTCCCAAAGGTTGATTTTGAAAGCGGTGCTTGAGGTGTATATTTGTTTGTGGTGCGGATCCTGGAGATTGCTCTGAATGTTGATATTTGAAAGCAGTGTTGTATTTGATTTCCGTGTTTGTATTACCCCCTCCTGCATTGGCCCTTGAAGGGGCTGGCAGTATTGTGAAATAAAATAAATAAAAATATAAGAGTCAACGTTCCTCTCAAGGCGACGTTCCTCTCAATACGACGTTCCTCTCAATACGACTCGCACAAGGATTTCTGGCTGGTTTTTCCTGCAGTGACCGACAGAAGCAACGTTCGGAAGTATACCCCTGCAATGCTCGAAGCGACATTTAAACACTCGAAGAAGGCGCATGTTCGTGTGGACACAGACGCCGAACGAACACAAACCAGCATCCGTCATCAGCAAACAACCGCGCTTTTAAGCCTCTTCTAACGGGGAATCGTAACCCTCCTCTTCATCGAGCCCAACACCGCAACATAAGGAACCACACAAACAATTTCACCACACTGTTGCCACAGCCGAACCTCTCGCCGATGCGCTTTGGAGGAATCGCCTCAGCACGCCACAAGCACCGCGCCCGCTGTCCCCTGTCTGAAGAGAAGAAGGGGAACACGGCGTGCCGAAGCGCGTCACACACGAAGCGACGTCTCTGTGAGGCCGTAAGTGGGCCTGGCCGAAATGAAAACTTCCCCTCTGGAGATCGGCGCGGGAAGGCTCTCCGCAAGACCGTTATTGACTCGGGAGCAAGGAACGCGACGCGCGGAGAGAAAGCAATAGCAGCGAGGGAGCGTGCAAAAGCTATTTAGAACTGTTTGTCCACTCGGTGAAGCGGCGCCCGCCATCTATCGGAGAGAAACGGACGCGCAGCGAAGCGGTGTCACCGGCATATGCTCTCGTGTGTCTATATGGATAGGAACACCGACCGTTTTCACACACGCCTCTTGCAGACGATGCGCGGATGAGGAGGATGGCAGGGGGGAGTCCAGTCCCATGGGTGTCCAGTTACACCCTTACCGCGCATGCGTCGATCTCGAGGTGCTTAACTCTGGGGCGATGGTGGATGAGGGACGCGTGCGGCTGCTGCTACTGACACTCGCGGCTGTCTGCTCGCGCTTCTCTTTTGTTTCCTGCTGGTTTGGGTTTGTTCTGCGGAGTTGGGGAGCGAAATGGGGACGCGATGAATGGGAGAGGGGATGGAATGGGGAAGCAGGGGATGTTTGATTGTCGTTTGAATCCGTGGCATTGGAGGGGGAAAGGTTCGAAAATAATGTCCGTATAGTGGCCGGTTTCGGGGATCACTTGTATCTTTTTTGGCGGAATAAAAGTGGTTATCTATGGTGTGAGGTATTTTTTTTTTTTTCCTAGCTCGTTTACATTTTTGATATAATTCTCCCACTTTCGTTGTTACGACTGCGCTTATTTGTATGTATGGTCGTTCATTGTAGGGAAAATAAATACATTTTTATACCCAATACGTAAACAAAAGTATACGTTCTTGCATGTTCTGAACGCTGGAAGACACATTAAGAAAGGTGAGAGAGCAGCTAAAATTACAACTGTTCTGCAGCGTCTTTTGGCGTAGTCAACGGGCATCAAACTCTAAGAATAAAAAATCACACTCTCCTGATTTATTTGTGTCCGAAGAGATTATACTGCTGCGTTGATTCCCATTTTTTATATTGTCACAAATGAGTTTCACTGTGAAAGATCGCACCTAATGCTTCGATGGACAAAAGGCGCCTCGAATGGCACCGTTGTGCTGCTGCAAATTCTTATAAATTTATGATAATAAACATTCCGACACAGTAAGACCGACGCGTTCGCGAGAGTGGTACCACGAACGTGGCAGGTTTCGAGTTTGGCCAGGTTCGACTTTTTCGAACTTTTTTAGCGCGAAATGCCCCAAAAGATCGGCTGAAGTCCGCATGCACAGAGATTTTAAATGATTGGATGCTGCCTAGCGGAGAGGTGTACATTGTTTCACCCTAACAAACTACGTCCCTCATCGAAAGCCTGATGCTGCGTTTAATGCTTGCTTTGCTTGCTTGCTTGTTTTGAAAGTTCTCAAACGTTTGTAATTCTTTAAAATTTAGAGCAAGCTGATGTATAAATTATACATTCTCCAAATTTGAAACTGTGGTGTAGAAGACGGAAAACACTGTTCCAGAAATCGAACTCCTTGGAAAATGTTTTTAAAAATGAAAAAAGAAACTGAGAAAATAAAATAGAGCTTATAAGAGAAACTTATAAGATTAGTGCAAAGGTCTAAAAAGGTTTGATATTGCACAAAACTGGCTTATTAGGCAATTTAAGGAGAGACAGAATTTAAAGCCGTATTTAAAGTGAGGAATGTACATTTTTTCTCGGCCAGGCTGTGCATGATACCGACTGACGCAGATGATTTTGCCAACACCATCCGCCCATCCATCTTCGTCAAACGTTTGCCAAAAGTTTGAAGGTTCGCTTAACCTAGTCGAACCTCCGGTTCGACAAAGGTTTGCTGCGTCCCAAAATGACGCTGCAGTTCACCTTACGGCGAACTGCAGTCGACGCTACGAGTCATCGCAGTCAATCCAAAGTCACGTCATGTGACCTACCGAAGATGCCACGCGACGCAAGAGGATGGTAGTCACGTGACATGCTGGCACTGCTGGATTGGCCATAGCGGCCTATGGCTCAAAGTGTGCGCTGCAGGCTATTGTAAGGTGAAATGAAGTATAGCGAGGGAGAATATCATTCTGGTGTGCACGCTTGTATGGAGAGGGGGGGGGGGGAGGGGGGGAGGAGGGCTTGAACGGCGTTCTGATTGAAGTCGAGCTTTGGTGTGGGAAGCCAACTCCCCCTCCCGCGCCGTGTGGTGTTCGCGTCTCGCTGGTCCCGACGCTATCTTCGGCGCCGCCGCCGCGCTATCGACTTTCGCAGGTGCCGACGGCACCACGCGCGCTGCTGGTCGGCGCGTGCGTGGACGGGGTTCAAGCTCGGGTTTCGGGGCAGCTCGGGTCCCGTTCGACGAGGGTGTCGGGTGTCCCTTGATTGCGAGCAACGTGGTGCTGTGCTGTTCTCGATCCGCCGTCGGTGATCCCTGGAAGGTTTTCAAGAGGGCTCGAGATGCTCTGTTTACAGGGACAAAACGAAGGATTTCTCGTACGACTCGAAGTGGCACTAAATTGAAAGTTAATTTATTGAACTATAATAAAAATTTGGTTGATAGATTTTAATTAAATTGATAGTTAGTTTAAGAGCCAGTGGCGTTCGATTTCGGGCGGAAGTCAACTTATTCTGGCTCAAATGTTGTCCACCTTGGATACTTCCCTCATACCATATCGAATCATATTTAAATGACGCCGGTTTTCGAAATATTATGTTTTTGAGAAAAAAAAAATTCTAGTGATTCGAAACCGTGATATGTGAGCGCCCTAGCAGAAACAGAGACTTCGTATGCCTTTCTCCTTTTTTTCTGCTATTTTTAATGTTTAACAATAACTAAATTTTGCGGCAAAACGTAAATTAGTTTATTACGCGCCAATTCAATGTATCCGCTGAATTTAACAGGAAGGGTTCCCCGCTAATAATGTTTCAACAACCAAAATCACGAACTCATGCGCCAATTCAAAATCCCCGCGAACTTTAGCGGGAAAGTCTGATTTGATGCTAAATTCGATTGAGTGGCACTTTATCTGAATTTCCACGGGCCAAGTCCGGTAGGGGATGGAGACAAAAGGCATTCTTGCCGGACTGAGGCTTCCTACCCCCCATAGTTGGCAGCAAGTACACACAATTCTAGAAAAAAAAGTACAGATACATTGCACCAATTTCCCGCTAATTTCCGAAGCTGAACAAGAGCACAGACCTCGGCGGTCGTTTGAGCAGGTGCAAAGGAATTTAAATACTACAATACTACATATGGTTTGGCGACAGTCAGATAGAAGGTGCATTCTTGTTTTTTCGTTTTAAAAACGCTGAAAAGGACTATATGCCGGCGCGTTTCGCCCTCTTTCTTTCTGGTATATTGTGTCGGCACTGCTTGTTGGACATCCCGTGAAGTACTTCTGTGTTTGTTGTTCTATTGGTTCACTTTACACTGATCGCTTTTTTACCATTGCTTTCGGTTGGGTAAAACATTTATTATTTGCATGTCTCAAAGGTCGAGAGTCCTGTGTTCAATTATGCAGTTTGATATTTGCAGCAAATGCACACCCTATATGTATTTGTCGCTTGCACGATACTCACGTGTTTGTGCTTCCTTCGCATATTAAAACAAAAGATAAAGCGGTATATTTTCCATCAATTGACTGGACTGGTTTTCTACGAGCAATTACATGCTACTGTGATCACGTGGGCTAAACACTTTTGATACGGGACATGCGCATTCCGCACCATACGAAGCATCCTGAATATATGCTTCGTGGGAAATTATTAAATAATAGAATTAGCCTAAATGTGGAGCTATGCTATCTACTGACTTAACGTGGAAAAGCTCGTGTTTAAACGACAGCCCTAAAGGCAATACGCATGATACATTTTACATGACGAAAGTTTCGGCAGGCTCTTAACCGAATTAAAAAAAACTTCGTATTTTAGATTTATTCAGTTCATGAAGTAAATATGTTTTAGTATTTTGGGACACCCACCATAAATCGCTATTGACATACTTTAAAAATACAAAATCAATGTACTAGATTTGCATAAGGAATTGTGAATTCGGATTGTTGCTGAAGAATGGGAATATTCTGCCTAAAGATGTGTTCTCGACACATTTTGAAGATAGTGTTTTAAATAGTTCTTTAGCTTGTGTTTAAGAAATAATGTTTTCATCTTTCATTTGTTTTTGATAGTGCGCTTTATATTCCAGTTTTTTGACAGATAATGTCTTTATTATACTAATTGCGCACATAGATGATAGTTTTATAGTACCTTGATGTGTTTATGAATCCTTCTTTGTACGGTAGTTTAGGACTAGTTTTATTTTATTTATTTAATTTAAATGCCCTCAAGGTAAGTGCATCGAAGAGAATAGGGGGCTTAAAATAATAAATACAAAATGCACATAATAACATGTTTAAACAAAACAATATCAGCGATGTTTGCAATCGAGGCGAGAAGGTGGTCCCAGTCTATCGATGTTTGAGGCTTACAAGAATATTAAAATAACGAAGTCATAAAATTTGCAATACCAACTTCATGGCTACGATCAATGCGAGCAGAGATTAAGAAAGGTGGTGTAATTAGTTTATGACGAAGGACAGCATTTTGATGAAATATTTCATGAAAAAGACACGAAAAAGATACTGTTCGGAGGAGAAGTAATAATGGTATACCTAGAGTGTTTTTCATGGCAGAAACGCTGGCAGTGCGATGATAGTTTGTCAATATGAAAGGCGCTGAGCGGTTTTGACTGAATTTAGTAAGAGTACTTAGTGATGAGTGAGCGGGGCTCCAGCCGAAACGTTTCGACATTTCAAGCAGGGTATGCCGGGGGGGTCTACCTGGGTACGGTGAAAGCCCCATAGTGCAAGGCTCGCAGTGTTGCATTGAGGGACTCTTAGGCGCCCGTTCTCGCATGTAGCGGTTACGCCGACACCACTATATGCGGGAACGGGCGCCTAAGAGCTGCGCTTTAAAAGCCACAAAAATATCTACGCCAACGTGTTTTGAAGGACGAAGGCATGTTTGGCTGTCTTTCATTTGTAGGTCACAGACAATCCCCCAGACGGCACTCATTACTCGAGAAGGCTCATTGTGGGAACCGCTTGTCTAGAACTGGCAGCCGCAGACGACGGAAGCGACCTCTAAGGACACGGAGGCACCGCAGGTTAATGGGCGAGGGCAGGTGCGCCATTGCGATTCCCTTTCTCTCACTTGTTCTCTTTAGTGTCACGTGGTCGATGCTGCGGGAAAAAGGAGACGCGTACAGGATGTTCCCATAATTCGTGTTGCGCTTCGAAAATTTTGCAACGCGTGTCACACGGTGGTAGTTATAAAAATGCCCACCAGCAAAACAACGTCGATCGAAAGCTGTGCCAACAGAAAGTTAGTCTTCCTTCAAAAAATAATAACTTCGTTCTCCGCTAAAAAAAAAAAAAGAAATATATATATTTTGCCAGTGCAGTGATAGTTTAATTTGGCCATTTTTTGTTGCTGATCATACAGTACCAAAGTCATATCTGCAGGATCTAACAACAGCCTTCCTGGACGGAAACCGTCAAAAGATAAATTAGGCTAATTATATGTGGTTCTGCAGTAATTTTTTCTAGTAACAATTTGTCTTTAATGTGGTTAGTTTAGGAATACCGACAGACTTTGCCACTGACCCCTCTTGATTACGCGTGGCCATTGTTGCGTGATACATCAGGCGGGAAGTCGCAATCACTGAAGAAAAAGAGATTCAAGTGTCGTGACAGAGGTCTGTAAGTCAACGGTTTAAACGGTTTATTTGTTTAATGGCGCAAAAAGCAACATACGCCATACTGAGGTTTAAACGGTTTGATGTTAGAATTTAGTCTTGTAATCCTTGACTAAATCGGTATCTACGAAGGTATCCCTGTACATGAGGGAAAAATATAGGACCACGCAAACACCTTGTCTTGTTTGGATGAAGCTTTATGAGCTCGTATGTACAGGTCGTATGAACACGTGTTTTTTTACTACGATACAATGGCACCGTATACAACCTAACGCACCCAGATGTATTTATTTACACAAAATGCTACCTTCTAATCTGCTTCGATACCCTTCGATTATCTATTTTGGCGCATCTGTGCAAGGGATCACCATGCTGCTAGCGCCAGTACAAATCTAGACAACGCGAATGACTGTACACTTAGGCCATGTATAAACCAAGAAAATGGGACGCGGGATGTTGTTCGAGTTGGATTACTCGCGGTTTAAGTTTATGTTCTAAGGAGCTTCTGTACAGCTACGGCGATACAGCACTGATTGTAACATGCATACATCGAGTTTTACTTGTTTGCCATTATGGCCTGGCGTTCTTCCACTTGAACTATGATTGGGTCCGACTGATGTGCGGCAATCGCCTTCTATGGGTTTCATCTCAAATCTTCATTGGACCCTGTAATCTAAAGCCATTGTACTTTGTTCTACGCGAAAGGTTCAACAGGGAGTCACGTAATTACGCAGAAGCACTCTTAGAATAGTCGCTTATTCCATAGACTAAAAGTGAGTGATCATGCAACACGTCTTTATACAAACCAACGAACAAGCAGCGGAGATGATAAGTGTCAATAAAAAACGTTCACTTTCTGCTGCCGTTCGGCGAAATCGCAGTTCATCGTACAGAATACACATTCGTTGACTGCTGACAGGATGCGTATACAACGTGGAGGTCTTGGCCTGAGTTTCACAGATGCCGTCTAGGGGCCGTTTCACCGGATTGTCCTCGAAACTTTGGGCGTATTAAAAATCGTAGCCCATGAAGGACCAAATGTAGTGACACAGGGGGCTGGAATTTCTTTGTCATATGCTCCATTCATTCTTAGTTATCGGTTCTGAATAAACCCATGTGTTAGGTGTAAACGGTAGTTTCAAATCGTACTAACGTATATGACAGGAATTCTTCTAATAGTAAACTTCGTTGAAGACATGCGCTTGACGATCCCTAGGCCAGCTATTCTTTCTAGATGCTTGATGTTGCAGGTTTAGGGACTTCTATAGCACAAAGTACGAGCGGGGTTAAGGTTCCCGTCTTGCAAAACGTTCTTGAAATGCAGAGCAACACGAGAACCCAGTCACAAACTGTTTTTGTTTTTTCAAAAGGTGTTCAAAATCTCTTAGCACACTATCGCTGTAGCCTTGTTCCCTTTCACAGCATTGTGAGGTCCTATTTGAAAATGCAAAGGGTTTCTATTCCCTCTTGTGGGCAGTTCTTTGTCTTGGTGTCTTGCAGCTCTCTGTTTCAACGACCTCTAACGAACACACCGAAGCCTTTCTCCTCGATGACGTCTTCAGAGCACAAGGTCGCGGAGGTCTTGCTGCTGCTGGTGGCCTGCCGAGTCTTCGCCCGATCGCACCGCACCGTAGACGTCATCCTCGTCGTCGTCCTCGTCGTCCTCCTCTTCGTCCGTGAAGGTGACAACGTCGGCGACCTCCCGCTTAACGGTCGCCGGGGACGTCCCGTGAGTCCGCTGGGGTCACGAGGCGTCCCAGAGGTCCAGTCACCAAGTCCGCCCCTGGAGTTGCAGGTAGGACGGGCACATGGATGGCATCGACGACGCCATGCCGCTGCCGCCGACCCCCGAACCGGCGTTGCCGACCACCGACCCTGAGTTGAGGTCGACCGCTTGGCTGTACGACGTCATACCTGGGTTTGAGAAGGAGACAGTGTGCTTCAAAACGTGTTTCCTCGAGACATGGAATGCGTTTCAACAGAACCTCGTAATGCGAGAATTTTGTTAGTTCATCCGTCCGTGCACTTCCCTGCTACATTTAGGGAACAAATTCACTTGCCTTTTTTGTATCACGTGACACAACGACTTGAACCCATTATGCCGCGTCACGTGGCTACGTCGCGTGATGTCAGGTCACGTGACGTCAATTTGCTCACTAAATGTAACGGGGAAATTGCCACCACGTTACACGACGCCACGCGAAATTTTAATTCGAAATTTAGAGCGAAGGTGTCGCTCGACCCCAGGTCACAGGATGTGAAGTTCTTTGTTAAATTATAGCGGGTAAACTAATAAACAATGTCTTCAAGTCCGCGAAACGACTGTTGTTTTCTAAAAAAAACCTAAACGATCACTCCTTGAATACCGCATTCCATGCATTACAGGTCTTTAATGTAAAGTAGTGATGACAAAGTCATCACGTAAGCCATGCAAATTAGTAAGCGAAATCTATATTAATTACTAGTATTGAATTTGATTACAGCCATAAATGAAGGCTAACAGACACGGTAGGACATTTTGAAAAGTATCGGTTAATATTAAAACTAGCATCGCGGTATATTTTGCCAATACAGTGTACTCGCGGCGAGAGATGCAATTGAGCGATCTTTTGTTTTAAGTGTTCATTATACTCCATAAAAGCACAAAAAATGTAGATGTCTTGTAGTAATACATGAACAAACGAAAGTACGAACAACCCACTAATAAAATGTAATCGTTCACCAGTGTTCACATTCGGATGGATGGATGGATGAATAATGGTGCCTCAACCCTTCGTATCGGGTGGTAGCTCGCGCCATCTAGCCTCCCACTTACCGTTGATGCCCAGAGGACTGGCGCTCGTGGGCTGCGTCCCGCACATCATCCTGGAGCCGGCCGTCCCGTCTCCCAGGCACGACCTGTGGTGATGATGCTGATGATGCATCAGGCCACTTCCTCTCTGCGACTGATGATGCTGATGCGACTGGGACACCGACGCCCCGACAGAACCGGAAGTGACGAGGAGGTCTCCGACGGCGTCTTCTTCTCCGGAAGAACTGCCGCAGGGCTTGCCGTCCTTGACGAGCACGGGCACGGCCACCTTGCGCGGAGAATGGTGTCCACCGCCACCGGTGGATTCGGCGTGAGAATTGGTCGAGCCACCGCTGGTCGCACCGTGATGGAGCTGCTGTTCGGCCATGGCTTTTTCTTTGGCTTGCCGTTTGCACTTGTAGCGGTGGTTCTGGAACCAGATCTTCACCTGCACGTAGATTATTGTGCGTGAGCCCGTTGATCGTAACTGGACTCTAAGAGAGTATAAGATTCCACTTTTCTCCTGAACAAAGTGACAGTTGATCATGGCGAAACACAGAAGGATATCAGCGAATGGCGAAGCTCAGAATGTGATTAGATCTGAACACTGATGTGCGCATGGACAATAAACAAGATAAGCGCCATGCACAATGTTCCTGCGCACATAGCCTTTTAATCAAGATCTCGGCTTTGTCATCGAATTTGTTTTTGTTTTTTTTTCTTTTTTTTTTCGTCGTAATTCGCGCGTTCTGCAGGGAAGGGAATTCGCGGATATGTTTGTTTTGGTTAATTTGCTACTTATATAAAGAGAACTACTCTTGGCCTGAAATAGTACAGTCAATAGTGTGCAATAGTTTTGTTTCTATTGCGGAATTGACGAATAATTGTACCTATTCTTGTGGACGTGCGTAGTACGGGAATAATACACAAAAGGAAACTGGTATCAAACCAAGGTATCAGGGCAAGCTGTTGCAGTTAATGTAAGCTGCATTTTGCCTGTAATTTGGCGCGCTAAGCACCAGTACCTGACCCACTATCTCCTCGCGTTATCGTGTTATACTGATATATAAAGAAGGGTAGAAGGGCGTGTCCCTCTATTAACAGCCACTTGGCACCGCAGGATTTACCGAGCATGGTAGCTTTGTTTGTGCAGCAAGCAATAGCAAAATCAGGCGATGCTCTGATTTCTCTCGCAAGGCGTGCGATGGTCTTTGAGTATGTCGGGCTTCCACCGGGACTTTGTTCGTTTCTGTTTTGCAGTTTAATAATACTATTTTGCTTTGTACGTCAAATACCTAAGTAACCTTCTAGCGCCCCCCCCCCCCCCCCCCTTCCCTCCACTTCGAGCATACAACGACGCCAGGAAACTCTAACATGCATACAGAAATGAGTAAACACCTCCACGGATGCTATATTTCTTAGTGAGTGAGTACCGGTTTCTACTCAAGTACCGTTCTGGAGTTTTTGTTTCTGTATTCATTGACAGCCAAAAATGCGCACTGCGTGACCCAATATTAGCTTCGCGAAGCAGGCTTTGGCATTTTGATCGAGTTATGGCGCGCACACATGGGCTGGAGAGTGACCAGCCGCTCTTGCTAGCCACTCCCCGCGCTTTTTACGCTATCAGGGACCCTAGCTACTCAAGACATCACCTGTTACCCAAAAAGTAGACGAGGCTGGTAAGAATAGCCTGAAGAAAAAAAAAAAATAGTCTCCCGAAAGATTTATTATAGCGACATTTCAATAAAATAAGTAGCTTTTTTTCGGGACGCCAATTTATTCCAGATCACAAAAATACACCCACGACAAATTATTAGCCTTCGCGCATCGTACGTAGTTTCGTAGCGAAAGGTCGGATGTCATTCTCTGGCAGCGTATCCCCAACTTTCTCGGACAACGACGCCTCGCGAAATGCATCGCCTTTGAGAATATCAACAAAACAACGACAAACATCGCAATATTCCACGGGAAGATTTCGAACGACAGTCATGAAATACCAATAAGCGGTAGTTAGAATATCGGACGGGTATAATTTTTATTTTAGTGCTCTCTATATATATATTTTTTTATTTTTTTGTATTGTTACACTGTTACAAAATCACACAATTCTGGTTTTCTTGGGAAAATATCGTAATGTTCCCGAGGACTGTAGTTTCCCGGGTACAATGAATAGAACGCAAATGAATTATAATTTTGATATTTTCTTGAAAACGTCCTATTCTACGGAATGTCCCAGAAAATACGGCCACGGGCAGTAACTGAGAGCGTAAGAAATGCATGGCGCGGCTCATCACGTTGGTACTTCTCGCCCCGTAATTTGTTGTTTTGCGTTCTTATCGGCCGAAGCCGCGATCTGATTGGCCGCGAAGCGATAATGAGATGCTCGGAGCTCAGACGCCACCCCGCGTTCCTCGAGATGTCAGTGACTACAGACCGACTCCAAACGACTGTCTGATGTCACGCGACTGCGGTGGCGCTACCGTCGCACTGCGCATGCGCACAAGCTCCGCCTGCGTCGAATCTGTTTCTTTACGCACTCTCATTGTATACGTCCAGTGTGTGCAAACGCCGGATTGTTTTGTAAACAGCGCGTTGATAGATAGATTCTTTTTTTTTTTTCACAAGTTGTGTCAACACCAATTGTTGTTGCTCGTGGCAAGTGGTTACAAATTGACCAGTTAAGAATGGAGTAGACGCTCCACCTTCTGCAGCGCGAGCTTTCTGCCAGCAATAAACACTTCGTCGCACACGGTGTCTTAAGCCAGGCAGAAGGCAACGCGTTTCGTCGCTAATAAAAAATTGTATACGAATAAAACAAACATTTTGGTCCAATAAACACGTATGTTCAGATAAGATCCTATAAGTTCATATAAGAACCTTTTAAGATCGTATAAAAAAGCATAAGATAATATAGGAAGTCACGCGACACATCAGTTTCTTACAACTTATTTTACGCTCTTGTATGGTTCTTACATGTTCTTATACGATCTTATTTTATCATACGCGTTTATTGGACCAAGGCATTTCTTGTACAAATACGATTTTTCACTAGAGCTGTTGCCGGCTACACCAGTCCCGCGCAGAAAGAAACTGGCGATCACGGCGCGTTCACCGTGCCCGACTGGTTGAGTCGGCAATTGCAAACGCAGGAAGACAACCAGAGCAATGGCGACGTACTACTTTCGGCGCTTCTTTATTTTGGCTTCATCGCCGCGTCGGGCTGCGAGTAATTGCGCCGGGTCGGCGCAGTTGGCAACAGCTAAGAGATTCAAGAATGAATCCGCCTTTTCTTGACCTCACATAGGGCGTGAGGAAGCTAGGCCGATATCGGTTTGCTTTTTCGAGCGCCGTTCTAACACTCGTGGAAGATGGAAAAACCGCTTTGGGCGAGTTCGAATAAAGCTTCAGATAACTGCGGTAACGATGATTCGAAGCAACGAGACGCCCGAAGGGTAATCACTCTGAGCCCTTACGCGGTAGCTCTATACTTCTTTTCATATCACGTTCGTCCGCTTCTTTTGCCGGGGGCTGCGATGTCGTCAGAACGCCGAGCTCTGATTGGCTCCGACGAAAGGATAGCGGGTAGACATCGAAGCAAGCTGCCTCGATGTGTGGCCACCATCCATCCACTCAGAGCCAATCAGAACTCGGCGTCTTTTTGACGTCACCGCAACTTCCGCCAAAGAAGCGGAGAAACTTGCACTCCGCGTAGTCACCAACGCGCTGTTTACAAATGAGTCGCCATCTGCGCATGCGCAGTGCCGACAGCAGCGCCACCGCACTGGTGTAACGTCAGAGAGTGGAGTTGGGCTATAGACTAAGCAGTCGGGTGCTGCGTTAGAGCAGGGGCTGATTTATGCGTCGGGCCTGGGAGGGGCGGTGGGCATTTGGCTGGTGGAGGGGTGGGGGGGGGGGGGGGGAGAGGGGGGAGGAGCGGGGAGTCTGCTGAGGTATGACGTTGCGGCCTAAACGTTGCCCAGATCTGTTTTGTTGACCCAATATTTGCTATGTCGCGAAAGAACAAACTTTTGGGTGGTCTATATCAATGGTTTTATTAAAACACAGGGGGGGGGGGGGCGGCCGCTTCCCCCCCCCCCCCCTCCCTTCACTTTTTCAAATCCACCCCTGCGTTCGAGGTGCGACCAGCTTACCTGCGTTGGTGTGAGGTGGATGAGGCTCGCCAGGTGTTCCCTCTCCGGTGCGGACAGGTACTTCTGCTGCTTGAACCTCCGTTCCAGCTCGTACACTTGGGCCTGGGAGCAGAGGGAAGCAGTCGCGGTTGCACTCGGAGACTGCCGCGAGCGCGAAGGACCGCTGCCGTATACATTGCAAGTTTCTACATGGCCGGGTGTTTCGGGAAAGAATTTAAATGTTTCTAGAAATAGCGGGGTCGCGAAAGAACAAACTTGTTTTAAGCGCAAGCCACAAGCCACGGACGGACGTCCGGAACAACAAAAACATACTGATCAGGTAGGTAATTAACTAGCATTTGGTAATTAACAATAATTAGCGAAAATAAACAAATAGTTCCAATTAGAAACCTGAAGGGGATTATCAGTCAATCCTAGAAAGAACTCAGCATCTTGGCAAAGATGCTGAGAGTCACGGCATTGTGCTTGTGGTGTTTCTTGGTGGGCGCCATACATTCGTGGCTTTCACAGCGATCTCGAGGTTCGGGGATTTCCCTTTTCTTCACCCCTTCTCCTCTTGTGCCTCCCGGCACAATCGTCTATTTCGATTCTTTGTTCTCACGGACTTGCATGCAATTAGCGTCGTCTCCTCAGAAGTGCGTAAGAAAAGTACTCAGGCTTTATTTTTTTTTATGTTTGAGTTGCTTTTGACTAGTTTATGCACACAAACAAACATCGCTTTAGTAGTAGCCCAAATATTGGGCCAAAATAACTTGTCTTGCAAATTTATTGGATTTTTAATTTGTATTCCTACTCTTTAAAAAAACAAAAAAACTGAAAGTTTCTACTGGCAAAAATGAAAAAGTGACACCAGCGGCAGTACGGGCTCACTCTTTGGGCAGTTAAGTTTTTCCAAGCGAGTAGAAGAAGTTCTATATGGTGTCAAATAAAGGCTTGGTAAGCTCGCACCAGCACTCGCGTACCAGCGCAAAAGAAATGCGCGGCGTACTCTATTTTGTTTTTGTTTTGTTTTGTTTTTTGTTTAGGCCGTCTGCACTATCTGCAAGCCTACCTGCCGGTAACGTCACGGCACTGAAATGCGCGGGTATATTCTTGATGTTGGTTTTCGCAACGCCTGAATTTCCGAAGTTTACAATATATTTCCACAGTTGAGAGATATAATAAACAGCTTGCAAAATCGACTTCAAACTTGCAAGCTTTCCTAAAGAAAGGCTTGCAAGTTTGAAGTCGATTTTCTAAAAAAAAGAACACCTTTTATTTCTTTTATTTTTTATTTACATTTAGGTAATATAGTAGTCTGCCAGGACCTACCAACATAAATTATAATATACTGTTTGTATGGCCGCTACTAGGACTCGAATCTCGTGCTGTGAGAGTTTTGAACGGGACTTCGCATAGCTCAGCTGAACAGAATTTTGACCTATGTAAGGTTTCCCATTTAATGTTTGTACTTACCTCAATATCTCAGCGTAAAAGCCAGTAAAGCAACAACATTTATCCTAACAATATTTACTTGGCACTGGCGTGATTTGAAAGGTGTGTGAGCTTCGCCCTGTGTACTGACGGAGAAGATACGTAACATCTAGACTCCCGGACAAACTTAAGTCAAGAGGAAAAAGTCTAGGTAACCCGGCATGAGTCACTGAAAATAAAAATGAAACCTAAACACATGACCAACACGTTTGAAGCAGCCTTACACGCTAAGAAATGCTTGTTATTTTAAGAAAGGGCCGTACGCGCACAAAATAAACCGTACTTCCTAAGCGTCAGTTACTGAATTGTGCATAGGGTATGTATATGCACTGAATATCTGTTTGACATTCGAAAATATGACAATTACATGTCAAGTTCGGTGTTTCAAACTCAAAGCCGAAAGCAAAAGGCCCCAGAGGAATTCTCTAACGATCTGCATTCCCCCGAATTGGGAGGAAGTAAGCGGTGTGCGCGCACTTGTGGATGCGGACCTTTAAGTAAATTTTTTGTAAGTAAACTACTCCAAATGTTATTAATGTTTATGGTTGGAAATAGAAAACCTTACATAGGCCAAATTTCTGCTCGGCAGAGCGCCTGTGCGAAGTCCCATTCAAAACGCTGATAGCACGAGATTCGAGTCTTAATATCAACCATACAAACAATACATTACAATTTCTGTTGGTAGTTTTTGATAGACTACTATATCAACTAACTGTGAATAAAAAATAAATGAATAAAAAGTGTTTTTGTTTTAGAAAATCGACTCCAAACTTGCTAGTTTTTCGAAATTTTCGTTTTTCAGGCACATGTAGCGCATTATATACTTATTGCAAAATATTGAAAGTATACTCAAAAGAAAGAACTTAATTGTAGCTTTACGGTGATATAAAGATCATAAGCATATGTTGATTAGGTCACACAGCACAGCTTGCTGAACTTCGTCAAATATCGTCGCAGAGAGGCGGTTTGACAAATAAAAAAAAAAATAAAAATGTTATGACCTAGACGCTTAATTAGCATGAAAAAGCCTATGTCTAGAGTGTTCCCAAAATTTTATATTGATGTAGCGTAAAACGTATGGAAAAGGGATGGAGTGAAATATGGCACCTCCGATAAGCTGGAAAAACGTCAGTTTCCACCTTGACCGCTTCAACGGTCCATAACTTGAGAACAAAAAATCCGACGACATTGCCGTTTGCGTCTTCTTTTATTATAGGAATTGCCCCAAAACATATATTTTTTTCGTCAAAATTAAAATTTTGATCCTAAATCCGTGCCTGAGTTGAGATGAAATCATTATCAGCCATATATACAGGGTGTTTTTTTTTTAAGCTTAACAGAATTGTTTTTAAAAAACCATGAAAGCTAGATTAATGCGGTCTGTGCAGGTGAGTTATACGGCCAGGGGGACATATTATAGGAGGCTAATCGTAACGATCAGTCGGCTAATTAGTTAAAAATCGTTAATGAACTTTTTAATTAATTAAAATAGACATAAAGTTCCAACTAGAAACTTGCTCAGCGTCATCGAAAACCACTAAATCAGTATTTTTCAGAAAGACTTTGAGCGCGTGAGAAGCGTAGTAGTGCACTAAAGTTAGCGCTCGTGGAGCACGTACAAAGCTAGCGGTTGCGATAAGGCGCCCGCGCAATTTTTCCGTCGGTTATCTAGCCCCAGCCTTGTACCTGCTCCACGAGCGGTAACTTTCATGCACTACTACGCTTCTCACACGTTCAAAGTCTTTCTGAAAATTACTGATTTAGTGGTTTTCGATGACGCTGAGCAAGTTTCTAATTGGAACTATATGTCTATTTTCATTAATTAAAAAGTTAATTAACGAATTTTAACTAATTAGCCGACTGATCGTTACGACTAGTCCCCTATACTATGTCCCCCTGGCCTTATAACTCACCTGCGCAGACCGCATTAACCTAGCTTTCATGGTTTGTTTTTAAAAATTCTGTTAAGCTTAAAAAAAACACCCTGTATATATATATATATATATATATATAGATATATATATATATGTACACAAAGCGTTCTCGAGGCTAATTGCGCTGAAAAAATATTCGTATAAATAAATCAATAAAAGGAGTGAATTGAAGCTTTTGACAAAGTTGTGTTTAGGTGGCGCATTTTTAATACTTGAGTTGTATAATTGTAAATTTCAGAAATAAAAAAAAAATAATATAAAAACTGTTTTTTTATGCACAAACGGAAAAAAAACCTTCAGGATGACGATGGACGAAAAAGGGGACAACACACAAAACGTCTCAAACGCAGCTACTAAACTTTATTTGCACAGTCGTTGTGTAACATCAACCAGCTCGCCTGCCTACTACCTTTTCTTCTGGTTGACGCTGCTGCACACAGATGGTACCCCGTACCCTCGAATATGTTAAATCAACTTTACTGTATGCATCTAAAAGAAAAAAGGCTTTCACGTTTTTACTTAATGTTGTGCCATCTCAGAGAAGCAGCGTAAAACCAAAATGGTTTTGCCGTTTTCCTCTTTAACCATAAAAGAGAAGAAAAACGTTTTTTTTTAAGGCTGAACTTTCTTCCTTTTTATTTATTATATTTATTCATACTGTTAGCCCGCTGGGGCTGTTACAGGAGTGCAACAGTACACAAAATAGAACACTAGGTAATACATATGAAGGCACATTTTTGAGGACTACAAGTGACGAAAGACAAGAGTACACCATTTTGGTAAATCCCGCTGAATACACAACAAAAACAACATTTTGAAGTATAATATCTTCTCATTGCTAAAAGTTTCTAGAGCGTACGCTGCTGAGCGCGCAAAACAGCATCGAACAAAGGGAAATAAAAAAAAAAGACAAGAACACATGAGCAGATAAAAATCTTACATTTATAAATAAATTAGTATAATAAATGCAACACATAAAGGCATAGCTTATCTCTTCTACCGGCAGACAAAGAAGGTGGTTTTGTGCTCATGCACAAGGACTTGTTTGGCAATAAGGCCTTAACGGCCCTTGAGTCCGTCTTCCATTGCCACCAAGATATCACCTTAAGCAAGATCAAAAGCCAAGCCAAGAAGTTATGTAGCTCTCTTGACCTCAAGCAACTTTGTTCATTCATTGACCGGAGCAAACTATCCAGCCTTGAGAATTTCTTCAGTGCAAAAAAACACAAGACTGATTGCCCCCTCAGGGTCATTGTGTCTGAACGAGGCACTTGGCAAAAGTCCATCGCTGTGTTCCTCCAAGACAAACTAAACCTACTCGACATCAATGATCCCTACCAGATTAGGAGCTCAGATGAGGTCCGGCAATTCCTCCTTATTGTCCAAAAAAGAAGTCTCAACGCTTTTTCCATCGACTTCAAAGATCTTTATTATGCCCTACCTCAAGACCGTCTTTTTAGGTGCATAGAAGAAAGTGTTGACTCCTTTGGTATCATAGCCTTTCAAAACGCGTCAGGTGTCTCAGTCAAGGGTTTCCTAGATTTAATAACCACCTACCTGAATTCTACTTTTGCCACCTGGGACGGCTTAACATACCTGCAGAAAACGGGAGTATGTATAGGGTCTTGTATAGCTCTCGTCCTCAGTGATTTTTTTCTGGCATTTCATAACAGATTATTGCAGCATAACCTTGACCAGTCCAAAGTAGTGCGTGTGTTTCGGTACGTGAATGATTACTTGATTTTACTTGACAGTAACAATAAAACCATCCCCGACTTAGTGGCAGTGTTCTGTCCACCTTCCAGGACTGCCTTCCCCCGTTAAAACTCACCCACGAACTTCCGGTTGAGCGATCTATAAGATTCTTGGACCTTCGACTCTTTTTTGAAAGCACTCACATCTGCTGGTCCTACGAACCTCGAGCGAAGAAGCCACTCCTTAACCATAGTTCCGCACACTCCAAGCTTGTTAAAAGAGGCACTGTAAAACTCTGCCTAAAAAACTCTCTTGAAAAATCGTGCAAGCACACAGTTCATATGAGTTTCAATACGCAAATTTCTGCGTTGGTTTCAGCGGGCTACCCCACGTCTTTATTCACTTCAGTTGCCGAAGTCCTACTCAGGGAGGTTAAGCAGGAAGGAGCTATTACACGCAGAACAAGAGACCGCACCACAAGGCCTGTCATAGTTCCCTGCATCCACAACCTGTCCCACAAGCTCAAGAAAATGGCCAATACAGTCAACGTAGACGTTGTATTCTCCGCGCCGAATAGACTTGCTAGCTTTTGCAAGAAGGTGAATGGGACATCTAGTCGACCAGTTGGATGCATCAAAAACCACCAGACCAAGTTCGTGTCATGCTATGAAGGAGTAATCTATTCCTTCCCCCTCACATGTGGCAAGCGTTACATCGGACAGACGGGTCGCTGTCTAAATGACCGACTTCGAGAGCATAACAACAACGCCATCAATGCCAACTCCGGTCATTTAGGCATCCACTGCAGAGAGTGTGGATGTTCTCCCCTCCTGGACAAATGCACCATACTGGGACGGAGCAGGAACAAACTGACGCGAGAAATTGTAGAAACCGCTAACATTGTAAGGCTAGATAGAATATGTGTTAGTACTCCATCGCTAGCCTTAATGGAAAAAGAGTTGAACTATTTAGAATAAGCACAGTAGCAACGTCCGCTGTACAGGGAATTCATTATTTTTTCTTCCTTCTATATTTTGTTTTTATTCCATTTTCTTTTCTTTCCTTTTCTCTTTTTCATATGTTCTTCGGTTTTTTGTTTCACTTCCATTTGCATCGGAGTGAAGGAAGATGAAGATAATGCATAATACACTCGAGTTGTCAGTCAGCGCTGCGTGAGTGTTCTTCCTTTGTGTGCGTGAAATTACTTTTAAGTGTGTCTGATCTTCTGCGCTGTGAAGCAGCATCATGAATAACCTAACTCGCACAAGCTGAAGTGCTGACATAAAGACGCCCTTGTGAAAAGCTTCAATGCTCTCTGTTCGTCGATTTATTTATACGAATTTGTTTTACAACCGAATAGCGCTCGAGTATACACACCCTGTATAGTATTGGAGGTTGCTCGACGTATCGCCAGAGAAACGCATTTCCAAGCGCTCAAAACGGCCAACAGCGGAAGCGCCCGAAAGAAGGAAAGGCGTTCTCACCTGCGTGAAGAGGACTCGGCGCTTGCGGCGCTGGCCGAGCGGGAACTGCATGCCGGCTGCCGCCGCGGCGGCCGCACATGCCGCTGCCGCCGCTGCGGCCGCGGCCGACTTGCCCATTGAGTCTCCGCCGGGGCCCGTGCCGCCGCAGGCTGCCGACAGCGCCTGGCCCAGCTGGGGACCGCCGCCGGCGCCGCCGGGACCCCCCATCAGCCGGGAGACTGCCGAGGGAGTGGACAGACTTAGGCCGCGGTCCGAGTGCAGCCCATATATGTACGAGATAAAAAGTGTTCGCGGCATACACGGTGACATAATTATATGCGGACGCGCGTCAAGCTGCGTCGAAAGCATGTTTGCTTCATGATGCTTAGAAGGCGTCTACATACGGTTTACGAAGGACCAACGTCACATCATGCAAAGAAGAAGCACACCTCATACGGTCTTTGCAGAACTGTCTTTCGTGTGGTGTATACCAAGACGCTCTTTAGAAACAAGTTCGCGTTTGCACACGCAAGGCGGCGAGCGCTGCGCTTGCGCAGAAACTATAGGGTCGTGTAAATTCAGACGTATGCGAATCCTCCGTGCAGCCGATAGTCCGTGCCATAGCTATGGGCCCGTCGCAAGGACCTCCCCGTCGGGCGGGTAGACTGCGGGGGTGACGCGTGGGAACGTGTGTTCTCGTTAGATTACTTAATTTTCCCCCCTTGCACCGCAACTGTCGCGTCCCACGTACAAACCCTCTTGGCTGAAGTTGGAATTCGACTGTAAAATCTAAAAAATGAAAGAAAAAATAAATTTTGTTGTATCTTGCTGCATTGTAGTACAGATCGCCTTGTTCCACCTCCAGTCCGCATCCCCGAGACTCTGGGCCACAGCTCCTAGATGCCGAATGCCATAGTGCTGCCCCCCACCCACGGTAGTCCAACGCGTGGCATGAATTAGACGCGAGAGTGCGACGTTAGCTCCCGGCTGGAGACTAATGTTTGATCAGATGAAACACTACTACTCCCGGTCGAACACCGACACAGCACTTGTGTCGAATCCGACTGCCCGCATCGGTCGTAGAAATTCCGGCACTACAATCTTTCTTTCTTTCTTTTATCTCGGAAGTGTTGTTCCCGCATATTGGCCCATTTGCGAAACGGTATACCTGAAATACCTTCAGCCCGTATACATGATGGGGAACAGCAGACGCAAACAACGAGAGGACACAGCTGCGATCGCGGCTTAAGTTGAACAGTCGTATAGAGCCAAAGAAAGCGAGGAAACTCACCGGATTCAAAACAAGGATATCTCAGTGATGATACGGAGTGCATGGTTGGTGTATACGTCTTGGCGATGACCTATACTTTGTTGAAGCTTAAGTTCAGACGCAGCTACGAGCTAATGGGACAATCCAGCAACGTGAAATGCGAGAGTCCCCGGCCCTTTCCGTTTATGATTGGTTGAGCGATGATAGAACACGTACAGAAACATCAGGAACGCCATGACGGCGCACTTTTGAAGCTGTCTCCTTGGTAGCATCAGCTCTTAGCGTCCGCTGCGTCTGGACGTAGGGTGAAAAGAAGCACACGGACCTGTCTGATTGGTACCCTTCCTCCATTTTCAAAACCAAATTTCATTGTTGTTTTTATCGCAAAAAGAATAAACTATGCACCGCCCAACGCTCATTATCCACCCAAAAGTGGCGCCAGCGGTCCGAATCAGGTGCCAATGTTTTCAGCACGAACCGTTTGCTTAATTAAAAGTGATAAGTGATTTTGTGAAAAATTCGAGGGGAAAATGGTGCCCATTTTCGCCCTTTTTCTGTAACTGGCACCATGGAGCTTCTTGCATTAGAAAGCTCTGACGGCAGCAGTTTTCACATTGAAAACTCTAGATAATCACCTATGGGTTTTGAATAAAAATCACTGAGAGTGTTAAAACGTTGGCATCGTGTTCGGAACTCAGCCGCTACCCTTGGGCGGGGGATGATCATTCGACGATGCGTACTTTAGTTTTGTGATAAAAAAAAACCCTGTAAAGGTTTTGTTGTTGTTGTTGATGTTTTTTTTTTGTTTTTTTTTTGAGGGGGGGGGGAGCACCTTGTGTAATGGCAACCAGGGACTACGTGATCACAAAGAATGGAACCTATGTGACGTATTTGATTCCCCACCCCAGGAATTCCTCCTTTCCCGATACTGACAGAGAAGTTTCGCTGACGGAGCCCTTCCCCAAGCTCGCAATAAAGAACGGGAAGAACGACTTCGTAATTTCCCTCGTCACTTTTCCTGTGTCGCTGGAGGATAGTGACCCTGCCAAAGTCAGGTCTACAATGGCAGCCCCCGTGGCCCCAGGGAATAGGGCTCCTCCCTTAAAGGGATACTGAACCGAAATTTAGAGTTCGCGAAACAAGGCTGGAGAAATGGGCGATAGGCTGCAAGAGCCCAGTGCATCACTCATACGGCGATATCTCTAACGGATGACGTTATTTTAGGGAAAGAAGTGCCCGACTGATCACGGCCGACGGGGCCAACGAGTTATGTCACGTCACGATTCTCATTTCCCTCTTCTTCTCACTACGTTCCCTTGAGCAGTTGAAGCAAAGCGAGAAGGAGAGAACCGATGCCGTTTTCCCTCACTCTCAATTGTTCCAGGAGGATGGTGACGTCATAGCCCTCGCTTGATCGCGCCCTTCTTCTCTAAAAGTGCGGCCATGCGTTTGAGATATCGATGTAGGAGTGAGGTTTTGGAGTTTGTAGCAGCATGTTCAACGCTTCTGCGGCCTTAATTTGCGAAATCCAAATTTCGGTTCAGCATCACTTTAATACGAGTGATTCACGTACCATCCCGGCCTACATTACACTTCCTATGTGACAAGAAAAGTTTGTCAAGAACACGAAAATCAATCATTGCAACGTGCTTTCTGTGAGCCTATGTGCACTTCATATTCAAAAACGTTTTTCAGCCTAACAACGGAAGATTATTATTATATCGTTAAATTATATTCCTTATTTATTGATATATAATTAGATATCATTAGATCGAATCACTGCCTACTTATAAATCGATCCCAAATTTCCATATCAATACTGAGACATCCGCCTAACTTCTCGCAGGCGTTTTCCTCATTTAAATGATATCTCCAGGGACATCCCGGTTCCAATTAAACTTTTTGCAGATAATTTTGTCAGTCACCCAACGATAAGGACCCAACAGAATCAATTAAACATTAGCAATGCCCTACAAAAAATACAGAAATGGTTAAGCAGATGGCAGATGCAAATAAATTATAAAAAGAAAACAAAGCGATGTCAATAACCCGAGGAAAAAAATATTATGATATTTATCTAGTCTTTAAACGGAAGACCATTATAAATATTTTTATATTACCCTTAGTAAAAAAAAAAAAAAAAACTGTCTTAGCTTCTGAGTATTGACAACATAGTGAACAAGGCGAGAGTAAGCTTTTTACTTAGACGCACAATTACATATGCAGACACTAAAACGAAACGTATAGCATATAAAACGCTAATTAAAACAATGCTGGAGTATACTAGTGCCATTTGGTTTCCTCACAGGTCAGATAAATAAAGCAAGTTGGAAGGCGTCAAAAAAAAAAAAAGGCGCTAGGTTTATTTTTAGCACATTCGGAAACCATATTTCCAGGTCACACTTGCTTAAACAAGCCAACGTTCAAACATTTAAAGCTAAGGCATCAAGAAACAGATTGAAATATTATCATACCTTTATTCGTGGCAAATTTAATCTTAATGTTGATTATATCAGGCTCTCCTCACCCGGACCGTCCAGAATCAATCATACCAAAGCTATCCAGCAGTACCAATGTAAACACGATCTGTTCAAATATTATTTTTCCCCGTCCAATACAAGAATGGAATTCGCTAAGTAATGAAGGTAAAGATAATAAGCAGGCGAGCATGTTAAGTATAGACATGGTAACCCTTTAGCGAGGGGACAAAAGCGACGCAGAACGCGGGTTGCGTCCACAGTTTCGTGTCTGTCCGTCCCTTTTTTTCCCCTCGCTCTAGGGTTAGCATGTTTAAGTAATGAAGTAGCAACGCTATCATCAATTTAGATATCTACTGATGCTATAACGACATTTTTAATTAGATTACGTTTGTGCGCACGTGCCGTTTTTGTATATTTATGTAGACCGCTCGTATGTGCATGCCTTTTTTTACTGTATATTTTAACATCGTAAAGTCGCAATCAAACTTAACTGGAACGCTCGATCATGCGTACTTTCTGCGAGGTGCTAGCCTGGCGGCAGCCATAAATGGACCCTTTGTAAAAATCCCAAAAGCCTGTGCTCGCCGCGCGACGAATTGTGGGAGTCCTCGGTACGGCCCCTCCCATCGTCTTTCCTCCCGCTACCACACGTGACATTCGTGAGCAGGCCCAGGTTACCAAGGCAACAACGCTCGAGCAGCCGAGTCGAAGGAACGCAGGGAAATGTGGGGAGAGGATATCGCGTTGGCTAGCTTGCGAGGCTGTCCCTTTCTCATCACTCTCCTTTGTACCGGCTCCGTCGTCTGCTACGACAACGCCTTGTCGAACCTAGTCAAGCCATGCCACGGTTGCGGTGCAAAAAAAAAGAAAAAGAAAAGCTAGGTTCGGTGACACTGCAAGACGAGGAAGGTCTGTCAAGTTCTGTCCGACGGCACAACGCAGACAAGAGTCGACCCGGGTACCCCAGACAGCACATATTCGGTACGGCGCCAACGACGTACGACTTTCCGGCGGATGGCTGCGACGGCTGCTGCTGGCGGCAGCTGCCGCGACTCACGCGCAATCGCGAAGACGCGACGAGAAAGCGCGTGATCTGTACCGAGGGTTCCCAAAATCTCTTGCCGTCGTTGCGCTGTACGTATTGCAGCGGGTCTATTGGTCAAGTGCGGCGGGCTCATCTCGGAGGGCGGGGGGAGCGCGATAGCTTGTCAGACCACATGCTCAATACTTAACATGCACCACTTGCTCTTTTTTTTTTAATTTTTCCTTTGTATCTTTATTTTGCACCTTGCATTACACAGCTCATTTCTAGAGACAAAAATTATACAAAGATACAATGAAATTGTTTTGATTATTGCGTATTTTTGATGCAGCTTGTTTAACATTATCTGATGCGATACTCGACCGAGCTCGAAGTCTACCGTGCTCCCCCCGCGCTCTAAAATGGGCCCATCAGCACGTGGCCGACTGACACCATCGGCTGTCGCCAGGCTAGCGCCCCGCAGAAAAAAACGCTCGCTCGAGTGTTGCAATTATTTTTGATCGCGACCATACCTCACTCCTGCTATGGCTCCCAATGAAGAGCCGCAGTATTTATAAATGAATAAATTCCCCTGGAACATTACAAACTTTAATTATACAATTTTAATGTACATATATCAATTTTAATGTACATATCATTTCTATACGTGAGTTTTTCGAATTTTTCTTTTTATTACTTTTATAATTTCTTGCACTCAGACTTTAAGAGAAAAAGCCGGAGATGTGATCGGCTCTCCGTGTGAGAATTAAACCCATAGATACGAATACCGGCAAAAGGAGCATTTAGAAGAAATGGAGCTTTTGGCTTGGCTGCAATGCGAAAGTAAGCATTCAGTATTCCCAGTTTTAAAATATACCCTCGATAAAAAAAAAACACCTCTTGTTTATACTCTCCACGAAGAGGTGGTGCACATAAGTAGTCGGGTTGATTTATGTATTTATTTTTTTAATTAATTACTTGTTTACTCGGGCTGAGAGTGTTTTTAAAGAAGTAGGTATATTTTAGCGCAAAAAAGTAAAATAAAACACTGTCGCACACGTGATAAAAAATATTCATATCAAATTGAACCTCTTTCACACGGAAGGACATATAAGGTACTTATTTATAAGTGCAGGTTCAAGGAAAGCTTATGCGCCAACATTAGGCAGAAGCGGCATAAGCAAATGCATCAGTAAAACAGGAAGAACTACACCGTAACACAAAAAATACATATACAAAAAACAATAATTGATTGGCAGTTTATTCTTTCTGTGTAAATGACGGTCCTATGACTCAAAGAAGGCAGGGTTCAAAATAAAGTGAAACGAATAGAAAGCACGCGATTTATCTCTGTGAGTTAAAGCCAATAATCAGATAAACATCAAGTAAACACATACTATATATACTAAACATTATTTATCTGGTAAACATGGCTTATGCACGATAAACTTTGGAAGAACAATATTTTGCTGTAAGAAATTTTATCAATACAGATAAAATTACTTGCTGCTAAATCTGTATAAATTCAAAACGCCAGCAATTATCTTTACAAATAAAGAAAATATAATCTCCGTGAAGTGCTTGAGAAAATTGTTTGTTAGTATTACTGTACTGACAAATACTTCTACCACTCTAGTAAGAGTAACACCCTGTCGAGACTAAGCAAAGCGATAACAGATTGAAAAAGAACGGATATATTAATGGTGTTTTTCAATAATCTAACTGAGCGCAACATTTGTGGCTTGTGGCGATTTTCGGTGATATTGCGTGCAACCATGGTCTAAGGTTAAAAAATAAAAAATAAAACATTAGCATATTTTTAACTTTTGGTGGATCGTTTATAATCAGTTCCTTTGCAGGCATGTGTTGCACAAATCTAAGATGAAAGATATTTCTACGGGATTATGATAGTGTTAACGCCCATCTTCTAAAATCCATTCGCTTGCATTGCTGGTGATCTCAGCGCAACTCCTCATTGTTAATCCTCGAAAGAAATCATGAACCTTCTTATGAACATAAGCTCGTGCCTGGGAAAGACGTGGCATAACGGGCGGCACACATTTCTGGAAGGATGTGCTTACCGTCACAGACCGAGGAACGCGAATCCTTCTCAAGAGGAACCTCATTTTGAAAGAAGTGAAAAGAGCAGCATAAATCTAAGTGCCTAAAAACAAAATTGTCTCAAGAACTCCCGAGACTTCAAAAGAAAAAGCCATCCCGGATGACGGCGCCTGTTTCTACGAGTACCGGGCACTCGTCGTCCCGAATGACGCAGTCGCCCAGTTCACATTCGGGCGTGGAGGGAGGACGTGCACTCAGTGTAGTGCCCACGCCGTCGTCGTCGCCATCGTCGCCGCCGCCGTCGTCAATGACGTGCCCAAGTCCCGAACACTTGGGGTCCCGGTGCTCCACGTCCCTTCTCAAGAACCCCCCTCAATATCCTGCGGCTGGAGTGGTCCTCCTGCACCGTACACAAGGACCTTCCAGAGCCTTTTCCCTCCGCCCTCGTGGTCCTCTCCTCCTTCTCTCTCCGCTTCTACCTTGGGCCGTCCGAAAGAGTACCTCTCGTGGACCTCTTGCGCGAGCGTCGCTCTCCAAGGTGCGCTTGGGAGTGCGCCGCGGCGCTCGTGCTTGGGAGCGAGGCCTACGTCGTCCTGAGAGACCCTCGAAGCACCGACGGTGCGCCCTCCTCCTGGAGTCTTTCTAGAGGTCCTTGGCGCGGAGTGGAGCCGGGCCGTACCCCAAGGAGAGGGGCCCGTTCCGCCGTGTGACGGTCGGGACACCAGTCGCACTCTGGTTTTCGTGCGAAGCGGTCGACGGTTCCTCCGGTCTTCCTTTTTGGATACTGCTGCAAGGATTTTCTGGTATTTTGGTTTTCCGGCATGTTGTGCTGCAGCCGACGATCAGTGGATATGGTGACGTGTCTCTGGATACACTTGACTTGTGTCGTCTCTGCTTCTGGCCTCTTTGGCCGGTCAGGGTGCCTCGTCGTTCGTTAGTTGCCACCGATTACGTGAGTCTATCTAGAAGTGATGTGCCTGGAGTTGTTGCCCGTGGATACAGTTTTGTGTATGCCGACTGCAATGAACATTTTGGATTGTTGGTGTCAGATAATATTTTTCTCTATGTGACTCTTTGTAAATCGTCCGTCACACAGTTTGTTTACACCAATCATTTCGTCATATCTTCCACTATATTTTTTAATCTAGCATATGGATGTGATTGCTTTCCCCATCGTTTCTGGTAGGCGTTTGTTGATTCGTTCTTAGAAAGATTGCGGGCTCATTTGCGGCCCCCTGTGATACGCTGTCTACCGTATTCTCCGAATATATGACCCTAATACATTGCCTCAGGGGTCCCCAAATTTTTCACTCTTGAGCAACGCCTAGCGCTCTTAAAGGGGCCCTGCAATGACTTTTTTACTGTTTTTTTATTTGCACCGAACCTGTGCGCACTGAACGTAGTAACTTAATGAAACTTTTCTTTTCTCAAATTTCACTTTATTTTAAAAGTTATAGGCAAATTAGAATTACAAAAACAAGCAAAAATAACCTCCTTCATGACGTCGTAGGTCCTAGCTTGAGTGGCTGTGAACTAGAGGAAGGGTAGTCGGCTCATCGAGCGTTCACGGCTGCCGCACTCCATGTCGACGGCTCGAGAGGGCGCCACTAAAGCATGTTTTGGATAGGCTGTATGAAGCGGGCGGCCAGGGCGGCTCGCATTGCATTTGCTGCGCGATTAAAGACTAATTCGGCATAACACTTCATTCGCCACAAACGACAGAAAACACGGGGTAAAGATCAGTTCAGAACGGGAGCCACTTCGCGCTGCCATACCGCCAAATGGCCAAATCGCCAACCAAGCCCGCGCCGAAGGCCTTCGAAACGCTCGGAAGCGGACGGATGCTCGAGCCGGTATACGATCGCAGCGCTGCCGCGTACAACCGGGATTTTTCTACGCTCGCCGTTCGTCGGGGCCTCATCCCACTAGCCCTTTCTAGTATGCGCCGTTTTTTCCGCCGCTTGGTGGCGGGTACGTCGACGGATCGTTTCTTGCTTCCGTACTTTACAAACTGCATTTGTTTCTTTTCTGATCTAAAATACTGAAGAAAAACTAGTTTCATACATAATTGAAACGGTTCGCGACACTTTTATTTTGTATCTCGACTAAAAAAAAGCTTTTAGCGGCTCTGATCAGTAGTAAGCCCAGGACCAAAGACGTCACATTTCGCGCGCTTTCGGCAACGTGGGTCGCCCTCGTAGGCAGAGGAGGTTTCCGCGTCGTCCGGTTAAAATATGACGCACTGATATTTAGTTACTCTCTCCATGCCCGCTGGCTTTCCCGAACCCCAAGAGACGTGGAAACCGCAAAAAAGGCAGACGCTTAAATATGATTGCAGGGCAACTTTAAATGGTAGCCGAGGAAATCCTGGGCTGACTTGCTATACTTCGTTTCACCTTATGTGCGAGCGAAGGCAAAACTGGAAGCGCGAGCACGGAAGCTCCGTGCGTTCAGGCTTTGCTCGAGCGCGCGAGCTGGGGAAAACTGCAAAAAGCGCTGGTCTCGCGCTTCTAGCTTTGGCTTCGCTCGTAGATAAAGTGAAACGAAGTATAGAAACAGCGTCTCAGCTGAGACTGGGGCAAAGAAAGCACTGCCAAAGCCAGCGCACGAGCTGAGCAGGTTTCAAGCCTCGTCTCAAGACGCTCGCGCGCCCAACCCTTTGCACAGATTTCTTCCACCCAGTCTCAGCGGAGACGCTGTTCTAGCAAGCCGGCCCAGGTCTCGGCATTGATGAAAGCATCGCAGAAGCCCACATCTCTTGTGAACATTGATTCACGTCTGTTTTTCTCATGTGTTTACATTGATGGGTGGTTCACATCACCTATAGTAGTGCTTAAACTGCGAAAACATTTTACTTATTGCCGATTCACACGACGGACTAATTCGTGGACGGATTGATCACGTGACGAAACGTCCGCGGATAAACCGCCTTCCAAGCGCACCCACGCGTAGGAGACGACGAGCCGAATACAGCGAGGACGGACCGAACCCACAGGGCCGCGAAACGTCAACATCGCTCTTTGGCACCATTACCCGAGCGATCTCAACATTTTCGCTACGGTCGCGTAGCTGCCTCGAAAAATAATCGTTGTGTGCCGCTGTTAGAGATCGAGGCTGAACACGATAATAAGCCTAGCGCCAGTAGCTTTACTAACATAAGGCATGACAGTGACACAAGCATGGTCCTGCTCGAGAAGGCTTCGGTACATAAGTCCTGGGCTCGCGGAGGGGCGTTTGGAGATGCCTTCACGCACTCTGCGCTAGCGCACAACGCTTCCGTACACCACAGCCACGAAAAAAGGCCTTGCTGGATGAAAGGTTGATTGGACGTGCAAAGGGAATAGCGGCGCGCTAGACAAGCTTTGACAGAAGCTTCTTGGCACGGACCTGGAGGAATACCGGAACCTGCGTCGCGTCAGTCAGGCAAAGTTTCTGCTGCGTCTTTTACGTGTGGAATCGAGAATCGCGCAAAAAAAAAAAAATGAAGCAACGAGCGCACAAAACAAAATAATGCGCCACCTGTGTTTCGCTCGTTCTTAATATAAAAAAAAAAGACTCCGACGACATTTAAGCATTTTTTATGAGTTGTGAATGCGAAAGCATGAATGTCGTTCTTCAGGCTGAACTCCATGGGACGAATATCCTGCGAATAACCGACGAATTTGGCCCGGCGGCGTTTGCTCTGCGCGTGGAATCAAGACAGTGGCTGCTACGTCGCGTGCAAAGCGAGCGTGCCGTCAGGCGGCGTTCGCCAGTTATTCGTCACATAAAGGCTGAACTCCATGGAACGAATTATGTGACGAATAACTGGCGAACGCCGCCCAACGGCACGCTCGCTTTGCGCGCGACGTAGCAGCCACTGTGTTGATTCCACGCGCAGAGCAAACGCCGCCAGGCAAAATTCGTCGGTTATTCGCAGCATATTTGTCCCATGGAGTTCTGTCTTTATTCGTTCCATGGAGTTCAGCCTTTCCGCTTCCTTAGTTCGTCTGCGGCGTACTGGCGTCGACGCGACGGCCACGTTTCGCTACGGCCGAGGTAGCGGCCGACAGCCGAGCGCGAGCTCTCGCGAAGTGGCCGCGCCGCGCTGAGCTGGGCCGTGCAGCTTCTCCGGAGTTTGCCCGTGCGGGCTCTGCGGCCAGGCCCGCACCTCTTACCGGCGGCCGGGTCCGCTGCGTGCGCTGCGCCGCCATGAAGAGGGCTTCCCTGTTTGCGTTCCTTGGAACCACGCCGCGCGAGAGTCAATGGGAGCCTCGTTCCTCGAAACTATGACGCGCGCCAGCCAATGGGAGCCTATCCATCAGATTTCTGCTACAGACGACAGGCTTCGCTTCATTCGGAAAGAGGAAGGTGCCGTTTGTCGCGGCTTCAAAAGCTGATGACCGCGGCTCGCTCCTTGGGACAGCTAATGCTTTCGCATTAACAAACGAAGAAAAAAAAAGATTGTATTTTGCTAGTCTACGTTTTTCAAGTCAATGATGCGCTAAAAATCCTCGAGTGAAAAGGCTCTCGCCCATTTTAGTCCGCGCGTCCGCGGACGCCTCGTTCGCGGACGCGCGGACTAAAATGGGCGAGAGCCTTTTCACTCGTGGATTTTTAGCGCATCATTGACTTCAAAAACGTTGACTAGTAACATACAATTTTTTTTTCTTTCGCAAGAATCGGTGACGTTACGTTCACGTGTTCCATGGTCCACGGACGGAAATCGCGATTCGGTCCGTCGTGTGAATCGGTCATTAGGTGCATGAGCGGCTGAGGAAATTTGGGGCCTCGAAGAATGCTCGTGCTTCGCGGACCCTAGTGCGAAAATCCATGCATTAGCTCATTCTTAGCTCGCTTGCCGGTGAGAGAACTTACAAAGAACACAACCAAGTGTTCTCGTCATGGGTGCCTCAATAGTTATAGGTATTCGCCGCTTTTAATGCAGGGACTGTTGCTTTTAATGATCATGTGAAATTCAAACTCCCAAAGTTTCACCAATGAGATAGGTTCCCCACCCCGTACCTTGTCTTTGAATGTTCCTAAATACAGCGGTTAAAAGACTGTCCAAACAAGAGACTTCAAAACGCGTGAAGCCACACAGCTTCGCCATATGGCGTGCGGCGGTTTGCTTCCGTCCATGTTTTTTGTTTGTTTATTTTTGCTGGGGGAAAGCGTCCCCTCCGCCAACGTCCGCTTCTCTCCTTCATGAAGGCCTATAGATCATGCTCATCACGTGGGTCCGAAGAGCAACTCACACACTATGTTGGCTGTCAGTCAATCGGTCAAGGCCTCCACTGGTGTTCAAGTCCCGAAAACGGGAGGGGGAATGATACGAGGGAGAGGCAGAACAAATGGAGAGGCACACCATTGGCAGGCCGCGTGTGACGTCAAGTCTGACGAGCACCGACGTCATAGAAAAGCAGAGGAGGAGAGAGAAAATCCGGGATGTTTTCCTGGTGGATATCCGCACAGAAGACGGACTGTAGGTCTTCAACTTTCACGTCATGTGGCAGAGAAGTGTGGCTTCACGCGTTCTGAAGTATCCTGTTTGGACAGTTCTTAACTCCGTAGCAAGCTGCGTCTGCAAGCACTATATCGCGTTGTCCGTATCGAACGTTCAGAACCACGAAATATTTTCATGTTGTCAACTGTACGTGGGTATATGAGAATGCTATTGTTTAGCGTTAGTGTCGGCTTGCTTGGGGCCCTTCGTGTAGACCCCTTGCCTGCAAGACCCCAGTAGTACCGCCCGTCAGCATGACTTTGTACATGAAAACTTCAAAATGAAACAGGCTTGTCGGGTAAAACAGAGTAAAACATATTAATCATCTTTCATGTGGTAAAAATGCCAGATCAAAAATAAACTTGAAATTATTACAAATATTATATACGAATGTTTATTAATATAGCTGGGATTATTTGCTCATAAATCCCTCAACAAAACAATGCGTCAGCTATTATCTAGACAAATAAAAAAGGCTTAACTGACATCTTTGTATACATCCGCCGAAGTGTATGTAACTATTCCCACCGCTCCACTCGAAATAACACCCATACGAGACTAGCAAGCCAAAGACAGTTTAAGAATGAAGGACGTTATGAAAATGATTTTTTTTTCACTCCAGATCTGCAAAAAATGTGATGCGTGTAGCGTTTTTATATTAGTGCAATTGTGATAGTTTCGAAAAAAAAGTATATATACCGTATTTTCCGAACTATAGTCTTCACCCATTGCATAGTCCGCACGCCGAGCAGTATTATCTCACAGAGAAGCGTCAATCATAGGTAAATCAACATTTACTCCGTCATTTATTAAACAATTTGACGCCTTGTCATAGTGAACGATCTAGAAAAAACAAACCCTTTTATAGTCCGCAACTCTAAATATTCCGCATCGTGTAAAATTTCATCTTTTAAACTAGTATAGTCTGCGGACTAAGCACCGGAAAATACGGTATCTGTTTTTTTTTTTTTAATTTTGATTGTCCGTTGATAATCAGTTTTTTCGCAGGCATATAAAATTTTTTCTCTTTAAAAATGGCGTTGCGAAATTATAACATTGTCATTGATTATCCTAAACAATTACATGTTCATATTGCAGTTATTATTTCTTTTTTTGCCGTTAATCCTCGGAAAAAGTCATAAACGCCTCAATGAATATGTGCTCGTGTCCGGGAAAGCCATCGCAAAACGACCGGCACAAATCTCTGGAAGTAGGTGCTTATCATCACAGACCGAAGAACGCTAATCCTTTGAAGACAAAAAAAGCCTCATTATAACCAAACAAACAAAAAGTGCAGCATAAAGAACCCCAGTGTCTAAAAAAAAAAAAATCACTCTCAAGAATTTCCGAGACTTCAAAAGAAAGCCCTCTTCGATGACGGCGCCTGGTTCCCCGAGTACCGGGCACTCGTCTTCCCGAGTGACACAGTCGCTCGGTTCGCATTCGGGCGCGGAGGGAGGACGTGCACTCAGCGTAGTGGCGTCGTCGTCGTCGTCACCATCGTCGCCGCCGCCGTCGTCAATGGCGTGCCCAAGTCCCGAACACTTGGGGTCCCCGTGCTCCACGTTCCTTCTCTGGAACCCCCCTCAATATCCTGCGGCTGGAGTGGTCCTCCTGCGCCGTGCACAAGGACCTTCTAGAGCCTTTTCCCTCCACTCTCGTGGTTCCCTCCTCCTCCTGTCCCCTCTTCTACCCTGGGCCGTCCGAAAGAGTACCTCTCGTGGACCTCTTGCGCGAGCGTCGCTCTCCAAGGTGCGCTTGGGAGTGCGCTGCGGCGCCCGTGCTCGGGACCGAGGACGTCCTGAGAGACCCTCGAAGCCCCGACGGTGCGCCCTCTTCCTGGAGTCCTTCTGCAGGTCCTTGGCGTGGAGTGCAGCCGGGCCGTACCTTAAGAAGAGGGGCCCGTTCCGCAGGGCGACGCCCGGGACACCAGTCGCACTCTGGTTTTCGTGCTGAGCGGTCGACGGTTCCTCCGGTCTCATTTTCTGGATACTGCTGCAAGGGTTTTAAGGTGATTTGGTCTTCTGGCGTGCTGTGATTTCGCCGACGTTCATTGGATACGGGGTGGCTCTGCTTGTCCCTGGATATACTCCACTTATGTCATCTCCGCTTCTGGCCTCTTCTTTCCTCGTCGTTCCTTAGTTGCCATCGACTACGTGAGTTAATATCTAGGAGTGTTGTGCCTGGAGATTTTGACCCGCGCAAAGATTTCTGTGAATGCCGACTGCAATGGACACGTTGAATTGGTGTGTCATGTATTATTATCTGTTTGCAACTCGTTGTAAATCGTTCTGTCGTGTAGTTTGTTTACACCGATTATTCCGACACTGCTTGTGCTGTATAAGCGTCGCGACATGTGGATATGGTTTCTCTCCCCGTCGTTTCTGCTTTGTGCTAGTTGGTTGGTTTGTGAAAAATATGACAATTCGATACTTTAGTTTTATTTGCCGGGGGCAGAAACCGGCCATCGGATGATCAAAGAAAAAAAAAATCTTGCGTTTCGTGTAAGCTTTGTCAAAATATTAGGCAATGGAGAATATCAGCCATCTGTGTTAAGTTCTTACTTTTGAACTCTTTTTGTTCACATCCTGCCAATTGAAAAGTACCGCGTCAGAACCCAAATTCACTCAGAATCGACGCCCCGGAATCCCGAGTTCTTTTTTCATCGATACCATCACACCAAGTTAGAACTCTAGAGTCAGCGATATCTACTAATACCACCCAAAAGACAAGGCCCATTTCCTCCCTCAACATGATCAGTAGTGGGTCCACGCAGCGCCGCCTATAGGGAGTATTCACTGGACGCCATATTTGTGGGTGGTGTTAAGAGCGCATGCTCAGAACGAGCTCACATTAATAGGTTGCTAAGACCGGCAATCTTGATGGTGCGGAATGCACGTTGCAAAAGAACTGTGGAAGCTCGCCGTCAGCACGCGCTCAGCCTTCGCGCACACAGCTATGGCCGCCAGTGAATACTTCCTATAGACGTTTCCACTGTTTACAAAAACCACAGTCCACACGTGTTAAATCACAGTCCAGAACGCGCACGTTCGTCGCTTCGGAAAGCGAGCAAATCACGCGCCATACGCACGAACACTGAAAATGGAACCTGCCAAGTGTCCTTTTTTGGAAAGGTCTATAGGCCTTTCCAATGTTTACAAAATCACAGTCCAGCGTGCGATCTTCACAGCCCAGCACGTGCGCGTTCGTCGCTTCGGAAAGCGAGCTAAGCACGCGCCATACGCACGAACAGTCAAAATGGCACCGGCCACACGCTCTTTTCTGGAAAGGTCAATAGACCTTTCCAAAAACGAGCTTCTGGCCGGTACCATTTTGAGCGTTCGTGCGTATGGCGCGTGCTTTGCTCGCTTTCCGAAGCGACGACCACGCACGTGCTGGGCTGTGAAGATCGCACGCTGGACTGTGATTTTGTAAACATTGGAAAGGTCTATAGATCGTGTCAACGTTGCCGCTAGTGCTTCTTGCAGCATCTCACAACGAGCTTGACGCCAGCACGCGTTGAGGCCTAGACGCACGCGTCTGCTACTTTGCGGCGTGCTCTCGCCTAGCTTCAGCGTGTTTGCCGCTCGGGACGGGTCGGGAGTTCACTAGTGAAGAGGTCATACGTGCAATCCTTGTCTTCTACGAGGTATTGCTCGGTTCTTCGCACCTTCCTCTCTGTTTCCTTTTCATGCGAAGCTGTGAGCATGCATGTGTGGGGTTGTGCTGACGACGTGTCCCGCCAGCCGCCAGGTGGAAAAAACGTTTCGATGTTTCCAAATCCTGAGGACAGCATGCAATCTGCTACCCCTGCTCCGGTGTGTTAATCTTTTGTTTTCTTCGGCAGCGCTCCACTCGTATACCGCTGAAAATGGTACTCACTTTTTTTAATGGGTTCATATGAGAGACGTTCGCCTCTGCCAGTATAATACGCTTCTTTCTCAGAAATGTTGAAGGCGTTAAGAGTGAAGGCTTTTATAGAATCGTCGAATGAGGCCACGTTCACGACTCTGCTCGTGCCCTTCAGCATGCGCTCGATAGTTCGCTGATTCTATGAAGACCTCCTGCCCGACGGCAATGGACCTCTTGGCGAATATGTGCTGCCACCTAGACACGTGAATCGGTTCGAGACTAGGTGACTGGAAAACAACGCGCGCCCAAGGCCTCTCCCAACCGTTCCACACCCAAAACGTCAGCTACATCCTGTTCACCCATTGACGCGATGTGACCTGGATACGGCTCCCCCAAGCTCACCTTTGTCCCCATCGTGCGTAATCTTCCGCCCCGAGGTCGACACAACGAAACCGCTCAAAGCAAGAAGGCGGATTGTTTGGAACTAGATACTCTCGAACCCAGGCGCATGAAATACTCCGCGCATGCGCACCGCGTATTTCTACAAAAGGTCCATTGAAATGCCAATGAACCTGGTACTGTTCGAAAGTTTTCAAGTGCCTCCGGGAGAAAACCGAGTTCTTTTCTTGCTGCTTCTGGAGCGTCTCCTCATAAAAACCATGGTCCTTCAGAGTTTACGGTTTTGTGAACGTCGCAAAGGTAAGTTGTGCTGGACATTTTGAAAACAAACTTGGTGTGTAAAGCCCTCGAGAGACCAAAGTGACAGTACTTGCACGGCTATATTAATGCAAAAGCATTACCTATCTCATGAAGCGGAGCCGGCAGCGTCTGTAACCACGAAACAACGCGAAAGAAATGCCCATTCTTCGATTGGCTGAGCAAAACGGCTCCAAGACAGCCATTAGCAGCCGCCTCACGGGAGCTCGCGCTCGGCAGCCGCTCTCGCGTCAGGCGTTGCCGGAGAGGGGGGGGGGGGGGGTTGCTTTCGGTTGCTTCTGGTCTGGCTTGCTAGGATAGCGTCTCAGCCGAAACTCGGTGAAAAAAGCACTGCAAAGGCTGGGGCGCGCGAGTGTTCCGAGACGGGGCAAGAGCCCTCTCAGCTCGCGCGCTGGCTTTTGCATTGCTTTCTGTCCCCCTGTCTCAGCTGAGACCCTGTTAATAGCAAATCGGCCCTGCTGCTATCGGCGCCGAGGAACATGGCGCCGCCTGAGGCATCTACATCGTCGGCGGACGCAACCTCGGCAGTAGCGAAACGTGGCCCTTCACGCCAGTACACCGCAGGAGAACTAAGGGAACGGAAGAACGATATTCATGCTTTCGCATTCACCACTCCAAAAATGATTAGGTGTCCTCGGAATTTTTTTTTTGCGGGTTGTTTTTGATTGCATATAAAATATTGCTGTAATGGCATGCACCCAATCTGGGTATGATCTTCGTGCGCGTTGAACAACGGCTGCGCGCTGGGTCTGTTGATAGGTATGTACGACCAACTACAAACATGGTTTCGTTCTTTTCTTTGACTGCCTGCACCATCAATTGGCCTTGACTTGCAGTCAGTAGTGTGAGAATATTATATATTTTATCTCGTTTCTTCATGCGCCATGCTGGGCTTCTGTCGTGCTCGCATAAGACGTAAAGTTAGAGCGTCTGCACTACTAAGATCAAACAACGGGAACACTTTACTCCCTTCATCCCGCTTCACCGTTAGGTGGCAGGGTAGTACAAGATGGCATACTCAACTGACCAATGAGTTCGTTGTTTTTAATCACCTGACCCTGATTGTTGCGCGTAGGCATGCGCAAAGAGCTTGATCACGTGGTGCATGTCCCGATGGTTACTAGTTAACAAGAGCGTAGCTTGCACTGCCCTATGAGCTTAGTACACTGAACAGAGTGTACGAGGGCACATGCTAAGCCTTGGAAGCTGTTTCATCTGCAAGAGTTAGTGCACATAACCAGCGTCCTTCACTGTTTGAAGATCGAGATTGTAGTCATTGCCGTGCTTTGAGTTCAGAAAAAAAACGGGGTTTAGTTTCGCTCTTCACCGCACCGATCGTAACGGTAGAATCTCGCGTGCCAATAAGTTTTAGTAGATCGTTTCGGTGCCTCCGATAACGATACCCGATACTCCGCCGCCATCTCTGCTAATGCATCGTATCGTTATCAGGAATCGATATCGGGGGTATCCGACATATCAGAACGATCTAGCAGGTGATTTAAGGAAAAAACGAGTTCATCACCGGTTCGTCAAGAGGGCGTTCACAAAGAAACGTGTCAATAGTTAGACACTGCATATATTTGAATGTGTTAAGCTTGGCACGAATTATCATGAGGAACTCTTCGCAGATCGTATGCAAGAGCTCTGTGCTGCTCTAGTCACTGACGGCTTAAGAACTGCCAGGCTTGGCAAGTCCCGAGCTCCTTATTAGTACCTTATTACTGCTTCTACGCCAATTTCATCGCGGGATTATTCGATAAAAATAAAAATAAATCACTAAACAAGGAACACAAAGTTAATACGCACCGTCCTGTGGCTACGTGTAATGATGCGAACGAAGCGCATCGAACACAGAATGAACACATCGGGTGAGAAAATGCTTTCTATTTTACCATATGAAATCTCGATTCTATGCGCCCCGGTTGCATTTTCACGCGGTGAGCAACAGCCCGTTTCGTCATTGTGAGCGCGTATTGAGCAAGCGCTTTCAGGGTCTGTCATACATACGCAACCTACAATATAAAAAACAAAACAAAAAAAAACGTCTCTAAAACTTCATGCTTGTGCCTACTGGCGATGGAATGAACACGATACAAACCGTATTATAAGCTTCATGTTCGAACGGAAGTAGAAGAGGCATTAACACATTCTTTGATGTTACGAATGGCCCAACCTGTTGCCGTGATTTACAATATCTCGAAATTCCTGCGCGTCTTCATCAATACCTTCCAAAAATATTTTATGCAGCCTATAAAAATTCTATCTATATTTCAACGACCTACTGACTTCCTATCCAGTCACGTCGCGTCGACAATTTTTTGTATAAACTTTTTTTTTCAGCCGAATTCTACAATGTATAGACAAAAGAAATACTATGGAATGTCTGTTGCCACGTCTCAATAGATTTTCTTTAACTATATTTCTATAAGAATTTCTATAGACTAGAATTGATAGAATAATAAATCTCATCAAGTCGGAACCTCCTGGCGGAGGCTGCTTTTTCGAATGTGTCAAATAATTGTCGCTTATTGCGACGCTTTATTCGCCTGGAGACCCAGACTGAATCTAGCGGAAGCGTTTTCTTGTTTATCCGTGGTTCTCTACAAGCTTGGATGGAACAGCGCGGATGAACAGTCACACTCACAGGCACACAGGAAGGAACAGACATTCAGCGCTGTTTTTTTTTTTCAAGCATGAATTTCCAACTAGCCCAAGCATCCACATTATCAAGCTTCTTCTCTACGAGACACGCGGTGATTCTATGTGTCCACAATGAGGGTGGATACAAAGAATGCACACTACCGGTACAGAACACGGGACAAGCGTACACAGCACGAGCTCTTAGTTGCAGTTCGCGAGCACTGGAACTAAGAACGTATGCTACGAACCTCAAGTTCGTAGCATTCGTTTTTGTTACAAGTCTAAAACAAGGCGTAGTTGTGCTTTTCCGGACATGAGCCGCGCCGATCAAATCTCGAGGCGAGTAGTCGGAAATACGGTTCACCAACCCTTAGAAACCACACTTGGTACAAATTGTTGGCGAGAACAAAGCCACACACTGGTAATATGCTTATCTTCCGGGGTGGTCCTCGTTTGAATGATTGCCTTTTAAGTAGGGTGCATTTGGCGGTGGAGCAGTGAACACTACTGAATTACTCGCGCTACGAGTGCTCCGTGGCGCGTATATTTTTGCGGTGTCTGCGTATGTGCACGACGGAAGTGGCGAGTGCATGTTTACATGGATGCGTTGGAACGAATCTAAAGTTAATATTAAGGACTTATTTCATTTTTGTTTCACGAAAGATTGTATTATTAATGGAAAGGGGGTAGAAACGTTGCCTGAATCTCTATCTGTTTGCTGAACAATTTCTATCTAATCTTTGTACAGTAAGTTCTATAGAACGTATAGAGACAAAATGACCAAAAAAAAAAAGGCTATAGGCAATGAATAGAAAAGTGGATTCATTTTTTGTAGAATATCAACATACTGTAGAAAGGGGCCATGTGTTTCTCTGTTTAAGGGAATGGCGCGGGTACGGCAGCCTGTATCCGCTCCACACCAAGTCCGAGCGGAGTCGACGCCGCGATACGGCGGAGCCAATCGAACAGTGCGAAAAGTGCGCAATCTCGGTGCTCGTCGTCATTATGGGAGTCTTAGGGAACCGTTTTGGCACATCCGACGGGGCTGGGCAGAGATACTTCATAAAGTATTCGGGAATACAAATACTGAAATACGTGTATTTTAAGGGCCAAAATACAGATACTTCGATACATTCGTCTTTCATGCGACGGGATATCCCTAAGATGCTTATGAAAAAAAAACGGCGAAAATGTATCCTGGAATACAGATACGGATACATTTGCTCACGAACGGTGCTACGTGGGGAGGCTGTAGTTCGTGGCGAATGCAGTTATTAATTTATACTCGCGCTCCTTTTTTCGTGTCATTTTACGCACTTCCCCTTAGCTTGAACTATATTCATCATTAAAGCCGCTAAAGAGACATGTCCCCCCCCCCCCCCCCCCCGGTGAACTACATAGTTATTGAACGATAAAGACTGCATGCTATGCTCGATAAAAGGCGTCTGCATGAAATGAACCCTGTTTTGGTTTGAGGGCGCAGCTCAAACGGTTGTCTTATATGCTTCCGACGAGTAACCTATAGTGTGGGGAGATTGCACAATAGAGCCAGAGCCAAGCCGGCTGGTGAGATCAGTTTGCTAGTGGTTATCAAACAAACCGTGAAGGGTTGGTCGAACCGCGGTGCTCCAAAAAATATTCGGTAACTCTCGGTTTATTGAGACGCATGTTTCTTCGCGCAGCGAACAGCATCCAAGAAATCGACTCGCCGACAAAGGGGTCCATTACTCGCACATTCGTCGCAGAATAAACAAAGAGGGTTTCGTAATCCGAGGTGTGAGCACGGTGAAGACGGAAAGACGGGGCGGAGTTAATGGACCGAGGCTCTTGATCCATTGTCGAGTAAAGTGTGGATTCGACGGTCGGTTGCGCCCTCTGCCGGCAACCGTTGTCGCTGCGACCCCTCTTGCCTCGGGGCACAACGCTAATCGACGCAGGGTTAAGCGCCGTAGGTTCGCTCTGCTCCGAGAACGAGATCTAGCAGCTGCTGGGGGTAGCGCCTGTCTGTATCCCGGGTTGTAATGCGGGGATTTGAATGAAGCTTCGAGCCGAGAGAGGAGTTGGGAGCTGTTAAGACGGCGGGGTTTCAGAACTGCCGTCCGTCCGTCTGGGTTCGGAAAATCCGGTGGCATCCACCGCCAAACTAGATCTGAACGCATTGCCGAGATCGCGTGTGTTTAGGTTCTCCTAAAACGTGGTCCCTCGAATTTCGCGTCATGGCGTCATACCAGTGGCATATTGTCGCCGGTCGCAACCCCGACGGTATCAGAGCAGTGTCGGTGAATGCGGCAGACGCCTGTTCTGCTGCAGGTCGTCTCGAGCAGTCCGCAGGAACTTCGGCCAACGAGACGCCGCGACGACGACAACGATCACATACCCCCTTATAATGTTTTCTTCTTCATAACTTATACGCTTAACCGCCAGCATCGCGCCATCGGCCAGCATGACACTCCGACTTTTGTGGTGTCATCTGCTGCCACTTTGGGATCCCTTTGGATGCATGGGGTGAATAGAACGCTAAAAACACACCAGCCGGAAGACGGCTTCCAGGCACCGTGGTATAGTTGCTGAAAATGCTTATTTGCTTAAAACAGACTATGGTTAAAGATAGGTTTCTTTCTATGAGATGAGCGCTACGTTAAAGAAAAGTGCCACAAGAACAGTTTCACGGCGGATACTTTTGTTGGGTGAGACATTAATTAAGCGCACTTCTAACTTATAGAAGCTCGCTAATAAACGCCCAGCACATCTCAAAACCTCTTTTGCATATTCTGTATCTCCTCACTTTAACCGTGAAACACGGCCAACTTTTTATTAATACTTTTTTTTTTAATTTATGAGTAGTCTTTACCCGTTTGATAACAATGTGATCATTATAATTTTAAACAAATTGTTTGGTCTAACAGCGCGTACAATGCGATGCTGTTATAGTTGTTGTCGAACTCTGAATTTCAATCAAAGCCCATAATTTTCTGCTTTTGAGATATGAGCACAGGCATTACTGCACAGTTCGTTTGTGTTTGTCAAACGTATTTAACTGCGTGTGTTCAGGTAGCTTCATCTGCCACTTCCCATAGGGAATGACTTTTTCTAGCGTAAAGCGGCAGCGGAGTAACCTTGCTGCATACTCGGTATCTGCGAATCATGTATTATACCTAGTTGTTTAATATGCTAAGTTATATATATAAAAAACGTCCAGCCTATGTACGCGCCAGAAACGTTTTAGTTTCATAAATTTACCTGACCTGTCCTGAAAAGTTTACAGCTGTCTTTTAAACGAAGCGCGAAGAGTCAAAGAGCCGCGGCTGGTAACACGGGAATCAGCCTTTCGTTCCTTCATCAACCACACATTCGCTATGTAAGCTACGCCCTAGAGTAACGACATTTCAAACCTCTTTCTTTTCCTCAAACTATTGTTGCAAGTTATCAGAAGCGTTTTCTAAAATAGCAAAAAAAGGTTTTAGCGCTCTTCAGTAATGCTCAAAACTGTCCGAAGGCAGAGCTAAATGATACCGCCTACATGTGACACCATCCCACTATACAGCCGGTTCGTGCGCATCCTGGAAGTGGCTTAATTCCTTCGTTCCTACTACTTGAAACTTAACATAAAAAAACAGTGAGACTAATTTACAATATACTATATCTGTGTTTTTTTTTAATTTTTTGCATTTCGCGTTTTGAAATCGCAAGACGTTAAACGAATACGAACCGTTTCTTGTTTTCATGGTCTTTCACGCCCAGTGCATCGAATTGCCGTAGTACATCGAAAACACTTTGGGAGGCGCTGAGTATTTCCGGACTAATAGACTGGAGAATCGAGTGTTCATACTCCAAGCGCCGGGAATTTAGTGGCTCCAGTAGGTTATAAACATATTCATCTTTGGAGTCTCTTGTTGCAGTAGCGCGAAAACGTGACTTTATTTCGTGCTGTCGCTATGTCGATCATTGATTTTTTTTTTTTTTTTAGCACAGGTTACGAGTTTTAGTAGAAACTGTCTTTAACTTTCGCGATCTTCTGCAACTCATTATGGGCAGCTTATGGTACACCGCACGGGAGGGGGCAATTCGTCTCTCGTAAATAGCCATTTTCTGCCCAGAGATATACACGTTACTGAAAAAGAGTAACCCAATACCGTTGCTCGATGCTCACTCAAAAAAGTAGAGCATTACCCGCTACTGCGATTAAAAAAGAACGTTGTACGTCAGCTTGAAAGCGACGCGCAATTTCTCGGTACTCGAAAGCCGGGGTCACACTGCTCATTTCTCATACAAAAGAGAGCCTGCATACAGATTCGAACGCGAGTCACCGCGAGGTTCCTGCTTCGAATGCCGCATGGCTACGAGTTGGAGGAGGAGTGTTTGCAGACGGTTTTTGTATCATGCATGATGTGACCCCGGCTTAAATGTGTCGATTGCCTGGAGCAGTAGCCGCTTCAAATATCTATCGTCGTTAATAATTCCTTACTTTTTAACGCGTTCATTTAGGGATAACTGTGGGTATCCTGACGTAACTTGCGCGCACCATTTTGTGGTGTATATCTAGCGTTTTCTCGCCGTCCAAATTACAGCCGCGAGCTGGGGCAAGAACTGGGACTTGGCTAATCACCGTTTCTTGATGACTTCATCCGAAAGTAACAAAAATCAGTTACTTGTTCGATATCTTAAAAAGTAACTACAGGTCGTTACTGTCTTTGAAAAATGCAACTGTTGGTACAAGTAACGAGTTACGTAGAAGTCGTTTTCTGTTCATGCGCGGTGCTCACTGCTGTTGCACGCAAACACTCGCCTGTTTATGAGTACGCGGTAGCGTCACACCTCCTGGAACTTACAGACCGAGAAGTGTGTGCAGATGCTCTCACCTTCTCTCACCCTTGATGAACTCGGAGCAGATTTCTGATTGTTTCAAAGAACAAAGAGCAGGTTGGTGAAAATAGAACAATCAACGAAAAATATAAAAACACTGATGGACAAGGACAGACAGCACAGTTAATTTCGGAATTTTTCTTCCTTTTCCGGTTGTTTTATTTCTGTATCATCTTCTTCAGTTTAAGGTGTTGGGAGGGGGGTGTACGCACTGAAGCAGGTAAATGTCCATTACCAGTTTAAAGAACTGTGCTGTCTATCCTTCTCCATAAGTGCTTTTAGTGTTTAATTCAATTCTTATGACTGTTTACTTGCGCCAATGTGCTTTCACTATTCTGCCCGCCAAGTTTTGGCCTGAGCGGTACAACTAGGCGTTCCCCACACAAACACCTCTGGGCTCTCAAAACTTGAAAACCGTATTGTGTACATGCGAATAAACGTTACCAAACTAAACTTTACCTGGAATCAAGTGCTCAGGCACGAGGCGCAATTGATTAAATTTCCTCAATTCTTGATACAGAACAATTAATTTGAGGAGCCTTCAACAGTAAGATCTACCTTTCTGATAAGTTGGAAAATTCACGTGTTATGGTAGCCCGTGGCCACGTGTTATATTTCCGTTTCAGATACTTGATACGTGTAACCCAGAGCTTCAATTTTCTGATATCAAATTGATTACACCTGATAGCCCTCAAGGAAGATCATTCAAGGAGTTTTACCATACAGTGAGTGAAGATATGCCTTTGTCCAGCAATTTTTTTTTACTCCCTCCAAACGGGTACAAGAAAACATGTTCGTAGAAAAGTGTAACTATCAGACAACAATGCTTGCCAAATTTTTTTTTTTTTATTTCGGTGGTTAGAGTTGTTTGCGTGGTAACTCAGTGAAAAAAGACCAAAAATGCTGTAACCGCCAATCATGGCCACGTCGCCTCGGAGGCTTTTATTGCATCTGCAATCGAGTTGGTGGATTGTTCGGCTAGTGTGACATCAGCTCCTGATAACTGCAATGTACCCCAGTATAAAACAAAATAGGATAAATGGGCGAGCCATTTAGGAGGAATACGAGCTTCATTATTGCAATACTCTGTGTACCAGTGCGCCTTTAATCCCACGCACCACAGACACGGATACATTCAAGTGCGACCTTTATCAAATCATGATGTCATCATTTTTGTTCGTCAATATCAGATGCATCTTACTTAATTACCTAACCGGCAATTACATGAAAGCGGAGAGGGCAGTGTTATTCTGTACGAAAGTATGCGTTATATTCTTGATTGGTCATGATTACGGTGCGAATATTATTTAGAAGGCTGGATAGCGCCATTTTCTTTTTGTGTCGAAGAACGCTTAATCTACTATAGCAGGGGTGGCCAAGCTGACCACCTGGCCTAAGAGTCGCAAACAAAACCACAAAACTTCCAAGAGCCGCAAGGGGGGGGGGGGGGGGGGCAAACTTTTGTCCAGTGCAATAAACGAAACTCGAACTACTTAACTGCTTTAAATCTATCCGAGCCAAAAGCAGTCCAACTATACGTAACGTAGCGGTAGAACAAGACTACCAAACCGCAACCTGTTTTGCGATTTAAAACGCGTTCCATTTCTCTTTTTGGGGAAGTGCGGGGGGGGGGGGGGGGGGGGGGAGCCGCGAGCCGCAGCTTGGCCACCCCTGTACTATAGTTTCATAGAAACGGGACATGCTTTGTCAATTGAGTTGTGTTGTTTCTCTCTGACGTGTGCATTTACTGGGGTTCCATATCGTTCAACAAACATCGCTGCCATCAATTCAAATACTGGTAAATAAGCTGACTTACTTGAAACGCGTAGTATTGCGAGTTCTAGTTGCTTCTTGAAGTTTTAGTAGGCAATTGCTGTCTTAGAAGTTGCTAGAAGCATTAATACTTCTTTTGTTTACTTTTCGCGTGATGATTTTTTTTAAGGTTTACTAGATACTCTGGGGCAGCCAACGAAAAAAGCTTAATCGATGATTTATGAGCACGGAACAAATTTACTAAATATTCTTGAGGAAACGAAAGCTTGTAGACTGAATATTACCCTTTCAATCTGTTTAAAGACTGTGGCGTGAAGGAGATGCTTACATTTTATTATATGAACATGCTTAAATATTCGAACTCATTAGGAATATGTTCCCATATTTAAGGTGTCATAAAATGCAGCTCCCTGGACCAAGTCAGGTCAAGTCAAGTCAACTCAAGTCAAGTCAAGTCAAGTCAAACTTCTTGCACGATAAATACAAGGTGTCGTTTCGAGGCAGACTGGCTTCCGATTCATGCAACGAGTTTACTTAATTATTGGTTTGCCATCCACTATGACTTAATATAATACAAAAAAGTGCGGATCGCGTACTCGTATTTCACCAACCTCCTGGTCAGGAGGAGCCCTAAAGGGCCATCAGTCACAAAAATGAAGCCCAAACGACCGACCGGGTAAAAGCTGAAGATTGAAAAGATGCTACCTCTGTGGAGGGGTCGACCAGAAGCGCTTCCTTATCTAATTTGTATTTAGAAAATTTCGACTCCTTCTTTGTGCCGCTGCGATCAACCATGCAAAACCCCTGACTATCCTGCATGGTCTATGTTTTCTCAACTGCTCACCTAACTCCATTCATCTCCACATGTGCGAGCTTTTGATCTAACATAAAAGCTTAGTACATTACACGCGTACTTTTCTTATGTCGCATAAACTAAGAACATTAAAAAAATCAAAAACAATTGACGAGCACGAGTCCTGTAATCTCAAATGTAGAAGCTATTGCACAAAAGATGAAACCTCTATGAATTGCTCACTGTCAGTAAATGTTGGTGAAAAAAGCAAAAATGAACTTTGCCGTTTCATATGTTCTTAAAGCTAGAAGTCGATGTGTCTTTTGGGTGTATAGTTACTGCTTCAAAACTGTTGATGAGCAGTTTAGCGAGAGCAGTTGGACTTCTAACCTGAGGTCTTTAAAAGGGCCGTGCAACGATATGCGGAGAGCAAGTCGTCTGCTTCTTGCGAAGGAGTTGCTGTGACGTCAAAACGACGCCGAGTTCTGATTGGCTTCGATTGAAACGATAGTGGGTAGACCTCAAAGCTAGATGCCTTGACGCCTACCCATTATTTTTCGTCAGTCAGCCAATAAGAGCTCGGCTTTCTGACACCATGGAAACCCCTGTGCAACAAGCAGACGAACTTCCGCTCCGCACTGGGTTGGAGCAACGTTACCGAAAAGACATGGCCAAGGCTTCTGCCCAGACATACGTCATCTCTAGTAGTTCCACGCAGCGCCAGCTACAGCTTGCGTCAGCGTAAGCGCCAGCGCGACTTGCAGCGTCTCGCGACGAGCGCGACGCTATGCGGTGCGCAAGTTCGCCTGTTTTTTTTTTTTTTTTTTCTGGCAGGGGACTGCGTTGATGTCAGAGCAACGCCGAGCTCTGATTGGCTCCGCTTGAAAGGATAGTGGGTAGACCTCAAGGTAGCTTTTTTCGACGACTACCCACTATCTTTCAATTAGAGCCAATCAGAGCTTGGCGTTCTGACGTCACCACAACCCCTGCAATAGAAACACGATCTTGCGCTCCGTATAGCATGGGGAGACGCCAAGGATGCGTCGGGGCGCCTTGCGGCGTCTGTCGGCGAGCTTCGGCGCGTTTGACGGTTGGGGCGGTTGGGCATCCGCTAGTATCCACCACCAGGCATACTGGCACGCAACGCCATTGACCCAGAAGATTTCTTTGTCGCGGTGTAATTTCGAGTATAAAAACGAACTATTTACGTCGGTCTCTCCTTCGCAAAGCTCGATGGCGTAGTCACGGGTTTCGCAGCATTGGTGTACAGTCGCAGGGAATACACCTTCGTGTCGAAGGTCACAATGAGACTCGTGAATTGGGCCCGAGCATTGCTTGAGTACACTCGGCTCCTGACAATTAATGCCTCGGCAAACTTTTTTTCTGGTAATGGCTCAAGTCTAGTCGCTCCTGCGTCATAAATAGGCCAACTCTATCGATGACTAGAGCTCAAAATGTTGAGGTTTTGACGACGCCGGTGCGTGGCATATGATTATGACAGGATGCAAATAATCCGCTCGTTTTTCTCTTTAATCTGTTTCTCGACTATCTTTTGCGTGGCTATGTGTTTTCGTAGGTTATACGGACGTCGCGGATTCATTATAGGTCGTATTTAATAAAAGTAGTATAAAATTCGTACTATCGACTGTTTAACGTGAATCAGGCAGCAGTGTTACCGCGACCGCACGACGGTCCGCGATACCCGAGTTGGCTTCCAAACCGCAAGGGGCGGGCGGGGGTCGAACTTAGGAATCAGCGCGAGTATAATCAGATCAAGTTTTCCAGCTCTCGTAAGGCATTCCTCCCACGACGCTCGTATACATAGCTCGCGTATCTCAGAAAAAAACATGCATTCTCGTGTATCTTGTTCGGCATGTGCTGTAGCTTAATTTACTTGTATTTCGTATATTATTGGCCCATCTATACCCTATTTTACTCGAAGGCCGTCAGCAGCCGACGTTACTATTCCCCACAAATATTCAAACATCGTCATGGCTATCGTGTCTTTTTTTGGCGGGGGGGGGGGGGGGGGGGGGGGGGAGGGGGGTGAATGTTATTAGCTATATAGCCTATACTATTCATTCGCAAATAAAAAAGCAGGATCACCGCGTCTTCACTGTGCGTGTGATTGGTTCAGTCGGTGAAAGCGCACACAGGGGATGGACTTCATGAGATCGTAGCCTTGGCTGCGATCGGACTGTTCTTCTGTCCTTTATGAGTAACTCGTAACACTTTCGTAAAAAATGAATAAAAATAAAAAAGAGACAGTGTACACACTATTTCCGGCGCTTGTTCCCCCCCCCCCCCCCCCCCCCGGAGTCAAAAAAAAAAAGCCGAGTCATTGGGCTGTGGACGAACACGTGTGATATTCCGCTGAAGAAAGCGACTGCGCACGGCTCATACGGCGTTCCACGGCTCGACGGAGAAAGATGGCAACAATGCAGAGGGAGGCGATTATTGGAATGTTATGTTGTTGTTTTTCTTATTTCCACTCACTGACAGCTTGGGCAAAGAAGGGTGCGTGTCTTCTTATCTCTTCTTGCTCGAGGATTATTGTTTTGGGGGCATTTCGGGATGTGCCAAACTATTATTTTTCCCTGCACGATAGCCTGATATGCTCGGCATACTCTGGACACCTTGGGGTTTCTTAAGATTCCAGTGCCTGTGACATGTATCCTGACGCTCAATAACCACATGCGGTCCCATTTACCTTACTCCCACCCTTTACGTGAGTAACCTTTGGCACGTGAAGATACGGGCAACATGTTATAGTAATATACCCGGAGTAACATGAGGTGAATAGATATAACGGCAGATATGCAAATAATCCGATATTTGGCATCACTGTAACTCAAGACGTAGCTGTCACTACGAGCTGATGGAACCAACCATGCAGCGGCAAAAAGCGCACCAATATGGTTTGGTGTTCGTGGTGTTTCTGTATGTGTTCTATCATCGCTGAATGAAACGTGTACCGTCCCAGTTACTCGCGTTTTTTACACCGTTTGATTGATCCCGTTAGCTCGTAGCGTACGCTGCGTGCAAACTTAGGGTGACGCGAAGCATAGTCTGGACTTTTATGCGTGACATGCAGACTTTATGAAAAACATGGCAGTTTCTAACGGCCTCTGTTCAAAATCTGCTCAACTCACTCCAGAGTAAGGGCGTTGTTCCTTTGCGTTCGAAAATCTTATCGCGTTCAGCGCCGCTCTATTTGCGTTATCACGTGATATGATCCGCAGTGAGTACTCGGATCTAATGGAGTAGGATTCGAAAAACGGCCAAGGAGGCAGACAGTGTACTCACTTGCGAAACGAGGGTCCGGCGCCGCTCCGTACCATCCTGCAGCGGCTGCCGCTGCAGCCGACTGCCTGACGGGATCGGCGTAGTGTCCCGCAAGGTCCGGGGGCCCGGCGCCGTACTGGCTGCCCGGGAACCCCTGGGAACCGAGCTGCATGCCGTAGTGGCTGTTCATCACTAGGCTCGCACCAAAGTCCTCCTGCTGCTGGAGTTGCTGAAGCTGTTGCTGAGCCACCGAAACGTCCAGGGGACTTAGGATGTCCGACACTGAGAACGGTGTGCTGTGCGCTTGGCTCTGCGGTTGTTGTTGATGATGATGATTATGCTCTTGCTGCTGACGCTGTTGATGCTGATGAGGCTGCTGTCGATGCTCTTGATCCTGCTGGTGCGGCTTCCTGGGACTCACGGACATGACTTGGCACAAGAGGAGACCATGTCGGCGCCCAGCGTCGCCTCTGCAACTCCCATGCCCTTCTATCGCTCTCTCTCTCTCTCTCTCTCTCTTTCTCTCGGCTTGTTCTTCTTCTGTTTCCCCCTCACCCTCGAGATGCGACGGCCATCTTGAATGTGTGCGCGGACGCGTGCAGACTCGCGTTAGCACGCGATTGGTTTGAAGGGGGAGTGCCCGTTATTGTTCCATGCCAGGAGAAGAGGGATGGGGAGGGTAGCGAGTGGTGGCGACTTCTGTAGTCGTCCTCGTGGATGCACGAACTCCTGCACGCGTTCGCTCACTCACTCACTCTCTCGGTGGTTCTGCTCATGGACAACTATGGCGGAACTGCGGGGCACAGTCCATTTTTTTTTTTTCTGGCTGGAGGGGGGTCGGCACTCTGGAGGTGGAGTTTCAAGAGGAGGGAAGAGATCACGTCACCACTACTGGAGGCTGGAATGGTGCTGAGATGAAAAGATCTGTGCCGTTCCTCGTGGATGTTTTGGTTCGGGCGCAACGCTTCGGTGAGGAGAGGGGCTTCGTTTTACGGCGTGGTGGGCCGACAAAGGAGGCGGAGCCCACCCATGACATCACGAACGAGGAGGCGGGGCGCCTCTTTTACTGGTTTCGGTCCTGTTTAGCGAGCGCGATGCGAGGAAGCCGCCGGGAAACGGACCGGAGCCATACAATCTACGTGGATTGAGCACAGTTCCCCCGATCGATGGTTTCCTTTTCAAAGCTAGCAGAGACGAAACTCTCGCGTTTTGTGCGAACGTAGCGTCATTATCCGAAGCGATTATAAGCGAACAAAGTGGAGAGGGTACATTTGTCACGCACTCCGGGAGGGTCGGGAGGCGGGGCGGTCGGCAGAGCCGGCCCCCCTTCCCCGCCATCTTGGGGGGCTGCGTTTGCGCGTGCTTGTTTGACAGCGCTGGAAGAATGGTCCGTGACGGCGGGCAAGGTAGAGTGTAGTCGGCAGGGGGGGGGGGGGGGGGGGGGGGGGGGGAGAGGGCGACTATTTATCGCCCGTGAACGGAAGAGTGGATTGTGTACGGCGAGGTCTTGTGCCTGGCCTTGTGGGCGGATGGATTTTGCGGTTCCGCGGGGGCTTCGCTAAGCATCATACGTGTCTTCGTTAGTGTTGTTGCGGCGTTGCGTCAACTCGGGCTTCTGCGAGGGGTGGAAAGAGTGAATCGAGTTCGATCCAGTTTCGGACTCTTTGCTGGCAGCCTTTGATGGGCGTCCGTCTTGTGTGGACGCTGCTGTTGTTCCGCTTCAGCTCACTTCACTTCTTTTACACCCACAAGCGCTGTTCTTTTGCTTCTGCAGGGCTGTAGGGCCCTACCGCATTATTCACCTACAGCGGTATAATAAAGCAGCTCTTAAGATCGTTTGGCATTTTGGCTACGATACACAGTTGCGTGGCTGCTGAACAGTCGCCGAGGACGCAATGCGTGCTGCTCTAAGAATGCTAATTTTTGCTCTGATGCTGATCTAACGCTTGGTCAGGATCAGACTACACTGGGGCATATAGACTCTCTGATATGGTTCCTCAGTCTAGGTAATCGAATTCCGAATGTAAACCGAATGCAGTCTGAAGTCAGTACAAATGCAGTCCGAATTCAGACTGCAAGCAGTCGAAATGCACTCGGAATGCAGACCGCGTAAGGTTGGAATGCAGTTCTAACACAATCCGAATGCAGTCTGAATACCGTCTGAATGCAGCCCAAATTCATTCCGAATGCGGTCGAAATGCAGTTAAAATGCAGTCCTAACGCAACCAACCCGTATCTGGGTTAGGATATATTCTTCGTTGCTCGAGTCACGGATGTTTACCATTTCTTTAGAATTTGTTTTTAATATAGTTGTTTACGACCTTCGTTGTACCTATCTCTTCCTTAATCGGAAGCATGATTCATTAACCACATGACGCAAATCCATCAAAGCTCACTGATTATACCTATTCTATTATTACCAAATATATCTTTCAGAGGCTGCTCTCTGAAAAGCAAGAAGTATGCCATAAAATAATCCACATACGCGTCCCTTATATTACTCGACGTATGCTTCCAAGAAAAGGAATGAAAATGAATTCCACTGCTTTTTTTCGCCATTGGCTGAAACTTTCTTCCTCTGTAGTGGCGGAATGTTCGCTCACATATTTGCCCAACAAGAAAAAAAAAATCCTACGCGCCAAGACACCAAGAACACATTCATCGTTTTTCTAGCACAAGGCAGCCGAACTTTAGCGAAAGTAATAAGCGAACGAATGCGTTGACAGCATAAACGCGATATACAAGGGACAGGTAAAACACAAATTCTGCTTTATTGTATGAAGGGCATATTCACCAGTCTCGACTTTTAAGAAGAGTGAAGCGGTGGCTTATCTAAGTACTAAGCGATACACAATGTTGGAGAGTTACATACCGACTCCATTGAAAATCACCCCAATAGCTTCCGGAAACTAGAAATAAAACATGATTACAAATTCGTACACCTGTTTCCCATCGCTTTTCCCATATTACAAATTGTAACATCTAGAAACGCCACTCTCTCATCATGGTTGACCTTTCTGACAATAATATGCTTGGGGGAAAAACATTCAGCTTTGACGGTTGGATGTTTCAACAACGTTTCGGTCCTCTCCCCCGAAATGTCTTCCGATTTTGACGAAATTGGTTAGCATACAATGAGGGACAGGACAAACGCGAAGTCTCCTTTTTCGAGACGGAGTTTGTCCTGTCCTTTAGCCGCGGAGCTTTTCGTAGTTATGTTCAATATACACCAGCTCGTTTGTTCACTAGCGTTTTGTTAGGAATACATCACCGAAGAGCTAACAGCGGGGAACACCTCTCAACCGGGTTTGTTCATTTAAGTCACGAGTGAATGAAGTTCTGTAGTCACCATCGCAACACCAATGACAGAGAAACTGGGAAAGCACCCGTCTTTCTTATTCCCGGTAGAGGGCGCGCCATGAAAAACCGGTTTAGGGTGCCCTAACACCTGGTCGGTAGATAAAGAAACAACGCGTCACTTTTCTTTTTCGTATTTTTTGGTGCTGGCCACCCGCTAATAGACCTATTCAAAAACTCGAAGCGCCTCATCGCGGCGTAATGTCACGTTACGCATTGTGGGAATCAAAGGAACATCCATACGCGTTCCGCTCCTGGTTCACAGGTTCCCAGAATCCAACGCGCGGTGACAAATTTATGGAGGTAGTCTATTGGGATTGACCTATTGCCAGCATTTAACACTAGGCTCATCCGCGGTCGTCCTTTTTAGGACACATACAACTACTCCAAAATACCATCAGCTTTCATTATTTCTCGCCGCTCACAAGGAGGAAAACTATGACTTCCTCCATTTGTGGAAATTTTTTTTTACTATGATAGACATAATAGGAAGTTTTAGAATAACGTACGCAATTTTAGCGCACGCTAGCGCTAAATTTAGCGCTTGTATTAGCGCACGCGACGCAAGAGAGTTTTAGAATAGCGTTTCTCCGTCGCGACGCAAAAGCCCAAGCATCTCGCGCTTGCGACGCCACCAAGATACAGTAAGAATTTTTATTTCACACACGAAATGCTGTAACTGTAGAAAAAAAAAACTAGTTTTTGGTCCAGAGTATCATTTTAGATTTGTTTAAACATAAGAATGCGACGCGAGAGGTTGACCGGTCGTGTCCGCTTGCGTCGCCTCGGCAAGAGAGGACTCGTGTACTGACCTTCGCCGAGAAATGTTGCGCGTTGCAAGCATCAAGTTGCCGGTGATCATTGCCAAACCGAGTACAATGTCGTCCCGTATTGAAAATCGCAGTCGCGAGGATGCCGCCGACCTCGCACTCACGACGCCGCCAAAGTAGCCGCCGACATAATCCTGGAAGCCGCCATTTTTTTTTAACTCCGCTCGTCTTGACTTTAGCCAACTTCCATCACGAATCCTCCTTGGAGAAGCGCAAAGACTCTTTGCGTACGCACGCTATTTCCGAGAAATAGCGCACGCTAAAATTTCGCACGCAAAGCGCAAAACCTGGTTTGCGTTCGGAGCATGCGCAGTGGCGACGACGCTTTTCTTTGCGTACGCAAAGCTTTAGCGTGCGCTATTCTAAAACTCCCTAATGGCACAGGTGATGTGTGTGTGTGTATGTGTCTGTGGAAGCAAAGGAGGGGACTCGAGGAGGTTTTCCTCGTCTTTCCAAGCGGCAATCAATGCCAATGGACTATTTTCTAGTAACGAGCGCCGTCTGGAGAGTTGTTTGCAAGCTACAAGTGAAGGGCAGCCCAACATACCTCTGCCCGTCAAAGTGGATTAGCATCGCGCCTTTGTATCGAAATTCGTTGCCCTTTACCGCAATATTGAATCGATAATACAGCGATTGATGTTAGTGCAGGACGTTTCGCGGTTTCGAGCTGTCGACCGCGCTCCATATCGATGCGGGCAATTTTGGGCGCTCCGCCAAACCATTATACGGGCAGCGCTGATAACAAGCAAGCAAGATAACATGCCTTGTCATGCATGCTAGCAAGATAACGTGCAATTTCATGCACGGTAGCAAAATAACATGCGTGGTCAGTATAACTTTCCCCGCCGAGAAATCTGGCGATGCACCATGGGGTGGTCATGTAACCCAGAATTAGAACAAACAATTCTCCAGAGATAAGCAGATAAAACTACCTATGAATTTTACGATGCATTATGCATCACAAAGCAAGAGGAAATCAAGTCGGTCAGTGCATCGTCCATGCACCTGACAGACACAGAGCTTTATTTACTAAACGAATAGCCAGAAAGATGGTGTTATTGACGTGTGTTTGTTACAATAAACGTTCATTTGAGAGTGCATTTAGCCTTGTCTACTTCCTTGTCCCTGTTTATTTGGCGTTTTTTGTTTATCACGTGTGACTATTTTTACCGAAGTAACGCACGAAAACACGCTCCACTCTTACACGGACAGCTGAAATGCCCCCTACTTAACCCTTTCTTGCCTATGACTTGTGGGAAGCCGACGAGGAAGACGGCGCGGGGAGACACGCGGCGGGCGGCCGAGCGGCGCTCGGAACTGGTGCGCTGGTCAGTGCGAGACGAGGGCGCGAACCAAACGGCCACGACCGGGCAAGCTCCAGGAGCTCGGCCGTGCACAAGACCCAGAACAGGACCCTGTTTGGAGCGTGAGGGACCCTGGGCGGTAATCGAAACGTCAACGCCAAGGAACAGTAAAATGTTTGCACTGATCTGCTCAGCTCATCAAACGGCCAAGATACCTCAACGCGTGTGTTCGCGTTGTTGGACGACACGCCCTCCTCAACAGTGCCCAGCCAATGGCCGGAAATGCAACAGCTGTGGAAAATACGGTCACCTTGTGAACCTTTTCAAACTACAGCGCGTCCCAACACAGCGAATACGTCACAAGTTGGTATGTTGCATGATTCGGATGAAGAATTTATCACCGGCTGCGTAGACGTCTATAGAGTTGGTACAGACTCGACAGAATAAAACGAAGCAGTCTGTGTAAATGGCCGTGAAATCACCTTTAAGCTATAGCCCGTTGCAACCTAAGAAAGAAGGGCGAGGGTAAGACTGGCCGGAAAGGAGGAAGCAGACGGAACGCTGGAGAAGAGAGGGGGAAACCTCCTTCTCTCTTTAGCGTTCCGTCTGCTTCCTCCTCCCCGGCCCGTCTTACCCTCGCCCTTCGTTCTTAGGTTGCGACGGACTATAGTCACTTCCTCTGGTCTAAACAGCATTCCCAATGACGTGATCATGCACTGCTAAAACATGCCCGACTGTAAGCGGCCCACTTCAGAAATAACAACTCACAGCGGACAACTCCAAATAAATAACGAGTGCAAACTCAAGTGTGCACGTCGAACAACAAGAAATTCCACTCGAGGTTTCTCTTGGTTCACAAGCATCTATGTGAATGGCCGTGAAATCACCTTTAAGCTAGTCACTTGCCCTGGTCTAAACAGCATTCCCAATGCCGTGATCATGCACTGCTAAAACATGCCCGACTGTAAGCTGCCCACTTCAGAAATAACAACTCACAGCGGACAACTCCAAATAAATAACGAGTGTAAACTCAAGTGTGCGTCGAACAACAAGAAATTCCACTCGAGGTTTCTCTTGGTTCACAAGCATCTATGCGAATGGCCGTGAAATCACCTTTAAGCTAGTCACTTGCCCTGGTCTAAGCAGCATTCCCAATGACGTGATCATGTACTGCTAAAACATGCCCGACTGTAAGCGGCCCACTTCAGAAATAACAACTCACAGCGAACAACTCCAAATAAATAACGAGTGTAAACTCAAGTGTGCGTCGAACAACAAGAAATTCCACTCGAGGTTTCTCTTGGTTCACAAGCATCTATGTGAATGGCCGTGAAATCACCTTTAAGCTAGTCACTTGCCCTGGTCTAAACAGCATTCCCAATGACGTGATCATGCACTGCTAAAACATGCCCGACTGTAAGCGGCCCACTTCAGAAATAACAACTCACAGCGGACAACTCCAAATAAATAACGAGTGTAAACTCAAGTGTGCGTCGAACAACGAGAAATTCCACTCGAGGTTTCTCTTGGATCGCAAGCATCTATGTGAATGGCCGTGAAATCACCTTTAAGCTAGTCACTTGCCCTGGTCTAAGCAGCATTCCCAATGACGTGATCATGCACTGCTAAAACATGCCCGACTGTAAGCGGCCCACTTCAGAAATAACAACTCACAGCGGACAACTCCAAATAAATAACGAGTGCAAACTCAAGTGTGCACGTCGAACAACAAGAAATTCCACTCGAGGTTTCTCTTGGTTCACAAGCATCTATGTGAATGGCCGTGAAATCACCTTTAAGCTAGTCACTTGCCCTGGTCTAAACAGCATTCCCAATGACGTGATCATGCACTGCTAAAACATGCCCGACTGTAAGCGGCCCACTTCAGAAATAACAACTCACAGCGGACAACTCCAAATAAATAACGAGTGTAAACTCAAGTGTGCGTCGAACAACAAGAAATTCCACTCGAGGTTTCTCTTGGTTCACAAGCATCTATGTGAATGGCCGTGAAATCACCTTTAAGCTAGTCACTTGCCCTGGTCTAAGCAGCATTCCCAATGACGTGATCATGCACTGCTAAAACATGCCCGACTGTAAGCGGCCCACTTCAGAAATAACAACTCACAGCGAACAACTCCAAATAAATAACGAGTGTAAACTCAAGTGTGCGTCGAACAACAAGAAATTCCACTCGAGGTTTCTCTTGGTTCACAAGCATCTATGTGAATGGCCGTGAAATCACCTTTAAGCTAGTCACTTGCCCTGGTCTAAACAGCATTCCCAATGACGTGATCATGCACTGCTAAAACATGCCCGACTGTAAGCGGCCCACTTCAGAAATAACAACTCACAGCGAACAACTCCAAATAAATAACGAGTGTAAACTCAAGTGTGCGTCGAACAACGAGAAATTCCACTCGAGGTTTCTCTTGGTTCGCAAGCATCTATGTGAATGGCCGTGAAATCACCTTTAAGCTAGTCACTTGCCCTGGTCTAAACAGCATTCCCAATGACGTGATCATGCACTGCTAAAACATGCCTGACTGTAAGCGGCCCACTTCAGAAATAACAACTCACAGCGGACAACTCCAAATAAATAACGAGTGTAAACTCAAGTGTGCGTCGAACAACAAGAAATTCCACTCGAGGTTTCTCTTGGGTAACAAGCATCGAGAACCAATTCTGGAAGCTGGTGCGTCCACAACATTGTACTTACTCTGTCGAGTAAGTAGTCTGGAAACAACGTCGCAGGACACTGGTGCAACACGACCAAGACAGTTTCAAGAAATACTTTATATCTTTACTCAGTAGTTACCCCGCATTTCCCGAAGGCGTTACTGCAGGGGGGTTACAGAGGTAAAAAAAAAAACATTTCTTCAGTTGCGGAGTACACTTGCTTTTCCGACAGCTTGTTCCAATGTTAAATGGCCTTGACAAAAACACACTTCGTGTTTATGTTTGTTTTGGCACGGTATTCTCTTATTTTAAACCAATGATCGGTACGACTACAAACATAGTATTTCTTTTAAATACGTATTTTTGTTAATACACAGCTGCCATTAAATATTGAGAAAAGAAATTTGTCTCAATATACTCCGTCGGGCTGAAAGAAATTCTCCATTTTTATGTCAGTGCAACTATATTTTTGTCCGTATCGTTCCTGAACAAACCTCGCTGCGCTATGTTTTATTTCTTTTAAAGGGGCCCACCAACAATTTTTTGACTGGTTTGAAGTTCGCGCTGAAACGGAGCTCCATGAGATCAGGACCACCGAGGGAAAAAAATATTACAGAAATTCGCAATATTTTGTGAGTTATTAGCAAATTAAATATTGCAGAAAACAACTTTAAATAAGCAAAACATTGCGCTTCATGACGTAAAATGAAACATTTTAGCGATTGGAGCAAAGCGGTTGGCCAATTGGACGCGAGTTTGGTTGATAGCCCGTCGGCCCGGTCGGCCATTAGGCCTCGCTGGAACCATCGTAGCTTTGGAATCGGGTTGCCATCATCGATGAATTTACCGGGCTTATCGGATTTTGAGCGCCGAATTCTTAAAAAGGAGTGCGGAGCTGGGCGTCGCGCCGTACGAGGACACACCACGCAAGCGCCGCGACGCTCGTCTCCCGCAACTCCGCCACCGGAGCCACCTCGGCGAGTAGGAGGTACTCCGCCGCTGGGAGGCGCGCATGAGGGACGAGGCGTTTTTTTCGCCCTTTTTGAACCTTACTTTGCAACTTTATTATCTCTATAAAAACGTTTTTTTAGAGAAATAATGACGGTAACGTGTGATATACTTTATTCCGCTTCAAAATTTCTGGGACGGCTCTCGCCAATCACGAAACCCAGTGAATGTGACGTATAGTGAAAGGGAGCGCCGTTATGCGCGCGCATTCGGCACCTCGCGGCGCCACCGTCGGAGGAGGTGTTTCCGAGTTGTCAAATTAAAATATGATGCGCTAATATTTTTAAACTCTTTCGTTGTCCACTGGGTTTCCGGGACCACTAGCGTGGAGAAACCGCAAAAAAAAGTAGACGCTCAAATACTGTTGGAGGGCCCCTTTAATTCTTTTAGTTAGATATTTTTTGTGTATGGTTTCATACAACACATGCATATTCCAGAGTTCGTCTAACATACACCAGACTTGTACATGTTACTTAAAAAAGTAACCAATTATAATTACAATCACTTCACTCTAAAGAGTAACCGATTACAATTGCAATAGGGAGTTATAGTAGACCGTGTTTCCCCCTCCGCTAAGCCCTCCGCAACGAAGAAACCGCCACTGCGCCTGCGTGCCGATGGCCTTGGCTGTAGAGTTCCAGGTAGCGGAGGGGCTTAGCGGAGGGGGAAACACGATCTACTAAAACTCCCTAATTACAGCCTCAAAAAAATAATCGGAAAATTACTCTAAAGTAATCGATTATTTCCACGAGACTTTTCATACAACTTTTTTTTATTACGGTAGCACATATACACATTTAGACAGGTGTTCCGCATTTATACATTTCTTCTTCCTTTTTTTTTTTTTGTCCTCTACGTCTTGTTCAATTTCAGCCGCAGTTGTATCTCGAAGTTTGCGTCGGTCATCCACCAACGAATCATGGTGTCATGAACAGAGCTCCTACTCTCAATTGGCACAATTGATGGAGGGATATTATTCGGAAACTAATATTAGGGACGAAGACATAATTGTGACGAACCCAATGAAATGTGCTAAAGAAAAACTAAGAATATAAATTTTCAAAAGTGATACCCCCTAAATTAGTCAAAAACCCATAGGAGCATGCTCATGAATTTGAATACAAACTGTTTCCTGGTTAAAAGCCAAAAACAGTCCAAAGACACGGACAAGAACGAGAAGGTAGACGAACAATCGGCGCTGCTGGTATGCTTGGAAAATAGAGCGGCTAGTAGAAAACTAGAGCTCGTCACCTAAAGCTGCCGAGCGAAACTTGCTAAGCATCCCAGAAATTAAGGGTGTTATAATTAAACATGTTAAAATTGCGCAGTGAAATGATCAACATAACAGAAAAGCACGTTACATTTATGTGTGTACGGAAGTTGGAGTTGGTCGCCCTTGAACATAAAAGAATCTTGAGTAGTGGCCGACAAAGCAAACACTCGAACGTCGCGTTGATTTTATCTTTCATTTTTATAACAACGAGAAGAGCACGTTACCTCCGCCGTGTGCAAAAAATGTATCGTTAATTGGATACATCAATTTCCTCCGAAGAGAAGTTGAAACCAGCAGGATACGAGAGAGAGAGAGAGAGAGAAAAAAATAAAAGACAAGAAAACAAAAAAAAAGAAGACAGCGGGCCAACAGCAGATGCTATAAGCACTCAGAGCCAATCCAAGGCCGTATGAGTGTCACGTGGCCTTAGAGAGGGGGCACAGCAACGCGCGGAAAGCGTAGCACGGACTACCTCCACAGAGCGGGATTGGCTGGGAGAGCTTGTAGCGTCCGCTGCGTCCGGACGTAAGGTGAAGCGGAGTATAGAAATCTTATAGGTGGCGAATCTTCTATAAAAAAATGGAAAAGAAAAATCAATGACAGGTTAAGATAAGTTTACGAGGTAGAGAGGAGAAAGCAAACGCAAGCTTGGAGTGGAGAGGAGGTATCTCCTCTCTGTTTCGTTTTGGGTCATTTTGGCGAACGGAACACACGGACAAACTTTCGTGCCGGAGTCAGGCTGAAGACTGAGCTCTCGGTTATTAAAGATCAAACGAAATAAAAGAAGAGCGCCTCGTGTACGGGGCGCTCAGGTTACGCGAACCGGGGAACGGCTCCGCGCGAACGGCGGTTCTCGTTCGCTCTCAGGGACTTTGGAGCTCACGAGCGTCGGCGACTCCATCTGCTCCACCTCCCAAGCTTTCGTCTGCTTCCTCCTCTCCAGCTCGCAGATAATTCTTAACCGGTCGACCGGTTTTTCCCAAAACTGAGTGACCCCAACACTTCTAAATCTTCTCGCAAAAAAAAAAAAAAAAAAAATTGAGAAAAATTGTAATGGGTAATTTTGTAATAGATTACAGCGAGAAAGAATTAAATTACGAGGATCGTTACTCGTTAAAGGAAGTAATTGAAGCGTTACAAATTTACAGTAAAATGAAATCGATTACAAGTAATCCATTACTTTTAACGCCTTACGTACAAGTCTGATACCTAAATATGCCATTTTTTTATTTATTTGTGTCTGCGAATACGTGTTCCGCGGAGAGGGCCTAAGGCAAACGGCGCAACTGCCTGATAAGGCCTAGACCCCTTTTGGTATGCAGCGGTCATAATACAGACAAAGGTCTCGAAGGAAAAAGAATAAATAAAAGTACACCCTACAAAAATTTCAAATAGGTTCAATAGCCAAATCAAACCACAAATGATAATTCTAGATAATTCATAATCAATAATCAATAAGCTAAACACACTAAAAATATAAATTTTATACATCTTCACGGAACAGTTCAATAGTCCAAAGCACAAGAGTTATGCCCAAGTTTATATTAGGGTCAATGGTCAAATATTTGTAAAAAACATGTTGCTAAAATGAGAAAAAAAATAGTATACAGTAACCCTTTTTGCACAGTGTATATAGATAACGAGTCTATATATAAGAGGGTGAACAGATGCGAACAAAATGTGAAAGCACTGGAAAGAATATTTGTTTTACAATCTCGTTTAAACTTGGATGTTGGTACATCGAAAACTAATTCGAGTTTTTCATGTTTCAAAATTGTTGCTGTCTGAAAAGCTAAAGTTTTTCGTCCGTAATTCAATCTTATTGTAGGTACTTTACGTATCGGTAGTCGAATACTGCAAACTGATGTTGGTTCACTTTCGGGCGCTACGTAGGTTCTATTTCCGTGAATTAATTGAAGCAGTTTAAAATAATAAATTTGAATTTCCTTAAGCCTGTCGTGTTGAAAAAATAGATGTCCAGCGCGCAGATTCCTATAATACCCTTTGCAGTCCTCGAGCATGCGTAAAAGTTATATTTTTTAAGTACAAATAATTTGTTTTGTTTTTTTATTTGAGGCAGTTGTAGTTCCCCAAACCGAAATTGCGTAGCTTAGTTTTGAAAGGAATAACCAGTGACATATTTTTAAGCAACGAGCTTGGGATATAATCCTTGATTTTATACCGTGTGCCAACAGTTCGGGACAGGTCACCTTTTAGCTTGGTAACATGACCACTCCACGACAATTTTTTCCTAAACCAAATACCAAGAAATTTCTGCTCACTTACATGCTCTAGTTCCGAGCCTTCACATTTTATGGTGATGCTATCGGCGTCTCGTTTACTTACTGGTTTAAAAATTATGTATTTTGTTTTGTTTGAGTTTAGCTGTAATCTATTTTCTTGTAGCCCTTGTGGCAGTTTGAAGATATGAGAGTTTGCTGCTAGTTCAATAGTTTCTTTTAGTTGGTTTCGGAACATTTTAAATTTCGCAGAATAAAGTTCAATATGCTGCCAGCCTTTAACACAACGTCCTTGACTTTGTCGTTCCATGAACTGTCGTTCGATAACGTAACACCCAGATGTTTGTACGTACGTTCTGCTTTGATGAAGTCGGTACTCACACTGTATCGAGTATCAATTTTCTTCTTACTCCTAGTAAAATTTACATGGACACACTTTTTTAATTCAAATTCATCTTCCATTACAACGCCAGTTTTCAACACGCATCAGGTCACTTTGTAATTATTCTGCGTCTTGTTCACTCGTAATGACTTCAGACAAAACACAGTCATCGGCAAACAGTCGTATATGGAACGTTATTTGGTCAGAAATGTCATTGATGTAAATGGATAACAAGAGTAGTCCTAAGACGCGGCCCTGGGGGACTTCAGATGTCACATCAACGTAATCAGATCGCTTGCCGTTCAACACCACACACTGGCGCCGCTGGGACAAATAACTTTCAATGCATTTCATAGCAGTTGAATCTAAATTGAGCATCTTAAGTTTCTGAAGAAGAAGCGAGTGTAAAACCATGTCAAATGCTCTGCGAAGATCTAATAGCATACAGTCCGTTTGTTTGCACTCGTCAATACCAAACCAATTTGCGAAAAAAAAAAAAAAAATTGTGCACGTTTTGTTGTGCAAGATAATCTCTTACAAAAACCATGTTGCTCACAATTTAATAACCTTATGTCCTCGAGGGCCTCGGACAACTACCTGGCAAGTACAGCATCCATCTACGTGAAGGTTTAGTACCAACAGTATCCGTTCCTCGTAGAGTGCCAATTACACTAGAGAAGATAGTCAAAGGCAGGTTGCAGCGCATGAAGGATCTATCTCATAGTGGTAATCACGATGAAAGATGGAAAAGTCCAACTTTGCCTCGGTCCCAGGAACCTAAACGCAGCACTAAAGGACGCAACGCTACCAGATAACAATTAGCGAAGAACTCTTTCCCATCCTAGTTGGTTCAACTGTTTCTTTTTCCTTCGTATTGTTAGGACCCTCCTCCGGTTTCCTGTAGTTGCTGCGGGCCGGAACTCCACCGCGTTGAGTTCGATAATCCTCACAGAAAGTAGAGCGCATTAACCCCGATTACAACACCACGTTCATTAATTCTTTTTTTTTTTCATTTAAGGATCTTGCTGACTTCCACGAATTTCACAAAACCAAAGTCATCGTTTACACTCTTAACTCGCGTTTAACTACGACCGCCGTGAAAACAATAACTGCTGTGCAGCATTCAAGTGAAGTTGACAGATATATTATTAAAAGAAGCAACGGCTGCTGTCTTCTATTTTCACAAACACCCATCGAAATTATACTCTACGTATGCCTATCGACACTTTTTTCTGTCAAGAACGAGAACTTTAACCCTAATTAGAAACAACCCCATGAGAGCACTCTCTCCACTCTCAAGCTCGCGAAATTTCCGGCCTACACATATTATGAGGGCAAACGAAGTGTATCACCGGTAAAACTTACTATACGGTTTCTGAATTAACGAGCACACCTACTAGAAGCAGTAACCTCAGAAGCAACGCACTGAAAGTAGCGGAAGCGCGTGCAAAACACGAAGAAGCGGCCATGGCTCGGAGGCATCGCTGGCAATTACGTGTCCTTCCTGGAGTACGGACTAACTCGTCAACGGGGAAGGCACTTGAGGGGCCTAAGCCGGTCTTGTGCCAACTCTCTCGCCCACGCGTCCCTCTCAAAACAAGCACCACCGCCTGCTCAGTTGCCTTTTGCATTTTCTCTCTCTTTATGCTTTCCCTTCTGTTTCGCGTTTAGGCAGTTAAGTCGGCATGAAAATATAAGCCACTTTTGAACTGATCCTTTGTACGAAGAGTCCAGTTACGTCAGCCATATATCCCAGGAGCAAGGGGGAAAAAGGAAACGGGCGGCACAAAACTCTAAATACAAATAAAATTGTGTTACACCGAGGTACCTTAAATAGGTCCAGGACCTAGCATTACACACTACACGTAAAATAAAAAAAAAAGAAACTATGAACTACTAACTTAGGAGGGCACACTGACATAAACATAACAAAAGTACTGACGAAGAAACTGACAACAAAAAAGACAAGATCAACGACCCTGCAATCAAACGGAAACCAACAGAAATGGCGTTGTGTACTGCCAAGCCAGTTTTTTTTTTTTTTGACCGAGTTACGTTTGTTCGCTTATATCTTTATTCCAAGTTTTCACCCCCTGGCCGCACCTCTAGTAGATTCCAGTGCGATACGATAAGATGCCAATTTTTGCGGATTGTGTATAAAGTGAGTTGAAACCATCAGTGCGTACGACGTGCATTGAACACCGCTGGGGGACCCTGATGCCTAATGGCGCCAGTGCGTGGAAAACCTACAGCCACCGACAGCATAATACCGGCAGGGTGTCCTTCAGTTGTCCTACCTCCAGCGCCAGCTTTCTAACTCGATAACACCTCGGCTTCTCGTCACCTTCGAGCGTGCACGCGGAGTCTGAGCATAACGGAAGGCGACATGCGCGTGTTGAAGGCGGGGCACCGAAAGCGGTACGTGTTCGAAATGCTTTAAATAAATCTTAACAATCGAATCAAATTTTCTTCTAAAATTGTCTGAATTTTTTTAATTTGCCCTCACCTTCCCCATTGAAAAACAAAAAAATGAAAGCCGTTTACAACTCCCTGTAACGCCGAATTAGAGCGCAGCTCTTGAGGAGGAGGAGGGAAGGGTACTGGGGGGGTCACGTGACATCGGGGGGGGGGGTACGTGACCTGGGGGTCACGTGACGATGACGTCATCAGTGACGTCATCAGTGATAATGATGATGCGGATGCCGATGACGTCATCAGTGACGTCACTGATGACGTCATCCGTGACGATGACGATGCGGATGACGATGACGTCATCAGTGACGTCACTGATGACGTCATGAGTGACGTCACGCGTCCCATAATGCGCCGCGCGGTTACGCCGACGGCGACGCCGACGCCGCTCAAGCCGGAAACGGGCGCCTAAGAGCTGCGCTCTAAAAACAGTCTTATCTACGACATGCAGTGAACCCTGTCGTCACCAAAAGAAATCCAGGACGGAAGCCATTAATATTTTCAAATCGGCAACATCCGAGAGTTGATGTATAACTGAGACATACGAGCGAGAGAGGCTCGTCTATAGATAGATTACCGTGCACGTTGTATATATTAATGAGACACAATTGGTTGTATATTTCTGACCTAGCGGTGCTCGGGATATTATTTGTTGTTTTTTTTCAGTGTCTATACGCGACTCCAGCGACCTATAGGGGGCGCCACCACCAAACAAACATGGCGGCTGGGTCCAGGTCGCGTCGGCTCGGCCGGGCCGCCTGAACGGGTGGCGCATTCAATTTAACAAGTTTTCTTTTGTTGAATGCCAAATTTTATAAGTATTTGAACTGAGACGGTTAAGTGTAGCCGGTGCACGTAAACTTGCAGAGCATAGTTTTGTTTTCCCGGTGCTTTTTATTTTTTTTCATGTCAAACCTTCGTTTCGGAGATTTCGTTCAAAACCGAAACTATGGGCTCCGGAGAGAGGGTAATAGACCCTTATCAGTTTTGATCATCTAAGAAAGGTGGCGATGACTACAGAATTGTTCCACCAAGAGTAATTTTCAGCTAACTCGCATGCCTCGACTATGCGACTTATCTGTCCGCGAAATCAAGCTTTTGTGCGTATCCCCGTTTTCTAGTCGTCTGCTCGGTCAACAACACAGGCTGCAGGAAAATTACGAAAATTAAGCAAGCGCTTCTTGAGCCGAGGAGCATAAACAGCTGATACTCATATTTCAATTCAGGTTTTAGTAGCAATCGAGAAGTCATTTTGATGAGCGGTTTATGTATTATATTACGTACTATGTCCCACTAAAGCGATATTAGTATATTCTTCGGGTTGAAATATGAGCTTAGTTGACTAGCTATTAGGTGAACTGCTGAATAAAAGTATATGTGACAGACAGAGAGATACTACCTAAACTTAGCCAAATGGTTCTAGCCGGTAGCACGGAGACGAATGCGGACAAACTGAAGAGAGTCTTCATCGGAGATTCAAGCAGAAACCTTTTTGCATTGAACTAGACTTCGAATCCTGAACGGAGGAAATGAGTATTTTTTGTGGCCAGTCAACCTGAGAAATGTAAATGTATATTGCTGCTGGCTTCGATGGGGGTATAATATAAATACTGGAGGAGCGATAGATCAAAATGCCATGACAGCTCCTAACTTTGCGAGACGCGTCCCCCACCTTTTGAAAGCAGATAATTTCTCTCATTAATCATGCGAGCAGATTTTCCGGAATCAAGTAATTGCGAAATCAGCCTAACTCCTTGAGTGCGGTCCAGAGGCTTTTTCGGCGAAAAGCAGTCAAGATGAATAGTCAACGCACCAACCGGCGTGGGTGGCTCAAACTTGAAGCTAATCGAACACAAGTGACTGCAACACCAATGTTGCAGTCACTTGACTGCAACATTGGTGTTTCCTCCAGTGAAACACCTCGTCTGTCGTCATCAGTCCACTGTTCTATATCCTTATAAAGAAACCACTTATCAGTTACCAAGTATTCGTCCCTTTGAAATTGATTCGAGACAGACAAGAAATCAAAACGTTTTTCCGTGATTCCTCCTCATCCAAGAAAGCGAAAGCACGCGACCGTGTGTTGTGGAGTAAACGGGCTTTCAACCACGTGATGAAAGGAAACAATCTACTGAGGCTCCACCACACTAATGAACACTCGGGCACACTTAAAAAAGTTTTGGACCTTCGTCAAATTACATTGTTTGCCACCGCGCCAACAACACGTGTCCGCGAAAGCCACCATTCAGAGACGCGGAGGGGCGCCAAGCGACCTGGACCGGCTGGTTCCCGGTTTTCCCGCTTGGTGGCGTCCGTTTTGCTGGAGTCGCGAATAGACCTTTCAGCGTGAAAAGTTCGCACTTTTGTAGCTTTGCACGGGCGTTGGAGTGTCTGAATTTCGCAAATAAAGGCCCGCTTTACGTGCGGAATCTCGAACGAAGTGATAGCAAGTGGCAAGCTAGCTTGAGCCTGACGACCGCGGACGTCTCTGAGAACTTTGGTCTTTTTACCCACCAATGATTGCAAAATTAGAGGTTCGTGAGGTCTTAATGTCCACGCCAGATTTCACTGGAATGGAGGATAAATTGAATGCGAAAAGCTTGTTATCTCTCTCGTAAAGTGGACGCGAAGCTCTTACCGTAAAACAGTGAACCGCTACCTCGCAAAATAGTTTATTCATAATCTCTATAGTGTGCCTGATTTTGTTTTGTGGTTGTTATTGTGGTTTGTGCGCATGTATTCCAGTGTGCTGCGATGTTATAGTTTACGTTTTCGCTTCTGTAATCCAACAAGAACGGTTGGAGTAAATACATATATATTTGCACGTCACTCACGTTGTTTTGTGAAAACACCAGACGTGCAGGTAAGATCGAAGATGGGATGCATTTCTGCAATAAGTGTGCCTACACCGCCCTATTTAGTACATGTCGAAAATGTAGAAGTTCATGAAAATGAAAGAGTTGGGTTAAAAAAAAAAACCAAAAAACATCGAGAGGTTAATAGAAATTCGGGTTTCTCAAATGGAACAAGAAGTAGAGTTGAGTTAGTTACTTTAACATAACTCGACAAAAAAAGAAAAAAAAAAACAGCGCGAGAAAAAGGAGGAATAGAAGGTGGACAAACAGTGTGTTTGTGTACTCCCTCTTTTAATCTTCCGTATTTTCGAGCTGTTTTTTTCTTTATTTTTCCACTCAAAGTTTTTGTAGCGGCACTACATAAAGTGGACAAAAGTCTTTGTTGGCTGTGTATGAGAGAGAAAAGGCTGTATAGTTCTTCTAGACAAGAGTTCAGACAAGGGACGTTTAGCAAGTTTTGACAAATGGCCTCCAAGACGTCGCTGAAAAGCAGGATAGATGCAAGCTTTCGGAGATCATGTTAGCTCCTCTATGCAGAAACATAGAATCCGCTGTAATGTTGCCGGTGCTAAAGTCACTGGATCCTGAGAAAGTAGCGCCAAACTCCCCGTATGGTCGCCATTTTGGTTCGTAAAATAAGCAATTTCTCCTGATCCCCCCCCCCCCCCCCCCGTTCTTGGTGAGCCGATCTAAATTCGCTGGTGACGGGTAGCTTTATGGAGACGTTTCTTGAATACCAAGATGTTGTTATCCACACTGCGGCGAAACGCGTACACCTTCGTACCACCACTACATGCTGTGTCGGTGCTTGGAAACACTGAAAAATAGGTTTAACGTTTTAAAATACGCAAGAAGAACATTATAATTATAATAGGTCCGCGGAGAGGGGCTTCATTGGTAAGTCGACTGCATGAACAGAACCAAAAGCGCTTAAAATTGCGAGGAACGCTTCCAGTACGATGATGCTCCATGGTGAGCTTGGCGCGACCGGTTTAGAACGACACCTCTGGAAGCTTCGAAGATTTGAATAGACCAAGATGACAATTTCCATGGCAACGTAGACATATTAGCAATCGCCTTGAGAGGTTATGGTCTTCTGTATGTTAGTATCTGTTTTCGTCCGGCTAGCAGGTAGTGAAGGCAATGGCGCTACTTTCCCAGGATCCAGTGACTTTAGCCGGCGCCAGATCCCTACATGGGAGAGGAAGGGGAATGTGACGATACATGTATAAAGCCGCAGTATGACTGCTGATACATCATACAAATCACAAGGTGTTCGCTTCAGACATGACGCCAAACATATCTCCGGACATGCCTCAGGCACCTTTGAAACACGAGTGCTTCATACACTTGTATGCTTCGAAGATGTCTGCACACAACGTCTCACACGAGCAATCTGACAGGCAGTGTTTGCAGACAGTGTTTTGTGCGGTGTATTAGTAGTGTGACGGCGGCTTCAGGGTCGCTGCGTGCATACATTGAAGAATGGATTCCGAGTAAAGGAGTCGCCCTCAGAGACTAGTTGCTTTCTGTTTGAGACAGCACCGGGGTCGTGTAAACATCACGTTGAGTGTCATGGTCTTTATAAAGCGTGACACGAGGGCAGTCAAACTTATGCGGGCACGGTTGCACCGTGAACCCAGTCGGCACATTCGACGTAACTTCATAATAATATTAAGGAGCAATAAATGAGAAAGTAGTTCGCGGTTGAATGGGTTCCCTATGGTAACCTCCTCTTCCGCTCACGTAAACACTTCTGCGGATATTAGACCGAGTCGGTCGACGGCAGAACTTATGAGTTAGATGAATAGGTATTGTCACCGAGTTACATAGTTGAGTGCATTATGGTTGATAGTGCGTTGAATAGTGTCCTTCTACTCGAGTAATATCGCACAATCCGGAGAGCAAGTCTTGCAGGAAAAATGCATTTGGCGCATCGAACCGCGAGCAGTGGCACGCCAGTCAAAGTGCATCATGAAGAGCACGAAGCGAGCGCGCGATGACGATGCAGTCAGCAATTGCCGTTATTGGTTGATGTCGGGGGAATACAAAGGCACATGGGCACATTTGGACGGTAAACAAGCACCCCAGGTTCGTAAATAAAGAGCAGACGATCTTGCGCACCCAATGTTGAAGCTGTCCTGCTTCACTGCGGATAGCTTCATACACTCTAAGAAATGCCTGCACGTCTACTTACCCGCCAAACACTCGAATAGCCAATCTCCGCGATCTACGAAATCAGCTCAGCGAATAATTAGGCGGAACATTTGTTTAGACCTCAAAATGAAGTCTGCGCCGTTGCAATACGCGATGAAAGCATGACCCTTTGCACTGCATAATGCCACAGCGCTGACTTCGTTTTTAGGTCTAAATGGATGTTCCACCACATCATTCGCTGAGCTGATTTCGTAGTTCATTGAGTGTTTTGCGGGTAAGTAGACGCGCAGGCATTTCTTAGAGTGTATATCCACGGTTTAAACACTGTGACTGCATTCGAATACCTCCTACAAGATAGAATTGTGTGACCTTGCATGCTTGTGTGAGCAAAGAATGGTGTCGGGGCTATGTGTTATTTGGTGGCCATCCCGAGAGGACAGCGCACAACGACATGATGCCTGCTTGCAGCCAGAGCGGGAGCTTCTCTTTTATACTTGCTTTGTGCATTTTTTTAGGACGTCCAATCCTTATTTTATATCAGTTACTGCATCTTGAGGGCCCTCTGTAGAGAGCATTTTCACAATTCTCACAGAGCACGTGAGTGAGGCTCGTGTTACATGAAGACTCGAGTCCAAGCCGGGCGTTGCCGCTCTATTTGTGTTCAGCCCGTGCCACACGTCGGCCTTCTTTAGCTGACGCCAGAAATTCGGCACTACGACTTTGTTCATCAGGACGGGTTGGTCTCACTCTCCCGTGACTCCCGTATCCCCGCGGTAAGAAGAGAAGAACGGCACTTCTAGCTTAAGCTTCTACGCATGTGCATGTGTGCTTTGATTTGACTACAGGAAGGTTTCAGGGCGGGAGACCAGTTAAAATATCCATGACCGTGCGTCAGAAATTAACTTCTTTACAAAATAAAAAATTACGCTTTCATCAATGAATGAAAACATGTTTATTGTAGCATCAGCACTATGGCGAGACAAAAGCGCCTTTCTGAGAGTGGCTATCGAAACAACTGACATCGGTAGGCAGTGGTAGCGGATGAGTGATGGAACGTCGGGGAAAATATATACGTTCGACTTTGTGGTGGCCAGTTCAACAACAAAAAGCAACAACAACAACAACTGTGAAGTGAATTGACCACAAAGCGGACATCAGGCCATACACCTATTCCCGAGTTTTAGTACAGCTTGAGCCGCAGCGAACCTTTCGTCCTTTGTATGATGTATGCGACTTTAGCAGTGTGAACTGCGGCTCTAACAGTGTGAACGTGGCTTATACGCTACGGATAGCGAGCCACACGGACGCGTGCACGACTGTGCCTCCAAGTGACGGCAGGAGCTCCCGGTCGCAGCGCAATCCGTCGCGTGGTACGCCGTACTAAAGCTCCCTATTGTTTCGTCCGCACACGGACAGTGCGCATTTCTAGTCCACGAATCCACACCACCCGCAGTTCTCGGCAAGATTGCGCGGGAGTCCCCCTTCTAAGACCGGGTGTGGGCTGCCGCTGCCTTTAAGCTGCGGCGCTGCTCTCCGCGTACGAACTGCTTGCGTTGCGGTTCGGCCCTGATTGACAGTTCGCTTACGGCGGGGGGTAAGCCTCGGGGCGGCTCGAACAACCTCACCGGGAAAAATCTCCAACGGCGAGCTCACCTCGCACCTCCCTTTCTTCGTTTCTTTCTTACTCCCCTTTTTTATTTATTTTTTAGTTGTATTTCTGAGCTCAGATCTTTATGCTTCTTCTTTTCCATACTCCCTTGGACTTTACTGTGGACCCCGGCGGATGTCGTTCAGTCATCGGAACCAACCTAATGCGTGTGTGTGTGTCACGTGGCAACCCCTGGGAGGGGCGCCACGTAGCGAGGGACGCGCAGTCACGGGGTGTGGTCGCAGCCGTTGGATTGGTTGGGATTGCTCGTAGCGTCCGCATCGGGCCATCGTCAGGTGAAGAGGGAGCGCGGTCTCGGCATCCTGCTCCGTAGATCGTAGTTTGCCGAGGAACACGTGGGGCACGGCATGTCAGCGACTTGTGTCAATAGACCTCGCGTTTCTGCAAACAAGCCCGCTGCTGAAGACCTCCCTCCGCTCGGCGCTTGCCCTTTTTTTTTTTCCTACTCGTGCGCGTACAAATGTTTTTTCTATGTCCCTTAATGGTTGCTTTTATTGTGGTTACGCACTTTAATTTTAAGCTCTAACCTATACTGATGGTCGCAAGCTCGGTCTAGACGTCTCTGCGGCTCTGATTTCTAGGGCGTTCCCGTCATTGCGCGTGGTCTTGTGCGTATAACTTTTTTTTTTCTTCTTGGCTTCGTTAGATTTCACGTTGAAAACACTCCCGAATAGAAAGGCAATGTCGTTTGTCTTAGGCACACGCCTGTGCCAGGATTGTTATCGCGAGCGTCTGAAATTCAGGGTGTTCGATAAACCATTTCCGAAATTCAGTACCATATGGTGGCTCATAGATAATTCCGAGTTTTGTGGTACGAATCGGGGTATCAACAATGTAGTATTCCATCGGGTATCATCAGTTTTTGAGGTCAACGTGGATGGGAATACTTTCTTCACTATTCAGTCCGGTACAGAAATTCTCTAGATGGCCATACGAAGAATTGATCAAATAAGACCACGTTTGGTCATATATATATATATATATATATATATATAGATATATTGAGAATCTATTTCCTCCCTTGCCGAATCAATATTATGCGCATATATAAAATTTCGTTACAGGGTTACTTCTAAATATCTCTCAGTTTTCAAGGTGAAAAAGATAGAGCCAGTAAGTAGGATGCGCCAACCCATATACAATTTAAAAAAAAATAAGTTACATCATAGGGCTTTAAGGCCGGTTGCGAACCATTAGATTCGTTGGACTTGAGTCAGAAATATACTCCCATGCAGCTCTAATATTCAATTCGTGGGGCGTATTGCATAATAAGGCCTCGAATGCATAAGTCTCGCATCTTCCGCTTAAGTTCAGTTTAAAAGGTTTCCTTCATCAGCTACCAGAAGACCGCCATTAGCACAGAACAGATGCCATGCTTGAAATGATGAGTGCGATCCAAGTAAAAAGCACTGAGTTCTAAAATGTGTCTATTTTGAGTTTATCGTTAATCCACAGCTGTGCATGATACACGTCTCTTTGTACCGCAAGGGACTCTGAAACAAGGGACGCTGGTGCACAGATCGAATGACGATCTGTATACCACTATTTAGGCTATGTGCTGTTTGTGGGCACAACAAAATAAAGATTATTATAGCTTGCCAAGCCAAAAAAAGTTACAGCGTTGTTGTTTTTTTATTGCAAAAAAAAATACTTATTATACTTAACGTTTATTTTCCACCTAGCGCGAGCAGTCTGAACCAGGTGCCAAAAGTTCAGAACTCACCTTTATCTCATTCAAAAGTTGTGGGCGATTTTCTGAAAATTCCGATGGGAAGGGGGGGCCCGTTTCCGCTAACCGGCGCCATTGAGCTCCGTGGATTCGAAAGCTCCGTCAGCTGCCTTTTTTTGGCCATAAAAAGTTTCTGAAAAAAAAAATAAAAATATTTTGTAGTTTTCGATTAAGATAACAGCTTGTTCTGAAACTTTGGTATCTGGCACTGACCATATTTGGGCCGAGAACAAGCTTTCGGTGCTGTGTTGTTTCTATTTGCAAATATTATTAAAAACAGAAAAAAAAAATATTTTTTTTTTGTTTTTGTGAAAGGGGGGAAGGAGGGGGGGCACCTGGTACATTACGTTGTTAAAGTGATTTTATTTCAGCACTGCAATGCCTCAAGCATTAAAGTAAAAAAAAAAAAAAAGAAGTGTGTGACAAGGAAGCTTTCATCACGCCGCGAGACCGGCGAAGCTTGCTTTCGACAAGTTCTGCCTTTTTCCCGCGGCACTGCGCTTCCGTAAAAAATTTCACATGTTATCAATGGTAAGGGGCTTTGAAGGGGTTTTCTTACAATGGGGTTTGAAGAACTTCTTCGGTGAATGACGACGAACGAGTAGAAAACGTGTCCTCAGCACGCTTCCGCCGGCCTCCGCAACGCTCCAAAAACGCGGTTTCTCAACATGCAAGATGGCCGTCCGGTGGCCGCACTCCAGCTTCAGCGACCAAGCGGGGATGCGCGATCCAGCAATTGTCATAGAGATCAGTGTGAGAAAGGAAGACGTGGCACGCTGCTCATAGGAATGCGCTGCGTGTAGGAATGCCTTCGCATTCCTACTCGTAAACCGTCTTTAGCGTACGCTCTACCTTTTTTTTTAACATGTAGCATTATAGATTTGTTTGGAAACACTGCCCTCTGTTGGCAGCTGTGAAATCCCTACACAATGGCGCACTAAAACCGCAACGTCAAGGAACACTCGTTTCATACTCGGTTGTATCAGAAGACAAAAAGACCCGCAGGAAACATGTGACGAGTACAGTGACGTTGCACTTTCGACGTTATTTGATCGGCTTGCCGGCTCCTAGCGTTGGCCGCCTCGCTCCTCGTTCGCTATCTTATGGAATGAGTTGCACGTTCCGCGATGTATGGTTTTCGTCCGTCATGCAGCGGTTAGGAGCTTGTAGTAATCGGCACTTGACCATAGGGTAAAAAGCGGACACTGCCATAGGCCCCAGCGGCCCAGATAGACTTGTGACAGCTAGCGCTCTTAACGGGCGGCCAAGGTTGCGGTTTCGGTCAAGTCAGTTTCGGTTTCGGTTTGGGCGTTTATGCTCCAGTTCTCCAGTACACTTCTCCTTTTTTTCTCCCTCTCTTTCCTCCTCCCCTCGCTCCTCGCTAGGCTCTCGGGAGCTCCTCGGCTTCTGGAGCCGCTGTCTTTTTTATTTTTAATGTTGACACAGTTTTATTTTAATTTTTACAATAGAATTGGTGCAAAATATGTCAAACAATATTTAAACTTACATTTACAAAAAACAGAGGTTTATTTCTTTTTTTTTTCTACTGTAAAGCATTGAATTTACACAATGGCCAGATTGACTCCTGGCTGGTGGAGCATTTTGCGGTCAACAACCGTAAGTGGTTTGAAAACATTTTATTAAACCCCATTCATATATGCATGATTTCCTTAAGAAGCTCCGTATATTTTATGAGAAACAGATACAAAAATAAATGAATATGAAGGAGTTCAGAATATCGTACACTTCGTAATAGATTTTTAGCTGAACCAAGTTAACAAAAACTTTCCACGGGGAACATGTTGAATAATCCATTCACTTTCACGCCGACTCGGGCACGGGAAGTTTGAGCAGAAATACATAAAACATCGCTATCATTAGCCGTCATAAGCGTATAATAAATTGGGAAGCACACACCCGATAGCACAAATTTCCAATTCCCGGCTAATATAAAAAACCACAAATTGGCATATCTTGAAACTCACTGCGGGCGAGCCATCACCAAACAATGAGAACTCTATGCGGAATCTGACAAGATTCAACGTCCCTGAACATTCCCCGAAACACATTTGTTCAGGAAAGAAGGATGGCTTCAGAAAAGAAAACGGCAAAATAACTATAGAGTGGATACAAAAGTGGATAAATTTTTTTTCGAATATATATAGCCTCCGTACACTATCTTCTAAAGAAATTTTGTAGAAAGTGGATAAATATTTTTGTAAGGGTGACGTGATATAGATTTGCTGGAAATAAGGGAAACAAATTTTGGAGTGCAATCTGCACCGCCCAGTTAATAAGCACTTTCTATTTTCAATTTGGCGACCGCCTCTGTTAATACACTTAACAATTAAACCTGTCTCTTACAAGCAACTGAAGAGTGCAACCGAACTTTATACAAGCTCCGGAGCCTCCGGTTAAGAAATCGAACATGCCAACACAAGCGTATTCTGCAAAATATTTTTAAAAATCTTTTGTGGCACTCCTCAGAGAAAAGGCTATAACCACCCAGACCTGTAAGTGTGCGGCACAAGGCAGCACACACGGCTCGAACACGCGCCACACTCTCTATTATGGTAAGAAAGTGATTTTCTAGTTACTGAATGAAATTAAAGGGAGCCTGTGAAGGTACTACTAGGTTACCGAAGAGTTTTCCAGGCACGTGGTGTGCTTTTAGCGCAAGAATGTACTGGTGAAGCCTGATTAAGTTGTCAGACTCATCCCTCAGCAGCTGAGAACAGCCACAGCTGTGGGTTGTCTGTTCAAGTAAAACCTCGATCAAATAGCTCCCAACGTAATAAGTGGACGAGTCATCAATTATGCTAGACCTGATGTCTGATGCCAGCTCAGAAATGTCCTCTAGTAACCGGAATGTATCAATTGGAAGACATTCCACATTGTCTGCAATTGAACTCTGATGGTGCAAAAATATTGGCAACTCCTTGAGGACGTCAGCCTTGTCATTCTGTACGTTTCCATTGATCGACAGTTTGAACAGTTTCTTTATCCCTATGTGTTTAAGTCCAGAGGTGAACTGATACATATTTGGGTTTGTATTGTAGCCCAGTATTTGTCGTATAGCTCCAAAAATGTTTTCAAGTGAGTCTTGCTGCAGGCATCGTGTAAGTAAGAACTTAAAGTCATGGCTGTTTGAAAGCTCATCCCAGAGCATGAGGACACTATTTATAGTAACTTGCCACCCTATGGTGGTTTATGGCTGCCACCTACTTTGGAACTTCCATGATGAAATCCGACCGACTTGCTGGTGAAGGAAAGCCGAGTATCTCAGATTCTCCTTTCAGAATGGCATGATGCAACTTCTGCCATGTCTTCTTGAATTGTGAGCTATTTAGACAATCAAAAAGCCTGTCCATCCTATCACAGAAAACGGCTGTTGCCATAGTTGCCTCAGGAAGCTCCTTGGCATAAACAAGGGATAGGATTGCAAGACAGAGTGAGGCATTCAGTTCTTGTGCGGCACGCTTTACATTCATGTTACTGAAAGGTATTTAAAAAAAAAATGTGTATCTCAGTAAGTTTCGGAGCCAGTCGCCACCTCATATCCTGGGTAGAACCTTTAGGTTCAACAATATGGGACCACTCAATGACCGACATTTGCAATGCAAAGTTTGTGTGCTTGGAGATTGCTCCTGGTTGCTTTGATGAGGTGCGTAACATGAAAGATAAAGTAAACATGTTCGTTGTCAACTTAAAAAAATGACTTATCAACAGACACACCAAGTTGGTTGGTACAAGCTTACGCTTGAAACCCCCTGATCACAGGCCACAGCTTTTAGCTGTAAAGCCAACAGTCTTAAGCTCCCGAATGATAGAAATGAAGAGACTGCGGATAGCAGAAGACGGTGTTGAATTGTGCCCAACAGTGGATGCAAGGGGTCTGAACCCACCTCCTGGAAATTCCAGAAAGCACAATAACCAAGGCTCTATCTGCAATGGTAAACGTTCGTTCGACACCTTCATCTGTAAACCCATAGACAATGTCGTGTGGAGGGTCGTAAGTCAAGTTCTTTTTTAAAACAATCTCATCGAAAATTGAAGTGCACACATGATCACGCGCAGCTCGAAAGCCCGACGGAAACAACAGCGCGAGAAGCTCAAGCCTCTCGGCTTTACTAACTCACGCCGAGCAAGCGAGCACGCGGGCGGTCATGCGTCACCTTGTTTGATGTAAAGTCGACCGAACAGGCTGCAGCAGAAATCACAGACGGACGGCACGCACGGGTTGGACGAACGACGCACGGATGAGCAGAGGCGACGGCGTGCATGGAGGCAGGCGCCATTCATCACGTGGTTTTTGTGACGCATTACAGGGTGATACAAGGAGAAGCCAGGCTCTTTAAATCGACCGGAAAATTCGGTTTCTTAACCTATCGCGCTACGACTTTGTGCAGCGTTGCCCACAGATGGTGCATTTTATTTTGTAAAATTTGCAAAGAGCGAACTTACCTGAGGAAAAAGTAAAGAAAGAAAAAGGCTTAGCTCCTATGGAAACACAGCGACGCCACCGGTCTGCAAACAACACGGCGCCGTTTCGCACGGGAGATAAGAGATGGCGCAAGCGGTCGCGACGCCGACGGCCGCCAACGAACGAGCATACGACACCGAGACCCGGCACCTTTTCTTTAGCAGACGATCTTTTCGAATCAAAAGCAGCGCGAGCTTTTTTCATATCAGTTGTTGTTTTTGTTTCTGCGACTGTCGTCTCCTGCGGAACGCGCGCCGCTTCTGCGGAAAGCGCACCGCTTCTGCTATATATATACAGGGTGTTTTTTTTTTAAGCTTAACAGATTTGTTTTAAAAAAGCCGTGAAAGTTACACTTATGCCGCTTGTGGAGGTGAGTTAAACGGCCAGGGGGACAGATTATAGGGGCTAATCGTGATGATCAGTCGGCTAATTAATTAAAATTCGTTAATTAAATTTTTAATTAACGAAAATAGACATATGGTTCCAATTAGAAACTTGCTCAGCGTCATCGAAAACCCCCAAATCAGTGATTTTCAGAGAGACTTTGAGCGCGTGAGAAGCGTATTAGTGAACTGAAGTTACCGCTCATGGAGCAGGTACAAAGCTAGAGGTTGCGATAAGGCGCCCGCGCGATTTTTCCGTCTCTTATCTAGCCCCAGCCTTGTACCTGCTCCACGAGTGGTAACTTTAGAGCACTACTACGCTTCTCACGCGCTCAAAGTCTTTCTGAAAATGACTGATTTTGGGGTTTTTGATGACGCTGAGCAAGTTTCTAATTGGAACCATATGTCTATTTTCATTAATTAAAAAGTTAATTAACGAATTTTAATTAATTAGCCGACTGAGCTTTACGATTAGCCTTCTATAATATGTCCCCCTGGCCGTATAACTCACCTCCACAGGCGGCATAAGTGTAACTTTCACGGCTTTTTTTAAACAAATCTGTTAAGCTTACAAAAAACACCCTGTATATATATATATATATATATATATATATATATATATATATATATATATATATATATATATATATATATATATACAGTATATAGACTGGTAGGCGCGAATGGCCGCCATATGTAAATACGGTGTATCGTCCTCACGGGATACATTGTAGTGAGTTAGCGGGTTGTGCAGTTAAATGCGCCCTCTAAAGCTGTTAATTTGCTTATCGTCATTTAGACATGTTTAGATCTGTCAAAAGGTTTTTGTACTTGCCAGGAGTTATTAGACGGACCGTCAGTGTCACCACCAACCCGAAGTAGACAAAGCTGAGTCCCCTATGGCAATTTTTCGATGAGCGGCCAAAACGCTTGTTACACTTGTTCTCTTGTAATGTGGTGTTCCGACCTGGTCGCATCAAGTCTAAAAACAATTTTTGATCCGAGGTGAAAACCTGTATAGCACCGTCAAGCGAAGAGAGCGTGTTCGAGAACACCAACAGTCGCTCTCTGTATCCCCTTGAACACGTCACTGCCCACGTGACTCGGAAGACGGTGTGAACTCTGAGAGGTAGCACAAATGAAGATATGTTTATTTATTTTAAAGGGAAGCTGAAGCCCTTTTCAAGAAATCTGAGTTTGTAGCGGACTTTTACAGCGTTCTGTCCCGGAAATTTAGTTATCGCACTTATATCTTGTGCAGAAGTAAACGTAAACCGCATTCATTCTGAAAAAAAAGACGTGCAGCGATGGCCGCCGGGCATGCGGTGGTCCTCTCTGCCACATTTTATCTCTCCAATGCGTCGTGACGTCAAACAAGGGCATCCTCGAGCAAGCTTAGTAGACAGCAAGGGTCATCTGACCCCGCTGATGACGTCACTTTTGCTAGTTTTTCTCTCCGCTCTCGACTTTTCCTACATTGGACGAGCCGCAACGGGCGGGTCGACGTCGAACGTTTAATTGGCTACTAGGACGCTCCTGTCTACATTACAAAATTTACTGTTTGTTCGAATTCAAGGACCTCTTCTGCTTTCCTTAAACATAAACCGAGCGCTCGCCAGCACAGCTGTGTTTCTGTTCTTTACTCTAGAAGTGACAGAGATTATCGCCAACATGTATAGAGCCGAAGTTAAAAACTATTTGCACTATCCCTCTAAACATTCTTATACAAAGGCTCTAAATGTGAAATCACAGCCAGAAATAAAACATTGCCAGCAAAAAAAAAAAAAGAAAACACATTTACAGGGGTAAAATGGAAAATTGACTCCGTAAGTGTGACGTCATGGGTCCAAACAAACTGTTGCTAGGGTCGTTGCTATGGACAAATACATGTGGCTAGGTTTCGCATCGAAAACCCGACCGTTCATAAATCAGGAGTAGGATTTAAACTTCTAAAAATCACAGATATAGAAAGCTTGAATGTCATATATTTTTTGACAGAAGTGTGCCAGTAATCGCTTGTTCCTGAAATATTTACAACTGCAACTTCCGGTCCTCAAGATGCCTGCAGCAGACGACGAATGCAAGTCGTATGCCGTCTGCCACTGCCACACGCCCGCCGGCTAAGCTGGCGCCGGCGTCTGAATCGTGTGAATAAAGACGATATTCTGATATTGAATTTGTTTGAAATATAGTAAGTTTCAGACACTTATAAGAATTCATAGTGGGGTGCGATGCAAAATATGGTTTATCGAAAGTCCTGGCGTCGATCGAGATGGTCGTCTGCTAAAAGATCGCATTGCACCCGTGAGAAAAGAACTTTAGACGATCGGTTGAGATCCCAAATTTTGTTTGCGGACTCGCGCTATGGGAGGGTGCTTCGTACCTGGTTGTAACCATCGCGTGGAGAAAGATTCTTGCAGTTTCTTCAGATTTCAGCAAGACCCCAAAGCGCGAAAGAACTGGATAAAAAACTTAAGGTGAGTTTATTACAGATTGTACTCGCATCGCGGGTTCGATGGAGATATTCACCAAAAGAGCATATCCACGGAATTTGATGTATACCAATGAAAAAAAAAAAAAAAGCAAAATACTGCGAAATCGCGATAGACATGCAATTTTTTTTAATAACCTGACAACCTCAATAATAATAACAACAAACGACTTACCTCGACGGCGCACGATTTCTTTCTCATGCTGGCCTGCACTACGCCGGTAATGCACTTCAGGTCGTCGTCGTAACTGATCTGCATGGCGTGGTTTGATTTTGCGGTATTTTCACCCCTTTGAACTAAGCGGGGTTCTTCAAAGAAAAAAACGCACATTGCGGAGGCCTCTACGGCCATGGCGATGCACTTGTTTTTGTCGCTCGTTTACCGACGCAATTCAATGAAGACGCCCGCTGCAACAGGGGCCAGCAAATCTATCGTGTCGTCTGCTACCAAAGCAAAGCGGTGTGTAATACTTCAGAAATGGCTTTCATCGTTGCAATACGACACTGAGACGTCAAGATCATCTTCATAATTAGATATCAAGAAGTTAGGTTGCTTAAAAAAATCATTTACTTACTTTTAAGCAGAAATTTAGCCTCATGTGGAGTCTCCATTCATTAGTCCATAGGAACGTCCCTAGCAACGGTGTGTTTGGACCCAGACGCCATGTTGTGACGTAGTCACTTACGGGGTCAATTAAAGAAAATTTGATGTTGCGGATTTTTATCCCAAGAGATCGGCATGCCCATGAAATTTGACGACACTGGTTCAAAACTGTAAAGTGGCGATTTTGCGGTATAGAGTGCCATTGACGCTCTGAAGTCTTTAAGGCCTGTTCACACATGCAACGGAGCGCTACAAGCACAGCGCTGACCTCGCGCGAAACGCGTGCTGACGGGAGCGTTCACCTGCCGCTTTGTATCGTACCGTCAAAACTGTTGCTCACGGCAGACGATAGGTAGCTGACGACACGTGAGCAGCGCTACATCAGCGCTTCGCTGCATGCATGTGTGAGAACCGGTCTTTAATGTGCACATCAGAGTAGCGATTCTTGAGTTGCACGCCGGTATGCCGGCCGGCCATTTCAGTCGCACCGCTCGCACATAATATATATGTGCAAAACAAATGGTGTTCGCTGCGGACATGACGACAGAGTCTGCCACCCTCGAGCCGATGTTCTCCATGGGTGTCACATTTGTCGTTCACTCGCGCGTTCATCTCAACAAGTCTGGCTGCCCGATCAACTTCTGGTTCGGATGTTAGGAATGTGCAATGTGCCGGACTACGTGTCAGTTGCTCCCGAACGGCGACGAGGCATATTACGAAATTATTGCTGAATGCGTCATGAGTCGAGCCTATGCGGGAGCAAGTCGTCTGCTTCTTATTAAGCAAGAGTTGCGGTGACATCAGATTGACGCCGAGCTCTTATTGGCTGATTAACAAAAATAGTGGTAGACCTCAAGGCATCTAGAATTGAGGTCTGCCCACTATCCTTTCAATTAGCAAATAAGAGCTCGGTGCCGTTCTGACGTAACCGCCACTTCTGTGCAAGAAGCAGACGACATGCTCTCAGCATACCGCCAAGCTGAAGCGCGCCAGGCGCCATGTATACAATACGTGAGTCGCCTTTGTTCCTAAAATCCTTAGGGATCCCTGCATCCAAGCGGGCTTTTTGAAAGTAACAAAGATCGCAGAAGAATGTGATTGTCAGCGGTGAAGTCATCGCAAGTATAGCACCCCCTTTTCGACTTTGTCATTCATATATTACTAACTCGCAACCCACCTTCCAATTATCTTCAAAACTAATTTAATTACTTTTTCAAAGTATTTATAATCTACGCAAGGTATTTCTTAGTGAGTAACTCGAATAAAACTCTTAAAACATTTTCAAATGGAAATTTCGTATCTCGTCCAAAATACCTTTTTTGAGTATATGGCAAAGCACTAGCGTTAATAGATCGTGCAAAAGACAGTCTGCAAACACTGACAAAGGCGTTCTACCTTGCATGACGCTCCTGCCAGACTCGTGATGCAAAAATCGTCCGCGGGTAAGTCCGAAGCTTTCGAGTCTACGAATGCTAAGAACAAGCCTCAGGTAGTCTGCAGATAATTTTTCATCATATCTGCAGACCGTGTCTTTTGTATGGGTTATGACGCTCGTTAGATCTTCGCGAAAATCTGACTTTCTTCTGAAAATGAACTCTGAGAATGCAGATATTTCAGCACCGGTGGTCCTCCTGTGTCACAGTTTTTTTCAAGTTCGATCGGAAAACATATGTATCGGAGGACTGACAAACAATGTGTCCTCAAACATTAATTACGATGCGGAATTAATTCTCGAATTCCTCCAACCACGCGTATATCCCAGCTGGATGCTGCGATACCCATCAAAATGATCGGAGATATTTCCGGTAGGACCCGGGCGTTTCGCTGATCATATATAAAAGAAGAATCATAGAGGAGAGGTTAAAAAAAAACATTTACATGGAACCCCAGGTCAAATTCATATAAGACCTTGGAAAAGAAAATAAAGCTTGCAAATCGAGCAATTTTTCCCCTTATAGATAAAAACAAACAAAAAAACGAACAATGTAGAAAAACCAACAAGAGGGTTTGTTCTTCTTTTTTTTTTAAAATTATTATTACTATATTCGAGGCCCGAAAATAAAGATAACGCAAGAACGGCGGTGCGCGAAGACGGAGAAGTCGTCGGCATCTCCATAAAAATAGTTCTTCAGTGGAGGCGGCGCGTGTTTGCTCAGGAAATGGCAAAGCAAAACACACGATAAAAAAAAAAAAATAAAAAGAACCGCATCCCCCCGTTTCTCGGTTTCTTCGGGTTCGCCGAATCTTTTGTAGCCGCCACCGCCATGCCCTCGGGCAAAAAAAAAAAAAAAGAATTCCTTCCGAACATCGTTTTTTTATTGTTAATATGAGCGGTATTACCGCCGTTATTAGCTTTCCATGACCGTGCCCCCTCGTCCCCCTCCCCCCCCCCTCATCAGGAGCAATGACGTCCCTGTCGACGAACCGCCAAGCCGAACGCGAGACGGAACCTCTGTACTCCGTTCCAGCTAGGATGGAGCGCAGCGGAGGCTACGGGCCAACCCAACCAATCCAGCGTCGCTACCGTATCACGTGACCACATGCTATACGCGTTGCTCCGCTTCTCCCGAAGTTCACGTGACACATACACGGCGTTTGGATTCGCTTCGATGGTTTGTAGGGTCCTCCGCGGTTCATCGTAAGGTAAAACAAAAACGCATATATTCGTGCACTTTTTTTTTTTTTTTTAGCATTACATTGGGTATGAAGCTGACAACGACTTGTTGCTTATTTTTGGGGTTCTTTTTTTTTTTAATGGGCAAAACGAGAAATGGTATAATAGGAATGTGAACGCCAGTTAAACTAATGCCGGGAACGAACTCAGAGAGGCTTGCGTGAAGTCACTCTGTATACCCGTCACTTTTGCTCCTCGTACGTTTACCTGGAAATTCTAAAAATATGGACGGAAGACGTGGTACCGTGGATAAATTTTTTCATAGATCATCTGTCGCTCCCTTGTCTCATTATCATTTTTTTATTAAATTAATATGTTTGCTGTTTTCGCGTTTGGGAAAAAGAAGAAAAAAAAAAGCGGGGGGGAGGAGGCGGGGAGTTCCGAAACGTTCCTTCAACTTCCGGGTCGTAATGTCGGCTCTCTGTACAATTTGATCTTTGCGCATTATTTACAGTCGGTGGGTGGAATACGTTGAGCGCTGCGTGAAGAAAAGATGATTGCTGCCTATTATTAAGGGAAGAAATAACAATCGTCCTTTCCCGCACATGAACTCTTTATTTATGTATTTTTTCATCTTTGGCTTCCCCCCTTCTCTTTAGCATTCACTACGAAAATCACGTCCACGTTATTTAGACGGGGACTGAAAACGAAAAATAACCAAAAAGAAAACAGCTTTTCCGCATCCTACTACGACATTGTTCGAAGTGCTCACTTCCGAAGTTCTGTTTGTGTGAGCGTGACGCCCGTCGTTTTCCCCGTCGTATTTCTTCTTTAAACCTGGAATTCTGGGGTTGTTTTGGTGTTGGGGCATGCCAACCTTGGGTTCTGAACGTCACCGAACTTCACAGCTTGTTTGCCGACCGATCCGTAAATAAATACCGCCACCGTTCCCAAGGTCGTCTGAAGATTCGAGTTTGCGAAGGAATTGGCGTAAGTTTATCCGTGAGGGTTGTTAGGACTAATATGGCGGCGGTGGTGGCGGAAGTACGGTTATCTGCTGTTCCATTTTGAGCGGCGTCTGCTTTTGTAGAGATGTTCGATGGGGTAGCCGTGGCGCTTTTGGAGACCACTTCCGGCTAGCAATGACATATCATCCCGTACTCGGAGATTAAAAAAAACAACTGTTTTAAACAGTTTTTTTTTTTTTTACGTTGGGCAATGGTCTGTCGATTCAAAATGGCGTCGAAAAGTCCTTCCGCAGATGGCTAGCCGACTGTAGAATAATTTATGTTCGCGTAGCAGATTTATATATAGAGTTATTAGAATAATCTAGAGGGAAAGGTGCCAAGTATTCGGCGACCGCTTCGGAACGGCGAGGCGTACACGCGGACGGGTACTAATTCATTTCATCGAACGCCGTTTCATTGAACGCCACTTCAGCGAATAACTAGACATTTCATTTAACGCTGATTCATCAAACGCCGTTTCACCGGATAGCTCGACATTTCATAGAGCGTCGATTTGTTGAACGCCGTTTCGTCGAACGCCGTATCATCGAATAGCTAAACATTTCGTCGAACGCCGATTCGTCGAACGCCGATTCATCGAACGCCGATTCATCGAACGCCGTTCCATCGAACCGCTTGAGGCCGTTTCATTAAATGTTTGCTTTACTGAAGTTTGGAGCATCACAGCGCTTTCAGATGTTTTACTCCCGCTTTTGAAATTGTTTTCACCTCTTTTGTCAAATCACCAGAAATGGAATTGCCGCTCTTGTCCTAATTTCACCCAAATTTTGATTACTTACCGTTTTCTGGCAAGATAGACGACTGTTCTCCACCGCACACTTTGTTCCCTCTTCATTCCCATATTTTTTTTTTTTTTTCGCATAAAATATACTTTTCGAAAAGATAAAATTATTCTCCGCTGCCCCCTTTTTATTTTGAATTTGATTACTCGTGTTTTCGTTCTATCCTAGGAGAATGGCCTTTTCTATTAGAACATAGGTTGAAAGCCAGCAGGTTCAGGGAAGATTAAAAACAGAAAGGGTAGACACCCATTTTTGTTCATGGGACATGAAGACAGGTCATTGCTTCAAGGACGGTTTTGTTCTTGAAAAGGGTCTTTCCAGGGACGACGATAACCCTGGAAGGAGCGTACCTTCATTATTGCATCCGATAATCACAGGTTTAAATTATAAAAAAGTCTCTGCTCCCCTTTTTTATTGGCCAAATAAATACCACGAGTAATCGCTTACTGAGAAAGAAAGTAATTAATAAAAGAAGTAGCGGATGAAAATCGTTTTTTATTATTATTAGCACCCCACTGCTTTGTAGAAGAAATTTGATTATTTATAATGGCTACTATAACACTCATATTATCCTGGTGTTAAAATGAAGCTATTTGCAATATCCAAAGTTATTACAGTTCAACTAGTCGGTATTTGATGAAACGACCTTGATGAAACAACCTTCGATGAAATGGCGTTCGATAAAACGGCGTTCGATGAAACGGCGTTTGATGAAACGGCGTTCGATGAAACGGCTTCGATGAAACGGTGTTCGATGAAACGGCGTTCGATTAACTGTCGGACCCAGACGCGGACATCGGTGGTCCCATCGGTGGTTCCTATGTGCCGAGATCACTGGAGACGCTTTAATATACACAAAGAAGCAGGAAAACATCACTTGCAAGCAGTGGTGTAGCTAGACCATCTGGCACCCGGGGCCCTTAGGTCTTTTGTCACCCCCCCCCCCCCCCCCCGCTCCTCGAGACCGCAAAGCTAAAAGCCATAACCGCGACGCGAGGTCACGCAGCGATAATGAAATAATAAATACAGGGTTAGCCAGCAAACAGTGTTTTTTTTTATTTAACTATGTACACATAATGAGGACACATGAAGTTTTTTTTTTTATATTGAGCATTTGTGTCACGAAAGCTGAACATTCAATTTCTTCATAAGTTCTTTCGCCGACACTTGGCTTCTGCAAAGTGTCGGCCCCCCCTTTGCACACCTCTGGTTTAGAGAACGTGAAGGCTCAGTTTAGAGAAATGCGGTCTGTACGCGGCGGCAAGCTAGGCTTCCAAACAGACCTTGTGGTCACCCTCGGTATCGCTCCGGGAAAATATGATATAATATCAAGCTCGAGCGTGCACCGCCAAGGGTTCACCGCTAACGATTCGGCAAGCAACAGCATGCCGGCGGCCGCCATTTTCTCTGAACAGAGTTTCGAGGCAATTCGGTAAGATGTTGTCGCTAAAACGAGCCTCTAAACCGCACGCCTTAAAATGGAAAGTAATGCAATCAAACAATCGTTGGCATACGGTACACTGCGGCGCTGAAGCCAGTCCGTCCACGCAGATTTCCGGAAGCTGGGTGGTCTCCCGTCATGGCACGCTGTGGCAACAGGGAAACGCCATCGCCGTCACAACATTACGAATTCACTTGCCAGAACACTACATGGCGACCGCCTCCCGACGGCGAGCGACGCGCTTCTAGAACTTACGGCGGGGTCAGAGAGCGAGGGAGCTTGCTGAGCAGAAGCCTTTCGCCAGCACCTCCTCTCGGCACTTCCCCCTCGGCGCGTGGTGCGGTGCCGTGCACGGGTGGACAGCCATGGGTGCGAGTCCGGGGTGAGGGAGACGACACGTTGAGAGTTTACCCAACACATTTACCCCCTCCCCGCGACTCCCTTCGTGTAAGACCTTCGTGTGATTTCTTTCTTCTTCGTCTGGCGCCTTCTCTTGCTGTCTCGGCGCAGTCCGGCCGTGGTCGGCGCAAGCCAGCGTCGTGTTGCGCTGGGTTTGGCGTAGACTAGGTGGCGTTGGCTCGGCGTGCCCGGGCACAGCTCTTTCTCGAGTGCTCTCGCACTTTCCGCGCTTGTGTTTTCCGCCGGTGCGCGATGACTTTGCGCGAGCCAAGCCAGTTTTGCGACTCTGCACCAGACACGTTCGTGATGGAAGAGTGGTGACCTCATGCGTCTACACATTCTTTGCCACTTACGAACCAGTCAAGCCGGGGGGAGATTGCCGCCATAAGTGGCACCCCCCCTCGTGACTGAGACTCCTGGTACCAGGGGCCCACGGCCCCCCGGCCCCCCGCGTTACTACGCCACTGCTTGCAAGGTCTTTAAGGGTACGTGCTCAGCAGCAGGGCCACAACAACTGCAGCTGGTGTGACATCAGTGCAGGCCATAGAAACACTGCGCTGGTGTCTTTGGCTTCGCTCGCAGATACGGTGAAATAGAGCCTCTAGTCCAGTGGTCTCAAACGCATTTGAGTGTGGGGGCCAGATAGCCCACACTGGGAAGGCCGAGGGCCACCGTTAGACCGGGGGGGGGGGGGGGGGGGGGGTATCAAACGATTTTAAACAGAAGAGATGTCATGCTCTATCCTTCTTATAAGCTCAGTTTTGCCAGTGACATCTTTAGATTTGATTTGTTTAAATGACAACTTTGGGCCCTGACCTGCTGTGATAACAATAATTAAAATGACGCCGCACCGCCAATGTGCTTACGGTTTTAATAGAACTAGAGTGCAAGTACACTGTCGTTCCCGTTGCTCAATTAACTCAGGAATTAACCAAACTCAACATTTCTCTAAAAGAAAAATCGGTTAATTTGGCAGTTCTTGCTTTACTGAAGATTTACTTTACAACACCTATACTGGTATTTTAATGTGATATATATATATATATATATATATTTCAAGTCGAGAATCTCGAGCTCGTGCCTTTACCTGCGGCAGTTGCTCCTGCCGATAGAGAGTTCGTGCAGTCGAGATTCATCCTTAAACAAAGAGTTCGCGCTTGCAGCCTAGTAGTGGATTCGTTGCACATTACAAAAAGCTGGGAAGCAAAGCATAAAGCGAAACAAAGGGCAAACTTCTTTTCGAGTGAAAATTAATCGGCGAGTTGAGATCACGATGGCGCATGCCATTTGTAGTGCTCGAGACATGGGAACCGGGACTCGTAGCCGGTTGCCTGCGGGCCGCGTCCCAGCGAGTGGCGGGCCGCATGCGGCCCACGGACCGCGTGTTTGAGACCCCTGCTCTAGTCCATATAGGTGTTTTACACACGCACTAGATTACATCCGCCATTGCTGACCTTATCTCGTCTCACCAAGACACCGAACCACTTAAAGGAATGCTGAACCGAAATTTGGATTTCGCATTGAGGTCTATGACGTCACGAACCTCCTAGAAGAGTTGAGAATGAGAAGAAGCGGCCTCGCTTCTCGCCTCCTCGCATCGGTTCACGAGCTTGAGAGGACGAAGCGAAGAGAAGAGGGGAATGAGAATCGGTGACGTGACATGCCTCGTCGACCGTGCTCAATCGCTCACTTCTTGTTAAAAAATACGGCCATCCGTAAGAGATAGTGCTGTATGAGTGATATCTTGGGTTTTGCAGCGTCCCGCCTATCGTTCCAGACTTGTTTTAGGAGCTCGAAATTTCGGCTCAGTATCCCCTTAAACGGGTGTTGACGAGCTTCCTCAAAAGACAACCACGGGGAGAAGAACACAATAGAATCTAACATGGCAATAGCCTGGCCTGCTACGGTAATGATGAAGAGAAGTAAACGGAATGAGAGGAAATAAAAAAAGTCGTATTTTTCGACCACAATGTGCGAAAAAAACGAAAGCAATAGCAGTAGCACGGTCGCGCAATGCGAGTGGAATGGTGCCGTCACGTACGCGAGGACGGTGAGGACGGAGGTGCGACGTAGTTAATTCTCATTACCCGTCGTGGTTGGTGTCGTGGATGCCACGGACGACCGCCACCGGAGTTCGCGAAGCGTCTATTGGGAGCGTGCGACACCTAAAGGAAGCGTGCCGCTCTATCTAGGGAGCTTCAGTCCCTCGATTACATTCACGCTTTCAAGTACCGCCAACCAGTGTTGCGAAAACGCCCAAGACACTTGCCGCCATTCGCTTCCAAAGGCCGCTCATTTCAGTGCTGCGCCGAGGCTTTGCTTCCAAGGGCCGCTCGAGACGTGGGCCTCGTGCACTGGCGCATTTGACGCTCCTTGCAAGACAAACGCAAACAAATCGAGGGGCTTTATTGGAAGCTGGTTGGCAGCGCCACCACTGACGGCGTCCGCGTTGGGTCGCATAGTAAAGGTATACCCGCCCGGACCTCTTCTAATAAGCCCACAGCGTCTTGGCCGCGTCTGTGACTTTCCGCACCCGTGTTTCTCAATCTCGCTCCGGAGTAAAGGTTTGGAACCTTGAAATTGAAAAACCTACCCCCGCCAAGCGTTGCTCGGCATCTGTTTTTACGCCATTTGACCTTCAAGAGTTGCTCGGAGCCCGGGTCGTATTGTGTGTCCGGCAGTTGTAAGCGGTAACGATGGCAACACACCGCCATGTTGTTCGTTTATCCGCGTTGGAATATGCCTCTGCGAAACGTTTGTGTGCTCGACGGTCCGGAAATGACTCACCAGACAACATTCATCAGCGCCAGTAATTGATGGAATATATAGAAGTTTTTTTCGCTCCACTTATTACCAGAGTGCTCGTCGCTCGCCAGCGGATCGAGCAGACCTGTCGGGATTGAGATGACCGCGGCGGTTGTCGCCGGCACATAAAGGGGATATTTGTTCTCAACTTCCATACCTCGTGTGAAAAAAAAAAAAAGATGAACATTTAAAGTTGGCGTTGTGTGTAGCCCCGAACGTTTCGTATATCGCTGTGCTTATTACGCTGACATCCCTTAAAAACTAAGGTTGGCTGCTACACAGAATGTCTATGCCAGTACATTGCCTTGTACTACTACCTTGTACATTACAGTACATTGCCATACTACTGCCTTGTACATTAAGTAACTGTATAGGCTCTGCTCGCAGAACCAAAGTATCGAGTTCCTTTCCTTTTCGCCGCCAACTTCGTATTGGCGGAGAAGCGGACACGTGCGCCGAACTGGATCCAACCTTCATGAGGGAAAACGACCATGCAGGCGCCGAGTTTTGGGCGGAGCATCTTTCTTGCTTTTGCGTTTGCAAAAAATGCATCAAACACTCAAATCGAACGAGCTTAGAAGTTTTTTGGTCATTAAACATTATCACCCGTATTCACCAGGCGCGAGTAGAGAACCACCGACTAACGACGTCGTCGACTAAAATGATCACGTGGCGAGCGATAGTCGCCGCTAAGTGAGCGCTTGGTATTCACCGGTCGTGTTTAGGGCCTAGTCGCCCCGCGCGACTAAGAAGTCGACTAACAAATCTTATTCATGGTGTACGGCTAGTTTAGCCGGTGTTTAGCGGGTGACTAGCGGCTCAGCGCCATGGCCGACTCGTATCACCGCTGACCGCCAGCGCTAACGAAGCACTTACTGTCTCGGAACGCTGGGGGACACATGTAGAAAAAATTGGAGGAGCAAACATTGTGTAAATAGCCATGTTCAACGCTCAAAAATACCGCTAAAGCGATCTCAGCAGGGCGCTGGACGGCGAGAAAAAACGCACTTACGGGAGCATCCATATTTGTGTGTATGTCGCTGGGAATGCGGCTTTCGTATTTCTTCCTTGCGTTTCTTTTAATTTTTCTTTGTAAAACTCTGTCTCGGGAAGTTAGTCTCTCATTGTAATTTGTTTCTTCCTGATAAACATTTAAATATTAGTTTTTATACGATAAAATACCCACTTACGCAGCGGCGTTTAAGTACGCGTGAGCGTGACCTATCTTTGTATGTCACTTCCGCTTCTTAGTTCTGACTAGATAGTTACCCGCTCGCTTCGCGCTCGTGAATACCGCAAAACTAGTCGATCCTTACTCGCTGATTTTTTCTCTTAGTTCGCGACTACTTAGTCGCGATACTAGCCCTAGTTAGTCACGACTGGAGAATACGGCTGTATGTGTAGCCACTCGGTACGGCATGATCGCGTTGTTTTATAACGTGAGCGATGTTTTAAAACGTGTTTCCAAAGTCTGAGATGCAGACGACACGGAAGACGATCGCGTAGCTCGCGTCTGCAGCGTTCGCGGAGTGATACTCGACCAGCACATCCGGGCACTTCGAACCAGACAACAACGCGTAGCTACGGCTTTCAAAGGGATGACGTTTTCGTCGGCTACTACGTTCTACCGATGGCATAGAGACAAACAGGAGACAAATGACGAAACGACGGTGCACGCGCGGCGAGTCGCCGCACTATATCTTCTAGGTTCCGCACGCCGCAGCACGCCGCCTCACAGCCACGCCATTCGCGCCTCCATATCTCCTGAAGCAGCGACGGCCGCTTCCCGCAGTGCGGCCTTGGATCCAACATGGCCGCCCAGGTAGCACAACTGCGATACTCTGCTCCGCAAGCGGAGCATATGCATTTGATCTAGCCGCACTTTTTTAATAGCCTACGCACTCGTGCTTTTAGAGGCAATAGGCCGTGTAATCTGCGAACACATAAAAATGATATTCCACAGCAAGGCCAAGATGTATCAGGCGGACACTACAAACCAATGTTACTGGAGGGGGTAAGTTTGGAAAGTCGCTTGTCGGCGTGGCACCAATTCGTAGAGCGCGCGAGGGGCGGTGCTGTGGTCGCCCCCAAACATCGATTCTCGGCGATGTCTCCTGCTCGTTGTTCTTCGTGTTTTCGCTCGTGTCATCAATGGCTCGTCGTAGGATCGTAAGTGTTGCTTGTTCCTGGAGATTTGAGTCGTTTTGCAAGTAATGAGCAAGCATGCCGACCTGATGCGCTCCCGGCCGTCCCAAGCGTCGAAAAGTGAAAAGAAGCGCCATTTCCTCACCGCTCCGAAGGATGCTGTGCGCCTCGAAGTAAGACAGAACGCGATCTCTCAGAAGAACTTTCACGTTCACTTAACGCATTGATAGACGAGGAGGGTATTGGTGCCGGTCAGAAATGAAGAAAAAATGAACATGTAAGAGAAAGGCAACACAACCACACCTTTTATGGTGGTGGTGTCTTATCTTACATGTTTATTCTTTCTTGAATCCTGTCACACAAATAGACTGCGTGCGATTTGCATTTTTAGCCCGACGCCATTAATCGTCACTACTCGCACGTCATTGATGGGCAGACGGTTCTGATGTCCAAGGTCCAATAGTAACTAAAAACAAAATGCTGTGCCTCGTCTGTTTCCGAATGTCTCTCCCCCCCCCCCCCCCCCCAATTCGCTCAGGCTAGAGCCAGTTCTGTTACCCCTGATGTGGCAATTACATACGAACGCGAAGCAGTCGACGATGACAGCAACCGAACAGTCAAACTCACCGACGTTTTCGAAGTCTGTTTCAAATATTCAGGAGCACAGCCGCCATTCATAATATGATAATGTCAAAGGACACACGAGGATAACATGATTTTATTCAAGCTTGTGGAGAAGTAAGGCGTAATTTCTGTGATGAGGGCTGTCACAGTGAAAACGGTTTTCCCTCTAGTTGTCAACTTGGGAGGGAAGTTGGTGCCAGAGGCAAGCTATAGACCTTTTCTGTGTACTCTCGTCCCCAGCCACCTAATAGGCGTATCCGGTATGGGCGACGAAAATATAATCCAACGTTTCAACCTGCAAATAGTAAAAAAATAGAGGGGAGGCAAAACGAGAAAGTGTGACGGTTACGCTTATATCCTAAATACCTTCTATTGGCGTGACAAAGGCAAAACAATGTTTTCGCCCATACTGGAAGTGGCGACAATTCAAGATGGCGGCGCACTTGCAAAAAAGATCTATAGGAGTCAAAGTACGACTCAGCAATTGTTATCAACCCTCAAAGAATTCTATTTGATGGTTTATAACCTGAGATACTCAACTGAAACTCACTGATATTTTTTGTGAGAGTTGCGAGTGTTCTTGGCCTATGTTGACTCCCTCAAAGTGTTTTCTGGACGCCCCTGTGAACCTTTTTCAGCATTCACAACCCTAACAACAGCCGTCTGGAATCGGCTGTTTCTAAAAAAAAGGTGGATTCGCAGCTCAAGAGCAGTTGATCATTCCAAAACCGATGAACGCTAGCGGAGGATTCGCAGAGGACCTGGCGGAGCCCGCAGCCAACACAACCTTGAAGACAAGGCCTGCGCATGACGTCATCATTAGTAGATCCCCGATCCGCCCCAAACGATATACACCCCGAAGCTTGACGAGAGTATGGTCCACGTCACAACTACGTCACAGCGATCAAAACGAAACTCGCAATATAAAGCTTGGTTTGCTCTTCGTTTCGATCTTCGTTTTTCTCTGCACTCCACAGTTGCTGTGGTATGTATTGTGGGCTGCTCAATTAGTGGGAAAACGGCTGCCTGGGATCTTGATCACGTCTAGGACATGTTCTGGAGGCTACCTATTCAATTTGAAGCTTGTGGCATCCGTCTTAACGCGGCCGATGGACAGGCCGTTACCAGTTCTACAACACGGTATGTATCGTTTGTTTTAGAGCGCATCTTTTAGGCGCCCGTTTCCGGCTTGAGCGGCGTCGCCGTCGCCGTCGGCGTCGGCGTAATCATGAAATCACGTGACCCCCTGAAGTCATTGACCCCCCCCTGAGGTGACCCCCTGAGGTCACGTGACCCCCGTGACGTCCCGGGGGTCACGTGACCTCAGGGGGGTCCTGTGACCTCACGGAAACACGGGGGGTGAAGGAGAAGAGGGGAGGAGGAGGGGAGGAGGAGTAGCAGGCAGGATCACGAGGTGAGGAGGAGGAAGGAGGGGTATACCCTCCCCTCAGTACCCTTCCACCCTCGTCCTCAAGAGCTGCGCTCTGGTTCGGCGTTACAGGGAGTTGTGAACGACTTTCATTTTTAGAGCGCAGCTCTTAGGCGCCCATTTCCGGCTTGAGCGACGTCGCCGTCGCCGTCGGCGTAACCGCGCGGTTCATTATGGGACGCGTGACGTCACTGATGACGTCATCGTCACTGATGCCGTCATCAGTGACGTCACTGATGACATCATCGGCATCCCCATCGTCATCGTCATCATCACTGATGACGTCATCAGTGACGTCACTGATGACGTCATCGGATCGTCATCCGAGGTCACGTGACCGACTAGGTCGTCATCACTTTTTTTCTTTTACATTGAGTGAAACGTTTTCTCTTGACCACAACGATAGGACCCGACCTCAAGCTCGAATCTCCGAGTGTCCGGTCGAACTCTGACGCAATGCTCGTGACCAATCGTTCGGTGGTCGGGCCTGCCCAAAGTTGCGCAATTTCGCCACCAGCGGAGCTGACTAGCAGCCGAGCGAAGCGCCCCCTGTCCACTGCCCTGGGTCCATATTAGGAATGTGACCGCAAGTTAAAAGACCGCTAATACATCACACTAAAGAACGTATGCAGACACGGTGTGAGGCGTATTTCTTCTTTCTATGACAATCTGATCACATTGGCCATAGAAAAAGGCAGCCTGCGGACATGTTCGAAGCAGACACATGAATTAAGCAAACACGCTCCAAACACTCTTGATGCATGTCCGCAGATAATCCGGTCGTCATGCCTGCTTGCAAATACCGTGTCGTTACGCATGACGTAAGAGCAGTGTGATAGCGTCTTTGTGCTAGCACGACTTATCAGTGAATCCGCTTCTTTTTGGGGCATTCAAAAGGAAGACAACAAAAACAATAAAAACAAGCATAAATAGGATATCGGGTGTCTGCTGACGACGAGGTAACGAACTTACTACGAGACCACGAGCTTAATAAGATCAGTACTTCGGGGGAGGGCGTGCGCTCTCCTCGCTCAAGAGTACCGAACCGGGACTTGAGGGTGCGGACGGCATCGCCACCAGGGGGCATCGGTGAAACTCGGCGTGCGCCCGCTTCCCTAATTAGGGAATAATTAGGGAAAGGTCACGTGCCACTCCTGCCTCTGCGGCCCGAGGGCTCGTCGAAGGACAGGGGGAGTTAAAGGGGAGGCGAAGACGGTGTTTCGGGGGAGAGAGCTGCTGCGAGGGGGAGAAGGGAAACGTTCGCTTTGGGGCAATTAGTCGACGCTAATCAATAGAGAGAGTCACCGAGGATTCCAGACGAAGGTTAGGTTTACCAAACTCGAGTTGAGCACGTTCCGCGGGCAGTCGTATTTTTTTGCAGAAGCACCGCGTGCGCACGTGCTTCAGTCGTGCGTGGAGAGGAAGGGGCTAGATGGGGAAAACGGGATGAAATGACGTCACCTTCGCGAACCGTCGCAAAATCTGTGGGGCGCGCTCGCGAGGTAAAGGGTGGAAAAAGGGATGATGAGAACCAAAGGGGGTAAAATGGTTTTTTGATCCTATTTGGGGGATTTGGTAAAGGGATTGTTGGAAACGTTAGCTGCCACAGTCTGATCTCAGTGTATTTCGTATCCTTCGAATTTTTGCGTCGTGCCTGCGTGAGGATGAGGAGGGAGTCTATGTTTAAAAAAAAATTGGACCTAAGCAATATCGAATAGAAGACAAGGCATGTTCATCACATTTTTTGTTCTTAGGTTTCCTACGCGCCCCAAGCGGCAAACATGAAATTTGACGGTAGCACGCCGCAAAGCTGCAAACGCTCGGTATTTGACTCGTCATCAAATGTTCTGTGAAGACCCCGATGCATGCAACTTGCTCGATGGGCCACAGTGTCAGACTCTCTACCTTTTTGAGACTCTGCAAGCCCGTCATTGGCCAGAAAAACGTCGATGCCGCCTTTCCTAATTCAAACCCAGTTCAAAACAAAACGACTTAATTTTTACGCTGAGTTCTCAGAGCAACATATATTATGCGAAAGAATTATAACAAAATGAAAACTGTGTTCCTACCGAATTTTCCAGGTTATAATCCGCACCCACTGTTTAATCCGCAAAAAAATTTGACTCAGAAAATGTTTTTATTTTTTACATTGCAGTTGCCTGGCTCGTAGTCCGCACTATAGTCAGGGACATGCTAAAACGTGGCTGTAGAAACCACTATTGTTGGTTGCCTATGAATTGCGATAGCATTCGTCATTAGAGTCACGATGCAGCTCCCTGTGAATACGACGACGCAAAGTTTAAGTGAACACTTTATTTCATTAATGGTTTACGACGCAGTCATTGACGTCAGCGCGACTGCAGAACACCACTTTGAAATTGAATGATTGCTTCGTCTCTTAGTAATCGTTTAATATTTTGTGATTCACCTGTATAGCGCCAGCGTAAACTTGGTAGAGTAAAAAACGTACAAAAAAGAGATAGAAGAAAGAGTCAGAGATAGAGATACTGCTGGCTCTATCTCTGTCTCTTATCGATAAGTTACGGGCTCAACTCAAGCCCGGCCGTAACTGAATATTCTGTCTATGTGTAATCATTTCATGTTCAAGCTGTTCCCCACCATCATTGCAGCTTCGTGTGTGTGTCTTGTCCCGTCTCTGTTTCGTTTAATGTTCAAGTTAGTTTCACCACCATCATTGATCACGTACCAACTAGATCAACTAAAACCGAGAATTGTTTTGGACGCAAATGTAAATCTGCGCTTACTGCCACTCCGGGTATGCGCGGCGCGGGTTTATCTGCTTGGTAGAAAGACATCTAGGACGATCTCTAGGACGACCCCTAAGGCGATCTCAAGGGTGGCCTCTAATACGACCTCTGGGATGACCTAAAGGACGACGTCAAGGACGACGTCGAGGACGACGTCTCAAACGACCTCTTGGACAACCTCTAGGGCGATCTCAAGGACGAGCTCTAAAACGACCTCTAGGACAGCCTCAAGGACGACCTCTAGGATTACCTCCAAAGCGACGTCTCGGATGACGCCTGCGTACGCGTGCCGCATACACGTGCCGCGCAGACGCACTGTGCATTCGAGGCAAGATACCGTTTCGCGAAAAACGGGCGAAGTATCTAAATAATGCTATCACATTAATATCGCATTAAAACACAGCGGCAAGTGACCCTCAAGAGAATCTACATCACGCCGCCAGCCAATCGCTCCCTTTCATTTCCTTAACATCACTGAAGTCAGGGCTACGGTGCTTGGAACTGGTGTCCGACTGTCCGGAGCGCCACTCCCGTGACGTCACCGCTTGAGGCGGTCGAGTCGGGCCGGGCGACTAGGGACATACATGAAGACATCGCGCGTGAATATACCGCCATGAAAAGAAGTTTTTATGAATACAAACGTGTCTTATTATCTAGAAAGTCATTTAGAAATAACAGACGGGCTAGGAAGCGGATTTTGTTGTACGGGAAGCGATCGGGCGCCGCGGAACAGCGCTGACAAGTAAGCATCACGAGTGGATTTGCATTTGTGGCTACGAGTTTTTATTGGAGCAGTCGTGTTTTATTAATTCGAGAAATAGCTATACAGAGCAGTTAAGCTAGAAAAGTGTACGCTAGCAAATTATTAGGGCATACAATTATTGAGGCGCAGTGTGAGAAGAATACGTGTACAACGAGATGGGCTTGCTACTAAGCAAACTCCTTCGGTGGTGTATCACTAGGAAAGACAGCTATTAAATAAACGATAATTTTCGTAAGACCCCTTGACACCGAGTGATGCGACATGACAAAACAGTTCGCACCAGCAATGTAATTCCTAGGGAACCAAGCGCTCAGGGAGATTATTGCCTACAAACGTGATAACGTATTGTTGGGGAATTCGATATTACTTTTCAAATAAAACAACATAAACGTTACTTGATTAGAGGAAACAACAACGACAGCGAATGAAAGTAGAAAATTCTTTTCTTGATAGAGTTGAAATCTACCCCAATCTTACGTGTTTACTTATGAATTAATCGAAGTTAATTTAATTGTTCAAATTTGTTGCGGCCACTACAGTTACAAGTTCAGAGATTGTTCAAGACGCGCCAATCCTTCGGCGAGGCTTATTGGCACTGGTTCCGACGGCGAGGCTACGCCCATCGCTGGGAACAAAAATTCGAAGATCGGTGAAAACGACAACGGTGACACTACACAAATGAAGGTAGCGCTAAAGACGAGGACAAGTAGAAAACACAGACACGGACAGCGCGCTTGTCCGGGACTGTGTCTTCTACGTCTCCTCGCCTTTAGCACTACCTTTATTTGTGTAATGCATAACCAACTAGCCCGTCATAGGATCTTGGGACAATGATGACGCTGCACGCGCGCAAGTTCCTTCAGAAAACCTTGGTCTGCTCGATATTTTGATGTCCAAGCTTCTAGGTTCGGGCAACAGTGCTCTCACTGTCCAGGTCAGCCCAAACTTCGCCAAACAGTAGTGAACCGGACTGCTGTGAACCACGCAATTGTGGCTGCCGACGCGCCATTCGTCTGCTCGACACCAACTGTAGAGTCTTAAGCTTCTGCGTGCTGAATGTTCACTCCGAGGGTCCGCCACTGGGACAAATAGGTGCAACAGCTGACGGGGTTCCCTTTTCTTCTGAACATCGAGGCAACGGTGAGTCTGAAAACACAAGCAGGAGCGTCGTTCAAAACCTAAGGCGTATTTCGGTCAGTCCAGAATTTGCAGTGTCACAGCGGTGCCTTGCCCACCGCCTTTGAAGGGCTTGTTTGCGACCCTTTTCTACCCGGCCACAACTGTCTCTGACATTGAATATGTCGCAGGAATCGTTCTCGGGTACAAGCCAGAGATTTACACACGACTAATACACAATACCCAACCTATACCTATTTCGAACTTGCTGTTGACGAGGAATCGTTGGTTTCGCTGAAGAGCTCCAATGTGTGGCCGGATGGTTTTCGATTTCGGCCTTGTTTTGGTAGGCTGCCCAGTTCACGGAATTACGTGGCTCATTTGAAAAATTTAAACCAAGATAATTGGGGCTCGCCATCTTAACGTATATTACCAAAATGTCTGGATCCTTAGAACCATTAAAATGTCAATTTCGGCTGTTTGTTCATTATCACGTTCAAAAAGCTGAAACAACAGAAGTACAATAAGAAACGGGACGGAAACAAGGTGCACTCACAACTAACATTAAAGGGGCTATGCAACAATTTTTTTACTTTGCGCAAATACCTCTTAGAACGGATCCCTGACGTTAATGACCTATGAAACACGCCTTCGTTTTTCACCCGACGCATTAGAAGTCCCAGGAAAAAATTAAAAAACAACGAGCAGCGTTCACGCCCTCAACTCGCAGCCAGAACAAGCGGCCACGTGATCTGGAGCCGAATATATGCCGCCAATGTTGATCATAGCCACGCGCTGGGGTTGGCAAAGCACAGGACACGCGCTGAGTTCCAGACATTGATATGGCTCGGCTATTGTCGTCGTTGCAGCGATTGGACACGGGCCACTACTCGAATGCTTCTCGAGCTATCAATTATCACGAGCCTAAATCGAGTGCCCACGCAATGCTCGGGTCCAATCTATGAACCGCATTCAAATATCGTCATACGGGTGTACTGCGATCCCCGCGTTACGTCATCGAATTTTGCAAGGGAGAGATTGAATGAAAATGATCGCTTTTGTCCTTGAAATTACACCGCAACAAAGGAGTTTCTTGGCCAGTGGCATTGCATGCGAGTATCCTTGAGTCCCACTAGTGCCAGTAAGCTCGTGTAAAGTGAAAAACATTCCAATTGAATATCGTTGCACAGCTCCTTTAATTGAAAACTTATATATTATAATACACTCGTGGTAAAATACATAGTCACTGCTACAGCCGGTGCAGACCCTTTCGCAAAAAAACGTACTCTTTCGCCGATAATGACACAGGTATGTCGCTAACATAATGTATGCCTTTTTCTTTTATTTTAAATGCCTTATCTAGCTTCCTAGATATCTAATCGGTATACCTACCCAAAATTCTTGTGTCACCAAATGACGACGTGCATGGGTAGCGGCTGCAATATGTAGCAAAGGGCCCTGACGGGGCATTCCTTGCTGTTTATGTGCGTGTGCGCGATCATTAAAATACCTGCCTGTCTGGTCGATGTCAGACTTTACGCATGACACGCATGGGAATTTCATATGCCAATCCCGCGGCGCACACTGTGAACCTGTTACACGTTTCGGGTTACATGGATCTCTGTCCATTCGGGGATTGTTCATTTCGTGGCATAGTCGCGATCAGGGGTTTCCCCTGGAATGGAAATTAGGAGGGGTGTCTAAATTTTTAAGGGGGGGGGGGGGGCATTGAGAATAAAGGCCTGTTCACACATGCAGCGGAGCGCTACAAGCGTAGCGCTTACCTCGCGCTAAGCGCGTGCTGACGGGAGCGGTCACCAGCTTTGTATCGCACCGTCAAAACTGTTGCTCATGGCAGACGATAAGTAGCTGACGGCACGTGAGGAGCGCTACATCAGCGCTTCGCTGCATGTGAGAACCGACCTTAAAAGAGTCATTGCGAATTAAGGGGGTGCCTTTCCCTGCGAATTAAGGGGTGCCTTTCCCTACACATCCTTAGGGGGTGTGTAGGGAAATCACTGGTCGCGATAACCTACTAGGCGCGGAAAAGACAACACGCACTTCGTACCGATGAGTAACCTTTTTGAGGTTGTGGGGTAGGGAGGGCGCGCTCGGAATGACCACCGGCCTCAATGAGCCTCTCACACGAGGTTGCCTCCGTGTACCTTTGAGCTGTTTTAACAGGCTCTCTGCCACATTCACCAGAGTGCACTGAAGGTAGCCAGCTTTCTCTGAGTGCTACCTGTTTCGTGAAGTTCCCTCGAACGCCACGTGCACAAGACTTTCTAAGTGATGCCACAAGGCACATAGCGGCATTTTAGAGTGGGCAGAGGTAAACGGGAGAATTCTCTTTTTCGAGCGTGGTTCAGATATCCAACATGTGGTCTCCCATAAGGTTTCGCCGTAGGTCGAGGAACTGCCATGAAGGAGCTACCGTTAATTGGCTCTTTATGCGTGAAGCTCAGGCCTTCGCCGCACGACCTAGACACATTCAGAACGTCTGTGTATTCGCCACTTCAAACACCAGCCGTTTTACTAAGCACTAGAAAGCCGTCCACATATCTGAAAACACTACATTGGTTCACGTCGTGCAGATTTCCAGACATATTCTTCCCGCACTTAACAAAAATATTGGACAGTATCCAAAACCAAATCAGAAGAATTAATGGCCAATAAACTAGGCCGCTGTGCTTATGATATTATAAGTTTGTCAGAAACCTGGATTCGTGATGAAATCGCGAGCAGTGAATATTTTTTCATCATCCTTTGTTACGTTTCTTGGAGATCGTGGCTATACGACTGGCGTAAAGTACGGGGTGATGTACGGATAGCTGGGGGCAACCTTTGAATGTGCATAGACGTAACAATTTAGAAACTTATTAAGAATTGGTCTGGCTCAACATACCCTCTGCTGATGGATTCAACTTTTTCTTTGCATTATATTATTTCTCCCCTGCTTCAGGGGAAGCACGTTTTATCAACAACTTGAATTTTCTTGAAAACAGAATAGATGTGGGATGATCGCTGGTATCGCAACGGCGAAGAAGAAAAAGCGCGCTCTTGGAGCGCATGCGAGGGGAACGCGGATCGAGATAAAAATGGTAGCCTAAGACCGAACGCCGTCGCTTCTCTCACTGACTTCAGCGAGAGAAAACTCGAACGACAAGTAGAGAGCTTGTGTGCCCAGACCCAAAGAGTTCAGGGTCGCTAAACTCGTGGAACAAAACATTCTTTGCTTTTTGACGTAGGGTGGGGGGGGGGGAGTGACCAAAAGAACGCCGCAAAGTTTCCTCTTCCCTGCGCGCGCTCAACTTCGCAACTTTTGTAAAAAAATCCCCCGCGATCCCTAGGCGCTGCACGAAGCCACGAGACAGCGCGGGGAGGCGAGCGTTCACGCCGCTCGCTGTGCGTTGTCTTTGAGCTCTGTAGTGCCGTTGGACCGAAATTTGATCCCGTCATGCCTCGCTCAGACGAGGAGCGAGAGCAGACGACGGGAGTTCGTCTGCTACGATGAGGCATTCGCACAGCGGAACCGAAAGAAAACGTAGATTTTCTGCTCGAAATCGCGTCCCGCGGGCCACAAACTCAAACGCTAGAAGCGTCTGATGTTTCACGAAGGAAGGAATCGACGACCTGTGCTTTATTTGCAAAATTTGAGTCGCTATGTTGCCGTAGAGACGGTGAAACCTACCAGTGTCATGTGTAATGAAAGGCTCAGGACAAACACAGAGGCCGGGAGATCTCACATCATCCGTGTGCGGTGAAAAGTGGAAAATTTGTCGACAAAGCTCCCACAGCAGAAACCTGTGACACATTCACTCAGCGTCCGGGAAAGCTAAACATGGAGACGTTGCCCGAGGCTTGAGCAAAGTCATATTTGAACGGTAGCTATCTTGCCCCGTCGCATTTTGTTTGAGAAAGCTCTCGATCTCAACGCCCTCACCAGGGAAATAAAAAGTCTTACAAAACGTATTGCTAGATATTCCAACGAACTAGATTTAAGCCGTATCCTTTCAGTGGTTCACTCATAATGCCATGCTTAAAACGAAGCAAGCTCTTGCGCGTACAGTGCCATCAATTGTCGCAAGTGTATGCTGTTTTGTAGCCAGCTGGTTTCGGAAACTTACGCCGTCTGTAGATATTTCTGACAGCCGAGTTGCTTAATTGGAAGTCATCGGAAATTTAAGTTTCACGTTGCAGCAACCAACGTTTATAAATAAACGATGGCAGCGACTGCACTCTCGTATTCCCACACATTACGTCGAACAAAAAGGCGCTAGTTTCGGTTTGAGGTCGGTACTTTTCTACATCTATGGCGACAGCATCAGTCTGCACTCGATGCATTCGGCAAGTTCGTTCGGGGCCGGATCTCCGGGCAGCACTCCGCGGGTGCAATGCATTAGAACTCTCACAGTGCAAGTCTGGATGGCGGATCGGGAGCCCGTCGCTGGCATCACCGGAGGCCATTGCTTGACAACAGGCAATACACGCAAGTCTAAGGGAGGAACACGCAAAAGTAGGAAGCTTGTACGCGGTGCTCGAGTTCGAGTATTTTATGACGTGCTGCGATCATTATATCGGATGCTTGGAGATCAAATAGACATTCGTCAAGCGTTCAAACATCGATTAAAAAAAAATCGGCCGGAGCACCATTGACTTTACCGGCACGCTCCGAGTTTCAATTTGTCACGGAAGCCCTCACAGCAGTTTAAAGAAAAAGCTTTCACCAGAAGTACTATGCACAAGCGGTTAAAACGATGCGAATGTCCCCAGTAAAGGCCTTCTAACTAATCGTTTGCTGAGCTCTGATGACTCGGAGATCACGTATGACTCCACAATAACTCTCGGTAACCCTTGTCTCATTAAACACATCACAGTTAACGCCCAACAAAGTCGCCCTCGACCCTCAGTCACACAACATTTATTTAAAAAAGATTGGTATTTTAACGCGTTTAGTATTCTTGCCCACAATATTAACTGTTATTTGCGGAAAACACGATAGAAGTTTCATGGTCGAGAACAACCTACTAACATAAAATTTAGTTTTCCCGTTTCTCCTATAGCATGCATAGCTCGTGTCAAGCGATGACTGCCGGTGGTGCCGCTCGACCCCAGCAATATAGGCCTCTATCCGTGATCCAGCATACTGAAAGATCAGTGGTGCCAGTGCTATTAGACATAAATCGTTTATTTGCATCGGTACGCCCATACCTGCCGGATGACGGGACGAGGCGCAAAACCGTACACCCGGAAAATATTGGAGCCGGTTTTCGGCCGAAATTGCCTCGACACTGGCCAAGTAGCGACGTGCTGTTTTGGCGACTCGTTTGTGTAATTTATTTGTTAAGTCATTTTATTAAGTCCCGGGCCACTGCGTACACCCCAAAAAAGAAGTGTACTGTGGTAATTACACCTTTACGAGAAGGAGTATTCTAGTTTTACATCTTTATAAAAAGGTGTAGTGCATTATCACACGTTTTAAGAACCGTGTTTAAAAAATCACACATTTTTAAGGGTGTGAGGCTTACATTTTTTTTTATAAGGTCTATCGTGTTAGAGGCGGTGTTTAAGCCGCACGTCCGGAGGCTTCCTGGCTCGTGACGACGACCATTCCCCGAAGTGAAGAACCCACGGGTCCAGTGGAGGTGGGAGAATTGGTAACGTCACGAACGGTTTAATTACATGGTTGCGATACAGTCGTCAAATTCGAGAGAACAACGGAGCAGCCTCATAACCAAATTTGTACCAAATTTGTACCAAATACCAAACAGATCGTGACTCGTTTCCGCAGCCTTATATAGGGTCCGTTTTCTCCCTCACTCCCCGCCAGGGCAGCAGGTGCGAGTAGCAAACCGCCGCCAAGTGCGTTGCAGCAAAGTCCGCCGCGTCGTAGCCAGAAGTGCGTCGTAGCCATGGTTCTCCGCAGTTAGGCCATGCCTCTCTCCCCTTCCGGAGCGCACGAACCCACACGCATACACACACACGTCCCGTTGACGTCACGGACGCGTTGAGACTCGTTTTGGGCAGGCTCCGACAGGTGGGCGACAGTCCTGAACAGATCGTGACTCGTTTCCGCAGCGTTGAAACTCGGAAGAAGGTTGCCGAAGGTTCCATTCTTAACAGCCCCTCCGGGGCCAGGGAAACCTCGAATGGCCGGTGGTACAATCGCTGGCCTGAAGAGGTGGGTTTGGAGTAGGCCTTGAGAAGACGCTGCAAGCACTAAACAAACTCCCAAACCTCTTACAACGGAGGCATTAGCGGAAACGTCCCCCACAACACCACGCCACACCGCAGTCAAACGCTCGGAATCCGCCAGAGACCCGCCAGACTGGATTACGGATTACCAAAATTTGGTACAATTACGGGTATCGAGACCCCCTGTCGCCAAAACAAAACTCATTTTTCCAATGAGGTCACAATGAACAAAATACAAAAGACAAAAACTCTTCGCAATTTGTGAGGCCCTTTTTGGGTTTTAACGAAGTGCCCCCACTTAGATCCTCATTCCCGTGGATGACGAAGACCTCTGAGATCATCCCTATACTGTTTTTCGTGATGTCAGAAAAATCTGCTCAACCCATCGGCATTGCCGTTAAATTTGCCTTTCCTTTTTCTTACGCTGTAGTCATAGTGATTGATTTTCACGTGATTTCTAGACGTGAAATTGCGGTCTTTATAGCGCCGATAAAACAATCCGCCTTTTTCATGCCCCGTCACATTGGTCCTAGCAATCTCCTGAGCTGTACCGCGAAACCCTGACACACTAGGGTCGCTCTTCTGCTCGACTGTCAAAGACACTCTGCCTACTCGTAGCAGAGGACCAAAGTTACGTGACGCCGGAGCTACGAGAGATCTTTCACTGATCCCGTCTTCCTCCGCCTTTTTCGCCGGCGCGTTGGGACGGCGTACGTTTTCTAGTGCTACGAGGTCAGGCTGTTCTACAACCTGGTCCCTCTCATCCCGGTTTTCTGCCTCCAACTCTGGGAGTGCTTGCTCCCCGTCAACTGCCTCTGGCTCTGGATCACTCGTCAACAAAGGGGCGACCTGACGCGATTTGGACCACATACACGACTGAACTAGCCCTTCTCCCAGTTGTTGACCCTTTTCGCGCAGCAGGAAATCTGACCGGTTAGAAAACAAATAAGGATACTCCAACGGGACTGTTTGCGAGACAGCCGCCTCTGTCACTAGCTCTCCGAACGGGCTGCAGTTATCCTTACTGTCGCCATAGGCAGACAGACACTGTGCTTTTCGAGCAGCTGCTTGATCCAAACTACCTTTCCAGTAAAATCGGATGTCGTTACATACGACGGATGAACAACGTCCATCGTCGCTGCACTGTCCCGAAGCACCCTGCACGGCTTTCCGTTTACCTGGAGCTCGTGAAGATAGGGACGAAGAAGCTTCAGGTCCTTGTCACTACCGTTCACGTACGAGAACACAACCCGCGGTTTCTTACATCTGGCCGCTGTGTGTACCGGCTCCTGACAGTTGTAGCACAGGAACGGCTTCCTTGCCTCGAACTGCCCTGTTGGGCTTTTCCGCGCCTCGTCTCCGTTCGAGTGTTCTGCGCTCTTTTCTGGAACCTTTTGTCCTGCTTTGGGCTTCTCGGGCCCGTTTTCTCGCGAGCCGTTTCCCTGTCGGAAGGTATTGCGCTGATCGCTCCGGCCGGGTTCGCTTTCCTCTCCGCTCAGCTTTCTACGCGTTGCGTACTCTTCGGCTAGCTCAGCGGCCCTTTCGACAGAGTCGACTCCCACCCTATCCTGCACCCAGAGCTTGACTGACTGCAGAATGCTACGAAAGAACTGTTCGAGGCACACACACTCGACTACCTTGTCTCGGCTTTCGTACACTTCCTCGCTCTTCAACCATTCTATCAAGTTGGTTTTAAGCCCGTACGCGAATTCCGAGTAGCCCTCGCTGCTCTTTTTGGATGCGTTTCTAAACCTTTGACGGAACGCCTCGGCAGAAAGGCGATACCGCTTCAAAAGGCTGGACTTCACCTTGTCGTAGTCGTCCGCGTCTCCAGCACTAAGGCGCGCGACAACCTCTGCAGCCTCACAGGGCAACAAAGTCAAAAGCCGTTGCGGCCACGTTTCTGGGGCGAAGCTCAACTTCTCAGATGTCCTCTCGAAGTTAACTAAGAACAGGCCCACGTCTTCCCCCACTTTAAACGGCTGCAGGAGCTTCTTCATTTGATACGACTCGGTCTCACTTGCTCGTACCGGAGCCCCAACTCTACTGTTCTGCGAGTTTAATCGCTGTTGTTCAATTTCGAGCTCTAGCCTTTTCAGCGCTCGCTCCTCTGTCGCAGCAGTCTGCGCTCGTTCCTCTCTCGCTGCAGCCTGCGCTCGCTCCTCTCTCGCCGCAGCCTGCTCCTGCACTCGTTCCCGTTCCTCTCTCGCTGCAGCTTCGCTCTTAGCGTTCTGAAGCAGTTCTCATGTAATTTTAATTTCCTCTGCTTCCACGCTCTCTGAAATCGCTTTACTGATCTCAGATTTCTTCATCTTTTGCTCCACCTCCACACCCAATTCTTCACATAAACAGAGTAAATCTGTTCTCAGTAACCTCATTAAATCCATGATCGCTGCTTTTTAGCTTTGGCTTTGTTCTAAAACTTGTCGCGAGGTTGTACACAAACCTAGCGCACGAGTCAAACACTAAGAATTCCCAGCAGTTCAAAATTAATAACCCATAATCTGAAGCCTGGCGAATCTCAAAGCAAAGTCTAAACGCTCACCCACAGATGTAGCACGATGTCGCATGGTCCGATCCCAACCGCTGCCAACCAGTTGTTAGAGGCGGTGTTTAAGCCGCACGTCCGGAGGCTTCCTGGCTCGTGACGACGACCATTCCCCGAAGTGAAGAACCCAGGGGTCCAGTGGAGGTGGGAGAATTGGTAACGTAACGAACGGTTTAATTACATGGTTGCGATACAGTCGTCAAATCCGAGAGAACAGCGGAGCAGCCTCACGCTCCGCCTTATATAGGGTCCGTTTTCTCCCTCACTCCCCGCCAGGGCAGCAGGTGCGAGTAGCAAACCGCCGCCAAGTGCGTTGCAGCAAAGTCCGCCGCGTCGTAGCCAGAAGTGCGTCGTAGCCATGGTTCTCCGCAGTTAGGCCATGCCTCTCTCCTCTTCCGGAGCGCACGAACCCACACGCACACACACACACGTCCCGTTGACGTCACGGACGCGTTGAGACTCGTTTTGGGCAGGCTCCGACAGGTGGGCGACAGTCCTGAACAGATCGTGACTCGTTTCTGCAGCGTTGAAACTCGGAAGAAGGTTGCCGAAGGTTCCATTCTTAACAATCGCTACACTTTTAGGGTGTTAGTTATGGGGCGCCTCACTTACATGTATAAAGGTGTGAAAATGTTTAATGTGTATATACCTCTAACTGGAAAATATTCTTCATGTGATTACATCGCGTGCCGATGAAACGATCTGTCGATGACACGTCGTTCGATGAACTGATTTGACCGCCAATGAGTGACGACTGCCAGTAGAGTTTCGGGGAAATAATTCTGCCGGCTGCCGGGAGACTCGACCGTACCCAAGAATTACCCCCGTTCTTATTTGTTTTCCAACATTCCGAATTGTATACCAGCTTAGTAGTACCTCTTCCGGATAGAAAAAAAAACGATGGCAGCCGCAAAAACTCTGACAGCCCGGCTCACAGTCATGTGGAAGGCGGACAGGTTCTCGTCAGTCACCACCATGCCTTGAAAGCTACCGGTTCCGAAGAACCGGAGCGCGTAGAGAACTTGTTGTTCCACGGTCATGGTAGACGCGATTGTCCGCCGCCTCGAAGTCCGGGCGCCGAACGAAGCTCGTCGCAGAGTCGACGCACAACGGCTTTCGATAGCCGGTACTGTCGCCAAAAGTCGTCGTCAGGGAGTTGAAAGGCGTCCCGGTGGTCTCGGTAGCGACGCCGACGGTGGCAGAAGATAAGCTCGGCCGCAGCGTAAGGCACCACCATGTTGACAAAGTTTAACTTCGCCTCGATCCGAAGCGAAGATTTCGAGCTCAAACCACGGCTCTCGCAAACTTCGGAAACGTCACTTTGACGTCAGCGACAACTTCGACAAACGAGGTTTCTAATCACTTTTTAGATGCGGATCATCTCTTGCTCGGGTCTATGTCCCGCGGCGTCGGCGTCGTAGTCCGCACTCACACTACGCATGCGCAACTCTCCTCCTCTAGTCTCCTCTCCTTCAAGTGTGAGCGGTAGCGCGCTGCGCGCGTTCCCCATCACGTGACCGAGGCGGGGTCTGAGGCGAAACCGTGTTTCCCCGGAGGAGGGAAAGGAGGAAAGTTTTCGGCGCGCGGGTCGCAGCGCCAAGCCAGGCCTTTCTAGTAGAGCGAGCTTTCCCCGCAACTCCGCGGCTGTCGTCTGCTAGCATTTCCCGACCGCTCGCGTCCGTTGCAGCCTAGATCTCGCCGGCCAGAACGGTCTCGACGAGGAAACCTGCAAGCGCTGTTAGGGCATTTTGCGCCTCCTTACCGTGCGGTCTGATTAGACTTTCAAAGTTACTCGTGCTACATCAGTTCACCGCTGTTGACTCCACTTCACTCCGTTCTTCCGATGAAGTGTGATGGAAGCAACAGTCCCGTCAGTTAGTGGGTTGGCGCAAGCAAGCGTCAGTACCACCCCGATGCTCCGCATCACCCCATGGTTCCCCTCGGGAAGGTGGTGTAATTTTTTTTTTTTTTACACAAACTTTGGAGGGATTCGGAGCGTCAACAGGTTGACTAGGGACAATCTGCAAAGCATTAATTTTAGCTTGGCGTAGAGATGTAGGGAGAAACGGGCGCTACGTCATCGGCGAAGCCGTTCAATCAGCGGGCTCCTCGCGCCCCTCACGCGCTGCACGCGCGCCCCGATGAACTTTGCTACATTCTGCCACTCTCAAAGAAATGAGCGTTCTAATGATTGACACCTCGCTCGGCGCGACGTCAGCGTCGCGAGAGTCCAATTAGCGCGTTCCGCAAACTTCGGGCACAAAGTTGTGCTCGACGAGTTTAGCGACCCAGCTCTCTGTCACGTCGGTCCTGCCACCGAGGACCGCAACCATCGTTCTCGGGATAATTTCACCGAATACGGCAGAGTTCGGTACTGTGGCTTCTCAAACCTCGCCCGGATCTCCTCGCGAAAAAGAATACTGAAGTCACCTGGAGCTTTTTGACAGTGTCCGATAAGCTACCAGTATCTGTCATCAACCATTCCGAAGAGCCGGTCACCTTAATCAAGGGTACAAGTCTCGGAACCCTGCACGCTTTTGACCACCCTGACGGCGGGTACTCCACTGCTCCACTGGACAAGAGGCACGCGCAGGCGGCACGAGACAGCGTCTGCTCTGCGACGAAAAGAGAGAAATGGACACTCACTTCGCTGCAAGATGACCTTGCCGCATCACGACACCTCCAAAGTGATCAACAAAAACTCATCGAGGTACGCTTCTTGACTTCGAGGATGTAATTTCTCAAGGTGATTGGGACTTGGGGAGAACGTCAGTTCTGACGCATTCGATCGACACTGGTGCAGCAGGCCCAATCAAAGAAGCCCCGCGCCGCTTACCTCCAAACCGCCGCGAAGTTGTGACCGCGAAAACGCTTGAAATGCTTTACACGGGAGTAATTCGTCCTTCTAACAGCCCATGGGCTGCGCCGGTCGTTCTGGTGAAAAAGAAGGACGGAAACTTGCGCTTCTGCGTAGATTACAGTCGGCTGAACGAGGTCACACACAAGGACGCATATCCACTGCCTAGGATCGACGACACTGTCGAAGCCCTGAACGGTGCTAAATATTTCAGCACCATCGATCTGGCGTCAAGATATTGGCAGGTGGCGATGTCGACGGGGTCTCGAGAGAAAACAGCGTTTGCCACACATCAAAGACTTTTCGAATTTAATGTCCTTCCATTTGGGCTGTGCAACGCTCCTGCGACGTTTCAACGGTTGATGCAAATGATCGAGGAAAAATTTGACTTCTGTCCTTGCTATCTCGACGATCTTATAATCTTCAGCAAAACGAAAGCCGAGCATGTTATGTACCTACGACAAGTTCTGAAGGCGTTGAGAGATGCAGGTCTCAAGTTGAAACTTTCAAAGTGCCGCTTCTTCAGCAACAGCGTTTTGTACTTGGGCCACAAAAGTTTGGCTACGGGAATCGGAACCGACGAGACGAAAACAGAAAAGGTCTCAAAGTGGCCACAGCCTTTGAACGTCGAGCATCTTCGCTCATTCTTAGGACTTGCTTCGTACTACCGGAAATTTGTTGCAAACTTTGGCGGCATCGCGGCCCCGCTTCACAAAGTGTTGGAGAAGCAAGTTCAATTCGTCTGGACACAATAGTGCCAAGACTCCTTCGAAGAGCTCAAACAGCGCCTCACGAACTCTCCAGTTCTGGCGTTTCCAAATTTCGACTTGCCCTTTATCCTCGACACAGACGCAAGTGAAAACGGTATCGGCGCGGTACTATCCCAAGTACAGGATGGGAAGGAAAGGGTAATCGCCTACGGCAGTCGTACCCTCACAAATCCTGAACGCCGCTGCAGTGTGACCAGGAAAGAAATGCTGGCCCTGGTTTATTTCGTCCGTTACTTTAGGCACTACCTGCTTGGACGGCGATTCACCTGCTGTACGGATCACAGCGCGCTTCAATGGCTACACAGCTTCAAAGAACCGGAAGGCCAAGTCGCCCGCTGGATTGACCAACTCAGCAAGTATGACTTCATCGTTTTGCATCGGCCGGGAAAGCAGCATGATAATGCAGATTCGTTGTCCAGACGGCCTTCCCCGGCGAATGAAAGCCAAAATGTCGCGCTCATGACAGTTGCACTGTCATCATTCACCATGACAGACATTCGAGAAGAACAACAACGTGACCCGCAGCTTTCGCCCGTCATCGACGCCCTGCTTGCAGGCACGCCGGCAGGAGAGATTCGTCGATGCAGGTGATGCAAACACAAGAGTCAACTTCCGTTCCCGTGATCCCCGAGACATGGATACCGCTGGCCTTAGACTCCGTTCATGATGCACCGGGGGGCGGGCATCTTGGGCGCGCCAAGACACTAAAGAAGGCCGTAGAAAGGTTTTTCTGGTTTCGAATGGCTCCAAGTGTAGCCGACTGGTGCTCGAGATGTGTTAAGTGCTCCGCTCGTAAGGCACCAAACCCCAGACCGCGCGCACCACTGATTCAGGAAGCGGCCACCTTCCCTGTTGAGCGCGTGGCTATTGACATCACTGGTCTGTTTCCAACGACGGAAAGAGGCCACAAGTACATCTTGGTTGTGAGCGACTATTTTACTAGATGGATTGAAGCGTTCCCTCTGAAGACTCAAGAAAGCAAGGAGGTCGCCAATAGCCTCGTCCACAACTTCTTCAGTCGCTACGGGATACCGTCAGCACTACACACTGACCAAGGCAGAACTTTCGAGAGCAACGTCTTTCAAGAAATGTGCTCAATTTTGGGCACCCGAAAGACAAGGACCTCCCTTTACCACCCCCAGTCGGGCGGATTGGTTGAGCGATTCAATCGCACGCTGATGAAGAGCTTGAGTGCGTACGTCAATGACACACAGACTGACTGGGACATCACGCTCCCTCTCGCCATGATGTCCTATCGCTCGAGCGTGCATGAATCGACTGGTTACAGTCCTCATTATCTGCTCTTCGGTAGAAACATGAATATCCCAGCTGACATGCTGCTCGACGTGCACGTCCATACTTACATGGCGTCTAAGTCCGGTTACGAACAACACGCATCGCGTCTACTGACATTACAAAAGGCTCGCGACCACGCAATCGGGAACGACATGAAAGCAAAGGATGCACAGAAGCGACACTATATGACAGCACGACCAGTGAAGAAGACTACGAACCTTGTGACAGAGTTCTTCTACATTCTCCCGCTGTGCCGCGAGGACAGTCCTCGAAGTGATATTTGCCATGGTTGGGTCCGTATGTAGTCCTCAAGAAGCTACCTAACAACGTGTACAGAATCCAGGAAGAAACAGGAAAAAGGAAGCGGCGGGTTGTACACCACAACCGCTTGAAGCGGGTAGCCGATGGGAAGGAGCCAGTCTTGTTGCCTGCCACGACGTTATCACACGTCACAGATAACGACCTGCCTTTAAATGCGCCAGCACTCGAAGACTTCCCCGATATAATCATCACAGAAAACGAAGATACTGACCCAACTCCTACTAGCCCAGCAGTCCCCGACTACCCAGACATAATCGACATTAAAGATGGTGATCTGTACGTCGATTCGGTCGAAAGTCTACCACCGGTTCAAGCAGCCGAGGATCCGAACCTGGCCGACGCTCTTGAGAACCCTCCGCTGTTAGACATCCTGGACAACGAGCTTCAGGTTGACGACCAAGTAGATGAAAACGGGGACCAGGGCACTAACAGAGGCCAGCACAATACGCCACCAGTGAAGGGTGCCGAACTCCTGGACGACGATCAATTTCCAGCCGTCGTTCTTTTGCCACCCTGATGACGTCACTCCAACGGACTTGCCTGTTGACGTGCCACAGCAGGCAGAGAGAGAAGAGCGATACGTCCTTCGGCCACGAGAAACATTGAGTCGACCCGCGCGGTATCGCGATTGAATTCCCCTAGCGTGAGAAGCCTAGTTCCGGGACGGCAACTTTCTCGCGAAGGGGGATAGTGTGATGATCGCCGGTATCGCCAAGAAGAAGAAGAAGCGCGCTCTGGGAGCGCGTGCGAGGGGAACGCCGATCGAGGTAAAAATGGTAGCCTAAGACCACCGTGCCTATGACCGAACGCTGTCGCTTCTTGGCCATCACGTTACAGATGCAAGTTAATACTGAGTGGAAATTTACGAAGATTTTAATTTACTGAATGTTGACTGGTTTTCAGAAAGCATTACTTGTGACAGCTGATGCACGCGCAAAAAGCGTCGTGTCTGTTGAACTTCATCAGTTTTAATTAGTTCATAGAACACGACATGTTCGCGAACTGGTCTGGTAATACTCTAGATTTAGTTTTATCTTAAATTATGATACGAGAAGTGGCTTGTTTAAATCATATGGTGGTAAAGGCATATGCTTACCTCCACTCGCTGTTTTTTTATGTTTTGAACGTCATATAAACTCATAACGCCCTAAGATATGCATATATTTCAGGCGATTTGTTTTGGGTTATAAAAGTATTTTAAAAATTACAATTGGACTAATCTGTTACGCGATTCCAATGTTGAGTCCATGGGGGATGGTCTTACATTTTATTAGTTTCTGGTGCAATGAATTTGTTTATTCCTAAAAGCCTACAGCGTTTTTAGAAGTACCCCTGATGGGGCTTTAACGATTTACGACATTCTGACATTATTTGAGGTAAAGGTTACTATTTCACCGAATGTTTAAAAAGACGAAGCTCAACTTGTTGTAGGGCGAATTTAGCATATGTCATGGGCAAACGAAGAAACTTCCCGCAAATGTCCAGTACGCGCACCGCACGCAGCTGAAGCTGAGTCTAAATAAGCTACCTGAAGAATTCTGGCACTTTGTAAAAAAAAGAAAAAAAAAAGAACACTGCGAAGGCGTCAAACAATACAACTCTACGCATTGGATACGACACTCATACGTCTCGAGAGTTCGTCTGTGAGCTCATTTTAGATCACTTCAACTCATGATTTTCTAATGCTAACACCGCTTCAGCTTTGACGTGGAACGTTACTTCCGATGACTTTTTCTCATTTGCTTGCGTTACGGTTGACGAGGTGGTTTTTACTACCGAAAAACGGAATTCGAAACTATCTACAGTTTCTGACGGTATCCCTAATTTTATTGTAAAGGGGTGCAGCGAAATGTTTGCACCTATTCTTGTCAAACAGGAGTCTGTCACTATAGAATGGTGTCTCTCCTGAAAACTGGAAACATTTAATTGTTGTTTCGACATTTAAGTCTGGAAATCGCCGTGATTTTAGTAATTATCGTCCCGTTTTTCGTTTCAATGCATTCTCGAAAGTGTCTGAGAAGGTGATGTACAGTTGGTTGTATAATCATTTAAAAAAAAAAGGCAACCTCTGTGCAACATGCTTCCCTCGCAGGCAGATCTGTTAAGAAACATCTGGCACATTTTAAAATTATTCTATGCCATTTGTTCGGAGTCTGGGTCAGGTAGATAAGTATATTTGAATACGTCCAGAGCGTTTGACAGGGTTAGTCATTAACTGGTATTGCTAAAACGTGAGACTTTCTGTCTTACTCTTGAGCAATGTTGACAGTTGGGCGAGCTGGTATAGACTGTTGAGCGAGTTGGTGTAGATTGGTGAGAAATTTCAGCCAAAATATGGCTCAAATTTGTCAGAAGTTCAATTCTAAGGTAAACAACTGAGAAACAACTAGAGATGAGCGAATATAAATGTTTTCGAATACGAATCGAATACGAATAGTTAGCTTCGAATATCGAATCGAATATCGAATAGTCGAAGGCAGGTGCATTTATTCACAGCATTTTTACTTTCACATCTCGGAATTGCAGTTATTTTTTTTTTAACGGCAGAACTGCAGTTTATTTTTCTGCATGACAACTTGTAATCTTAACGAGAATAAAACACAAAAACAAAAATGTTAGTTGTAGGGAAGATTACCAGTTCTCATGCAGAAAAAATCAACTGCTGCACATGGTCTGGCAGGAGGCGCTCCCTTTGAGCGGAAACTACACCTCCAGCCAGGTATTGCCAGATATTTGATGCAAAGCTTTGCCAGACTCGGATATCTTAAGCACCCAACAGTTCGCTACCACTAACACGGATCACTTTCTCTCTCTCTCTCTTTAGCAGTGCCTCCTCCGCATACGATACAACTTCCCATTCTGAAGCTGAAACCACTTTGCTTTCCATTGCACTTTTGGCTAAGCGGTCAAATGCTTGCCAAACATCTGCTGACGGCGTTGAGCCTTGCTCTTGTGACTGTATTGCAGCTTCCGGCTGGGTTTCTTTAGTAGCATCACATGAGGCTAGCTCTTGCAGCACCATAGCTTTTAGCCATAATAGTTTTTTCTTTTCGGCTTTCAAAATAGTGGACTTGAAGTGTGGGTCCAAGAACATAGCAAGGCATGCTTCCTTGTCCTCCTCACACAGAGTGAAGCTTGCCTTGAAGGATCTTATCTGTTCTGCGGGAAATTTTGATGTCCCACCACAGTTACCTAGACAGTAGAGCATACCAAAAATCTTAAGAACTTGGGAAGACAAAGACGGATACTTCTCAGCACTGGCGATAATAGAGGCATCAAACAATGGCTTCAGTGCTTGAACATATTCAGAAGCATCTTTCCACTCTGATGAACCAAGTCCATCGATCACAGTCCGAAGTAGCAAGCTCCACAGTGACTCCTTCTTTGAGTTCCAGAAGGCGAGACAACATTAGATACTGGCTATTCCATTGCGTCTTCACGTCTTGCACCACACGTAGTGCGTACTTTCTCATCTTCTTTTGGCATTCCTCAAGCCTTTTCTGAGCTGATGAACTGTGCTTGTAATGTCCCACAATGTGCGTCACTTTCTTGCACAAGCGATCAAATGCCGGCGAACGGGATCTCGCGTCATTAATCGCCAGTTGAAGCGTACGCGCGAAGCACGCTCTTTCAGTCCACGAAAGTCTCCTTACCGCAGCACGGATGTTGCACCCATTATCCGTTACAATGAACTTCGCACATTCATCGGGTATCTCCCAGTCACGGCACAGCACTGTGACTGTCAGCCATGTGTCGAGGGTTCAATGTGAACCACTTCATCATAAGTTTGGAGTGAGAAGATGGCAGGTGAACCTCACGTAACTTTTGTTAGCGCGCGATGTTCACATGTCGCTTGTGAAGGCAACAGCGGTAGTGCCGCCTTTAAAGGCACTGTTGAGCTCTGCTTTTACCTTCTTTCGGGTGTCGTCATACATCCGTGTCACAATACACACGCGAGCGTGTAGAGTCGGATGGTAGGAGATAGTTGGAAACGGCTTCTCGCAGAATTTCTTTGAAACCGCGGTCTTCCACAATGATGTAAGGCTGTAAATCAAGTTCCACCATGGCGGCGCCCTTGTTATTTAGCGCTCGCACCCTCTTCTCTGGCAGGGGCTCCGTGCGGCGCAAAAAGTCCGTCAACATCGGTTGATCGTTTCCTGGCGTACCAGTGGTAATCCGACGCTACCCTTTCAACAACGCAGGATGTAATTTGAGGTGGTTCACAAGGGGCGTTGCTGTACCTGCGGGCGTTTTAAGCGTTGACTTGCTTGCCGTACATTGAGCCATCGATGCCATCACCCTCACACAATATTTCCAAATAGCACTCCTCTCTCTTCGTCTTTGTGCCGGTTTCCGTTCGTTCCTCCGCTTCGCAGACGGTTCCCCGCAATCACCTCCATCCGCCATAACACGAGTGGGCGAACGCGAAGGTGATAACAGTTTAAAGTCAGGAGTCACAAAGGAACAGAAACTCGCAGATTACCGCTACCGACACCGATGCCACCAGTTTAGGTTGAAGCCACAATGCAGCTATGTCGCTGTCAATGGGCCTTGCTTACCGAAACTGAGACAGAAAGCAAAACCTACGCGTGCAAATACGTTCTCGAATATTCAATAATTTCGAATATTCGTGTTACGACGAATATTCGAAAAATACCAAAGACTTAGTTTACGAATCGAATACGAATATTAAATGTATATTATTCGATTCGTATTCGAAATTTCGAATATTCGCCCACCCCTAGAAAAAACATGTGTGCTGCAAGAATCACTCCCACCCTTATGTGCCCTGCTCCATGAGCGTTGTAAATAGTATCCCCGTATCTTGTGGTAGAAGCTATTTTGGACAGATCGGCGGGTGTGTAAATGATCAGCTACGAGAACACAATCTCTCTCTAAATTCTACGGTGGGGGCTATCTACCCAGGCACTGTAAATCCTGTAATTATACGCCCTCCTTAGCCAAAACAAGATAATAGGCAGGTACTGAGGAAACCACACCACAAACATTTCTGAAGCTTTTATTATCCTAAGCGTGGGCGAGCGATGTGTCAGCTTTCCGTCTGTTTCATCAAACGAGGAGGAATGGCCTTTTTAAAGTCTTTTTTCGTCTGGGTAATTTACGTGTCTCCTCGAGCTTGCGGGCCCTCGAGCATTTGGTCCCTCGTGCCTGTGTTGCCAACGCTCGAGCAGTTCTGCTTTCTGTACCTCTTTCTTTTTATCTTTCGTCAATACATGAATTGGGAGTGTGCGCTTGTCTGTCGTCTGCGCATTCCTCTTCTCTGTCCCTGTCCTTTTGTGAGCAACTGTAACTATGTTTAGTCTTGAGCACACATAGCCTGGTTCCCGAGTTATTTGCATATAAGAGTGTTTCCAAAACGTGTACAAGTCACTTAAGTGTCTGTTATATATAAAAAAAAGGTAACAAAAATGATTTGGTAAATATAGGCCTATTTTTATCTTACCTATCTTTTCAAATTAATTGGAAAAGCTATCGCTTGATCATATGACAGTACTTATTAATATTCACGATGTGCGCATTCCCAGTCACTTCGCTTCCGTAAACATTATTTTACTGAATCTGCGTTACTTCCTCAAAAAGAAATCATTTTACAGAACTTTGACGAGAGAAAAATTGTACTCAGGGTCTTTATTGATTTCCAAGAGGCTTTTGATCTGCTGAACCACAAAATACTACTTCATGAACTCGAGCGCTACAGCGTGAGAGGACACGCCCTTTGTCTGCTCAATTCCTCTTTACAGTACGTTAACATAAATGAACGCTGCTCCGAAGTAGAACCTATTCTCTTGGGTGTTCCGCAGGGAAGTATACTTGGCCCCCTTCTTTTTAATATTTATATTAATGATATAACCAACATTAATTTGAACGCAAAGTTTGTTACATTACCAGATGATACTAGCCTGTTTTTGTCCCTGGTAACTAACCCGATAATATATAATAATAGCAAATCATACTTTCCTAAAACTGCCCGGATGGGCACCGAGAAGCATCTTGAAGATTAATACTGCAAAAACCAAGGCAGTCCTTTTTCGGCCGAAAAATAAAGTAAACTATATTTCAAAACAGGCTCTATGCAACTCATGCATTATTGAATTAACGAAGTCGTTTAAAACCCTTGGAGTGTTATTTATGGAGGACATGAATTGGAATAAGCAGATAGATTTTGTTATATCTATATTTGCCCAGACACTCGGTCTAGTACGACATCACACCTCTATGCTTTCTACAAAAGTTAAATTATTACTGTACAACTCCTTGTTTTACTCGCATATTAGTTTTTGCTATTTTTGTGAGGCACAACCACAATTACCAACCTAGAAAGTATGTTACACTTTGTTTGTAATGCCTCTTACGATTGCCATGCTTCGCCGTTGTTTGTGAGACTTTCAATTATGAGCATTTTGTATTTGTATACCTATAGCTTTCGATCTGAATGAAAGCGTAACCCGTAAAATCTCGAATCACTGGCTTCATTAACAAGAAACGATCCCGCTTATTCTACCCGTCATAGCGAATACTGGAAGGTAGATATATGTAGATCTAATTACGGAACCCAAATACTGAAATACTTGCTTCCCAAAACTCTGAACGATGATATTGATAACAAAATTAATTTTATTGATACTACATTATACATCCTAAGGTCATTGTACTTGTAGTTCTATAAGGTTCTGCTTGCTAAGATGATGTTTACATCTTTCAACATGAGGGAGATATTTTGTGTATTTTCAAGAAGTTGTATATTTTTTTGTTTTTTTTTTACTTGCTCTTTTGGTGTTCGATGTAGCATGTTTGCGGTCGACATTTCACTATGATACATGTTTTTAGATAGTTTTTAGATATTCATATCTAACGACAAAGCTGTCTTTGGAGTGTTTTCGTTCTGTTTCTGATATTGTTTGTTTACCACGTAAAGGAACTAAGTTTATGTTTCAGAAATCTCTGGATCTTTTAATTTTGTAACATGCATCCTCTGAGATGTTTGTATTATTTTCACTGCTGCCATTGTAAGGGGGCCGAGGGCGCGTCAAGCTGCTTGTGGTTACCTTTTCCCCTCGACCTCCGCCATCAATGAATGGAAATAAAAGGATTTATTATTATTATTACCGTGTTAGAGTCTCCTCTGGCTGCTTTTCACGGCTTGTCACGCCCTTTTAATGCTTCTGTCGGGAGTGCCTCAGGGCTCAAACCTTGTCCCTTTGTTGTTTATCGTTTTTATAAACGACCTGACGTCGTCCGTGAAACACTCTCAGGTAGTTATGTTTGCAGATGATGTTAAGCTTTCTCAGGAAATAAACCCTATCACCAACTGCACTTTGCTGCAGGATAATGTTTGCACAGTAAAAGAAAAGTGCGGGTCAAACAACCTCTCTTCAAAACAACCGAAAAAACCCAAAATAAATCCTCGTTAAAAAAAACAAAAAACGTTGCATTTTGTTTTTTTCATAACTCTAGAAAATGAAACCGTAAGTCGGACCACATTAAAACGAGTCTAAGGGGTTCTCGTGGATAATCCCCTATTTTTTTGTTATCATATGAACTACATTATTAATCAATCCCCACGCACGCTGGGAATAAATTCTCGCTTAACTAGATCTTTTAGCACTCATCATTGTTTTTTACGACTATATTGTACTCATGTGCGCTCAAGACTTGACTTGTATCTGTGGCATGAAACTCCCTCTCTATTTCAGCGAGTGAAAATATTGAACGGCTACAAAAACAATTTGTGCGACTAACTAACGGCAGATATTTTGTTCGAAAACGATATTATGAATCTAATATTATTTAAAAAAAAAAATTAGCCAGTCTTTTTAAGTGAGGTACGTCTTTTCGAGATACAAATGTTTTGCATAGGTTAAATCATGGTTAAATAGATAGCCCCACTTTTCTTGCTTCTTTAACCTTCGGCATTCCTGCTACTACAAATTCTCAAAATGCTAGTTTTTTATGCAGATATACAACGTAACTTTTCGCCGCTTTCACGAATACAGCATGTTTTAAACAAAGAGTTTACAAACCTTGATATTTTTTTAACAAATCTGTCTCTAAAAAAACGTAATTTATGCATGTATGTGAATTTAAGTATAAGTATCAATTTATGTAAGAATATGGCTTTGAGCAAGTGCATAAATTTCATCCTGTGTATTCTTTGTAATTGTGTTTATTGTTGTGTTTTGCTTTACAGAAAAGGTATTTGAGCTGTTCGTAAGCATAAAAAAATAAACCTTGAATTTAAAAATAAATAAATAATTGAATTACCACTTAGACACGTATAAGCGCTTATTACCTTTTAACTTCTCGTCCAACAACATAATTTTGAGCCAAATGAATATCTTGCGCCGCAACACAAACATCAACAGAAAAGCAAACTCTTCCTGATCCGTCGAGAGACGGTGGTCTTCATATACGGACGCGTGATTATACCCCGAAACTTGAGCTCTTAATTGCACTATTCCGTTCGCGTAGCGTCCCATACGACAAGCGAATTTCATAAAAAGTTCTCACCTGTCAAAGGTATCCATGTGGTCAAGCCACAGTCATGAGTAAATTTGGGTACTACCAACACAATGGCCAATTAAAGCCTCTCGACATTGCTCGAGACTTTGTGAAGTCTCTCGTCACAGCCAAAACAGAACACAGAAGCAAAAGCATAAAAAATCCCGGATGAACACGCACATCCGACATTAACCGAAGAAGCAGGCCACACAGGCTGCATAACGGAAAACACTTTTGAAAGCCGACGACGCGTTACATAACCGAAGACGTCGTCGTCGTGCTTGGGCTCGCCGGTGACTCTTAGGCATATCCTCTGCTTCTGCAGCGTCTCGACGTTCTTTGCAGACACTCGAATCTCACAAACACGAAAAAGAACGCCAGAAAAGGGAGCTATTGAATATCAGGATGCAAGATTTTCAAGTACTAATTACGGCAATCAAACTATGGCATACACTTTACCAACTACCTTTAATCAGCCGACTGGGCAAGATATAGACATCAGCAGTACATCGGTGAGCATTCTACGAGAATATTTTATTTAAAACCTTATTATAAACAATGAGCGCTGATTGTGTTGAGCTTAGTTAGAATGCACTCTATGTCTTAGGGGTCTGTGTGTTGATTCGATCTGTTATTGCTTTGTGAAATGCTCTTTTTTGTTTGTGATGATTTTTCACTCGTGTTAGGAATTTGTAAAATTTCATTGTATAATTCTTTTGGTACTTGCTTTGCGACTGCTAGTTTGGGTGGCTAGGGGCCAGTCAAGCTGCTTTTGCAACTTTTTTTCTTACTCACTTTTCAAGTTTTTGTTAGAAGAACAAAGGAACTATTAAGACCGATACGGTTTCCTTCATCTTCCGAGTCCATGGCGGCAACGGTGTGGCAACGACAGTTGGCCTCTAGGTCATCAGCTGGTAGTTTTTTTTTCTTCTTTCTTTCGTTGTGAATAAATGCAAACTTCTAATCCCAACTGCAGAAATAGAGGATATATAGTGTTTTATTATATAAGCGCTAACCTATAAAAACGGGTGAATTTAAATTGTATTCCGCAACATTTTGAATACGTCACTCCGACTACTCGACGTTCGAACAGCCGACTGTCTGGAGACAAGGAAGTGCAAAACAGAGGTGAAGCAGAAAAAGAAGCACAAGGAGAAGCCAAACTAAGATTGCTTTCTCCTTCTGACGTTGATGACGTCATGCCTCCGATCGCTGCGGCCTTCTCTCTAGGCGGTGTCGGTATACCGCGCTCTCAAATGTGGTTAATCGATTTCCACCTGATGACGTCATAAAAGTATCACGCTGTCGACTGTCACGATTTTTTTGTTGTATTCAAACATATACTCTCAAACAATAGTGCTGAAGCAGGAGGGAAAGCACATTTTGGCACATACACACACACACACACATACACGCGCGCGCGCGTGCGTGCGTGTGTGGGTGTGTGTGTTTTTCTGCTTGCAAGCTAAAAAACATTTTTAGCTTGCAAACAGAGGTTCATGTGTACCAACGCGCTGAGCACCACAATAACATACGCATGCATAGCAATCCGCGAAAAAGTCCAGACAGCTTTGAAGAAAACACGCACAAGAAGTAGTTCAGATTTACACCAACACGAAAAAAAAAAATACATATGTATACACACGTATACACTTTACACCTGAATTTTATTCACAATGTTGAAGAAATAAGTACCAACACAAAATATATACCTTTGTAATCTATATTGAATATAGATACATGCATCCTTAATGTCATCCCCGGAAGGATGTTTTTTCTCAACGCGGTGGTAACGTTTTTCTGCAGAAAACAAAAACAAAACTTCACTAGAAAGATTGTTCTATCCAGATAACGAACGTACAAAAGTTAATATTTGCAGGTGTTCGTTCGGGCCAAAATAGTGGTTAAGGCAAATTACTATGATGTCGTGTCTGCCGTGAATCTGATCTTGTTATGAATGGGGGAGGTGCAAGGGTCAACTTTACGTGAAAGATAAGATTTAAATATTTCAAACTCGCCCCTTTCTTGCCGTTTGCTAATCTCTCAGTATCAGTAAATCCGATTAGTGAGGTGGAAGACTCAAATATGCCATACATTTTGAAGATAGAACGCATGTATTTTTTAACTTTCTAATATGTTGACATCGGTAGCTGTGTGTGGATCCTACACTGCGCTTGCATATTCTATCGTCGGTCTAATTAAAGAATTGTACTACGCTAGTGATCCTATATTTGTTGAAGGGTCATTCCTGAGTTTCCGGCGAGGTAAGCCTAGCTTTTTTGTATGCAGCAGTACAAATGTTTTTAATATGGCTTGTCCACTTTAGGTTTTTTTTTTTTTTAATGGTCACGCCAAGATACTTAGACTCGTCTTCCTCACATATACTTGTCTCCCTTATCGTATAAAAAAAAAACTGAAGCTGAGTTCTTTTATTATTTGATCGGAGGACTACGATATTATCCAATTTAAGTTTTTTACCCCAAATATCACACCAAAGAAAGTGTAAAAACACATGCGAGCCGGTGAAGAACTTCCAAACCAGAGACACGGAACGATAAAAAACGGACAAAACAAACAACAAGGATTCCTGACCATTTTAAGACGAGACTGCCCGAAATAGGACAGAGTCCTTGGGAAATAATTCTATAGTGATGGGTTAGTTTATTACAGTAGTGATGTCACAAATATATATTAAGAGCAAGAGCGGGCGAAGTACGCTTCGCTGTGGTACCCCGGAGCCAACGGGTACGAAGTCTGAATCTGTACCTTTTTTGTCAACCTGCTTCCAATGAATAAATACGCCCCAATCCACTGAATTTGCATCGAAGGCAGGAACATATGCTGCAGTTTGTATATCAATCTGTCATCAGGCTTTCAGGAAACCGCTTTACTGAAACCTAGAAAAACAACGTCAACATGCCCTGTCTTTTTCAAAACTGAGCTGAGGGCGTGAACAGTGGTGAGGCGTCTAGTTGAGCTACAGTTGGTCAACTTTTCATGAAACCATGCTGGGACTCTATGATAATGTTACGGTCTTTTTAAACAATCCGTTGATATATCATGCAACAATGTGCTCCATCAACTTACACGGGACTGACGTAACAGATATAGGGCGGTAGTTGGAAACACACTAATTAGTGTTTTTCTTAAATATAGGAACAATGGGTGCTGAAAGCCAATTCAAGGGAAGGCGACTGGTAGGAAGCGATACCCAGAATATTAAAGTTAAAAAACATTGATAATGACTCAGCATAACGTGAGAAATGGTCATTTTGTATCTTATCAGGGCTACGAGAGGACTTTGGTTTTAGGCTGAGTAGCACGTTAAATACACACATACGGAATATGAAATCGCCATCTAAACAGCAGGAAGAATTCGTGAAGACAGTTAGTGTGAGTGGCTGAGGAAACACTGACTCGAAGTATTTATTAGAACATCGCCTAATTTCACTATTGTTCACCATTGTGCCACCATCCATCTTTATTTGATGAAGAGATTTGTTGGTGTCAGCGAGATACCATAATAACTTTTTTATTTATATATATTATTTTTTATTTATTTATTCACTAATTCATATCTTTGTTTGAGTTGCGATACCCCGAGGGCCATCAGGAGACAGGGAGGGGGGTGTTAAATAACAATGTCCAAAACTGGCTTTTCAAATCTGATGGGGCCCTCGCATGGTTGTATTCGTTACCGAAAAAAAGTAACAAATACGTTACTCATTACTTGCAAAAAAAAAAAAACGCGTTACAGGCCTACGTTACCACAAAATATAAAAAACGCGTTATCGCTAGCGCTACCGATAAAGACTAACGCACGTTACTTCTGCATTACTTTGTGTCTATAAATTGACGATAACAACTTTTTTTTTTTTTCGGCGACAGCATTTTTTGACGCTGGGACAAAGTGGGTGGCCGTTAGTGTTTTTGTATCTAAAGTGGGACTTTTTGCGTGGGGAAAGGACAGGCAAACTTTCGAAGGGATGGGAAATGAGTGCAATAATTAATGGCTGGCGCCTCCCATACAAAAATGGCCTATGGTCGGCTATAGAAAATTCTTTGTATGGACGACTTTAGCTATTTCGCCCAATTAGCTAAAAAAATTTCTGGCTGTCTTTAACATTTTTTATGGTCGTGTTTTACAGGCCTCTTTAGCTTTCGCTATGGCCCTATCACTGTCCAGACATAGCGCTCTTTAGCTTTTCTAATGGCTGGCTAAAGACTGCTATATGGCTTACTTTACGACTCTTTTAAAGCGACATGCTATAGCTGTCTATAGCTTTTTCTTTGGTAGCTTTAGCCATCTATAGCTTCTTACGTTTCCTGCTAAAGTAAGTTATGTGGGTCATCCTATGGCTCTCTTTAGCCAGAATGCTACAGCTGCCTATGGCTTTTCCTTTGGTGTCTTTAGCCATTTATATGGTCTGCTAAAGAATGTTGTATGAGTTTTTTTTATGGCTCTTTTAGGCCAGCATGATATAGCTTCCTAATGCTTTTCCTTTGGTTTCTTTAACCATCTTTAGCTTTTAGAGCGCAGCTCTTAGGCGCCCGTTTCCGGCTTGAGCGGCGTCGGCGTCGCCGTCGCCGTCGCCGTCGGCGTAACCGCGCGGTGCATGATGGGTAAATTTCCCCGCTAAATTTAGCGAAAAATTTCCCCGCTAAATTTAGCGGAAAATTTTACCCGCTAAATCAAGCGGAAAATTTTACCCGCTAAATTTAGCGGAAACTTTTCCCCGCTAAGTCTAGCGGAAAATTTTCCCCGCTAAATTTAGCGGAAATTTTTCCCGCTAAATTTAGCAGAAAATTTTCCCCGTTAAATTTAGCGGAAAATGTTCCGCTAAATTTAGCGGGTAAAATTTTCCGCTAGATTTAGCGGGTAAAATTTTCCGCTAAATTTAGCGGGGAAAATTTAGCGGAATCTTTAGCTTTTTACATGTTCTGCTAAAGAAAGGTCTGCGGGTCGACTTATGACTTTCTATAGCCAGCATGCCATAGCTGCCGATGGCTTTTCCTTTGGTGTCTGTAGCCATTTATATGGTCTGTTAAAGAAGGCTGTATGTGTATTCCTATGACGTTTTAGCCAGCACACTCTAAAAAAATATTTTTTCATGTTCCCCCGACTTATGAACGCTATATGGTAGATACACATACATCACTGAACACACAGAATACACAGAACAGAGTAAAGACAATTTAGTGGTTCCCAGTCTTTAGGCTCAGGGCAATAGAGTTTTCTATAGGCGGGTAAAGATCGTTTATTGGTTCCCAGTCTTTAGACTTGGGGCCATAGAATTATCCTATAGGCGCATAAAACACATTTATTGGTTCCCAGTCTTTAGACTCGGGGTCATTGAATTTTCTAGGCGGGTAAAAAAAATTACTGGTTCCCAGTCTTTAGACACAAGCGCCATGGATTTCTCTATAGCTGGCAGTAGCTGTATTTATGAATTTCTGTGGTCGACCATAAAGTGCGATAGAGCGTGATAGCCTGCCATAGAATCTTCCATAGAAGACCACAGACCGTGTTTGTATGGGCGCTGCCGACGCTACGACTCATGGGACTAATCAAGCCGCGTCAAAGGCGAAAGTAACTGGGCATTTTTTAGCTTAATGATTGGTGCAGCGATGATAGCACATGTACAGAAACATTACGTACACCATGATGGTGCCCTTTTGACACCGTCTGATTGCTTCCATCAGCTCGTAGCATCGGCTGCTTCTGGACTTACGGTAAAACGAAGTATAGAAACAAGAAAAAAAAAAGATTAAGTATACTTTTTTCCAGTTTTTGATAAGAATCTGTAACGAGTAACGTAATTAAATTACGTGTTACTTGAAATAAGTAACGTAAGTACGTTACTTCTTACTTTTTTGAAAATGTAACAAGTACGTTACTACGTTGCTGAAAAACGTAACGCGTTAGCGGTAACGCCGTTAATTGTAACGCGTTCCTGTTAACACCGGGTTCTCGATGGTAGCGATGTTTTTGGGAAGGTAAAGGCCCGTTCACACTCTTGCGACCTCTCAAACCTGGGTTTCTTAAAACTTCTTAAACCAGAGGACACACTGGCGCCATCTATTGGGTAGCAGTGTAAACTCGGCGGTCCGGCATATTTTTTTAATTTTTCTCGCGCATTATCCTTTCTTTCTTGGCTCGAAAAACTTTTGTCAATGTTATAAGCGAGTCTTTCTATGGGTATTACGCACATTTGACCTCGGAAATCCCGCAAAACCTTCGCTCTTGTGAAATGCAGTTCCAGGGTCACCGCATAGACGGCGCCACAATGCCAGTGTGTTCCCTAATTCTAAAAAAGTTAAGAAGTTTTAAGAGATCTCGTCTCTCTCAGTCGTACCCGGTCGCGAGAGTGTGAACGGGCCTTAATTCCAGTCCACAATTGCGTCGGGGAGAAGAGCGTTTTGATGTGCCGTGGAAAGACATCGCGGCCGGACTATTTTGTTCGAACGATATAGTCTTGCCGAAGATAGGTTGGGGAAGCGTGAAGGCACTGATTTAGCAGCGGTGAATACAAGATTTTGTGCACAAGGCACAGACAGAAAAACATTTTTGCTGGGTTGAAAGTAAGAAGAAAGAAAGATCTGACTTCATTAAAGAAACGCTGGCGAAACATGAATAATCAGATTGAATGAAACGGGCAGAGGCTTGAACAAACTCAATACTATATGTTAATGTAGAAAGGTGAGTGTGTCAGAATGAAGATGCGTATTCCAAGCTATGTTGAACCAAATAAATGTAAATGTATGTTGCTGTTCATGTCTAATAAAGATGAATAATGTATTGGGACAAAAATATTATTTAGCTTGAGACACTTCAGATGTAATCTATCGCCATGCTTCCTTAAGGCGCGAATGGTCAAGAGGCTTCATTCTCTGCAATCTTTGAAGCTTGCGCTTTAATTGCAATATTTGTTTGTTTACACGTGAATTCAACCTTTCGGGGCGTATGATTTTGTTAGGAACAAATTTATTTATTGAATAATTAACGATATATGTATACGTATTTCTAAGATCAATAACATTAATGTTCCAAATAATCGAAAACGCTTTCCTCGTTTACCTTCGAAACATCTTTCACAGTTCTAACCTTGCGAGGTCCAGATAAAAGCCGCTTCATTGGGCAGCAGAAAGCCACCAAGTTTTGATCTAAAATACCCTTCTCTACTAAATACCTACATACGAAAACCTAGATCTAAAATTGAACGCGAACATCACGAGTAAATGATGTCACCACTTGTGAAAGGTCAAAGCAGAGCATCAGGTCCAAATAAATATCAGATGACAGCGAATGACTACAGAATGAACCAAACCATTCTATATCGGGAATGGTTAAGTTGCCACTGATAATCAGTTTATTATTTCCGAACAGTGGCAGATCAACATAAAGTTCGCACAGAAATATTATACTTGCTTAAGAAAGGGTCTGTCCAGTACAAAGCAAGAAAAACGATCCCAAGACCCCAGCAGTTTAATTTCAGAGAAATGCCTTTATGATCACTGACCAGTTCAATAACATCAATGCTGTACTTGCTGATTACGGCAATGCCTTCTCCAAGAGTAGGACGTTCACGATGATAAATTTTACAAGAAGGGGGAATTATTTCTCCATCAGTTACGCTGCCACTGAGTTTGGTTTCCGTGATCACGGCTACGTGTGGGTAGAATTTAACAATGTCGGCTCTTGTAGGTTCTTATTTGTTAACGACACTTCTAGCGTTGAAGCTCATGGAGCCTAGCCCACAAAACCCAACGCTTAATCGCGTAGTTGGCCGTGAGTGTCAACTCTTGTCATCTTTCTTCTTATCAAGAACAGGACACCTTGCATTTCTTCCTCTATACCAGTAAAACATCCCGTCATTGATTCTGAGCTTGCCGTAAACAAGAAACAATCTATATGCATTTTCTTTGTTTGGCATGTGCACATTCCCAGAGCTCTTTTCTGATGTTGCAAAGTTTTTTTTTTTTTTTTTTTTTTTTTTCGCGTAGTCACAGCTTCAAGTCCCATCCCTTCAGTTTTTTTTTGCAGTTTCTTAAAACGTCTTGTTTTTCATTAACCTCTAGAAATTTCATAACTGCGGGTCTACATGTGCCCTGTTTTTCTCTCCATTCATCCGAAGTTGTTCAATTGAAGTAGTTGCTACTTCCTGCGTCCTGCGAACATTTGGTTCACAACCACCGCGGAAGAGGTACCGCGGAAGAGGTACTTCCTCCCCTCGGGTCCGCCACCCACCGTTTCAAGTGCCCTCTAGAGGCTGACTTTCAACACTGTTTATCTCATAAAATACGGGGAAGCGTCACCTAGACGATGTGCTTCAAAACCTGTGTGCTTCATAGTTTCCGATATCAGCAACTCGTGGAAGCAACGTCTCAAAGTTGAACCGTGCAATCCCGAAGCAAAGAAACGCGATCGACGGAGTGACAGACTCTCGCCGTTGTTACGCCGCTCAGCGGACTTCAGCGGAAGCTCTCGCGCAGCCCGTGGTGTGCTTCGATTGCAGTGCCGGTGCCGCCAAGTGACCGGCTCTTTCGGTCAATGGGGCTCGTGCAGATATAAGGGAAGGACCGACTGAAATCATGGAGGGCTACTTAATGGCGGGCACTTCCTGCACAGATTGAATCCTCATGCGCATGCTTGGGTTGCAGCGAGGTGAGGAGGTTGGAGTCGTCGCGTGCAGACGATAGACGCTTTCGGCTTCTCCGGGCAGCTCATAGACCTTTCCAGAGGCAGTCTCGAACGGAGAGATTTACAGCGCGCGTCCCTCTTTTTCAGAGGGACGCGCGTCAGTATCGCCCGACTGCGCTGGGCTGTGGGTTTTCCTCATCAGTGGGCTGTGTCAACCTGCGGAGGCGCGATTCCGGACGGTGGTGGCGGTTATATATCCGCATTTTTTTATGCTTTATGGCGAATAGAATTTCTCGGAGTTTTTAGGAAAGTATTATACTATTTTTACAAAATAAAACATAACACATGAAAGCTATTCTTGGTGCGCACGTGCGCGACAGAACAAATGCAACTGGAATGTTTGTTTCATTTTTTTTTTTGCTTTTTACTTCACCATACATTCAGCCGTGTCAGTCTACAAAGGTCTTAACTGACGAAAATATTTGACCACACAGGATAGCCGAACTGCATGGGTATTCCCCGTTCACAACATGAAAATCAACGAGTCTCATCAATCGAGGAACATCTATTGTACATACCGCACGGTGCCACGTTATACGAACAGGATTTGAGAACTGCCTCAAATAATGCAGTATATCCCATATACAGTGTCGACGATAGTCACTTCACGACGGTCGGAGAGAATCCCGTTTGTTTTGGGGCACTTTTTGAAGAGATCTGCTTTTCTCTTTTTGCACGACACCAAACAAATGAACGAACGTTACCCATGACCCGACCTTATCAGCTAATTTTCGCGAAGACCGGGAATATAGCCGAGAAAGGCTTTTCGGAGATTATTACGACGGAAATAATTATCGAAGTAAGTCGAACGGCCCGCGTCGGGTTCTGCTTGACGTTCGCTTTCTTTGTTCGTTTCCTGCGAAGGCCGGGCACGCTACGACCCCTGGTATTTCCTGGTTCTCACAGTGGATTATTTATACCACGAAACGGGTAAGCATCCTGAACAGAAGTATAAAGTCAAAACTCTCAAGAAAAGCCGGCGAACTCCGAATGCACAATGCACGTGGTGAGTCGCCCTTACCGGTTTCCACAGCTTAGGCGGGTGGCAGAAATTTCTGGCTGATAGGGGTCGCTTGAGTTACAACATGGCGGCGGCCAGAACCACGTGACCCCACTCAATCACTTGGAAACACTCTGATATCTAGGCGCACTAGAATCCGTCGCTCGGCCATCAGGGTTTCTTTCATTCGGAACTGTCGATTCTTAGCGGCACACCGCACTGTCGTTACTGACACGCAAGCCCAGCGGCGTTGAACTTGAACAGACTTCTACGTAACACGTGACAAGCAACGCGCCATTTGTACCTAGTCATTTTTTCCGGTATTGAAGTAACGATCCGGTTACTGTTTAAGAAAAGGAAGAAGAAATTATTTCCGTTACCTTTTTATGAAGTAGAGGGTCACGGTATTTAGTTATTTACAGAAGGGAACGTGTACAACAGAAGTACCCAGTTCTCACCGAAGCTCGCGCCGGTAATTTGCACAAGCAGAAAAAGCTACATATACCATAAAAATATGCCCACAACCTATGCCTGTTTAGCCCAGTGAAGGAGCTAGGAGTTTTTTTTTCGGGAAAGAGGGGTTGCGGTGGCTGGGATGCCCATGACTGGAGGTGCGGAAGGATGGAGGGGGATCAACAAGCTTGTGTATGTTATAGGGTCGACTGGATTTCCGGGAAAGGGGGGGGGAGGATTGAACATAATCCTCGCCCCTGGCTATAAAACTGGTATATAGCCCCCGTTATCCCTAAATGAACGCGTAAAAAGCGAGAAATTGTGAATAACGACGAACAATATGGAAAGCGACTACTGCTTCATAAAACCGACAGATTCGGAGCATGCTTGGGCAGCAATTCAATTACAGTAATTTAGTTACTTTTTGATAATTTGTAATCGTAACTAATTACTTTCTGCTAAGAGGAATTATAATTGTAATTTAATTAGGTTCTCGCGTCAGTAATTGCGAAATTTCAGGCTCAATTACAATTACTTTAGCAAGACTTTGCGGCGCCGACGGAACCTCTCCGAAAGCCTCAGCGCTCGCACAAGCGGCCTAGCTATCGGTGAAACACTCGCAGAAAGACACGCACTTACACACACGCACAACAAAAATAGCGTCGCGTTTTTTGTTGTTTTGTTGCTTACACTGCGTGTTGAGAGACAATCCTCTTTGGAGCCTACCTCAACGGCGCCGTGTGGCGCCGTCTCCGGCGCGAGTAGAAAACAATAGCGTCAACATGCCAAAATATTGAAAGCAAAAAAAATTGAGCATCAGCATTCAGCCGAGGTTGGGAATTTTAATTGTCTATGAAGTTAATTTCTTTTCTTTTTTGACGGTTTTTACGTCCCTCTTCTAGTACTGTCGCATATTTGTATCTTTGTATTAATTTGAAGTTTATTTCCTGGTGGTTTTACTTCGAATATTCTTTGCATACGCATTTTGGAAACTGACCTCGCACCTGTGAGTATTGTCAACAATGATTCGGGGGGCCCAGTTTTGGTTCTTATATATTTCTGAGCCATTATGATTTCAACTCAATGTAAATCATTTACAGCAACATAATGTTTGTATGCGAATGTGGTCGTATTAGCGCGTGCGGATTTTACTTTTATATTAACACTTGTAAAATATTCATATATTACTCATTTTCGCCTCCTTATTTGCCTGGATAACAAAAGTCTGTCAACCCAGCTTTTTCTTTAGCGACCTGGCGGCTTCCGGCATATGAGAAAATTTATTATTATTTATTAAAAATATTAGAACGTAGTACTTCATTGCCCCAAACTGTCAAGCTCTACTATAATGAACGTAACGAAATTCATAAAAAGAAAGTACAATACATGATATTTATGCAGCGAGCTACTCCCCAAGTCAGTTTCCCCGCTAAATTTAGGAGAGAACTTGATGCCACGTGACCTATACACCAATTAAATTTTTGAACGGTGTTTTTATAAATTTTGCGCTGAAACTGCTCAAACATTGCGGCAAGGAATTAACAAATGTGTTGCATTCGATACAACTCGTTTAAATTTATATGGCCCAAGTCGGGTCGCTCACAGAAATAAGTAATTGTAAAGTAATTGAACTAATTTTTAAAGGTAATTTGTAATTGTAAATAATTACTTTTCACGTAGTAGTGATTGTAATTGTAGTTAAACTACTTTTGGAGAAAAGTAATTGTAATTGTAATTAAATTACATTTTGGAAATAATTTACCCTGCATGATTCGGAGTAACGAGAAAATATCACGTAACGTTCAAGCTGTTCTAACGCGTTACTTTTTAATCGGAATCACAAGTAACGTGCTAAGCAGTCACTTTTTGAGAGAGTAACTAGTAACTATACTTAGCTACTTCATTTCATTAACGTGTACATGTCTGAGCTCGAACGGCAAACGAATGAACTGAATGCACGAACCCTTTACTAACATTGAGAACATGCATGGGCACTCGAAAAAAAGAAGCGGGGAATTCCCCCCTCCCTCCTTCCGCCTTCGAAGAATGTTGTGCGGGAACCCATGGGAACACGGCACATCGAAACCAAAAGAGGCAGAAACTGGCGCTGGCCGGAGTAATGCGGTTCAAACGGGCTTCTAGTGGCTTCCAAGAGATGGCGGCACCAATCGAGAAACATTGTCATTTCTGTCTTTCGATAATAGATGGCAGCACAACGCGGTGGGTTTTCACAGTTCAAGCCACTGTGCGGTTCATTTCGGTTTCCTGCCAATAAAAAAAACGTTCCAGCAATAATAATGATCATGATAACAAAAATAGAGGACGTTGTAATAAAGCTCGTAATACTTTTTAAGTCCACTTCCTACTCCAAAACGTTAGTCCGTCCGTTTGTCCGTCCGTCTGTCCGACCGTCCGTCTGTCTGGGCACCGTTGAGAATTGGGCGAGTTGGTTATGCATAGTTACGAAGAGGGAAACAGCGCCAAACGTGCGGAGGACAAAGAACGAAGTCTGCGTGTTTCTCGTTCTTTGTCCTCCGTACTTTTGGCGCTGTTTTCCTCTTCGTAACTGTCTGGGCATTTCCCGCTCAATTCAACGGAGATTTAGTTTCCGCGCCAAACTTAAAAGGAAAATTAACGTTAGGTGACATAAACACCTTCAGTTTCCCTTCTAAATTAAGCAGGTAAATCGACGTCACGTGACTTCCACTAATATTGTTTCACCGCTGAATTTTACGGGAAAATTGACACACGTGACCAGGGATTTCCCCAGAACCCCCCCTAGGGAAGGGGGGTTTAGACCCACCCCCTCGTTTTTTCGAAGGCACCCCCTTAATTCACAACGACTCCTATATTCGCAATGCCCCCCCCCCCCCCCCTTAACCCCCCAAAAAAAAATTTAGACACCCCCCCCTGATTTCAATTCCCGGGGAAACCCCTGCACGTGACCGATACACCAATTAATTTCCCCTCCTAGTTTTGCGGAGAATTTGAAGCCAAGTGAGCTACTCCCCAAGTCAGTTTCCCCGCTAAATTTAGGAGAGAACTTGATGCCACGTGACCTATACACCAATTAAAATTTTTAACGGTGTTTTTAAAAATTTTGCGCTGAAATTAATTAATATATAGGTTCTTCACTCCCGATGCTACTAGTTAACGACTTCTAGATAAACGGAAACGATCAACCCTTAAATATCGCATTCGATGCATTAAAACATCAATTAAAAAGGCGCTTCCAATTTCTTTTTTTTTTCTTTTAGGCTCGCGCATTTATGAATATTTTAGCTCAGTGGCGTCACGAGGTGGGGGAGGGGGAGGGGGGGGGGGGGCGGGAAACGAGAACGTGTTGCGGCGGGCTGCCGCCCCGGGTGCCGCTAACCCTAGTGACGCCATGCTTCAGCATGGGCGAGTTGGTGATCCATGCTTACACTTCACAGCGCACAAGAACAGACACACTTCGAAAGTTCACTCACACAAAGAAAGAACACTCACACAGCGCAGTGTGGGCGTTCTTTCTTTGTGTAAGTGAACTTTTTGAAGTGAGTCTGTTTTTGTGCGTTGTGAAGTGTAAGCACGCATTTATTCTTGTCATTTCGTAGGTCAATAAGTTCAATTTTTCTACGGAGGCAATAATGAATGCCAGAAATACCTATCTGTTATAATAATACTACTACTACTGCTGCTACTTTTATTATTCATAATTTGTCTTTGCTAGCTTCATTTAAGCCCTCCCAGTTTCTGATCGCTCCCTTCTTTCTTTACTGAGAAGTGGCTTGCCGATTCGTACGCATAACATGGTAAGCCGAGCATGCGTCTTCAGCCCGGTGGTTGGCTATATTTCGGTTGATTGGTATACACCAGGGGTGGCCAAGAAATCGAAAGACAGGTTGCGGTTTGGTAGTCTTGTGCTGTACGCACACGTGAATTGCTTTTGACTAGGATAGATTGAAAGCACTTCAAGTTTCGTTTATTGCTCTAGACAAGTTTGCCCCCCCCCCCCCCCCCCCGCGGCTCTTGGAAGTTTCGTGGTTTTGTTCGCGACTCTTTGGCCGTGTCAGCCTGGCCACCCCTGGTATACACCAACGTAACTAGAACATCTCAGTTGCGAAACTGCCATAAAGCCTGCTTTGAAAAAGTGGCCCCGATCCGTACACCAGAACCAAGCTAACGGTGATCGCAACACCACCATTTCTCCCGCAGCGGCCACTCGAGCAACTGCACGGCTGTATCGGCACGGCTGTATCGGCTAGAGAGTATCGTATTCAGTAGCGTCTGCTGTAACGGTTATATTTTAGCTTTAATAGGCCATTTTGGAGCCGAAACATATACGGTGGAAAGAGTTTCAGGGATGCCAACCACCACCTCCCAAGCGGACGAGCCGCGAAGTACTACCGAAGTCAGTACGCGCCCATGTCGGGAAGCGCTACCTGGAATCACCGGTGAGACATGGTTGTATAAAAACAATATTAATTGTGCCGCGAAACCTTATAAACTAAAATTTTCGAAAACATTTTGCGCCTGTCATTTTATACTATTCTCCAATAAAAGTTCCTAAAAAAGACCGTTTTCTGTTTGTTTTTCCGCAAAAAACATGCTTTCTAAAAGCTTATGGTAACCCAAGTAAAAAAAAAAAAGATTGAGCCGCCATCTTGGCACCTCGAGCCTGGGAGTTTCGGTGCTCTGGGAACATTCAGTGACTCGCTAAAAGGTGGCGCTGTTATCGTATTTACCTCAATCTCCGTGGACGCCAGTGACGCAAGTTTTAAGGGTGAGTTTCCCAACTGAGTGTTTTAGTAACGTTGGTATACACCAACTCAAACTCTGCTACGTCACGCCGCGGTGGTGGCGCTTCGGGTGCACTTCCGGTCTGGGAGTGTGGGTGGAAGTCGCCATGCGGGACGGGCATTCCTGTGTTGTTTTGAAAAGAACCAGACTAAACCTGCCTTGCCGTCAAAACGCCGCGTCTGTGGCTGCAACAACAGAGCTGGAAAAGGCGTGAAAATCAGTATTCATGTGGTTTCTGCCTTCTCGGTTCGTTCAAGAGCGTGGATAGGGGCCATGAAAACTGAAATCCAGGCACCGTCGGACCACAATTGCTTGTGTGGGAAGCACTTTGCGTTTGAATTCACGCACACTTAGGAAGTAACCCATTACAAGCAACGCATTACTTGTAATCCGCTACTTTTTCAATTAATGTTGTAATTGCCACGTTACTTTTTTCGGAAGCAGTTTGTAATGTAATTTCGCAACAAAATATTGGTTGCGGATTGCTTTAATTACTCGTTTCTTTTTAAAAATATGAGCATAATAGAGTAACTGGAGCAATACGAGCAGAACATTCAGCAGCATAAGCAGAGAAAGTTAAACAAAATAGAAACCATCAGGAAGGGGAGAATAGCCGAAAACAAAACACGATTTTTTTATGACCGGTTACTAGAACCACTAGAAAAAAGTGCAAGGCATGTACAAATATACGAAAGACAAAGATCAAGTAAGACAACGCCGAGTAGGCTCTCCGCCGCCTTCCATCGTGGTTTTTCTTTTTGTCCCGGGAAGGGGAAATTTCTTCGTGTTTATTTGTTTTTATCTTTTACACCTTTCACCCTTTCCAACTTCCTCGACGTCTCCCGCCACCTGCACAGACATCAAACGCGGGTCCGTACCCCCTCGATTCGCGGGTTCACAACTCGCGTGATAGACGATGTAGCCTCGCGCGAGGGGGTCGAATTCTTTTTGTCTTTGATGCTCGCTACTGTATACTAGCGCGCTCTTGAGGCACGGCTGACAAGCGCCCGGCGCGAGGCTAAGAATATCGTCTTCGCGGGTACGGGCGACACTTCTTTTGGTTTACTTGTCTGGGCATGGCAATCGAGTCCACTCCTCACTTTACAGTCAATTGTCAACATAAAGGGAAGTGGGAAGGGGGGAGGGGGGGGGGGGTAGGCCATCGAAGGAGTGCTGACAGAGAGAGAGGGAGAACGTCTGAAAGTGGTGTGATCCTCTATTGTTTTGTGAGACCGATGGCCACCGCTTCTCTCGCAATCGACGCCCTCTCCTCCCCTGGCCTCCACGAATATTGGTATGAAAGTGAGAACCGATGAACAATCGATAACCCGTAACCGCCACTTTTTCTCTGACTGGTAGAGTTTTCGGTCATGGAGTGTCCGTCGTCTCCATTGCCATCTCTTAATGAGATGTCCAAATTTAAACCTAGAGTTTCAGTGCATACATTGCTTGCCAAAAACACAGATTATCATCAGCAAGAACAACAAACTCTAATATACGGAAACACATCAAGTTAAGCTGGGACACCTGCTTTCTGGATTGGCTATACATTGTAACGTTATAACCACGTTTTTCTTTTCTTGTGAAGAACAGGCAAAACACCCGAGTCAAATGGGAGCTTTCGTAGATCATTTCTTTAGCTCCGAATCTCGTAGCGGAGGTAGATGCTGCTACTGAGCAAGCGCACCGCTAGGTTTGTCTGCACAATTACATGAATAATTTCCTGAGGCCGTAAGCTAGCGGATGGCGGGTGTGGTTGCAGCTTTCGGTACCTTTTCAGCTTACAGGTGAACGGAGTGCACCGATACCCTTTCTCTTAAATACAACATTTTTTTTATTTTTTACAGGGATTACCATAATACGGGCGTATGAGAAATGAAAAGTAGTGCTGCAGAACATTTACTTTCACATTACAAAAAGTGCGTTACAAATTACTTTCACATTACAAAAAGTAATCTGAAAGTAATTTGTAACGCAACGAGTAAAGTAATCCGTTGCTTTTCAGTGAGAGTAATTTGTAACGGTAATCCATTACATTTGAGGCTCGGTAATTTGTAATTGGAATCCATTGCATTTTTTCAAGTAACGAGCACAAGTTTGAATTCACGGATACTTGCGGTCGTCAGATTTGTTTGTTTCGTTTCATTATGGTTCCGGGAAAACTGCAAACGGCCGTCTAATCACTCAAACGACCGTCTCACCTTTCCAACTGCCGTCTGCTCTTTGAAACACACATTGTTTTTGCTCACTCTTTTTTGCCCCTTGCCACTAGGAAACGGAACCGTCTGGGCTGTGCGATTATCAGTTCACCGGCTAATATGTTGTTCTTGGTTTTACAAGAGGCTTCTAATCGTTAAGTGTCTGATACTTGTTGTTATTATTCTAAGCGTACATAGTATTGCTTGTGTTTTTGTGATGCTGTATCCCCCCTCCCCCCCTTACAATAATGCCTCCTGGGCGATGTAGGTATATTCATAAAATAATTAATAAATAAAAAAACTCGTTTGCTTGTTCAAATTGTCTTCTGCTCGTTCAAACGAAAGCGGCCTGTAGACCAAACAATGACCCGGTAATTGCGATGAGAAGTAAGTTCAGGCCTCAAAAGACTTCCGTTTCAAGGTTGTTTTGGGGTAATAGGAATTTCAAGAATGACGGAAATAATCCCTGGAGAAGGGGAACAAGGGGGACAAAGAACAAAGGGTCTTGTAGATTTGATTTTGTCCTTTTTCCCCTTTGTTCCCCTTCTCCAGGTATTATTTTCGTAATTCTTATCCAGCTTGCTTGCACTTTTTCATTAATTGCATTATCATCATAACCTTAAAATGCAGGCCGTTTAACCTTGTCGGTGTTAGATTGGTGGCTGCTGATAAAACCCGTTTGCTCTACTGACGTCTAACTCTTGGTGCGCTCAGTTAATATATAGCGCTCCACTGGAAATGAAGAGGTCCCTGGTTCGATACCGGGACCGGGCGGATTTTTTTGGTCGCGCGCTAGTCACCTAGTTGTGTTCGGAGATGTGTGTTTGTCCCATGTCCCCTTCGTTTCCCTTCTCCAGAAATTATTTTCGTCATTCTTGTCCAGCTCGCTCGGACCTTTGCATTAATTGCATTATCAGCATAACCTTAATTAACCTTAATCGTTTCTCTCTTGTTGGTGTTACCCTAGGGGCGGCTGATAGAACCCGTTTTCTCCACTGACGTCTGACTCCTGGCTAGCTCAGTTGGTGGAGCGCGCCACTAGAAATGCAGAGGTCTCTGGTTCGATACCAGGACGAGACGGATTTTTTCGGTCTCGCACCAGTAACCTAGTTGTGTTTGGAGATTTGTGTTTGTCCTTTGACTCCATCATTGTCCTTCTGCAGATATTAAACAATGGCGGACAGGCGTTGGCGCTGACTTTTGAAAAGTGTCAATGTCATACATAAGACAGATAGGCGAGCTCTTTGATACCTTTAGTTGATTTCCTTAAATTTTGTTTTAAAAATCCAAGTGCTCTGCCGGCCCTCATAACAACGTCTACGTGGAATTGGTTGGTTCAAACCGCCTGTTGGAACAGTAGTACATCTGTGTTAAGTTGAATAAAGGAGGACGGCTTCCGGAGGGAAAGGCGCTGCTCCACTACGTTTTTGCAGGATGGTCTTCCACAAGCTTAACTTAGTAAAGCACGACCGAGGAGCCAATCCCAACAAAGGCATGATTGGTAACTTAAAAAGAAAGGCTTCAATTTACGAGAGCTTTTGTTTTTGTGGTTACACATTGTTTATTCAAAACAAAAACAAGTGACGAGGCACGGCACAGTAAATCACGCTGCTCTCCAGGGGAGAAACAAACTTGGCACTGCTGTATGCACTGTTGATGCTCATCGAGTCATAGTCACACAACTAGGACCGAGAGAAGGAGCAATAGTCACATAATCACAAGAAGATGAAGGCTAAGGAAATCTAAGCAGAGGAGAGGATCAACCTCATCCCGAGTATTGGTTTTGGTTCTTGGCTCGTCGATACAAACATAAATCATTCCATCGCTGACGGCAAATCCATCTCTCTCGCAGAGAGAGATGGATTTCGGAAGAACTGGTGCCCCTTGTCGGACACTTGGCTCGAGGATTTCTTGGTAGGAAACTCGACCAAAGAAAAGGCACCAGTACGAAGCGAAGGGAAAGAAGCTTCCCTGTGGTAACTCGTGGACAAAAGTTAACTTACAACGGGCACAAAATCGATGCGCAGGGAGCTCAATCTACAGTCGACGACAGGTTCAGAGTGCAGAACAAGCTACTCCCACAAAGCTACCACCCGTTGCACTTCGAAGGAGTCAGCGCCTCCTCTCTTGCATTTGCTCTTCAAAAATGGAAAGAGTGGACTGTTTTGCGGGAAAAGCTTGTCTTGAATTTTTAATCTGCTAGCGACCATAGATCGCCGTAGCTCAATACAGCCAACATAATCTAGCCTCGTTGCTCAAAGGGATGTTCGAGCTAGCTTGTGCCACACCCACGCAGTTTTATACCAAAAAACTCTCAAACCGGGAATTCGGAAAAGAAAACGATTGGAGATCATGCCCGGGGTCACTCAATCACTCACTCAACATGGCTACAGTGGTGTCCTGTAAAACGTTCCACGTTTCAGGAAGTTGTAAGTGGCTTGCTCTAATGCTTCTACGGGTCGTAGACTGCATCCTTTATTGTGTCCGAAGTACGAAAGGAGATCGGTAAAAATTCACACCACAGTAATTGAAAACGTACACAAAACAAGGTATGATCTTGAAGGAATAATAAGCAGGTGGTAATGCTGGACGGACTCCGTTTGCGCGAATTAATACCTCCATTTATGGAAGCCATGTTTATAATTTAGTTGATACACAGGCAACATTTTCTTTCGGGAAGAGAAATGCAGACAGACAAGCAAATCGGTTAGAATTTAACGAAGTAAAACCATCACAGATTATTGTATGCATTTCTAAAATAACATCTTGATTTGACAGTTCGAATCCTCACACAGTCAACTCGCGCTGAGCTCACTATGATACCCGTGTTTCCACTCGTTTATTTTAGTTGCAGTGGAAGAGGGTTCCAGTTTTGAGTGAAAATGATATTTAAATAGAGTAAAAACATACAAATAAAAAGCGCATCGAACCAGCGACACGATGGGTGGAAATAGTAAAATACACAGACACACACAAACACAGCGAGTACAACCTCGGATTTCTCGAGCTTTTTTGTGACACATGAAAGATCAGATACGATTTTAAAGTCGACTGCGACTTGTATTTTCTGTTAAAATCTGTCATTAGGATTGTCACAAAATTGTTTGACGATTGTATTGGTGATCAGTTATTTAATTGAAGGGTGAGGTAACAAGCAGTGAAAGTATTGCTTTGACGTTACCTTAAATACTATTAACAATTGTTCTGTATCTTAATCGTTTAAAACCCTTTGCAGAAACAGGTTTTCCCAGTACTAGCATACTCTTCTAAAACTGACGCACCAATGATTTGGACTACTCTTACAGCACTGCGACACGAGCAGTACGCCCATGCGATTTTAGCTGCTTTCTTCTTCAACGTGCGGTATATATCAGCATTTGGCAGACATTCTTTAGACGATATGTGCCACGGCCTGGCTCATGTGCAATCTTCTAAAAAGTGCTCCACGCTCTACACCGTCAGGTTAGCCTGTTGTCCGCCTTGACAGCTGACCATGAGCGTTTCTACCAAACATGCAAGCGCACATGTACATGCCTATTTACAAACTGTGTATGCATCGGCGTACATAGTTTACACCAAATGCACGCGCATATTATCACTAACGCGTACATTGGATTCGATCAGCCAGCTCTGTAACCTTGTGACCACGAACACATGCACGCAACTTACCCTACTAGGCTTAATTTCGCTTGGTACGTTCTAGAGCCGTGATATCACATAACAGTTTTAGCTTAATAGGAGTCGAAGCAGTTTGCCTTAGGATCAGGACAGCAACGGAAAAGGGGGAGGGGGGGGGGGGAGGACTGATGGGAGCTATTATAAGCGTTGCATAATCGGTGGTACCTGGCATTCATTTTGCGTCTCCCTTAGCTTCGCGAATGACGTTTCTGGAAACAACGCTTAAGGCAATCTGTTCATTCTGGTTTAGTCTGCATTAACGAGCCTAATGTCGGATAAATGAAAATGAATACAACGGAACCTGCGCTGCGTTCATTAAAGGGCTATCAAAATACGCTTGCGCGAAAATCAAAGCGTTCGCGCCCGTAAATCTCATGGCGCTAAACGTACCTATAGAGCTAGAGTTGAGTCATGAATTTACCGACTTAAACTGCTGGCTTACTCAACCACACTAATGTAACCTAGACTAGTATGTGCCAAACACATTTGTGTTCAGTTCTGCAATGGCAACAAGAATGCCATGCGATTGGCAAAGCTTGTTAACTGAAGTCGCTACTCCAGAAAATAAAAGAAGTAATCCCGGGAAGCCTTCGCAAAGGTGCTAAATTTGAAATAATAATAATTAAAAAAACATCTGGTGCAACGTCTAAAATTCTCAGATGTCAAGACGTTATTGTTTAAAGCGGCATTCGGTAACACAATCATCTCCATACGACTTCCTTCTAATAACATGCGCAGTGAGTCGGTGGACAGTATCCCCTGGTGCAGTTTTCCCAGCACCACTTGTCCATTCCTGGAAGCCGCCTCCAGGTCCCCACGCTCTTACAGCCTCCTCCAGTCTTGGTAACGGAGGGCTTCGTGGCCGGCGGCGCCTTTTGGACCTTCTTGGTCGTCTTGAAGGAAACCACGGTGGTCGGGTTGAAGCGGTAGGTAACGCGGCCTTTGGGCGTGTACCTCCTGGGCATCATCGTACGTGGAGGCAGCGTGAAAGCCGGACCGTAGGCAGGAACCTTGCCACCAAAGCTTGGACCGTACGATGGAATCTTCCCACCAAAGCCGGGGCCCACTGGTCGGACTGGCTTGAAGACGCCCGGGTAGTAGCCACGAGTAGGGGTGTCTTCGGGGTCATAACCCTCGGTCGTAGCGCCCGGATGACGATGCCCATGTCCTCCTTCAACCTCCCGGTCGTCAGGATGGCTTCCTCCGGGGTGACTGTTGGGGTGACCACCTCTGGACGGTGGACTAGGGGCGGGATGTCGACTTTCGACCTCGTGGTGCGGCCTTGGCGTGGTTCTGGGGCTCGTGAACCTCGGAGCTGACGTGTAGTGTCTTCGGGGGGCAGTGGCGTACGTGGTCTTCCACCAGGGAACGTTCGTGGCTGTTCGACGTGTCGTCTGGGGTGGGATCTGACTAGGTGGGACATCACCGCCGTCACCGTTGGAATAAAACACGGGTTCGTCCGATATGGAGATGTCGGCGCAGCCACGGAAGGTCTCCTGTGGACCGCAGCCGACCTTGCTTGATCCGTCTTCGCAGCGTCCCCAGTTGTTCCCTGCAGCGAATGAAACTTGTGTGTTAGCATAGCTCTTTGCTTTGAATTTTCAAGTCGCACAGCTCTTTAATAAATTGGGATTCTTTGCAATAGTTTCGTTTTAATAACAATAAGAAAAGCCAATTTTCAAAACTAAGTTTTTAATAATATTATTTACTGTTTATTTTTAATGAATATTCGAGTTTCGCTCGAAAGATGTAGCTTTAGGAAATATCGTCAATTCTCTCTGACACCGTTTCTATTGCGTTAATTTTTTTTTCTCTACAAAACGATGTTATATTTTGCGGACCTAGCTTAGTTTAAATTTTTGACAGAACAGGAAGTGGATGCCGGCAGCTAATATATCTGTTTAACTGCCGTGTATTGTGCAATCCTTACCAAGAAGACTGAAAAATCAGCCTGACACACGCGCACGACATTCGCCCCTCCATTGTTTCTCTACCTAGAATCCTCTAGCAGTGCTGCATCACGTAGCAACTAGCACTTCCCTTTTCCATCATTTGAACCACTTTAAAGACAGACACATCCTGCTATTTTTTAGATGTGTTTGAACAGGAAACAAAATTTAATAATCCTTAGTCATTCATTCGGGATAGTCAGCCAACAGCCATTACAGACAAAGTCCCGCTTTCATCGCACATCGCTTAGTATGAATGATGTGTTACAAAAATAAAATGGATATTTTGCTAAACTACCCAAGAACACAGGAGAATGCTGGTAACGTGGGTACACGCGGTGTCCACGCTTAAAAAAAATGAAGTCCTTGATAGGAACACACGTGGGAAGGTACCTGGTTTAACATTTGATTTCTTTAGATTACTGCTGCAGACACCACGGCGCGCGTGGAACTACACACGCGTCAGTTCCTTGGCGCTTGGATAACTTAGCAAGAGGTTTATTCACACATCCCTTTCATTTTTGGAAAGACGCTCAGTTTCCGGGGACAATTGCACAGTGGATAAATCTTTTGTTCTGATCATCGAGTAAATTCGCGTTACTATTTTCAAATAAAACAATGGCTCAAGCTTAGGGAACTTGTAAGCGACAACAGAGACGGTGATGGAGAAGGGGATAGGAACGAACGCTTGTTCGTGTAAATTTTTCTTGTCCGTCTTTGTCCACGCTTATGTCTGAGTCCCACTGGAGTGACACACAAAAATAACCGACACTGACAACCCTCAGTCACGTGCAGCATGCAGGCGAATGTAACTCTGGCAGGCTCACATTCACCCGTGCTTACTTCACGAGCACGGAGAGACTGCAAGCCTGCCAAAGGTACTTTCGCTTTCATGTTTCACGTGCTTAAGGTTTGTCGGTGTCGGTTGTTTCTGTTTGTCACTCATGTGGGACACGGACATTAACTAGGCCAACATTTCTTGTTAAAGGAGTTTTACCCGCAGTGTACGTCCATTGAAAGACGCACTGGCTGCACGTCATGTCCTTTGGCAACTGGAGGCTGATGTTGAAGTTCATGGCCCTGCCGTTGTCGACCATGAAGCGGGTCGAGCCCGTGGGATCGTCGGCCATTTTGAGCGGGTGCTTGGCCATGCATTCGTCTGTGGCGGCGACGCTGGAATCGTTGACGGGGCAAAGCCGGAACTCGAAGTATCCCCGGTGGTTGGCTGTCAGCTGGACCATCGCGTTCATCACCTGTGAAAGATTAACAGAACAGGTACGTTTAGCCTGAAGGCCAAATGATCTCTCGGCGTTCAAACAAAAGTTTTGATCGTTCTTTTAATGCAACGTTCTCGGTTTATTCCAATGCTAAGCGTTGTATACTTGTCCCTCACCCTACTTACATTTATCTCCTAAAATCAGTGACTAGAGTTACGGGAACTCCCTCTTGAATAAATACGGTATCTTCTGAACTGAATAAAGGCGCACTTCAGAACAACATGACGTCATGCTGAGGGTTCTTCAGGGAAAATAGATGACCTAAATTTGTCTTTGGGGAAATATTTAGTCTGGTGGATTGTGTTAAAGCTGCACTCAGTCGAAGCTGTCTCATGTTGAGATTGATGTTCTGAATCTCTGGCTATTATCTGTAGTCCTAAAGAAAGGACACTTTCGAGCAGTAATGCTGGAGCAGAAACGTAAAGGTTAGAGTGCCATCGCCGCCCAGGCATTTCAAACATGTATAAAAAACACTTCAAGAGTGATGTTTTTACGACTGGATATTTTTTAGCGTAAAATGTCTTGGACGTTGGATATAGTCTTCAGATGTGTTTATGCAACGACTTTAATTTGAACCTCGGAAGTCCTAACCGATAGTTTCAGCAAAAGAATGAAGGGTCTCTGGGAAGCAAGGAACATGAAGAATAAATTAAGGTCGCAATGTTGCTCAGAAGTATGATATATAGAACAGTGAGTTTCGGTAGACAAGCTTCGGGATGTGCTCGACTGCGCACCTTCACATCGCCATTTTTGCCTGTAGTCTGTTGGAGGTTAAGAAAAGCAGGGCAAGCTTCTCCCCAAAGCTGTCTGCTCGCCATGATTGGTGATTTCCTCCTCTCCACTCGCCTCTTCTCCAGCGTCGCTCCGCTGAAGTGGAAAGGGTGAAGGGCTTTATGGGAGGAGCTTGTCCTGCTTTTCCTAGCGTGCAACAATCTTGAGTGTACGTATGTTTTGCGTCCTTGAGAAGAATAATGCATGGCAAATATGATGCTGGAACGCCTCTCCGACTGGTGTGTTTAACTCGTCCTACAATGTGGCACCTCGATTTCCGCTTATGACGTCGTAAAAGCGTGATGTTGTCGCCGGCCGCGATCCTGGCGGTGTCACAGTTCAGCGATGGTGGGTGTGGTAGACGTCTGTTCAGCTGCAAGTGGCTCTCCAGCTTGACAGTTCACGGGAGCTTCAGCAGCCAGGAGTAGAGAATCCGCGACGATAGCGTCACTCGAAATCGCTCGTGATTTTTACCGGTACCTCTAGCAAAAACCGCCAGGATCGCGACATCCGACAACGTGACGTACCGGTTTCTGTGACGTCATTTATTGCCACTTTGGGACTACTTTTAGATCTGGTTAAAAGGCGCACAAAAAACTAGGACAAGGTAAAGAGCAAACACGGCGGACAAGAGCGCTTGTGTGTCGTGTCTGTTCTCTACTTTGTCTTCGTGTTTTGTGCGCTTTTTAACAAGAATGAATACTTACCAACTGAATGGGTGGATAGAATGGGTGCTAATGGCTGTACCCTTTATAACGGGTGGTAGCTTGCGCCACCTATAGCATAAAAAATAAAAGTATTATTCCTCTCCTCGCCCTACCCCAGTTTTCAGACTTTTACACTTTTTGTGCGTGGGCAGGATAGGACGCTAAACACACCAGTCGACAACGCGTTCCAGACACCGTAATGGCAAGTGTACGTACCTGTCCTCGCTTGTAGCGTCGAACAATGATGCCCTTGGCGTACTTGCCACCGGCCTCGTTGTCGCGAGGGTTCGGTTGACTCCAGGGGTCGCCACAAACGCCGCACTTGCCACTGTTACGCTGCCACTGAACCTGCGACGAGAGTGCGGGCGATGTCAGATGGGCCGCCATCTTGTCACGTTCTAGCCAACAGTAATTCGAGCCAAATATATACAACAATGTTTCTTAGTCCAGCATGTGAACCACAGCGTGAAACCCATGTAATAATTATTCGTGAACTAAAGTCACGTGAATGCCACCTTCAAACGGCGTCGAAATGAGCGTTTGTACACTATACGGAAAATGTTTCCTCATGTTTCACTTCCGCACCAGAGTTTTTATCTTGTAAGGTACTTCAGTACAAGTAACCGGGTTGCAATTTTTCTGCACCCCAGGTACAAACATAGGCAAATTTATTTATTTGAACTGTAATCGTGTCTAAGGTAGAATTCCTGGTAACTTGTGCGATGTTTTGTAGGTACTTCTCTGGAATCCCCGCCGCAACAAAAACGTCTTGGACATACATTACGGTGCTCAGTTGAAAGCAGAACAAAAACAAGGGTGCAAACGTTTCCGAAATACAAAAACAAAACAAAAAAAAACGTTAAATTCTAAGCAATGTGCACATACATAATTAAATTTTTATTGGTGTTACGTATCTGGGTCTATATGTGATTCTGTCGAGCACATTGGGATCAGGGGAAGGAGCCCCGCAGAGACATATCAGTAAGACTAGCTCTGCCCCGCGATACAAGAGAACGTTTTAGAAGACAAAGCTAGAGATGGCGGACATTATTTTTTTTAATGCAAGGTTTCAGGGCAAAATTAGAGTTCAATATGGTTATTATATTCCTCAAATTTGTAAACCAAGGAAGGTGAATGTTTCTAACGTCTGCCGCACAATTATTGTTGTAACGGTATTTTTATTCGTTGTTTATGCCGAAAGAATTGTGGAGAGAAAAAGCATAATCATCTGTATCCAGGGCCAAGCACATTTCGGTATAAGTATCTAATTTTGTGCCATAGGTTCATCGCAGCACGAAGAATACAACTGTACTTGATGGTGTACTTCTCTGAAGTAACACTTCTCCGAATTAAAAGTACACTAAAAGTACACATAATTTGTAGATTCACGAATTGCTTTGGAAAGTAGACAAAAATATATTTTAATATTTGTAGGAGTATATTACATTATTAATAGTATTATTGATAGTATATTTTAGTATGTACACCTTTGGTGCCAAGACTGGGTCCTAGCGCGTAATCAGAACGCGAAATTACAAAGTGCGCTAAAATATATGGAACACAACTGTACCTCTTAGGCCGAAATCAAGTATCTCTATTTCTCTCTCTTTCTCTCTCAATATTACAGTTAAATATAATTTAAGTGTAGTTCTTCCTTTTTTATGAAAACCTACAAAATGAATACAATTTTGGATGTATTGCTTTTTACTAGTGGATACAAATGATATCACTTAGAATACAAGGCCTGACTCCACCCGACCCCCCCCCCCCCCCCCCCCCCCCCAAGGTGCACACACACTGAAGCTCGGCAAAATTTGCCGCAAAGCGGTACGCCCGTCCGCCTTGGTGTTACCACGTGTGAGCGTCTCTCTCGTTGTGTGACGCTGCAAGCCGCGCTGGCGACGACGCTGACACAACCTAGCGCTGGCAAGGTGTGAACGGCAGGAAGAGTGGCAAGGTGTGAACGGCCAGGTGTCAACGGCGCTGGCAAGGTGTCAACGGCAAAGTGTGAACGGCAGGAAGGAGCCCCCATTGTCCCCCCTCCGGCGCGAGCTTCCTATCTTGGACAACGCTTCAGCGTCTCGTGCACTTCGAGCTTGCGAGCTCAGCCAGAGCACGGCAAAAGGAATGAAACGCGTGCCAGAAACCGGGCGTTTGGACGACATGCCGTTCTCACTCTGTCGATTACTACGGTGACGACGTTTGAAGGGGAGGGAAAGGCGCGAGCCTCGTGATCGACACACCGACGTCACGTATCCGTTGAGCATATAGCGCGAGAGTATATATCAAGATAGGGCAGGTGAGGGCCTTACCGCGTAGCCGCCGCAGAACAGCTCGTTGTCGTTGTAGTTCTTCTGCGTCTTGAACCCCATCCTCCACATAGACGACCGGGACGGCGGTTCCATGAGCCTTCCGTGAGCCTGGCAGGGCTGGCAGCACCAGGCTAGCGCCAGCGCCGCGGCCACCAAGAGGGGTCCCCACGACCGGCACGGACCTCGAGTCTTCATCTGAGAACCGCAAAAGCACAAAAGTAGGGATAAGTCATCACGCACGTTTAAAACTACAAAAAAAAAAGAAACAACTCGCCCAAACTATGTTTTTGAGTTGCAATTAAGGAAACCAAAAAATATATTGTGAGAATTAGTAATTAAGATGAATGGTAGTACTAGAAGCACTCCAGAACGATAATGGCGATGCGACATTGATCTGCAACCGAAAGTTGATTAAATACTACTCCAGAAATAAAGGTCAATTTGGCGGCACAAGGCGGTGCTGTTGTGACGTCACTTAGGATAGCCGAGAAAACGCGGACTGAAAGAAAATGAATTTCAATTGGAATTATTTGTGCAGGGTAACAACGCAGGGAATACTTTGATTCCCTCTATAGCAGCATGGCAGTATCGGAGGAGGCAAAGGCACGACTGACGTCACAAAGATGTTTAGCATACGACCTAGCTCCATCTATTCTACCTTACAGTTCTAGAAAGCTACAATAAGGCAGCATGTCCCAGAAACTGAAGAGAACGATCGAACGTCTAGCGAGGGACGAGGCGCTTCGAAGAAACCCCGAAAGTGGTTGCTCATTCGGAGCCCCCCTGGCGCAAGCAGCTATCATCATCATCGGCTGCCCAACCCTGTACCAGCTATTGACTTTTGTACGCCATTGCTCTCGAACCGCTCGCAACTTTGAATGGTGGTGGCGCGCCGATGCATTTTTCATTCTTCGCTGTGGGGCTCTTTCAACGCAAAACGTCTCCCCTTTGGGAAAGACCGAAAAAAAAAAAAAAACTCGCGAACAACACCGTACCCTCTTTAGGTTCCATGCAGGTGAAAACGATTAGCGCTCAGAAAGCGGGCGTTCTTTACCTGCAGGCGCCTTACTTCCTTTCAATATAACTTGGCAAAGAGCGAACGCTGTATACCCTCTCGAGCCAATCGTCGGGACAGAGCGAAGTATGTGACAACTCTCCAGGGAAGGAGTGAACGTTATACGTACGCTGTCGCGTGCATCCCTTCGATGCCCTGATTGGATCCCTGGCCTTGTAGTTTTCGTCGTTTGCCAAGTTATGGTGAAACTATCCTGACAATTCGGTTGCTGTTGCCCACAGTTCTTTTTGTTGTTTTCGTGAATGTCTGACGCGGTCTCTTTCTCACTATTGTAGCTCTTGATTTTTCCGTACAGACTAGTTACTACAATAACAAAAATAGCCTAGTTTGGCGCTTTTAAACGCAGTTTCCTGCGACCAAAGGGTTAAAGGGGTGCTCCGGCGGTTTTTTTTTTTAGTTTCCACAACTAACTATATTTTTTGAATACCCGGTGTTTACCCTTTATGGTATGCTATATTGTATCGCGAAATTCATAATAGTCGTTTTAATATCGGCCAATGAAAATGATACCAAAACCAAAGATTCAAATATACCCGCACTTTTCAATGCCGTGACGTCAGTGGAAGGCAGGCTTGCGAGTCCGGCAAGCAGTCTAAAAAGTAGTGTATGCCAAGCATTTGTTCCGTGCTGGTGCGCTGATGCTGGAGCGAGCTTCTAAAGCATTCATTTGACATCATAAAACTGCTTGGAATCAATGGGGAACAAATGCAACAGTCCAAAGAGTGAGCCGCTGCCTTCCGCTGGCGTCACGTTTTCGTTGTTTTCGTAAAGACTTTCAGTTTTTTTTTTTTGCTTCATATTTGGGCTACTATTTCAGCGATAATCGTGGGTGTGCTTGGCAAATTTTCAGACAAATCGGGGACTTTGAAGAAATCGTCGGAGTACCCCTTTAAAGCCTTAACAAATGCCGGCTCTCCTGCTATCGCGCTGCTGAACCCGAAGATCTTGGGTTAAATCCTCACCCCTGCCCGTTCTAATCTGGATGAGCATCGTTACGGCGCTCGGTCCTGTATCACTACTGCGTGATGCAAGTAAAAGCCCCTAGCCTAGTGGTTGTACTGCACTGGATTAATGTCTCATCTACAGCTGATACACCAGACACCCATCGAGGCTGACTAGCTCCGGCTGTATAAACATACGCGCAACCTTATTATTATTATAATTTTTTTGTTGAATGTCCAGTGTGAAAGCGCGCTCTAAAATGCAGAATGTTTTCCTGTATAGTTAATTATCCTACTTGATAATATTCGTATTTGTCAAATGCGCGTCTGGCGAAAAAAAGAAGGAAAATGAAAACATGATCTCTATATCCTGCTTGCTGATTCGACAGTTATGTTGATGTGTCTTGCGTCACCAAGTAGCGGAAGTCTGGTGCTAAAACAAATTGTGTGCTTGGTGCTTTGTTAATATGTTCATATCGCATTTTCTGCTGCCTCACGTATTGTGTCTCTAAAGTTAATTAATACGGAGTTTAATTCAGGAAAACAAAATATGCACTCAGTTAAAACTTATAAGGTTGCGTTAGATGTCTAAGCGTGATATCGCAAGTTTCATACTGGTGAAGTGTTTTGGTGTGTTCATTGCGTTTTTGTATTGTATATACCAATTTAGTTTTTGTTGCGCTTGTTATGATGACAATGTTACAAAGTGAATTGGTGGGATGCGGGCATTTTATCTATATAACTGTTACTTTACGCTTCAACCCGCAACTAATTGGAAAGAAAAACGGGATTTGAACCAGTGCTATAGTGATCTACGGAACACACCATTAACTTTGTGAATGACTTCTTTCTTCTTTTTTTTTTTCGCTTGGCGGTTGGCCGCAACATGTGTTTGAGAATCCATCCTGATTGAACTTGTAAAATTGAAGAGCAAAATCGGTCATTTGCTTCAGTTGTAATGTCTTCGGGTAACGCAAACGCTCGAAAAATGCCAATGAGTCCTGCAAGTGCGCTTTACGCAGAGCTTTAAAATACGCAGAGGAAGCACTTGTTTTTTTACATCTGTTTAGTGTTTAACGATTATTTCAGTACGCATTTTGTGATTGCTATATTTTACACTTTTCCCTAAAGAACATGAACACACCTCCAAGGTGATTTTATAAAGTTAGTTTGTCTTTTTGATTTGTATGGCCAATCGGAATGTAAGGATAACTTATTGGAACATTCCTTAACTGGTAACCTAAAAATGTGGGACATTTGTTCTTCAACGGACGACTAGTTGGCGAGAAATTATTCCTAAATGAACAAACGATAGCCAGTTTATGTAACAAAACCTTCAACTTGACGAAATATAGTTTGTTACCTATTAGCAGCATTCATGGAAAGCTATACTCAGTCATAAAAACAAATACTATCAAATAAGGAACACAGTTGTTGAACTTCGCAACACAAATAAAGTAGTGATGACAAAGTAATTTGAGCAGATGCTACAATAGAGGTGGGGTGGTAGTTCAACATAAGGAAACAAGTTGATCTGTTTTGAATTATTTGCAATGTCGTGACGGGGTTATCGTAACGGTGTTTGTTGGGCTTCGCTTTGAAGTTCGCTGCTCGCGAGATCTGCATATCTATAAGAGCGCGAGAGTGCAAACCGACAGCATAACCTAAATTATGTCGATTGTAGAAGGCGTACATGCTTTGTTTGTTTGCTGGGTTGCATAACGCTGATTCCTTTCTGCTTTTCATATTATTTGTTCGCGATATATTCTAGGTTTTGAGTGTTCCAGAACACCAGTCTACAATTAGAAGTACTTTGTCATGGCTTTTCACCGCATACGCGACCGGTTCTCGGGAGACAAGCTAAATGCCCCCGCTTTCGATTTCTGTTCAACTGTTTCAAGACTTCAACGACGGTGAGCGCCGCCCGAAACATTTCTCATCTTCACGGTATTATTTCCGACCATAAATTTAGCAATGCTCAAGATGACTCTAATGTCTAAGTCGATGGCTCCTGCTTAGCGGACTCCATACCCTGTTCACTCCTAAGATGATAGTGCAGTGGAAGCTATACGGGATCGTTTCGTCAGGCACAAGCCTTCCATCACGTGATCACGCTTCCTTCCATACCCGTGTGCAAAGAGCGAAATCAGTTGATGGAAGGGAGGCTGCTGATTGGTCGAAAGAGCTTATAGCTTTTAGCGCATTATCAGCTGGGGGGTGAACGAAGTGTAGTGATTGTTGTCGGGTAGAAACCGGTTGAACTATTTCAACTTGTGCGTGTTTGTTGTCCCTCTTTAAGTTCACGAGTTGCAGCTTTCGGTTTTGCTGTCTGTATACTTGCCTCGAGTAATTGTGATGCTTCGCGTAATGCCGATCCACTTAGGTTGGACGAATTTAGAATGGTTATACTTAGATTTATCCGCGGGACTCCGTTTGCTGCACTTATTTTATTCTCACTGCCGCTTTGAGGTGGCCCCGGTTGTTTCCCATCCATCCATCAAAGTTGTGAGCATTTTGAGTGGTTTAATTTTGTTTTAGATACGGTTTGGGCATGGCTGGGTTGTTGCCAAGATTCTTGTCAGTAAACCAGGATGCTAAATGCTAGGCTTAGGTTTTGTTTTTCTTACACGTTTACATATGATTGGGCTTTTTTAGTTGCTGACAGCCCTTCTTTTTATATTAATTGTATGTATGTTCTTGAGATGACCAGGTGGACATATATAAATCAGTATTACGTTGTAAATCAACGCAATTATCAGACTACGCTGGTTGGTCCAATGCTCATCGATAAGATAATTGTAGCTGGCACTGCCACTTATCGTCTTCAGTAAGTAATGTATTCTCATGGCATCTGATATATTTTGCGAAAGCATGGATTAGACCAGGGGTCTTTATAGGTACTGGCTTACGGGCCGGATCACGGATCTCTCGCGGCCTCGACGCCGGAAAATAATATAACGCAATATAAACAAGGAAATACATAATACGTATACCTAAATGGATATTTAATACAAAACGTTAATCTGGAGCAAAAATACATTCACATATTAGGTGGATGATCCCATATACTATTTTTTTTTAATTCAATATGTTTCTAATTATGACATTACAAAATAACTGTGATAGAAAACTCACCAGGTATAACTCAAAGTGCCTAAAAACTTTGGCATATTCACACAAGGCAGAAGACTTATGAGGACGGTGAATCTGATAATATGCAATAGTTATGGCACAAGACACTAAGCACGCTGTACGTGAGAACGCAATGTAATTTTAACATAGTTACACAGACAAGAAACGGAGGAATGCGAGCAGTAATGTTGGTGCTGACGATGCACGACAAATATTATGGTGACAGAGCCCACGTTCTGATAGAGTGTTCTCTAATGTTTTTCTGTTATATTCGTTTATCCTTTGGAGCGCGTGATGGTGCCGTTTGCTTTACGCGCGACTGTTTTTTTTGTGTGTTTTTTTTTGGCGCCCCTGGAAAGGCTGCCGCCATCCGCGGGCCGACTGGAGCGTCTCCGCTGGCCGGATCTGGCCCGCGGACCGGAGTTTGGACCGCGGTCCAAAGTTAAGAGAGCCCTGGTTTAGACCGATCCAGAAATACGGTGCGCAGACACACGAGCTCGAATGTTTTCTCGAATGTAAAATAATTGCCGTGTTTCATTGTATCTCGAGAAAGTTCAAAACGCAACTTGATAGGACACTCGAATGAGCACCTTCAAATCTATAATTGAATCCTAAGAACGGAATTGTCATTCGGACAGGTTCTTGGCTCGCAATAATAATATGACATCATTCGTACATTGACCTACAGCATACGGATGAACATAATGTTGCATCGTTAATGTAGACACCTTCGTTTCTTAAAGAATCGTCCATAATCTGAACCGTTCCTGGTAGCGAGACAAAAATGCATGTACAGGGCGTGTCCCCGAAAAACAAATTTAGCCTTTTTTTTTTTTTACCGCAAAAGTAAACGATGCTTTGCCGAACGCTACTTGTTTACCCAAATGTAGCGCTAGCTGTTTGAACGAGAAAGTTTATGAACTAACCTTAATTGTGTTTAAAAGTTACGTGATTTTCTGAAACTTTGATTGGGAAAATGGAGCCCGTTCTTGGTAACGGTCGCCACTCAGCTCCATATATTCGATGCTCCGTCGATCCGCCCCCATTTTCCTATTAAAACTTTCAGAAACTTAAAAATTATGATTAAGATAACCGTGAGTTTTGAAACTTTGGCATCTGGTTCGAACTGCGGGCGTTACATTTGGGCGCAGAAGGAGCGTTCGGCAACGAAGTCTAATTTTGCACTTAGCATTTACTTAGTTTTTTCTCTGAAATCTTGGCCTACATAACGGAAGATTAATTTCAACAGGGCCCATATAAACGAGACGTGGCTGCGTAGAATACATTGGGTATTTACCCACGAAATAGAAAAACGCAATTAAAGCACCCACACAATTCATTTCATATATTAAAAGATATGTGGACGGCTACACATTTGTATGTCTGGACATTGGTTGCGCATAATCTAGGGCAATTTTCCTCCAGAATCATATAGGCCTTAGCGAGCAGCCATATGTCTCAAAAGTTAAACCGGCCACCGTGAACGGAAGGTCTTTCGTCTGGGTACGGCGCCTGGAACGCGCCTTCGATCGGTGTGTTTAGTGTTTCATCCCGCCCATACATCGAAAAAGGTTCTCAAGTGGCAACAAACGACGTCACGGAAGTCGGGGTGTCAGGCTGTCGGACGTCGCGATCCTGGCGGCTAGCCGTGGAAGTACCGGTAAAAACTACGAGCGAACCGGAGTGTAGCTGCCGTCGCGGGGTGCCAACTTCTTGGCTGCCGATGCTTCCCTAGACTGGGAAGCTGGAGAGCGACCTCCAACAGAACAGGCGTCATCCACGTATATGGCATCGCTGCTGCCACACAGCCAGAATCGCGGTCGCGGGTACGGGACATGACACTTCCGACCATAACGTCATCAGGCGGCAACCGAAGAAACAACCAATGCGGGTGCGATGACGTCAGAACGCCGAGTTTTTATTGGCGGATTAAAAGAAAAAAAAAAAAGAGTGGGTAGACCACGAGGAATCTAGCATTCAGGCTTACCACAGAATTCCTCTATACTGACAAAGCCTGGCGGATCGCCACGAGAAGCGGCCGCCGAAATGGAAAAGGTGGAGCGGCAGACAATGTATGAGAGGAGCCACGTGACTGGCGCCCAGTTGCGGCGAGACGCCGAAACACACTTCTCCCGAGCGAACAAGTGTGTTTCGGGTCCCCGCCGCTGCAAAACCTGTGCGCTGACGTCCAGGTTCCCTGAAAAATGGCCCTTTTGTTGCTCTGTGCTACTAGATCCTCGCGCTCTAAATCTGCGACCGGGCACTATATGGCTCCGTCGTCGAACTGCCAGGCATTGTGAGTATAGCGGAGGTTATAGCCATACCCACTATCTTTTTAATCCAAAGTCAATCGGAGCTCGGCATCGTTCTGACGTCACCGCCAACAGGCTGAAGCTCACGAGAGCCGCCGGAAGGCTGCGGACACGTCCGTCTTTGGCATCGCCGCCTGCCAGTGTCGCGCTCCTTGCGTGACGCTGCGAGATGCGCAGCATCTTCATGCGCAGCGTCACACAACGCGTGATGTGGACGCTAGACGCGCGATGTTGACGCCAGCCAGGCGGCGGTGCGTGGATACACCAGTGATTAAGTTTACGGTGGAAAGGCGCGTGGACGTCTAGGTGCTGTTGGGTAAGCACACCAGCCGGGAACGCGTTCTAGGCACCATAGTGTTTAGGTGCCAGTCTCGCAACCCTGGGCACGTCTTAGTGAGGCTCGACTATCGGAAGATCTGCACACGCCAGGAGCAAGATGGAGGCGCCCAGAGGCCGTATAGTTGTAAACGTCTATAGACGAGAAGGCGCCCAAAACGACGGGACGGCAGCACCTCATATATAGACCACGAAGTGAAAGAAAGGTAGAAAGATAAACATTGCCTTGCCGGGCCCACTATTTCACGTCACACTTCGGCGAGCACGCCGGTGACGTCCCGAGGCTACTTCCGGCCTCCCACCGTCTGCTTTCCGGGAAAAGACGAAAGGAACGTCGCTGCGGCGATAGTGGCGTGAAATGATTTAGAGTGACGGGATGTTTTCTATATTCACGTCATCGAAAAGAGCGTTTCTATCGAAAAAGTGTTTCGACAGCGAACGACTTTTGTGGACAAAAAATTCGTAAGGTTTTGCTCGATCGTATATTTTATTGTCTTCACGACGTAATATACAGGGTGTTATTATTATTTCTTTTCTGGGGTGAACAGGTATAAAGAGAAAGGAGGTGAGAGTTAGACCTGTGCCGCCTTCACCAAGTATTTGTCAGGCTCGTTGGACATTAGATGAGGGAATAATGGTCGTGGTAAGTATGTTGCAATTGAAGTATTGATGGCAATTCCCATTAGAGGTCAGACCAATCGAAAGAATGTGTAAAAATATATTAGTTTTTAAAATAAATTTTGATAAATTTTAACGTTTTTGCACGGCCAACAAAAACTTGAGCGCGAAAAGAAGCGGCGCAAGCCCTGCCCAAAATGGCGCTTCGAAGAGGGCCGTAGTCCTTCGAATCATGTCGTCACTATCTCGGCAATGTGTACTTGGTGAGTGTGCCGACTACCCAAGCAACGATTTTAATAAAACGACTACGTCAATCTTTCAAACGCCATTGTGAGCAGGGTTTGCAGCTCTCTAAAGGACTTAAAGGCGCAAAAAACACGGACATGCTTTTTAATTGGTATAGCCTCTAATAGTAATTCCCGTCGATGCTATACCTGCCACAGGATCCCCAGAACTAATAATTACGAAGTTTATCGAGAAATGTTTCTTAATTAGCCAACCTACAAGGGCGATTATCCCCCATCTAATGTCCACCGAGCCTCCAGCGTTCACAATCACGACCATTAAACAAAACTTTCTGCGAATTTTACACGTTGTAATCGCAGTATTTTTTTTTTTTTTTTAATATTGAGGTGATAAAACTGAAGCCCGTGGCCGGTTCTAATTGAGAAGCACCCCGGGTTTTTACTAAACCCCTCATGATTCTATAACCGCATTCTAGTCTTTTCGGAGGTCAATAGGAAATGACCGGTGGTTACAAATCACGCCGCGAGGCGAGGTCACCGTCGCTCTTCTCCGTTCACGCCTGAGCTGACAGTACGGGGAGAGCTGCGCTCTCGCCGGACCAATCAACCGCCTGCCTTTTAATCACCTGACACCGCTCTTCCCTCGAGGGGACGGGGGAAAGAGTCATCACGTGGCGAAAGACTAATAACGTATGATTAGTGTAACGAGCAAGTAGCTTCCACCGTACTGTCACCGGCAAACAAAAACAGAGCGACCCGGCCTGGGAACTGTGGCGCGTCAGCCGGCTACGCTTTGTAAAGGGGACTCGGTGGAAAATGCCTCTTTCCACATCCGCTTAGCTGTCTGACGGCGCTTTGTCCACGTCCGTTTTGTTCAACAAATGCCGCCTCGCTTGAGCACACAAACCGCGTTCTGCACGCCGATAGATATTGCCTCTCGTCAGGTGGCTACGAATCCCCTACTTGTCGAACATGAGGTCTAGTTCGTATGTGGATGTATCCTTTGCTGGCTATTCCAAAAACGCTTGAGTACACGGTAATAGCTTTTTACCACTCGTCTGGCAGATCCAAGAATATTATGTTTTCCCGCTGCACGAACAAACACCGAACGAAGTATTCTCTTCGTGTAACAGCGAGGACTGTAAGCACACGCCTTATATTTTAATAGCGCATGGTTTCGGTTGAACGCTCCTTCAGCAAAAGCGCCTAGCGACGCTACACGTAGGCAAATAATGTTTTACCATGCGACTATTAACATGACGACATTTCTCAACGCAGTGAAATTACGAGATACCTTTGAGATATAGTGGGGCCTTTCGTGGCGTCTAATCGCGGCCTGAAATATAGACCACAGCTGGTAGAGTCAACTACTTTGAAAACACGCGCTGATTAAACTCAAGCCCAAAGTAATAGCAATACCCTATTGAAAATTAAACAAAGAAAGACGTTCTGATATGATCTGTATAATAAACGGTACCGGAACTTGAACAAATTATACATTTAGGTTGTATGTTAGATTTTATACCAAAACTTATATGTTCTCGTAAAATAGACGCCCCGCGTGTCCTAAGCTGTGAGTGACCATAATTATAGTGGTAGTAATAATAATAGTAATAGTAATAACCACAGCGTATTTGCGCGTCTTTAACAACATGCGTTCCGTTCTGTCCTACAGAAAGAGCGTGAGAATCGGTCGGTCCTGCAGTCTTCAATGATTTCCGCCGGCATCTTACCTGGAAGAAAGTTGCGCTTTGAATAATAGTAGACGGATGCCCGTCGCGTTGGAAGTTTGCCAACTTATCCAGCCAAGTTAGCTGGGCACTACCTGCCAGCCACCCTGCACCCTGCCACCCCCAGTCCACTTCTGCAGCTGCGTCGTAGCGACGGCGGAGACTTTGGTCTGTGGGTTTTTCGGAGTTCGGCGATTTCTTTCCCGTCCTGATAATTTGGCCATGACGACCGACGTCTGACAGCAGCGGCAGCGGCGTGCCGTCGGACGAGGAGAACGAAGAACCGCCAAGGAAGAGGCCGAAAGTGGCCGTTCGGCGCCGCATAGGTGTCGTGTCAAAAACGACATGATGAACACTGTGCGACAAATTTATCAGATAAAATTGCATTTCTTTTAAAAATATATCTCATCGTTTCGGGACGGGGTTCGCACATCGCATTTCCGTTTCGTCGCACCACCACGCGGCGTGAGCGCACGCCGGAGCCAATGAGGTAGGTCGGAGCCATAGGAGCGCCCACTTCCGAACCCTAACGACCAGATGGATAATTCAAGGTTCAAGAGATTGGTGTTCTTAGGCCCGAAATGGGATGAGCGGAAGTCAGCTTCTTGGTGAGCTAATAGGTCGATTGCTGCCGCCTGATATTCTGGGGCACGTGTTTGTTGATGCTGCGACTCATTCGAGGCATTACGCTAGACGCTCGCAGGTTAAACCAGATTCGACGGGGTACCGAATGTTGTGGACAGTCGCTACTACGAATATAGCGGAGGCATCTCAAGAATATATATATAAACCGACCTTCCAGTATGTAATTATTTGACGGGAAGTGGAGTGCATCAGGTGTAGAAGTTCGGCCGCAATGCCGCGCTAATTTTCAACATTTTGTGTTGTGTCACTGTTAGATGCCAGCGCTACCTAAACGAAACCCGGATTCTTAAGGCACAATCACGAATCATCTCAATTTACCGCTAAGTGGTCAAAGTCCATCACACTTACCGAGGTAACGTTGTCTTCAAAACAACTGTTAAATATAAATGTGCCCCCTTCTACATTAATCAATTGCAACTTCCAGGTGTGTTACACGCAGTTTCGCTCGAGTAATTGATTTTTACAAACCCGACCCGCATTAAAGGTACATAGCGTACGAAGCAGACGCAATCTTCTTCCTCTCTATCCGTGCAAAGAGCCTCCTGATATGTGGAACGTCTTCCTCAATGACGTGCACTTCGCTAAGCCTTTGCACGACGCGAGTCAAGGCCGTGGGACCTGGCTCACAACTTCAGCAGGCCTTGCCGTCCGAGCAGACCCCCTTTAGGGGCTTGTTTAGGAGAGGATATTTGTGCGGGTGCACCAGACCCAGATGTTTATCAAAACAATGAGATAGCACTTGGGACTCGAGACGCCCCGCATTTCTGAAGCTTTCTGACTGTAGAAGACTTCATGGACATTCGTAAAGAACTATACCTAGGAGTTCTCCAGGCAGTTTAATAAACAGAAAACAAAAACGTTTGCTCGGTACAAGACCGTGCGAGACGTTATCGCGTTTCAACGAGAATTTGTGCAGCGATTTCGGACACCCATTGTTTTAATTAAGGGTCAATGACACTCACCTTTCGATAGGTTATGGTCACCGCTGTCGGGTCACCGAAACGCACCAGGGTCGAGTCAACTTCTGATGAGCGGTCTCGTCTAAGCTACCGTGTATATATATAAACGGTTCTGTGTGCGTCGTACCCGTACGTCAGCGTCCTGCCTGCCCCACGCCTGCGCTAAAGAGGCGAGGCCGGTGTGAGAAATCGCGCCCGCCCCTTCCTTCGGGAGACGTACCTCGAAGTTGAGAAGACAACCGCCAAAAGTCTCCGGAAACCGATAAGAAATGGCGTACGCTGAGGCCGATAGCGGCGCGGCCGCGTCTTCTCTTTTTCTGGTATTTACCTTTCGTTTCTGCTCTAAAGATGTCATTCAGAGATTCCGCCGACACGCACACGCACACACGTGTCGTTGTGGAAAGAGTGCGGCGTAGAAGCTAGATCTAAGAGAGGTAGCAACTCGGCGCATCCAGAGCGTTTGCAATTAAATGGCAGACACCTCACGCGCAGATTGGGTACTTGTGCCCATGGCCGAGTTGCCGGGAGGAGAGGAGGAGAGAGGGTGCAGAGGCTGAGCAAAGGTTTGGAAACACTTGCGGGCGACCGATCGACGCTTTTGGCTCCCCCTTGCAGCTTGCATTGCAAATGGAGCCCGAAAAACCACGCGATCACAATCGAGCGGATGGAAGCACACTGAAATCTAGCTACGCTAGTGCGGCATCGTGGAAAGAGGCTACATAACGGAAACTCGCACGCGTAGATACTGGAGTGCGGCGTCTTGAGTTCCGGTCGTGTGAATGGTTTGCGTGCGTGCGTGCGTGGAATGCGTGCGTATATTTAAAAGCACTAGGATGCTTACAGAAGGAAGCGCGTGGGTGCGGCCTAAGAATAAGAAAAAAAAAACTGTGTTGTGTGTTCGGGGGCAATGATCCCGTTCAAGGTAGAGCTAGTTGTACTCCAAATAGCGTTAAAAAATACGCTTTTAAAATTGTGCAAATTGAAAGAGTTTCAATTGACTATTGTGTTTTTTACCAGCAGCCAGTAGGATAAGAAAATAAATTTGAATAATGAATAAATATCTTCAAGAAATACTTTCTAAAAAATGATATTCGCGAGGACGAATGTTGTGTATTGTAGTTTTTATTATCGCTTCATAGCGAATGAAATTGCGGTATTATCGAATAAGCACGCCCAAGAACAAACCACGAAGCAAGAAGCTGTAAAAAGATTATGCCACACCCTGATAAACTGTCACTGACTAAAAATATAATAAAAAGTAATCATTAAAAAAAAAGACAAAAAAAACACGAAAGAAATGAAATAAAAAGAGTGGTTCCCTGAAACAGTTTTTCTTATTATTATTTTACGTATTCCGCCATAGCTGTCAGAGGCTTCAGAAAGTGACACAGGAGAAACAAACTTTGCGGACGCCCGTGGCCTCCATTTTCCTCTTCTCAAGTTCGAGGACAGTTGGCGGAATTAGCGAGTCAATTTGGAGGTTTACATGCTCCGCTTTCTTTTGGCTCGACCTTTTCGCTTCTGGGGTTGTTTCAATTTAGCCCCTTTTCGTTTGTTTCTTATATTCGTTCCTTTATTTTTGTCTGCGTGAACGTGACAAAAAGCAGTTACAGCACCGAGTAACTCGAAACTCTCCTTCTGAATTTTCGTTTATGGTAATGGCGCCCGGCTTCACTTACAACTTTGGCAAGCGTTTTCTGTGGCCTTTGCACTCTTTGCGTGGGAATACTCGCAGTTATTATTCCAATACCGGAAAAAAAAGAAGGCTACTAAAAAAGTGTGTCACAGCAGGCGGCGAGGTTGTCTTCCTGTTTTTGTTTTCTCCGACTTCATCTGGTGTCTTTCTGTACCTAAAGTAATGTCTTGTTTTTTTAATATTTCAAAACATTATGAAACTAGGACACTCCAAAATAATTATCTTATGAGGGCCTTCATACATACGATGCATTATTTTTATTATTTTTTTTCAAAGGATTTGTGCCATGTCTTCTTCCGAAGTGATTTGAAGTTTAGGCTTGGGGTTTGCTGCCATTTGACGTCCCGAGAAAGTTACTGTGTTGTGTGTTTCTTGAGCCAGCTGGAAGCTAGTCAGCCCCAGTGGCGTCTGTTGTCTCTGCTGTAGATTAGAAATTTGGCCAGTGCAGTACGACTGCTAGCATGGTGTCTTTAATCTCCATCACGTAGTAGCGATAACACTACCGCACCCTGGTAGAATGCTCATCCTGACAAATGTGTACAGTGGTGGGGAATGAACGCAGGATCTCTGGGTCCTACAGCGCGAGCTTTGAGTCCACGTCGTTCGAGCTGCGGAGCGCTAAAGAAGTACTCCGGTGGTCTCTTCATGGTCACCGATCTGTTCAAAATTGATTAAATAAGGCGAACGGACATCGCTAAACTAGTAACGCAAGTATTAGGCTAAATTATTTTGTTTTTAGCGAAGTTATTGAAGTTACAATTGTGGTCCCCACCATTTAATTTAAACTGAATCACTCTACTGGCATGCATGAAAAAGTGACGCCAGCGACAAGCAGGGGTTCGCTCTCTGGACTGCAGAATTTTGCTCCCTACTGATTTCAAGCAGTTTCATGACGTCAACTGAATATTTTGGAAGCTTTCCCCAGCAGCTGCGCAGCATCAAGAAACAACGAATGCTCGGCAAACTCTGTTTTCCTAAACTGCCTGCTGGACCTGCAAGCCTGCCTGCCAGTGCCGTCACAACACTAAAGAGCGCGAATATCTTTGAGTGTTGGTTTTCACATCTTTTCTTGCCGATTTCGCAATAACTATTCTGAACTTCGAGATATTATTAGCATGCCGGAAAGCGTAAAGGCCGGGGGCCCAGAAACCATAGTTAGTTGGGGTAGCTAAAAAATCGCCAGGGTGCCTCTTTCAGACACTCGACCGCAGATCTCCCCCCCCCCCCCCCCGGACCCTCGTCCCGGGGGGGGGGGGATCCACATTCTGAGCATGTACTGTAAATCCCTGTTGTAACATGGAGCCTACGTACGCATCGCCCTATCTCCCGGAGAAAAGGGCGATGCTCACGGCTCAATATAGCCTAGCTGTGAAGTAAAACTTTAACTAAAAATTCGTTCTGCCACCATAAGGTGTGAGTCATCGTCCTTGGACCAACGCCTCCTTGCTAACAAAGCCTAAGGGGTTCTTTAGTGATACAGGAAAATTTATCACTTAGACTTTCTTTGCTAGGAGGTGCTGCGTGGACACGGCTTCAAACCAAAGCTGCTGCGCCGGATCCGGGACCAGGTTTCCCCACCGAAAGCGAAGTCAGCAGTCCGACGCCGGCGCAGAGAGGAGGAATCGACGTCACGAGAGCTCTTTGCAGACTCAGTTTCGGTTCGGAGCTGTACAAAGGGACGAAATTTCTCGCCCCGCAGCTTATAATGAAAATTTTACCTTACAACTACTAGACTGCATATTGAGGTCGAGCGCCAACTCTACAACTATACATTATGTATCCCCAAAATAAAAATTTAAAAAGTTAACGAAAACGTTTTACTTAATTAACTAAATAATTAACCAATTTCATTTTTTCTAGTGCCCCCGGGATTCAAAAGCAAGTTTAATTTTTTTTTCTAGTTTCTGCCCCCCCCCCTTCCCCCCCATAAGAACACCCTGTATATCTACTGTATATCTATATATATATATATATGCACGGCGAGTCATCTATAGACTTCAAAGTTGGCGCGTCACTCGTTAGAAAAAAAAAGGTAGTTATCATTAAAATGAATTAATGAGGAACAGCATAAAATAGCCGGATATTTTGTTTGCTTCCGCGCAGTGGCAGCGAGCCGGCAGGACGACGTTACTCCGAGGAGCTCGGCAAAGAACGAACCCCGACCGAGCAGAGCGTGCTCAATCATGACCGCAGCGGACACCATTAAGCCGCCCCATAAATTGCTTCGATACCCAAAAACACAAAAGAAGGCGTCGAGGGAGACGCGAGAAACTAGAAAAGAAAAATACAAAAACAAGCCCCACAAAACATCCACGATCAGAAAATAAAAACACGCGAGCCGGTACAAAAAAAAAAAAAAAAAAAAGAGGCTGACGAGAGAGGCTATGTACTCTGTTTTACCTTATCATGGACCGCATTCGACGCTACGAGCCATCGGTGGCAATCTAATGTTGCGTTAAGCCTTATTCACGCCTCTGCCCCCCCCCTCCCCCCCCCCCCCCCCCCCCCGAATGAATCCTATAAAAAACAACAACAACAACAACAACACAGGTGCTTGCTGCGAATATGACGAAAAGAATTTTATCCGCGGACAAGCCTCATGCGCGTGTTCTCAAAGCATTGTTTGCTTTAGCCGCACAGCTAACACGTCGCATGTAGTCACGTGACTCGTTCGCGGCGCCGGATTAGCCGGGATGTGCTCGCGTAGCGTCCGTCCCGCTCCATCGTATTAGCTGAAACCAAGTGCAGCGCGCGCGTTGTAGCGTGCGCGTTGCGCACACACAAATGAAGAACATACGCGCGAGCGTTGTTTTTTTTTTTCTTCTTCTACTCCTTCGGCGGTAACAAATGACTCGAGAGATGTGAACGAACTCGTCTTTCTTACGGCCCAAGTTTGTCGACCGCGGAGGTCCGATCCCCGCCCCGCCACGGCGGCCGGAATCGGAAGCGACACGCAGCTTTCCACTACGTTCCTACCCTTTTAACTGCGCGGTCAAAAGTATGCCGGTTTTTTGAGCCACGCAAAACGTCTATAAACCCGTGACCTTAGCCGGGTTTGCGGGACCTCGCGTGATCTCGCGAGAGCCCCCCGTGAGTAAACTCACGCGAGCGTTTTTAGTGTAATATACGCACCGAAGAACTCGCTCTTTTTTTTTTGTTTCCTCCACAACGTCCGGTTATAAACTCTTAATGCGTGCAATCTCTCGAAGGAGCATGTTTGGCTAACCCGTTTTGTGGGTTCTTCGAGGCTTTTGTCGTGGCTTATTATTGATTCTTTGAGTCCGCGGTACTTAGCTAGCCTAATTGCCTTGTAAAGTGTAGCGAGCAGGCGAGCCCCTGCCCTTCTATCGCTCGCGGCGTTGTAGTGATTAAGGCTGTGATCGAGCGGGCAGTGGAGGGTACGGGCAAAGTTTAGTATTCCCGGCGTTTGTGCGTTTTTTAGGGGCGAAGCTCCTTAGGGGCTAGCCATGTCCGTATGTCCGTCCGCCGTAGGCCGGCGTCGGGTGCTCGTGCTTCTGCTCGTGAGATCACGTGCTCACGAGCACGTGAGCACATGCTCACGTGCTCGTGTAGGGCAAAAAAAAAAATTGGAAAAAGAAAGATGAAAAAAATTATGAAAAAAGAAAAAAAAGAGTAGGGGGTTCTGAGATTCCATCCCATCTGTCTGCTTAAAAAAAGAAAAAGAAGACAACCACACATACTCCTACTGACATGAATGAAAAGGCTCGGCATGCTGCGGCTCGGCGTCTACGCAGACAAGCACCACCAGAGCTTCGCCCCAAGCAACATCATTCACCACGTGGAGATGCGGTCAATTTTTTTTTTGTTACTTTTATTTAAGTCAGATATTGCGAATTTTAGCATACGGCATGTAGCTTGACTTAGGGGAGAGGCTAGAGGCGGGTTGTGTAAAGTTTGTCTCGATGATTCACTAAAGTGAAAGTGAGGGTAAGTGATCGAGTGCGAGAGTGCGAAGACCATCAGGTCTGGGCGAGATAGAGAGATAGAGAGGTAAAGATGATGGAAAGATGGTGTTTTGCCTGGTCTAGTTGTCGATGCGTGATAGTTGTTTGGGTCGCGGCAGTGCAGTAGGCAATGCGGAGCGAGTAGTTCAATGTTATTAAACTGTTCAATTTTTTTTTTCTACGAGGTGGCATCAAGAAGAGGAACACACACACACTTGCGATGGAAGGCGTGGCTGAGGCCGTGCGGCGATCACTTTGGATACGTCGCCGTTATGATAATCAAGTTCCTGCTCTGATTTTTATTCTAAATTTTTTTTCTACGAAAGCTGACTCTACTGCAGATTCTTGTTCCAAACATTGTACAGATTTAATAATTAAATTTTAATGGCGGAAATTGAAGCCCACCGGACTAACGTTAATCAAAACTCGCAGGCGGACGAACAGTGTGAACGGTCGCTGCTCCGATCGCATTTCAGGGTCATACGGTTCTTTTTGACAAAAGGCACAGAGCTCTGGTAGCATTATTGGACAGTCTCAGGCGGATTACTATCAGATTTGAGAGCATGACCTGAAACTTGTCTGATCTCATCTGAATGTATACAGGCGGTTCCGTTAAGGCAGAGCTAATGCTCACTCGTCGACATTTCACTTCCAGTTCACAAAAAAAGTTCTCTAGACACCAGGGAAAGAAGGAAGCAGAAAATCCGAACTACCCGCTTCACTTCAGACTTGAAACGACTAGCGTTTTAGCAGAAAACGAAAAGAAAAAAATATATAATCAAAGTGAATCTGCGAATATGGCGTTGACGTGTGGACTTTCTCCCGGCAATCCGTCATATCAAACGCTGGTGACACGCACTTCCGCATTGCGTAGCTTTCTGACCACGAACGGTCTGTCCTTCAACGTGAAAGCGAACCGAGGCGGGGGTCATCAGAGTGAAGCGGACCGTGTGATTATAGCCTCCGTAGAAAGGCCTGTCAGACCGAACTTCTCGCGTGACGAGAAATACTGCATGTATACACGCCGTCTTCTCACTTTCATCCGCTAAGGTATTTTGGAAGAAGTTTACTGCGACCGATGCGGGATTCTCTCTAATCGGGGTGTCAGCGACCTCCGTTTTCCCCGCGCGACTTGTTCCGCAAGTGAATGTCACACTATTTGAAGAACACTGCTGTTACAGAACAGTCCGTTTGAGAAGGAACCCAGAAGAGGTTGTCGTTTGTCGCGTCAACTGTTACGTTAAACGGAGCTTGACTTTTGAGCGGAATATCGTCGTGACATAAAAGACGGCTTCGCGGGAATGTCGTGGCAACCGAGAACTGTAAAGACTAAATTTCGCTTTATGGAGATAAGATGCCGGGAGCCGTGTTCTTACGGTATAGCCAATGTCGCGAAATGTCGTGCCGTCTCGTCGTCGTTGGTTCGAACTATCCTGTCGATTTTTATTTCGGCCTTTGATACTGGCAGAGCGTCGAGAACATAGCAGCGGCCGATAAAGATATGCATCAGGTTTCTTACGTGCAAGGATTTGCAGATCTCCTTGTCTGATCAGCATTTCACTCGGTATTTTGAAACTTTAGCTCTGACTATGCTTCGTTTTTTTTTTTTTTTTAAACTTTTCTGCAGTTTATTACATGGAACTTAAAAGCTGCGTTTTTAACCCAATGCGGCAGGATGAGCGTGATATCGAAAAAAAAAATAAGAATAGACGGATGAGAATATAATAAATAATTGGGTTTAATGTTGTAGCTGTATGGAATATAAAGAACACTGGAGCAGCGATTCCTTGAAAAGGAAATAGAGATATATCGAAAGGAATACAAATTTGTTAGGACAGCTGACTGGGTGAGTTGATGGATCATGTTATTTAATGTTACAGCACACACAAAAAACCAATACTCAAGAACATAGGCACAAAAAAAAAAAAAGTCGCTCAGCGCCGATTTGCCACTTTTGGTTTTCATTGGTTACCCTCTACTACTCATACTGAAAATATCTTCTTTTATGCAAAAAAAAAACAAACAAACAGAAATGCCAATTAAAAAGTAAAAACAAAAACTCGTCTACAAGTAAATAAAAATTTGAAATTAAGAAAAGAAAAGTAAAAAAAAATAAAACTTGAAAAATGAAAAATACTAAATAATTCTCGCTGTAGCGGCCTGAGAGACCCTTTGGCCAAATATTCGAGTTCCCTTTTTGAAAAAGTTATAGATGGGCTGCTGACACACCTGCCATTATGTCTTTTCATGCTTGCTGCATCTATAATTCCCTGCTGAGTTGTTTGGGACTCCTGCCTAGCACAGTACACTTCTTCAAAATCGGTGATCACCCGCAGTTCCTACAGTGAATTACTGTGCAAAAAGGTAAAGTTGCCTTCAAGTATTGCAGTAAACTGCTCCAAAAAGCACAGAACGAACTTTGTTTCCCGTGTAGAAGGTGTCATTTATTCCTTCCCACTTTCCTGCGGGGGAAAGCACATAAGGCAGACTGGACGGTGTCTAAATGACAACGTCTAGTCTGCCCTATGTCATTCGAGACCATGGCAACAACATCGTCCACGCCAACTCGGACATTTAGGAATTCACTGTAGGGACTGCGAGTGTTCGGCGCCTTTAAAGAAGTGTACTGTGCCAGGCAACAGTCCCAACCAAGTCACCAGGGAAATTATAGAAGCAGCACGCATTGAAAGACGTAATAAGAGGTGTGTCAGCAGCCCATCTATAGCTCTTTCAAAAAGGGAACCAGAATATTAGACCAAAGGGTCTTTTAGGCAGCAACAGTGAAAATTATTTAGTATTTTTCATTTTTCAATGTTAATTTTTTGTCATTTTTGTTTTTATTTTTACAGTGCAGCCGTTAAGGCTAGGTTCCCCAGTTTCGTGTTCGTGGACAAATAAATCTCGACACAACCCTCTGGACAGCTGCCGCTATCTATACACGAACTCATCTCTGTTACGTCACGGCGCGGTGGTGGCGCGTCGGACGCACTTCCGGTCCGGGGCTGTGGGCGGAAGGGCTCATGTGAGACGTGTATTCCTGCGTTATTTTGAAAGGAACCAGACCAAAACCTGCCTTCTCGTCAAAATGTGTCGACTGGAGCTGTACCAAAAGAGTCCAGAAAGGTTTGAAGGTCAGTTTTCATGTGCTCGGTTCGTCCGAGAACGTGGATATGTGCCGTGAAAAGGGAAAACGAGACGCCGTCGGACCACGCTTGCTTGGGCGGGAAGCAATTTGGGTTGAATTCACAGATACTTGTGGTTATCAGACTTATTTGTTTTGTTCCAACATGAACGCCGGAAAACCGTCAAGTTGTACGGACCACCTGCGGACTACGTTTAGTGCGTCTTCAAGTTCAAACGGCCACCTGATCGTTCGAACTGTCGTCTGCTCTTTCAAACGTTTCTGCTTGTCATCTGCTCTTTTAGAAGACACCGGCCCGTAGACCAAACATGGGCCCAGTACTTGCGATAAGAAGTAAGTGCAGGCCTCAAAAGCCTTAAGGTTGAAGGTTGGTAAGCAGGCTCGACGTAAACAGTAGATACAAGGAGATGTTGATCATTGTTACCAGTGGCCATCACCGACTTGTTATGCCTGATTCAATTGGTCCGATTCTGCTTGCGATTTTCAGTATCGACGTCGACCATCTCAGCTACGGTTCACGCTTTTGCAGCCTGAGCGACGTCGCTACTGAAAATTGCGAGCGAAATCTCATCATGTGAATCAGGCTTTAGCGTCCATTCTGCGGCGTCCACGCGGAATGGATCGCCGCATGTCAGATTATTCACGTGAAGTGTTGCGGTGTAACGAGCCTCGTTAATTTTGCTGACGCCGCTCAAGTGGTCAGTCATCGCCAGAAAGACGTAGAATCAACAATTCGAACGCGAAAAAGGGTAGGGGGACTCACACCGACGCCGACAACATCGCATTTCAATGGTTTGCATAGACCGACACGCTGTTTACAAACAAGCTCGCATTTGCCCACACGAGGTGTGGGCACTGCGCTTGCGCAGAAACCGAATTCGCCTGAAGTGAAGAGTTTGCGCATGCGCAGTGCCGTCGACAGCGCCACCGCAGCGGCGTGACGTAAAGGCCGCCTGTTGGTCTATATGGGCGACGGTGAGCTTCTTGCCCACACCCCCATCGCGCATGTGCGGCGCCGGTGGCGTCCGCTAGGGGCGCTCCGGGCGCTCCGGTTTGTTTGTAAACATGATTTGGTGTATAAGCGACGGCGGCAACCACACAACCGTCTTGTCGGCTGTCTGGTTGCCGCCGTCGCTCCTAGATGGCGGCACATGGTACAGCTCCGCTGCTCTTCCTTCCTCCCCAGAGTTGAAAAGCTGAAAGCTTTAATTTTTATTTATTTGTAAGGAAATTTTTTTCATTTTTCAATTTTTTAATATTTGGATTGGCATGTCGTTTTAGTGCATAGAAGAAGAGTTCTTCATTGTAAGTAGAAGAAGATACCTAATACAAACCAAGAGTCGTGAGTCAGCGCTGAGCGACTCTATTATTTTTTAGTGGTCTGTGTCTGTGAGTGTTTCTCTTTTGGTGCGCTGTAACGTTAAATAGCAGGAATACAAAGAAATAGAATAGCTAAATTATTAACAATTCCGCCCAGCTATCTTAATCAGACCAGATAAATAGATGTTCTGCTTGCTATTTCAGCAAGAATTAAGCTAGATGATAGAAGAAGAAGCTAGAATTAAGCGAATCTACCGAGGTTCGTGCTCGCCCAGGTTCGAAGTTTTCGACTTTCTCACGCAAAGTTCGGTAAAAGTTCGACTGAAGTTTGCCTATTATGCGCACGCCCGTAAATTCAAAACGAGCCGGCACTGCACGGTGGAAAATGGGTGCAGCATTATTCGCCTCGAGATCGAACCGTGTCGCCACCGTGCGGCCGAAATTGGGAACATGCGTAAGCGGGGAGGCCGCCGTGCGTCGTCTGCTACGGGCGCACGTTCAGAAACATGGATCTGGACGACGCAAGCCCGTTTCCGCCTAAGCTGGACCCTCCTTATAAATATTTGATGTTTTTTGTTGTTGTTTCTTCTTACTAGAAGTTGTGTTGTATCGTTTCAGACGGGTGGAAATTCAGCAAAGCGGCAAATATTAAGGTCGGATGCTTCCATAATATTAGTGCTGTGGTTTGTATAGAACGGCTGGTCCTACATATTTTTGTTATCTCGCACAATCTATAGCTTTCATAAAACGTTGATCTTGATTGGAGCTGGGGGGTCATTAACAAATAAATCCCACCAATCGCCGTCTTTTAATAAACTAATTAATCAAGAAATACCTTAATTGATTATTATCCAGCCATATTACATGAAAGACGTTAAAACTACACATTTTGTTACTATTTTTACTCTTCCATAAATAGCATATCGCATACCCATTTCAAACTTCAGGTTGTGACGCTGACAGAAATATAAATACGAGAAGCCTTTTAACGTGGAACAATTTTTAAGCTATAATTTAAACAGTATAATCACCCTCGATGACAATCACAAGCCTGCTAAAGTGATTTACCCTGCAAGTCTCTCCTAAAATGAATAAATACGCCCGAAATAATAAAACATACATTTTTCACTTTTTTCTTTCTTCTGTACAAGATTTATATTAAGCGGCAAAACGAAATGTCGCAATTAAAGCATCACTCGAATAATCTGAAGTTTAATCGATGAACTGACCAGTCCCGATATGCGTTAGGTGAGGGCGGAGGGTGCTCGGAAAGTCTCGTAAGAGTCGCTAGTCCTCATCAATAAAAGAGTGTCGCTGCGGCCGATGCTGTCTGTGTCGTGGTGCGGGTCGGTTGTTGGAGTTACAGTGTCTACTATGTTTGAATAGAAGATTATTTAGAAAAAAAAACAACATCTAATAACACGCACGCTATTGCGTTGCTCGGTTACACTCGTTTGTCCCACTCGCGGCAGATATATTAGAAAAATTTGTTTCACTTGTTTCAGTCGTTCTGCCAACGAACAGTTTTCGGATCGTAACTAGAAGAGGCACTCTCTCCTCATCGCAACGTAGTAGAATTGTTCCGACTCCAAAACACTTACCCACACCATGGTACAGCAAATGGAAACATTGACTGCAGCCGAACTCAATAGCACGGTAATTTCCAAAGCAGCACTAACTTCTCTTCATGCGAAATATTTATATTACTATAAAAGCTCAGTTTTAAAAAATGCATAAAACCTGCGATTTCACAGCCCTCAGTACCAGTATTATGTTATCCGGTTGGAATTTATTGTTTTGTTGAATGCTCACGCCGAAGAACTGATAGATTTCTTTAAAAAAACACATATTTGATATAATTAGTGCAGTTCAGCCAGAGACAGACATCCGTCGTGGTGATCCATGCTTCCCAACGTCTGCCTAGAGCAGACGACGCATCCACACGAGCGGTTATTTAAGTTGAGGCCTTACGCTGTTAACACTTTTCGATCTTAAGTGAAGCACCGAACAGTACCTCACCATTTTCCGCTAAAATTGTTTTCCACCGATACTATGTGACAAAATAAACGTTACAATCTACACCGTCTCGCGCGCCAACATGGCGAGCCGATGGGGCGGCCATACTTCTATCCCCGCTTTGATGAAGATGATAGCGCGACAGCAGCGCCACCTCTAGGTCAATCTCGAGGCCAATAACGAACTAAATGAATTATTGAAAACCTATATGTTCCTTCATGTAAACGCTGGTGAGCACTGTCAAATTTGATACAAGGTATTTTAATAAATTAATCTCTTTTTTTCCCGCAAAAGTTCTATTTTTGTGTAGAATTCGGGCAACCTCGATTAAGGAGCGCAACTTGGTCGAAATGTGCCAGAAGGTCGAGGGTTCGCCGAACTATGTGAACCGTAGGTTTGGCGAAAAATTCGCGACGTTCACATACACCAACTCCGCTCTCTGACGTCATGCCCCTGCGGTGGCGCCTCTGTGGGCACTACGCGTGCGCAGACGATTCATTTCACGCCAGTCCGGTTTGTGCACGCGTGTCCACACCTGGTGTAGACAAACACGGGCCTGTTGGCAAACAACGTGTCGGTGTACATAAGTGCGAGCACTTGCGTTTGCCACTACGGGCTATAGACAAAGACACGCAGTAAGTGTGCGCCGTTCTTCTGCACCTGCTGGTGGCAGGGCAAAAAAGCGACCAGAACGCCGTGACGATGCACTTTTGGCGCTGCCTGATCGGCTCCATCTGGTGGTATGCGGAGAACAAGTCGTCTGCTTCCTGCGCAGGAGTTGCGGTGACGTCACAACGACGCCGAGCTCTGATTGGCTTTGATTGAAAGGATTGTGGGTAGACCTCAATGCTAGATGCCTCGAGATCAGGCAGTAAGAGCTCTGCGTTCTGACATCATCGTAACCCCTGTGCACGAAAAGCAGACGAACTTGCTCTCCTCCATGCGGAACGCAAATTAGCTTGCTTCTTGCACGGGTTGCGATGCTGTCAGAACGCCAAGCTCTTACTGGCTGATTGAAAAAGAATAATAGTGGGTAGACCTCGAGGCATCTAGCATTGAGGTCTACCCACACTCCTTTCAATCAAAGCCAATCAGAGCTCGACGTCGTTGTGACATCACCGCAACTCCTGCGCAAGAAGCAGACGACTTGCTCTAGGCATTTGTCTGTGAAACGCGCTCTGAGCATGCGCAGTGGCGCTCTCCTGCAAACTATCAAACGGCGCGCATGCGCCCACAGCTCAGTGACTCGGCATCTTTTTTTTTTTCGCGCGGGTGATAAGCGCTGGGAAAGTGTATGGGTAAAGGCACGTCAAAAGGCGGCTTTAATGAGAGTACGCTGAAAGCGAGAGCGGAGGAGCGGGCGTAGCCTTGACGCCTCGCCGTCGCTGTTGCCTCGCCGTGACATGACGGATACGCTCCTACTCGGAAAAGAACGGGGCGGTATTGTTTGATGTATCTCCTCGAGAACAGCCCCCCGCCCCAGCTTCCATTCCCATAACCTAGGATCACGCGGCACAACAGACTCCCTATCCGTTTCACCTAACAATGGACCATAGCGACCACCACGAGCCGTCACAGCCAATCCGATGAAGCGTGGATGTCACGTGACCTTCGGTAGGGGACTTGTCTTCACGCGACGCGTTCGCAGCCCTGGAGTTGCTGAGATGGCTCGTAACACCCGCTTCGATTCACCGTAAGCTGAAACGGAGTTCGTGGGCGGTGCGCTACAGAAACTCGAAGACAACGAAAAACGGAGCGCTTTCTCTCTCGGCACACCTTGGATTTTTTTTTTTGCTTCGTATAAGTACGCGTTAGCTATTCCTCGTGGGCATCTTTGTGCTTAAAACATTTGTGTGAGTATCTTCGCTGGGCGAGCGGCGTCAAACTCTGTTTCTCCTCACGATGGATCGCGGCGGAAGCGACGGGCCATCCCAGTCAATCCGGGGTCGTCGCGTGATTACGTGCCGCCCAGCGTGTCCCTGCGCCCGTCCCGTAGGTCACGTGAGACTTACTCGGCATTGGATTGGCTTAGATAGCTCGTAGCGTCCTCCGCGGTCTATCGCGTAAGTTGGAGCGAAGTATAGTTCACACGAAGCTAAGAGGAAGTGGAGGTTTGAACTGACGAGGGATCCGTTTTGTGAGTCGTAAGCTGTTAGCGGTATCACGTGATGTGCAGCCATCTTAGGTCGTTGTTTCGTTGTTCCCGTTGGGGTTGTTGTATTTAGAGTTTCGGAAGGGGGAGGGACGGAATCTGGCCAGTGAACCGAAGGCTCGTTCCTTAAGGCCTTAGGTAATGAGTTCTCCGTGGCTGCTGGTCAGTCAGGTGGCTCCATAACGATAAATTCTACTCTCACTTTTATTTGTCTTATTTTCTTGCTACGCGAGCATCGGACTAGATGCATTAAAGATGTTTATTCTCTCTATCTTCTTGCGAGTGCGCGCCTGCTCTTAGATGTTCCTATCTTCTTCCTCCTGGGGCCATAAAGGGCTCAAAGCAGAAGCGCGTCGAGTTAGCTTTCTTTATTAAAGCGGGTTGTTTTGGGGCGGCTTGTTCGTTTTTAATTAGTTCTATAGCTAACCAACGAAAGTAGCGACCCTTCTTTTCTAGTCGGGTCCCTCGTCTTTAATCAGCCCCCGGTAATGAAGTGGTTACCCCTTCATCTTGCCTGCTCCTTGACGCGTATTATCGAAAACGTATACCTGAAGCGACGCCTTCCTGCGGCTATATTTTATTCCGCTGTCTACCTGCCAGCGAGGAAGGATATTTAAAACTAAACCTTTCTTTTTTCCAGGCCCTTTCCCGTGGTGTCTAGAGGACCCATTTCGTGGACCCATATAGCAACTTCTCCCAACTTGAAAAAGTTGGCTGTCAAGCAGGTTATAGTGTTTCTCCGTTTAAACATATTACGCGTTCAGTACAACGTGATTAATTCCAAAATTCTTTTGCCATTCGCGGTAAATCGTAACCTCTCGCAAAAATTCGAGAGTTGAGATGGTTTTCTCGAGGCTACTGATTAGGCTTCGTTTATCGTCGCAAGGGCTGGAAGGACATTTAACCGCGCAACATTCCCGTTTCCACGTTTTTCGCGCGGAAGTCTTTGATGTAGCTCCCGAAGACCTTCCGCGTCCGTGAACTTTGACTTAGAAGACGTCGGTGTTAATAATCTTTCGGAGAGCCCTCGAACATTATGTTTCTCGCTCAACGCACGACGCGTTTTCCTATCTCACCCTCCCATCGACGTTTTAGTCCAAAAACGTCCCTTCCCAGATCCGTCCAAGTTATTTGTGGGCTTTGAGTGGCGGTAGCCTAATTGGAAGCTAACCGTAAAGTAAAGCCTTTATGGCTAAGAAGATAATTTATAATGGCAAAGGCGTCAGAGGGAAACAAGTTGTCCCGTTCTTTGTTATGCCTGCTTTACTCGATCCGAAACGATAACACTACTTTCTTCTTTATTAATACTGTTAATCTCTTTCGAGATTGTTACAGGAGTGGATGAAGCATAATATCACACAGGTTGCACTTGCTGCAATAACTTGGAACAAAAATCTAAAAAGTTAGTAGTATTTACAACATCAGGTGGCCAACTATTTTAATCAATAATTGTTCGAGGAAAGAAGGAGTATTTAAATGCGTCATTTTTGTAACTATATGGTTTATTGTTCTGCTGTGAAAATGCATTGAAGACCTGGGGCAAAAAATGTAATGTAATCATCTTTGTCTATTCCAAGCCCGTCGTTAACGATAAGGTAAAGAAATTTTAGACGATTCATTCTCCTTCTTTCCTGTAGGGTTTCCAGGCCCGCCTCAGTACAAAGTTTTGCGGGGGATACATAAGAGGAATACATATTGTACACAAAACGCGCCGCTAATCTATGAATTCTCTCGAGTTCTGAAATACAACACAATGTGTGGGGATCCCAGATGACACTAGCATATTCTAACATTGGCCTAACCAGAGTTTTATAGAATAATATCTTTGTCTCACGGGAGTCATGCTTCATATACCTGCGAAGAAAACCCAACTTACTCATTGCTCTACTACATATGTTTCAAGCATGTGTGTTTCACCTCAAGTCGGATGTTATAGTCAAACCCAGATACTTATATGAGCAAACTCTAAGAAGGCTATAGTTACCAATACAATACTTAAAAAGTAAGGACTTTTCTTGCGATTAATAGACATACAAACAGTCTTTGATAAATTCAATTACATTTGCCAATCAGCACACCATTTAGACAATCTTTCTAGCGAGGAATTTAATACTTCACAGTCTCCGAGACTTTTGATTTCCTTAAAAACAACACAATCACCTGCAAACAACCTTATCTTGACTGGGATTTCACAAACAATATCGTTAACAAATATTAAGAACAATAGAGGCCCGAAAACTGATCCTTGTGGGACACCCGACGTAACGTGTGTAGTACCGGAACACGCGCTATCAAATTGTACAAATTGTTTTCTCATGGTCAAATAACTTTCTAGCCACCTCAAAATATTAGTATTATTTAAGACAACCGCCAATTTTGTTAGTAGCTTCTCATGTGGATCGCGGTCGAACGCTTTTGAAAAGTCCAAGTATACAACGTCAGTTTGCCCTCGAGTATTAATTACCGACGCGAACTCGTGCACTGTTTCGGTCAGTTGGGTGATGGTAGACACTTTTTGTCGAAAACCATGTTCAGCCTTAGTAAAAAAACTTTTTTCTTCAAGATATGCCGATATGTGTTTAAATACAACATGTTCTAAAATTTTACTACAAATACCAAGCAAGGAAATAGGTCGATAATTGGAAACAACTATTGAGTCACCGTATTTTAAGATGGGAATCACTTTTGCTATTTTCCGCTTCGAAGGTACAGTGCAAGTTTCTAGCGACTTTCTGAATATTACAGTCAAGTACTTAGCGCTCCATTCCGCATACCTTTTCAGAAAAACATTGGGAATTCCGTCCGGCCCAACTGCCTTTTTAGCGTTGATATTCATAATATAATTTAGAATATCTTCCTCCGAAATTGTTATATCTGGCAAAGAGTTCCTAGCGCAATCGCTGTCTTCTCGAATTGCATCAAATACCGGACTGTGACCATTGTGCAAACTGAAAATGGACGTGAAATATTTATTGAAAGCATCAGCAATATAGTAGGGGTCATCCACAGTTTCATTATCAATATTCGACTCGTTTACTTTTGGTTTAGAGGGCGATATAAAGCGCCAAAACTTCTCAGGCGAGGACTTGAGAAAGGAGGGCATTGTTACATTAAAAAATAAATGATTGGCTTCTTTAATTGTATCCTTAAGCTTGTGGTTTAATTGGTCAACGAGGTTTGCGTCTTTCGATGGCTTGCGAAGTCTAAAGAGTCTACGGCGCATTTGAATAATTTCCCTATTTATCCACGGATTTTTTTATACTCCATCCAACTATATGTTTATCTGTGTTGTTGTTCCTGGGTTTGGCATGCGTACTCTGCATCTCTGCTTTTCTTTTATTTTATTTGTAATCGTATGAACGGTCAAGATATGTTTTGTAGTGCAATTTGTGAATTACAAAAATGTTGTCGCAGCTAATGCAATTCTATTATGGTCTATTTATTCGGCATAATTGACCCACGCGAACATTCCAGCGTTTCCCCTAGAGAAGGCACAACTAATACAGTACAGAAGTTTCATTAATCTTAAAGCAAGTTGCATTAAATGTTCAATCATTTCAGTTACTTTGACAAAAAAAATCTGATAGTCATAAAACTAACATAAAACTGCTTTTATTGTGGCTAGGAAACAACTAATTAAATATTCCTTACAACTTAAAAACAAAGACATAGGCTGCTTGGATGAAAATGCATGCCACATATACGTATTGTATAGTATGTTCAAAACGCAGGGTCCGGCTGAAAAAAAAATGAAAACCTGTTTTTCGGCCCTCAACAAAAAGAACTAATCGTCTCAGAAAGCTAAGTTCGCAGAAAGGTTGAACAGAGCTGCAGCCCCTCAAAATCGCGAGCCATTTTAATTGTAGAACCTGTAGATTCCAGTTTCTTTCTATTTCTTTACACTCTCAAAACTAATATCGAATTACATCAGCTAATTTTTATGTATAAGCATTATACCGTTATAAAACAAGCATTTACCTCGAAATTGTCGATTCCTGTTTGTCAATTTTTGTTCAGGCATGGCTGTAGACGGTTTACATTTCGTAAGGATTAAGTGACTCCAGCACTAGCAGTTTTAACACAAATCAATTTGTTCGCCAGTCATCTCCCATAGTCAACCTTTATCGTTATGGTGAGTTGTGCCGCTCTCATTCTCGGTGATTGAATCACTGTTAACTAGTTATCCTAGCGTCTTTTTGTTTTTTCATAACGGAACGTATTTTTAAATTCAGTAATTATCCGAGTTGCTTTTAGCGTAACAAAACCAATTAACTTCGTAGGTTCCGAGACTATACAATTTACTTGTTTCCTAACATTAGGGTATTAAAACCTCCTGATATTTCGAAATTTTTCTATAAGAATTGAAACCCAGATAAAAAATAAAACAAAAATTGATGTAGACAACTAAACCTCAGCGACACGTCGAGCCGTATTATTGTCAAATATAGTGCAGTCACACATAAAGTAACATAGCCCATCAGCGTAAAGTCATCTGGTAAAAGATGACGAAGCGTTGCACAAACTGAAAGCGAGCCTCTGATAATAATTCGATTTTTTTTATGACCATTAATCGTAACTCCTTTATATGTTGTTTAAGTTATCAAATTCGCCCACTTCCTTTTTTATACCATGCATTTTCGAGAAAGGTCAATTAATATTTTTCTTCAGACTGAATTTGTGGACAAAGGGCGCCGAAACAGAAAGGCGACTTTGTCAATGCAGAAATTCTAGCCCAGACCACGATTGCATCTCTGCCAGGAGGCCGAATCAACTTTAGCACAGAAGTTCCTCCAAGCCGTGATTCACGACTTAGTTGACAGGCAGCAGAACACCTTGCCGCCACTTCAATGGATTGCAACATCTGGTCCTCCACGGGTAATGTTGTGCGTCGGTCCTTCCCGCAGCTTACTCCCCTTTCTATTTTTCTTTCTGTTTTTTCGTCTTCCTCGCCGCTCTGGCTTTGGCTTGTTTCGGCTAATCTTGGCTTGCGTTCGGAACGGGGTCAGCTCGAGATCGCAACCGGATTCGTTTTGGGCACGCGAAGCAAACATCCAGAAACTGAACGACAGAAGAGGAGGGTGTGGCGTGCAAATTGTGCTCTTCCGCAGCCGGCCCCGGAGGAGCACAAACCGTTCGCGAAGTGCCACTGACGTGCTGACCTTGTATGCGGTTTGTCGAATTAGAAGTGGACGTGAATGTCACGCGCGTGACGTTATATATATATTTTTTTTTTGGACGCCATCGCTTTTTTCAGTCAGGTTTTTTTTCTTTTATACCAATCTTTTTAATGCCTCCAGTGTGGTCTTGTCCTAATGTACCGTGTGTTTGGGTAAATAACAAATCTGTTTTTGTTTTTGTTGTACATCGCCGTACGTTTAGTTTCCGGTCAACTGTAGCGCGGGTGGTACGGACTAGATGCAAAGTTTCAGTGTTTGTCGTTTTCTTATATAAACGTTATAAGCAATTTTGAAACTTTTTAAAAAGAAAATTGCAGCCGACGAGACTCACGAATGCATGGAGATTAAATGGCTACTAAAAACATTACCTGATTTCCCATTAAAAATTTAGAAAATAGCCTAAAACTTTTGAATCAAATAACGGAAATGTCTGCCATTTAGCCCTAACCGTTGCATTTATGGCGGATGTTCGGCGACGGATAATTTAATTTTTTTAAATTAAAAAAAATAAAACAAAAAAAAACGTTTTTTTTTTTTAATCGGTAATTTCCCCGACGAGGTTAGCGCCAACACAAATTTGAAGCTTTATCGCTGTAGTCCCTTCTCAAAAGACCGGTACGTAAACATATTTGATAAATATTCGTATGGTTGTGTAAAAAGCTATATAGTTAAAAGTTATAAACTCCAACCACGGACTGAACTTCTCGAAAGAGCGCGCCATCTAGTAGCTGCTCCGCTAACTATCCGAGTCCGTCATCGTTCAGGCATGTATCCTGAGCATGTGACGGAAACACGGGTTGCGACAGCGTCCGGCGTGAACTCGACTCAAGAACGAGCGCTGCCTGAGCGTTTGCTGAGAACTCGGATCCAATGACGCGCTTCGTGCCCAACTAATGGCCGCCGCCCATGTCGCTTCGTGTACTTTTGAAAAAAAAAAAAAAAAAAAATTATCGGTTCATAGGGGATAGTGTCGAATGCCAAAGTGTACCAGTCAAGTTGACACCTTACGGGAGCAAGCTCAATCACTCTGTTTTGTTTCAACAATGAAAGGGTTTGGTAGTGCGACAGAAATTAACTGAAACAATGGCCACCGCCTGTTTGGGGTTGTTGTGGGACGCTTTGATCCCTTGCGTAAGTATGAGTGCGCTTTCTTTTTTGTTTTACTTCTTAATTAGAAAAAGAAAACGCGGAATGTTTTGGGCCATCGCAAAGTGGAGAAATGAGATTCAATTGAGATAACAAACCGTAATATTTTTTTAGACACGCTTTTATTCAGTTTGTATCGGATTCGTTTATTGCTGAGGGTCATGCAAAGCGAGGGTGTTGAGATTCGCGAAACTCGGTTTTTGATTAATTGAAAAAAGTTCTCTGATCCTTTTGGATCACCGAAACCGAACGATTCTCTATAAAATGTTCCTGAACGTCGAATACGTGTCGTTAAAGCTATTTTTTCGTGATTATTTATTGCTTCGGCTTCGCCTTTGATCCCGCAAAGACAATAACTGAACTTGACAGCAAACGGTTCTGCTCATATCAATCTAAAAAATCCAGTCTGCCTAGTTTCGAGCAAAGCGATCAAGAGGTCCGGTCTTTGCCATCGACGGAGAAATCTCGGTGGATGATGTTGTTGAAAACATCTCTAACTTTAAAAATAAATTGCGCTGTGACAAAGGGCATGACGTCATCATGGGAAACGTCATGCGCCGCGTCCCACGGAAGACCTTTGCTTAGGTTTAAAGATTTTTTCAGCCACGCACTTCGCCGAGTTTCCTCTATAACAATGAATTGCAATCTGTGGGGATTGCAATTCACTGCAGTCCCGCAAAAAGCATTTGCACATTGCAAGTGCTTTGTGGGAAACTAGACGCTCCAAATCTCTTACGGCCTTATCCTTCGCGTTTGTAATGTATCTTCTTTAAATATCTATAAAAAAAAAAGTAGAAAGAACTGGAAAACCTAATCCCAAGTAATGAGCGAAAGCCCACCACTAAAATTATATTTACGACGTGCTCGATGTTCTTTTTATTAATCTTTCTATATTTGAGATTGGTACGTCTGACATCTGTTTCGCGTAACGTGTGTACTGAATTGTAGTTTTAAACAACTCAATAGTGAGCAGTTTTCCGCCTTTTCAGAAACGACTACAGTCGGGGCCAGTTTAAGAAAGCCGAGGCGTGGCATATGTTTTGTTCGCGCTGTTGTGATTGGTCATTCGACGTTCTTATCGCCGAATGCTGAAATCTCATTGGCTGCGGAGCGGAAATGAAACGCCCAGGACCCTGCAATTCTTAAGTTCTCAGCAGCTACAGCAGAAACAATTTCAAACACAAGTGATCACACCCCTTTCTAATGCATCGGAAACGCGTGGTTCCAATGAGCTATCGATGACTCGAAACGTTTGCGACGAGGACAGAGAAAGTGACTTCTCCGATTCAAAGCTATTGGTTCACTTTCAAAAACTGAAATGACTCAGAAATGAGTCAATGAAATACGTCAAGTTTTTGTCGATGTATTAAATTCAATTACGCAGCCGGTTTAGTTGAGCGCACATAAGCTTACGACTGATGCGTCATGCTTTATATTCGTCATCCACATAGAATCCTAATCTAAATCATCGCCTAAGTCTGCGTTCTTTGTTTTTCACGCGTATCTCGGTAGCGTACCTTCCGCGTGCTTGGAATATTAGTCCCCTTCATTAGCCCGAAGGTTCTCCCGTACGTCTCTCCGTCAATCGTGATGTAGTACTCGACTTACCCGATCTTCCGTTCCCTCGCTATGGTCAGAACCGGTTTTTGACTCATTGATCTCACTTCAGTTAAGATTCTATCGGAGGGTTCGATTCAAAATAAGTGTCGTAATTTTCGGACTTTTTGTTTTTGGTCGCCTCTCGTTGGCTTCGTCTGTTGCTGTTAAACGCCCTCGGGCTTGACAAACCGTCACCGGTTATGGATGGTGTAAGTCCCTGCTTTTCCCTGTAAACCCAGGCAATGACGCTGTTTTGAGAAACCTCCAATAAAGGGAGTGCGTTTTGAAGGATCGCCCGGCTAGAAAGAGTGATTTGAGTTTTATTGCACATTGCCAAAGTATAGACACAGTATCCGTATAATGCGCCACAGCGGAAAGCAGGGCAGCAGGCTGATCGTGGGTACTCCCCTAATCCCTTAAGGTATCCTGCTGGTATAAGTATGAGTGAGATTTCTATGTTTTAATACGAGATTTTGTGTTTGGCCTTGCGTGTTCGTAGATATCACCTTGTTGATCTTGGGATATACACTTGCAGGTGCAGTGAACTTTGTGCAGTGTACGCAAGAATGGAGACCCAACGTTTTAGAAAAATTCTATGCTACTGAGATATAATAAGATAACTTTATTGAATTTTCAGCCTTTCTTGTGTCGAGCTTCCCGAATATTTTATTTTAATACGGGCAAATGCCACGGTTGTCTATTGCTTTGTGGGTGTTTTTTTGTTTTTTTTTTTTATGATGTAAGTACCTGGTATTATTGTATAATTTATCGTGTTCGTTTTTTTTTTTCGCCACTGCTTCGTATTTGAAGGGGTACCCGAAGCTCAACTACTACGTGGTTCGACACAATAGGCATTCAAGGACCATGAAAAAAAGCCAGTGGTGGGGATGATTTTTTATAACCTGATTATATTAGACCACTGTAGAGCCCTTATTTGCGATTTTCCGTTGACTCGCTAAGTGTCATACGCACTCAGTAGTAGCAGGTTTTTTGTTTGTTTTTCTGTTTTCTTTCTTCTGCGGCTTTGTGGTTGCAATTGACGGGTCTTCTTTCGTACTTTCAGCGTAATAGCCAATATTTTCATTTATTCCTGAGAAATCACGGTTGTCTTTTATCGTTATTCTTTTAGCGGGGTGGAAGGGGGGGGGGGGGGGGAGTTATATGTGTTGACGTGTCTTATTGTGTGTGTTTCTTGAATATTGCAGATTTAAATTACGTGGTTTGAAAGCATTTTCCTCGATGTGACCTCTGAGTCGTTCGTCCGCTGTGTAACGTTTCGAGGAATTCCACGAATTGACAGACTGACGGGTAAAACTAGAGTGTCAAGCCTCCATTTTCTCAACCCGTACCTCCACGAGCCAAGTGAGCTGCCAATCCGATTCAATCCAGAACATCCGAGATGCTTGGGGAAGACAAGCCGAAGCCTAACCCCACACGAGTGCGGAACTCCGAGCATAAGTTTGACCGTTTCCTGAGATGGGAACACGGAGTACGTCCGGTGGAAAGATAAGTGAGTTCCATTTTTGATGGCTCCAAGGCAAAGTGCAGTGTTGAATTGGAGCTGTCGACTCGCGCATTTGTAACCAAGGCTGGGCAGAGATACCAAAATACTGATACTGAAACCCATGTATTTTAAGGCCGAAATACAGATACCGAGATGCATTTGTCTTTTCTGTAATGGGGTATCCCTGAGATACCCATGCAAAAGCGACAAGAAAGAATCCCGGAATGCAGATACAGATAGAAATACATTTTGTTTTGGAACCGTGGTGGGTGCTGGAGGGGGCAGTTCGTTGCGAATGCATATGGTAAAGCTTGTGTTTGGTGACTGTTTAGCAATATATAGGGCAATCGTTCAGGATTCATTTTTGTAGGGAAGTTAAGTGGCGGGTTCGCATTATAAAGTTTGGGACCCCTCGCTTCGAAAAGGTACTTTTTAGTTTATCGTAAAAACCCGACAGATATTCTTCGACAAAAAATATAACGAGATACCTAAGCCTGGCAGAGTATCGCGATACAACCTAATGTATTTAACTACCGAGACACATATACTTTCTTGAGATGTAGCTCAATAGAGGAATACAGAGAACCGAAAGTATCTCAAAGATACTATCGCGATACATTTGTATCGCGGTACTGCCCAGCCCTGCTCGTAACCTCGATCACAAGAGCTTAAGATGGCATTCTGCCTCATTCTGACTTGCCACTGATTTACTCTGTTCAACCCAAATTTGTATATATTCTTAGTTAGTAATCTGAAACGTTCTTTGGCTAGTTGCTATTACAGACCCACGCACCAATTCAGTCTCTCTGCCAAATTTAGCGGGCAAGTTGAAACAGTGTATAGGTCACGGGACAACAGGTCACTTGACGCGAATTTCCCCGTGAAATTTAGCGTGAAAATGAACGTCCCATGTCCTACCAACACCTCCTAGATAAGGAAGCCCAAGTTCTGAATTTTCCTGCGTTCCTTAAGAAGGCCACCATAGGCCAGAGATTGGAGACGGCTACAGCGTCAGTGTTCGGTCGCGTTCTCACTGATTGGACACGGCTCGTCGCTAAACGCTGACGCCTTAGTCGTGTTCAATCTCTTGCCTACAGTGGCCTTCTTTAGTGACGCAGGACAACCTAGCACTTAGAAGCTTTCTTATCTAGGGAGTGTTGAACCTACACAGCAATTCAGTTTTCCCGCTAAACTTAGCGGGAAAATTGACGTCAAGTGAACCGATGTCACGGGATGCTTGAACGGTTCACGTATGCAACAGAAATACCCAGCAATTTTCCATGTCCCTTTTTTTATGAATAATTTATCGTTCTCTTCAACGCCCTCGTAAACGTACGCAACTTATAGCTTCGGATAAATGTGATCCTTTGACCTCAACTGCAGAGACATATTTCTCCATTTGCGGGTAATTTTGAAAAGATAACCAGGAGATAGCTAAAGAAAATCAGGGCGTTACAGTCCCGTGCATATCATTATAGCTTTGTAGCCAATGAGAATGACGCATTAGCCGATAAGAACGCCGAAGAGCCAATCATGAGGCAAAAGGAGCATTAACATTATATGCCGCGCCTTGTTCTTTATACTGTCAAGGATGTTCGCGATCATGAGACCTCCGCACCTGAAAAGTTTTCAAGGTCCGTGAGATTTGAACTATTTTGGGTAAATCTAACTATAGTTCGTCCCATAGTTTCTATATATTTTTTTTTCTCGCAATGTATTGATCTGCATGTGCGCATAATTTGGAATTACCACGCGCTGTCAGTTCCGCTAGCAATAACTGAAACGCTAATATTAAACTAATTTCAATTTCTAACGCTGATATGGGAGAGTTATGAGATCACGGTAATAGCACCTTCTAATTTCTCTCTGGTTTGTCTATACCAAGTGATTTGTTTGGGGGTAATTGCATTCTGGCATACCCGTAGTGTGGCCGAAGTCGGAACGAAATCACCATAAAATCAAAAAAAAAAAGAATAGTCAAGCGTCAGCTTGCAACGCTAAACCAAGGTCGTAAGTCTTAACGTAACACTTGAGACTGGGGTGTGAAAACAATTAAGAAACTTGTAAGTCGTTTTATATATCGTGAGTTACTAGAGGTATGCACGAATCCAATCACGCATATATTTTGCACCGTTCCCTCGAAGGCCGATAGTTGATCGGTGCCCACTTTGACCAACGCGACGTCCCTGTCGCTCTGCTTTGTGTGTTAGTCGCCAGATGGCGTCGCTTTACGCGCAATCCATCCGTCCATCTAAGGCAAATAGTCCGAACAGGGTGATCACGTATTGCTGAGCTACCACACACATTCAGAGTTGATAGATGAACCCAACAGCAAGAAAGGCGAGGTCAACGACATTAGCCTACGGTCCCCGCAGAGAGGCTCGAAGATATTCGCAGTAGAAGCACCCGGACAAACCTGTACGCTCAGGCTCAAAGATAAAGTCGAATTTAAATCTCAGATAAATCCCAAAGTGTCCACTCTGCCTGCTTCTTTCCAGAAACCGAATAAACAACAAAATATTTACATAGCAGACTAAACATTACGGTACCTTCCGCTTCCTAAACCAGCTCAGGCGACACAAAATCAAAGCCAAAGCAAAGAAAAATAAACAAAAAGTAAACTATGTAAGAAGAGATAAAAACGCGGAACTGTCGTCAGCTTTCCAAAGAATCTCGGGCTACTCAGACTGAAAGAGGAATCGAAGAAGAAACTGTAGACCAACTCTACTCCGTTGGCCCCTAGGACGAACCGCGGAGGATGCTACGAATCATCGAAGGCATTCCAATGCCATGTGAGTGTTGCGTGACCTTCAAGACGGTCACAACGACGAGCGGGACGTGTAGTCACGCGGTCCGTTCTCAGCACTGGATTGACTGGTATAGCTCGTAGTCTCCGCCGCGGTTTATCGTAAGGTGAAAAGGGAAGATAGTGTGCGGAGCTCTATCCAAAAGTTGAACTTGTCGTCTGCTTCTCGAGTAAAAAAAGAAAGGAAAGGAAACCATAAAGGTGTGGATGGACGGTATACCGTATGCGTGCGTGAGCTTCTTGGATCAACAATGGCGGCCGTCGAGTGCGGTCGACGCTTCCGTGTGTGTTTGATAGCGGAGGAGACGAAACGGAAAAAAAAGGTGCTGAGACCTCGGGGCGGGGTGGAAACCGGTCGAAGACCGTAGCGGAAGGGAGACTAGACCGTAATAACTGTTATGTAAGGGGCCTAACAATGGCGATCACGCACTTCCGTGCATTCCCGATTCGCGGATGAGAAGTGTGGGAAGGAATGCTTGCTCTGTAGAGAAGGTAGGCACAACAGTGAGAAAGAAAGAAAAGGGGAGAGAGAGAGAGGGGGTAAGGAGGAGAAAAAGGAAGTCACTGGAGCGGTTTGAATGTCAAGATCATGATCGCGCTTGCGTACTTCTTTGTGAGTCTGTTCTGCGTCACTTCTACTGCTATTAGAGAGCATGATAAAATTTACGAAGGAAGTGTAGAAATGTAGCGGCTTGAGAGGACGTCATAGAGAGGTCTCAAAGCAATGTTTTGACCAAATGTTTTAAGCAGTGCATTCACTGAATTGCACAACCCGAAAACGCTCTAAAGCGTTGGTGCCATGGCGTGCGGACGCACGCAATATATGGTGCACCAAGATGCCATTTTTCCCAATGCCAGCTTAATGATAATTTAAACCTCGGATGTATTCATTAGAAAGGAGCTTCCAGGGTGAAATATGAATATTGGTGGCGTTAATCTTGTCCCTTCAGTTTACTTGTAAAATGTAGCACGACTTCTGAAAAAATATGAATAAAATGGGTCTTCGGCAAAGATAATCAAATTGTGTATATGCAAGTTATCGTTCATAAAAATAAGCTACGTCAGTCCTTTTGCACGACTTATTGATTTACATAGGTCATAATATAACGCACTTGCACATTCAATATTGTTTTCTTCGCTGCTTCCACCTATTGTCCTGCAGCTGTCAGCGCTGCAGTTTTCTTCGCAGTATGGGAAAAAAAGTAGGTACTAAAATTCTTTGTTCACTTGTTGATAATATTATTGACTTGATTGTTACTATATTAGTTTTCTTTCCTTTAGCTGTCACCCTTTTTTCAACTTACGTGGTCATGTTATCAGCCTAAAACTTACAAGCATTATGGAAAAAGAAAAGATATGCAAGACTTTTTTTTGTGTGTTTTTAAATACAAAAAAGACGTGTTCCTTTTGTGTCTCTCACAAATTGTGTAATTCCGCCTGTTTTTCTGCGTCTAATTCAGCTCTTGTTTTTTGCCTAGTTTTACTTCATGACTGCGAATTTGCGAGGTATTTTTTCGCTATTACCTGCCCTCTACTTTGAAAACGAAACCTTTCTCCTTTCTTTATTTGTTACAGCTATTTCTTTGTGCTTTAAAGCGGTATAAACCGCTTTAACTGACTTCGCCGGGCCATGCTTGTAGCCATGTTTATTAGTCTTTTCGCTTTTATGTTTCGATTTTTGTTGCGGTATAGTGCTGTATTGCTGTTGCTGCTAAGTTAATGAAAAGGCACTTTTGGTTTTTGTCGTGTATTTTGTGCGTATTGTGTGCTGCTAGACTTTGCCCACAATATTAGCCATTAGTACCCTGCTCAGGCGGCATTGTTTGTCCGTTCGCACCTTTGGACTTTTCGAGAAGAGGTGCTTCTTATTTTGAAAATAAAATATATGAGTGATTGTTTCGTCGATTGATTGAAGTCCCATCTGTCCAAGGCTTCCAATGTCCTGTTCTAATGAGGGAAACCAAAGCTGTCAAAAATAATAATATTATTTATATTTTATATTGTTTGTGTTTGATTGAACTGCCTTCTGAACTAGTCATTATTTTCAACGTCAGACTTATGGAATTATTTCCCATTCTGCACACCTGGTTATACCACGAAAGCTACTTGGAGAATCAGGTACCAGAGTGCCAAGGTACTTTCTATCATGAATTGCGGTATTGTAACACCGCTGATCTCCATCTCGCTTTACTCTTGTTGAAGCACAAAATAAAGATGACCGTAACCTGCCGAAATAATTGTAATAGTTCAAACAAAGGAGAACGTTTTGGATCCTCGGTCCAATTTTCTTTATCTATCGTGTGGTCTATTGTATTTTATTGCAAGTACAAAAATGTATTGGTATTACTTCAATAATTTCGATACATTGCATAGTGTCAAGTCCATTCTCGTCGTGCTCTTCAGCACGACGTGAATAACATACTGCAGTGATCTTTGGCGAATAATTTGCTCCTAAATCCTACCAAAACTAAGCTTCTCTCTTTCAACACACAACACGCTGTGATGCATTTTACTTACTCTTTTGGGAGGAACTCTAATTGAATGCGTGACAGTATTAAAATATCTCGGTGTGTGCCTTGTTAGCGCGTTGTCATTCAATTTTCATGTTTCTTTTATAGTTGGCCGTGCGATGAAAATTCCTGGGATTATATCTCGTGTAACTCAAAAGTTCAGGCACCCTGCAAGTATGATTCGTTTATTTTGTGCTTTAGTCCGTTCACGGCTTGACTTTGCCTCAGTGATTTGGAATTCTCCAACACGTACAAAGTCTTTAAGCATTGAAGCGGCGCAAAAAAGAATGATACGCATCGTTTATGACAGACAGTTTCAGTGTCGCTTTTATTATGATTATGAATCTTTTCTTAATGATGTTTTACTTAAGTCTTTGTCAAATAAAAAGATTCGAGCTTGATTTGACTTTTTTGCACAGGGTGGTAAATGGTTGGATTGATGCTAACCCACTTCTGAATTTTGTTGATTCTCATGTTCCTTGTCGCGTTACCAGAACGTTTACTGTCGTTTACGTTGAAGCCGTGTCCAATCTCTCACCATTGTCACGTATGCAAATTTCATTTAATAGAAACGCATCCTCTAGCTTGAACATTTTCACAGATTCCTCAGTTTTTCGCCGGGACTTGGAGAGTCTAGTTGATAGTTGAAACTGCGCTACATTTTGTGTGAAGTGTGTCCACTATTTGTAGTCATGTTAATTTGTACAGTTTATGCTGTGCGTTGTCGAATGTCTTGTTTTATGTTCTCGTGTGCGCCAATATCAAGACCCGAGTTGTTGTTTTGGGGCGCATAAAATAAACAATATTAATATTATATTATTATACGTCCTAATGCCATCTGAGCAGCCAACATTGTCGGAAAACTCGTCGTGCAGCTACGTCGTCCTGTTTCCGTGCTTTGTTTCTCGCTGTTTTGTCAACGACAGGAAACGGCTCTTTTTTCGATCCCAACATCGCTACGTGTCAGCGAAAATTTACCTCACTGCGTGTTTACGGCGCAGCTTTGAATTGAGAGAGGGCCTCTCTTGCAATTGCTTTGACCAATTAAAGTGCATAATACACTTGTTTTAAAATTCCAATAGGACGACGCTAAAAGGCCGGGACAACGGCGCCTAGCTCTCACGTGTGCCTCAATCGCAGGGGTCATTGCTGTAACCAAGCTAAAACAACACCTCGTAGCTAACTTGACCTTAGTGAGGGCAACCAACATATCCTTTATGGGCAAAATATATTGTAAAATTAATCTACCCCTTGGGAAGTACCTTTTTCAAGAACAAATTACGAGAACCAAACTACAGCTTATACTCTACCGACTACTCTTAATCACCTGAGTTGGGAAAATGTCGATTCAAGCAATCAGTGAGCATGTTACAGGAATCGTTTACTTGAAACCAAATTGGGTATAATGAGTGCTAATCGTTTTCAGCTAACGCATTTTTTTTTATTCTGAGTTTGAATGTATTGTATATTTTCACGATTGTGTGGGTCGTTTCTTTGTACTATTGCTTTAGTACAGCGTGGTTCTTATCGTGGGGTAGTTCGCTCTTGTTTCAGATTTCGCATTTAGTTAACATTGCATAAGCCGCCTTCTGTTATCATTGTATACATTATTTTGGTACCTGCATCACGACTGCTTGTTCGGGTGGCTAGGGGAAAGCCAATCTCTTTTCACAGCTTTTTCCCCTGGTTACCTTTCAACATTTCATTTAGTTAAAAAAAAAGAATATTTATTACTATTATTATTACTATTTTTATTATTTATTACGACACCTACCGGGCGTCAGCGCAAGGCATAGATTGAACACAAGAATGGCATCAGTGTTCGAATGGGATTTGTGTTCACACTAATTGGACACAAGTTCAAACCTCAAATGGTGCTCCGCGTTGGCCGCTTTTGGGTGACGTAGAAAATTCAGCACTCCGATCTTGCTGCCTGGGAGGCGTTAATTAAGTAGAATTGCGCGCCGGAAGCAATCACGAAAAAGAAAACGAAGCACTTGGACGCCCTCCGTAGCGCACGTTAGCGCGAATTTGTTGCGGTATCTGAAATTTTTGAAAGCAAGTTTTGACCAAGTATAAAAGATAAGCTCCAGAGAGGCAGATGTTCACTTAAAGGGAGCTCCAACGGTTTTTGAACTACCCAAACTAAGCACGTTTTCGGAATATTCAAGTTTTGCTCTTCCCAGCATGCGGTTTATTATCTCTAAATTCAAAATAGCTATTGAGAGAACGGCTAATGACGGTGTAGCCACAACCATGATTCAAATTCTCCTTTTTTTATTGGGGTGAAGTCACATGTTGCGTAACTTGCAAGCCAAGTGGGCAGTCTAAAAAATACATTAATTCCGGATTTTTCTTTTTTTTGGCTTGAGTTTAGCCTAAATTAATTTTATATGATCAAACTTGTAAGCTGTCGGGAACAAGCTGTACAGACCCCATATTACAACATCTGACGTCAATTTTTCAGTGTTGCCAGCAGAGCCCCCAGTCTTTCAGACCAAGTTTAAAAATGCAAGAACTTCGCGAAGAATAATAGTATCCTAAATTGTTATTTGGTTCAGATGTGTCTATTAATCTGTTGAACCAATTTTGACGCAAACCAGTGACTATCGAAACTTCGCCGAAAAGTGCGCCAATGGCGCTAGAGAGTGGGCAAACGACTGAGAACGATGTTTTGCTTAACTTTGGCCACGACTTTACTTCTCGAAGCAACGAACTATTGTGAGAGGCTTGTCCGCTCTTTCAGACTAAGACTATCATTTTCGCGAAATGATAGAAATACCGGTCCGTCCCAAGAATAAAAGACTGCACCAATAGGCATTTGAATTATTTCCTGGATATGAGCGAATTCCCCCAGAAGGTGAGTCAGAGGCATTATACAATGTCGAGTTCGTGACGAAATCGCCGATTTAACCGCTGTGTCCATTCACAGAAAGATATCACGGAGAGGAGTGCACTGTTCCGAGGGCAGCTTAGATATTTAATCGTATTCAATACACTCATATGCACTTCACAACTGTAGTAGTTGAATATCTTAGTCATCATAGAGTACAGTCATGATCCAATTAAGCGCGATGACTCCACAAAAGGGTACGCGTGAAAGCTCCGACTTAATTCAGCGTCCTTGTTGCAAGATATAAACAAGTAAAACAAGTACATCTGTAGTGCAATAAATTATGCAGAGTATAATATAACATCTTCCACAGAGAAGCCAATGAGAAGCTAAAAAGCAATTTAATTCTGGCTTTAGAAGACAATCAGCAGGCTCAAACCCTTAATAAGAAAACGCGGTTACGCACCCGATAAAAGATAACACAAAAATGCTTGTTAGGTAGCACTGAACCCTTCAGACCAATTCTTCACCTGTGATAACTTACCATTGACAAATTCCTTACTGACATGTCACTCGTAGCAGTTGTTTCACGTTATTTTTCATTCAGTACTACGGAAGTAACTAAACGCTAACGAGCGTACCGGATTAAGGTGTCTTTAACCTTTTCCCAAAAGAGGCCGAAACCAAAGCCTACCAAAATGGATTTGGCAATAAAGAACCCGTGTCACATCTCTCGGCACCTTCTTGAATAGTGAATTAATATAAAAATAAAATGAATTGGTTCGAGACTTTGTGCACATTTAGCGAACCATTTATGCCATTAGCATTGAACGTTCCGCGCCCTAGAGATGTAAATGCTTCTTTTTTTTTTCCTATCACAAGATAAAATTGTTTGTGCACGTAAGTTTTATCACGTTATAAAAATGCTTCTACACATAAAAATTTTTGAACACAATGTAAAAAATGTTTTCACGGATAAGAAAAATAACGACTGCATACATTGTGCCGGGATAAGCGTTTAGGCTGATGAATATATGCATGTTTGTTTTTTTGTTCCTGGCGCCTGTCGGGACAGCAACCTAGATGTAGTAGATCTTACCTGGGCACGTGTCGGAGAACCGGGGGTTATTGATGACGAATCGCTCGGTAACTGTCGAGGACGTCGCTACAGGTGGGACGAACAGGACACTCGGTAGAGAGGACAATCTCAGGAGGCGGACACTTTTATGTCCGAAGACCCCAAAAGGTAAAGGTGATTTCGGAACGACGAAGTTTTTTTGTTTGTTGCTTTTTCCGCTGGGCGCGCACCCCCGATGCGAGAGAATAATGGACGAGTTGTGATGCTGCTCGTCGCGGTCCTCTGCTTTTGAACGGTCTCTGAGCGGAGGAGGAGGAGGCAGAGGGGCTTCACCCCTTCGCCTCCCCCTCCTCCTCCTTTTCTTCCGCTGGGGGAGAGGAGGAAAGCGAGTGTTACATAAGGGCGTCCCCAACCTTCTCTCCGTCCTCTCCCGTGCCTGCCTTTCACTCTCCTTCTGTAGAACTCGAGCGGGGGAACTTTGATGTCGGCGATGCCGCCGAGTGTGCGCACGAGTTTGTGTGTGCGTCCACGTGCGCGGCGCTGCCCTAAGGCCGATGTCGTCACACTGTCTGTACATCATACAAAAACCGACTGCGTTTATATGGATGCGATAGTAGCACATCGTATCGAGATACGATGACAATGATATGGCTGGAAGAGCAAGAGAGGGAGAGGAGGATTGGGTGCGCGTGATTCGTCCCCTCTCGATTCCGTGTGCTTTGGCCGCAAGCGTGGAAACATTGCCGGTGTCTCTGCAGACATGACGACACACGTGTGTGCACACACGCCTCGTGCATGTTCCAATAAAGTTCGCTTCATGTCTGCAGACAGTGTTTGTACGACGAATGGGGCTGCCATACAACGAAGAAAGACCTTTCAGACAATGGCTGCGGACTGTCTTTCGTATGACGCAGTGGGACCGCAGCTTTACGTTCGTTGTACCCTAGTTTTGTTTGTCTGCTGGTGTGAACACTCGTGTTGCTGCGCGTGCGCACGCGTTTGTTGCTCATTTGCGCTCGTTTTGTTAAAGCTATACTTCGTCTCACCCTAGCATGGACTAACCGCGAAGGCTGTGCTAGCGCGAGCGGCCAGCCTTGACTGCCTTGACTAGAGCATATGCTGCACGAGCGCTCGTGCAGTCGCCGCGGCTTCATTCAAAGCGACTAGCTCGCGCTTTTAGCACGCGCGGATAACAACAGTCCATACTAAGGTGAGACGAAGTATAGCGGTATATCTTCCGTGTATGCGTCTCTCCACGCGAACGCGGCTGTGTTGTCTGTTACCGAGGTCAGCGAATTGGTCCCCTGGGTAAACGTTGTACATGATGGGGATGGACAGCTCACGTAATGCAGAAAAAACACTGTATACCATGACGGGACAAAGCTGTCCTGCCGTTTTTGCGACTTTCCCTCGTGTGTCTTGTATCTGTATCGGTCGTTTATATTTGCAGCTTAAGTTCGCTCATTTCTCGGTGCAAAAGCGCGTGTGTTCTTACTGTTGCGTTTACATCTGCAGTTTATGCGTTTCTTGATCCAAACGTGTGTGTGTGTGTGTTGTTGCTGTTACGTTTATATTGTTAGGACGATGCTCTCGGAAGCAGAGAGGATAAGAGAGGATAATATGATAAAAAAAAATCAATTCATGAAGGCAGGGCCAGATCCTTGGTCCTGGCGCGAGATTGTCGTGCACGCCAGTGCCCCTTCATCGCCTAGCTTCTCCTTCCTAACAGTATATTCAGTTTATGCGTCTCTCACCGCGGGCGCGTGTATTTTGTTACGCTTAGGTTTATATGTATTTTTTTACTGGTCACTCGATGTGAACACACATGCGGTGGGTGGTTGTTTCTATGTCCGCGTGTTCGTCCACATATAAATAGGTTAAGTTTAAAGTGTATCAGTACGCGTTTTATGGATCTTTGATTGCGAAGACGCATTATATATATGCTGCAATTTGTCAGTTTTTGATGTACAAAGACATGTGTATCAAGTAACGTAAAGCCAGCGTGCTCGAAATATGCGTTCGTGGTCACACACATTCGCAACAGGGCGTTGACTTAACATCCCGCTCTGAATCATGGGATACATACAAAAGAACCATTCTCTGCGCAGTGTAGAATTCCTAGTGCATTATCTTCCGTAAGTGGTGGCTTCTTTCGCCATTATTTGGCTTTTATCGGTCAATTCAGAAGTGCCAGTTATGCGAAGTTTTAAAACGAACTCGTCGTGGCGAAGCTTTGTGATGTTATATCTAACCTGACCTTATCGCAGTCTTGCGATCTAAATCAGTTACCATTGTTTTATTCACGTAGTTCAGTTACTGGGGAAGCACTGTACATGATGTCGATCGTGTTTAAGATCACGTTAGTTATACAACGTAGATTTGAAAAACATGAAATATTAAAATATGTAGGAACGAATTCAGGCTTTCTATGTCTTCGTCCCTACATGTTTGATTCTTTCGTGTTTGTCCAATCACCTTTACCAACCCGCTCTAAGTTCCTTTTCGGATAGAACACAATTCGGAGAGTCGTTGCCGCCATTATGATTCTCTTTTTCGTCATACCTTCGTAACAAAATGTACGTGTCCAGTGCACTTCTCGAGTTATCAATACATCAATATGAATGCAAATCGCTAACCGGGTCGTGTTTTGTTTCGAGCACCGGCTCTTCAATAGACGATGATATGTCGAGGAGCCGCTGCATTTAGGTCACAAAAGTTCAGATGTTCAATTTAATTCGTATCACTTTTATTTCCAGTAGATGAATGGAGGCCCCCAGACAACAAGCTCTCACATACAGCCCTAGGGTGTCCGGGGGGCTCGTACAAGCGGCGGCGTTTCAACTAGAAAAACAAATGTTGCCACATAAGCAGATTAAAAAAAAAAAGTTGGATTCGTATAATTTTATAGAATACGGGTTTGGCGCTTTTGGCCTTCGATGAGAAAGATCGATGACATATTACTTAGAAACAGAATATGCGAGACTATTCAACTTATTATTAGGAACGGGCGTGAAATGCACAGATACCAAAAATAGGAACGCAGCAGCACGTGCGTACGCATGCACGTGTGCACTCGTCAAGGCAGGAACAACTTGAGCTTATTTTTTCCCTCTTCGTAATGTCAAGGTTGTGATTGTACGCATTGTTTTACATTGAGTCGTACTGCAGCCGAGGCTGCGATCCGATATAGCCAATCAGGAGGAGTCAAAAGTTCATTCTCACGGCGCTCATTTTCTTTGCAATCGCGGATTAAACCAATCGCGCGAATAAAAAAAAAAATAAAAAACCGAAAGATTGGGGTGCATTTCACTGCGCGTGATTTGTTTAGTCGCTGTTACCAAACGCACGAAGGCGACGAGCGCTCTGCTTGATTGAGTTCCATCGGAATATAGCATTGGCCGTGGCCGGACAGAGAGACACAGAGTGTGCAGTTGACCAGTATAAGGCTCACCCATCTTTTCAAAGTTTTAGAGTGATTACAAAACGCCTTTCAATGTATTGGTAAGGTGATCTCGCGGAAATTAAAACAAAATATTGCGTTTACTGAGCGATGGATAGCGGGCAAAAAATAAACGTAGCATATGCCGTCCGAGTAATTCTGCACTTTTCGAGTATTCTGCCATTGCCAATAAATACCCTCAGCCGGGATAAAAACTTCTACCCAACTGAGAAAAAGCTAGTCGCACGATTGCTTCGAACACTTTGTCCTCTCAGATAAAAACCGTAATAACGAAGGTGCAATCTATGTGTACCGACGATACGATGGAAGGAACACGTCGTAGTCTGTAGGGCAGCGGGAGAACTGATAAAAGGAATGTTGAATTAAAGCCATTGTGCCGCACCTGGGTTTCTCGATACATTTGTTAGTGTTCTGTGACGTATAACACGGGAGGAATAAGCAATCGGTTCATTGGCACACATCTCGGTGATTCATAGTATTGCGCGTGATTGCGTTTTGGGGAGCTTTGTTTTCTTTCCTCTACTTTGAGATATTCATAAACGATATGGGTCATACTACAGAATTTATTTCCTAATTGTTTTCGGGAACAAAAATGAAAATATGACGATGACAATATTTACCTCAGTTTTAGTTTTTCTTTTTTATATTGCTTTTTGGTACTGAGGCTAACCCTGCGTATGCTGAGCGGTAACTTCACAGCACCGAACAATGATGATGTTTTCAATACCTCCGACCTCAGGAACATACAAACAGCTAGCTAGCTTTGAAGTAGGAACATCGCCGGATGGTCAATATTATCATTTACAAAGGCATACTCTTGATTCAAAAAAGATAGGAATCTCTTCCACGTCTGGATTATTTACTCGTTCCATCAAATTCGTCCTGACCACACTGTCCGGCGTTGTACCAATTTTTCCGGACTATGGTCCGCCGACTATACATGTTTAAATGTTTAAAGATTACATGGTGCGGACTATGTGCAGGCTTTGAAGCTGCTATTATCGACCCTAAGGTCCAAAATGGCAGCCTAGAAGCGAGGAGCGAAAATCACTTGGCGAGGCATTTTGAGCTTTTCTTTTCATTCTGGCTCGTCGCCATCAGAAATACATTTTCGTCTCGACACTGGAAAGCCCCCCCCCCCCCCCCCCCCCCTCCCCCATCTTTTAAGCCTATTGTCTCGATTATGCCTCTTGGTCAAAGCCCCCCAAACCTTCCCATTTCTTTCTTTTTACAAAAAGCACCCTACGCATTCCAACACTTTTGTTTGGTTCAAAGCTTCGACTCAACACCAAACCTCTCTCAGCTACCACCGTACAAAAGCTACACAATTATGCATCGGCTTCCTACCAAGCCTGCTAATCAAGTTCGTTCGAGGCCCAATATCAGTCAGATATACTCCAGACAAGATACGAGATTATTCAAACACCTTGGGTCCCCTTCAAACGCTCTATCCGCAGATCTCAGCCTTGTTCAGATAGAACCGAGCGTATTAATCAACCGCAGTTCGGCCCTGATTAATGTACGTATAACACCGAATTGCGATCTGAGACAGACAACCCCACCATACATTCGGATCGTAGAATCGGCTGCGCTCGAAATTCGTGTGAGAAAAAAGTATGCGGAGGGCAAGTTCGTCTGCTTCTTTTGCAGGGATTTCGGTGACTTCAGAACCCCCAGCTCTGATTAGCTCTGAATGAACAATAGGAGTAGACCTCGAAGCAAGCTGCCTTGATGTCTACTCACTATCCTTCAGTCAGAGCTAATCAGAGCTCGGCGTCTTTCTGACGTCACCGAATCCCCTGCGAAAAGAAAAGCGGGCGAACTCGCCCTTCGCATAGAGAAGGAATCTGTGTTTCCCTGAACCTAATAAAAACCAAAATCCGCAACGGGAACCTTTTTTTTTTTTTTTTTTTTTTTTTTTACGGACAGCTCTGCTAAACAGGTGGAAGCCGCCTGCACGGGCGTGTTTGTGAAGAAAATGTAGAGCACTTCGAGAATGTTCCTGCAGGTTGAATGCGATTCTACGGAACTACATTTTTGACGACTCAAAGGCATCTGTTTTTTTTTTTTGTGTGTTTTTGTTTTGCCCATGGCAATTCGTTTTGTAACTCTTTCGTCGACAGCGGCGGAAGGGGGTGTCCTTTGTTTTATTATCTTATGTGTACACGTGATAGTAGTTGAGCAAACATTAAAACGACACTTTTTAGTTGTTTTTGTTTCTTCATCCTCACGGGCTCGTGACTTCATCCGCTGGATTGTCAATTACGACCTAGAAGTATGAGAAGGTGATTTTGAGCGACCTCATTTACAAAATGTTACAATTTTCTTCACTAGCTTTGGACCTTCAAGCGCAATCCAATTACATCCATACTAAATCCACAATGAAGACAATATAATTTTCGTAACATTTCTCGAAAAAAAAGTTACTATTACGAGTGACAGAAAACCTGAAAGCTGGGGTTTTAATGCCTTTTATATAAACAACGAAAAAAAAAAGCCAGAAATGCTTCGATTGAATTTCTGGTCAGTCAGTGGCGAACAAATGTGTTCAGTGACGTTAGGGTGATAACGTTGAAACACGGCGCTTGATAGGGACGACAATCGCATCCAGAGTCATGATAGACCCTTTTCAAAAGTGCGCGCCCTCTAGTGAGCTGCTGCGTGGATTATTCGCGGACACTAAATATTTTGGGCATGCACTTTTAGCACGCTTTAGAAGCGACCGCTGCGTCAGTTTTTGCAGCATACTCGGGTAACAATCTATTCGGCACAGAGCTACGTCAGCACTCGGCTGAACTCGTACTCAATTAAGGGCTTCACGTACAAAGCGATGCCCAAAACATGGTGGCCGCCAATGTTGCCTATTTTTTTTTTTTTTGAAAATGGTTTATTGATTGGAGGACACACCCGAGTCATCCTGGGCGGCCTTGCTGGAAACTGTGTTTTAGCTAAGAGTCTGTGAAAGATAGCCTGCCAAGAGTGGACCGTGCAAACGATTGAGACGGAACTTCGCTTGCCACTCCGCTGAAGCGCTAGCCTTGGCAGTGCCTCCTTTCACGCAGCAGTCTTAGCTGAGGCTCTCTTTCTATCAAGCCGGACCATGCAGGTGCCGTTGAGGGCATGGCCACGCCCCAGTGTTTGCTTAGAAGTACACGGAAATCCACGAATCACACGTATAACTACATTGAAATTTTGTTCCCCTCTGTTCAAAATACGAGACAGTGCCCACGGTGATTGGCCGTCACTGTTCTTTTTTTTTATTGTTCACTCGGGGGGGGGGGGGGGGGGGGCGTATTAGTGGCCGTGTGGGCTAGAGCACACCAGCTTGGAGCACGTGGAGCGAAAGCTCGCGCTGCAGAACCCAGGGATCCTTGGTTCAATCTCCACTCCTGCCCGTTTCGATCTGAATGAGCATCGTAGCGGCGTGCGGTCGTGTACCATTACTGCGTGATGCACGTTAAAGACCCCTGGCTAGCGGTTGTACCGCACTGGCTAAATTGCTCATCTACAGCTGAGACACCAGACGCCCACTGAGGCAGACTTAACTTCCGGCTGTATAAACATACACGCAACAATTTGCCCTTGTTTACTCGGTCTGATTTAATTCCCTCACCAACAAAGTAAAAAGCTGTTTATAAATTTGAACTGATTTCATCTATAATTAAAAATTTCCAAGTTTTTTTAAATTATTTGTAAACTAGTTAAACACACTTTGTGGGTGGGGTCTATTTAAGAGAAACTCATACCAGTTTGCTGCCTGCGGATGTATTTTACGACAGTTGCCACCTTGCGACCGACTAGGTATGGGTAGAATTATAAGTTAAAAGTAAACATTTCGACGTAACTCCGCCTGGTTAGGTAAGTAATAAGACAGGGTACTTAGTAGACTCTGACCAATATCTTCAATGTGCCCGACGTTTCGAAGCCAGCTCGGCTCCTTGATCACGGGTGACTGTATATGGGCCCAAAATATGTCCCCAAAGGGACATATTTTCGCAAATGGTGTTTGATCGTTTTTGTCATGTGACGTTTATTTATTTATTTATTTCGTAGGTTCAGGGTCTGGAGGCATTAGCGAAGGGAGTGGAAAAAAGGAAGCAAAATATAAGGTACAAACAAAACGTAATTGCAAACGTGTTTCGTGAATGTTTAGACAGTGGAATGCCAGTCAGCTTTAATGGGCGAGTGTCTAATGTTTCCGCTGTAGACAAAAAAAAAAACCGGTCGCATGCAGTACCACAGCTAGCCTTGAGTAGATTAAGTCAAACATGCTACGAAAATGCGAGCGGTCAAAATATATAAACTAACGAAAATAGTTGGATATAGTAACCATTTTTTCATTTCAATTACTTCCTCGTGGATGCTGGTCTAATCAGGATAATCAGGATTGAAAAGGGCTTGAGACCTATGATGCTTACACGCCCAAACGGATAGATCGATTAATAACACATCTATTGAAATGCGATAAAGGCCGATTCTCCTTTCCTTTATTCTGGCCGATGTAGCGTGATCCTCGCCTATACTCGCGGTCAACTTTCTGTAGCAACGCAGTCAATGCTAGGGGAGATATTGAAATGCGATAAAGGCCGATTCTCCTTTCCTTTATTCTGGCCGATGTAGCGTGACCCTCGCCTATACTCGCGGTCAACTTTCTGTAGCAACGCAGTCAATGCTAGGGGAGAGGGTGCACCAACCGCCGTACACGCGCTTTCCTCCTCTCTCTGGTTTGCCACAGAAAGCTGACCGCGAGTATAGACCTTTCCAAAAAAGAGCGTGTGGCCGGTGCCATTTTGAGCGTTCGTTTGTATGGCGCGTGCTTTCCTCGCTTTACGAAGCGACGAACATGCACGTGCTGGGCTGTGAAGATCGCACGCTGGACTGTGATTTTGTAAACATTGGAAAGGTCTATAGTTACAGCTCGAAGCGCGTATCCGCGCAATAAAAGGCGCCCGAAATGTCAAGGCGGCACGCGGCTGGTGTTCTTTGAGCGAAATTTCGTTTCCTGGGCGACGCAGGGTCGCAAGTCTCGTTGGCGTCGTTTCCTTCGCCGGTCGCCCATGCGACGGACACGTATTCCCCGTTCGGAACCGCGTCACCTAAACGGCACGCGTCGGGCTTGGAACCTACGTGTAAAGTCTTTCCCCGGTGCCGCACGCAAAAAGCGGCTATAAGTGGCTGCAGGAACGGGGTAAACATCTGATTGATCGGGGCGGGAGATTTTATGCCCGCGGGGTTGCAAGTTCGCGTGTGTGGAGAAAAAAGATTTGAAAACAAACCTGGGCTAATGAGCGGTCTTCCCGTCGATAATTGCCGCTGCTTCATCTATCGACTGCTCTTTTTTTTTTTTCTACCTGGAAAGTACCGGCCTGCGGTCGTATGATCTGTTTCAAGTTACGATGAGCCGAACCGGACGCCGTAATCCATGCCATAGCCAATCCAACGGTGGGAGTGCGGCACGGGACCACGCGCTCCGTGCTTTGTTGCCCAAGGTCACGTAACATGACACAAGGTCGCGTGACACTCAGGGCACATCGGACTGGCTCAGATGTCTCGTATAGCGCCTGCTGCGGCTCGTGGCGAGGTGAAGCAAAGAGTTGTAGGTGTCTTCGAACTTTCCAGACTGGAGAACTCGAATTGCGTCTGGGCTGGAAACATGAGCGAATTATTTCACGCAATGTTTGTTTCTGTTCTTCGCGGTCTACTAGTCATAAGTTACTAGTTTTGGCTGGTGATTCGCAGGTATTTTGTCAAGCGTAATTAGTTGGCTTTTCCCCCTTGGTCGTGTTCAATCGGTAATAAAGAATTAAAAAAGGGAGAGGGTAATAACTAAAAAATCGCAAAAAAATCAGCCTCAGTTTACTTAAATGCAGTGCTCCTAAATGTGAGCAGCTTTTATCTGTATTTTGTTTGAACACATTGTATGTAGTACAAGCTGTTTTAAGGAGAATTAGTTTTTTTTTAATATAATCTGAGCATAAAGTAACTCCTTTAAAAATGAATAATTCCATAAATTTACAACTCATTTCAACGCCCTTGAGCTGAACAAAACAAAACATTGCTATGGCCATTTTTCTTTTTTCAGTTCTTAGAGAGGAAACTTACTTGATCCTTAAATAGGAGGTCCAGGCTTTTGTCTTGTGAAAGGTGTACTTAGTAAACTCTTACCAATGTTTTCATCGTGCTCGTCTCTTTGTTCACGGGTGACTTTATGTTGGCCCAAAGGTCGCAATTTGTCGTTGTTGTCTTCTTCTTTCTGTCAACATTGCTCTCTTCTTCTGTTTCTGCGTATGACGGATTACAGCCCGTGTATAGAGCTTCTTGGCAGCATTCCGGTGGACCGGTTTAAGGGGTTCATATTCTGTACGTGCAAAAGATTCGAATAAGAGCTGTCTCCTTCAATCACGCTCATTACAACACATGCATCGCATTCTCTACAACACATATGTCGATAATCAACTTGATTGGTCATTGTTATCGCAGTTCTCGCCCTTGTCCGCTAAAAGGTACGATTATTTCGAAAACCGACGTTGATGCCTACATTCACTTGCCGTTGCACAACGATCAAGTTCAGAGGTTCAAAGAAAAGCGATCGTGTTCAGCGTTGCCTAGTTTTATTTCACTCGAATATCGAATGCTACACGGGGCAAGCAAACACTGGGCTTAAGAGCCACGCTTGTTTGCCATTGATATCTTGACTAGCGTCACGACGCCTGATGTCAATGGAGCCGCTCTTATCGCGCCCATTGCCCTATAATAATTTATGAAACGTTTGGACTTTAACATGGGTGCCCCGGTCATTACATCGCCGCAAGAACAAGGTCACCATATCTCCCCCCGGCAGTTCAAAGTACGATGCGAACTCCAAAGTGAAGAACGCTGCTCTCAACTGCGTACACGTTGCACGCTATTCGAGCGGCACTCAGGCTCGTAAGGTTTCGCTCTCAACCCGTATAACTTAGCATCTTGTGAGTTTTTATTTGTGCTACGCATCGAACTACACAGCTCGTATTTTGATTTGCCAGGAGAGGCAAACGCATTAAGCCCGATTCACAAGGTGCGAAATTGCTTTTCCAATTTCGCATTTGCCACTACGTTTTTTTCTGCCTCACGAGCGACGTCGCAACTGAAAGTTCGCAAATAAAAACTCGCCGTGTGAATCGGGCTTTATACAACTCGCGATACCTAGCTCGCTACAGCTCACTCTCATTGCGGCGGTTGCTTCCCGAGTCCCGACAAAACCGTTGCATTTGCCACTAGGGGCGCCATGGTCGGCGCTTCAGTTACGTCAATTCCGTGCCTATAGGAAGTCAAAAAAAAAAAAAAAAAGAAAGGACGACGATTGCCTTAAGAAATGGAAGTGTTTTTTGCGTAATGCCGTATTTACTCGAGTAATAGCCGCACTGTTTATGAAGAAAACCTGAGGGTTCGCTTTTCCACAGAGCACGCAGATCGACAATCAGCCGCGATTGACAGCATGATTCCTGCTGTTTACAGGACAGAGATAACGTCTTCGTGCGAAGATACCCTTGGTCAAAATTCGATTTGTATGGACAATCGTGTTTTCGATCTGGTTATTCGCTATGTTACTTATGCGCTAACGCAATGATTGGCTGTATATGTGTTATGTGAGAAAGTAGACGCAAGGACCCTGTTCATAAATAGTGCGGCTATTACTCGACTAAATACGGTGTTTAATTAGTCAGCCAACATCAGTGTTGGTCTGCTTTAATAATCATACATTGAGCCGGGGCTTTCTTATAAATCGTTGTAGCACCGTTCAAAATTGGGCGAATTGGTTATGCATAGTTACGAAGAGGGAAACAGCGCCAAAAGTACGGAGGACAAAGAAAGAGGAACACAGTTAAGTACGTTCGAAACTAAAAATAAAATAGAAAATACTATATTTTTAATGAGGTGAGTCCAACTAATCAAAGTTTAATTAATTATTTAATTTGCAAGTGTATTCCTTTCGCTAAATCGAGTTGCACACAAATCTCAAGTCATAGGCGAAATGCAACCAGCAGTAGCAAAACAATAACAATCGCGTGGCTTTTTTTTTTAATGCACCTTTTTTGCTAGTTTTATGAAGCAGCTCTTGGTGCACACCTTTAGAAGCGATTGATCGCAATCACTTTACGAGCGCCAATCCTTCATAATACTTTAGGTTCATAACTTGTGTTGTGCACTTTGTTTATTATCCTTCGTTTTCATTCCTCAGAATTTCTTGTCACCATGCATTATTCTAAGAAATGCCTGCACTTCTGCTTACCCGCAAAACACTCTAAGAGCCAATCTCCTCAATCCGCGAAATCAGCTCAGCGAATGATGAGGCAAAACATGCATTTAGACCTCAAAATGAAGCCAGCGCTGTGGCATTACGCAATGCAAAGCATCATGCTCGCATTGCGTAATGCCACAGCGCTGACTTCATTTTGAGGTTTAAACAGATGTTCCGCCTCTTCATTCGCTGAGCTGATTTCGCAGATCGAGGAGATTGGCACTTCGAGTGTTTTGCGGGTAAGTCGACGTGCAGGCATTTCTCAGAGTGTAGTGTGCAGACGAACGCTGGAAGACGTAGAAACACGGACTTACGAACCATGTGCACAAGGTCACGGCGCATTTCCTATCTTATGCTTGACTCGCCTAGCCGATCTTAACGCACGCACAGAAAAATTACGAACGCGTGACGTTGCACTTTTCGGGCTGCTTGGTTGACCCCTTGCAAACAAAATAAAATAAACGTTTGTGTTATAAAAAATAAATAAAAAGGTTTTCTTAAAAAAAAAGAGGGCCAGGTTCATTTTAGCGTATTTTTGTCCCGTTAATTTGAATATTGCGGTCTTCCCATCCAAACGTTTCAATAGAAAAAAAAAAAAAAAACACGAAAAAGCAATTGTTGGGTTTGATCCAGAGGTTTCAACCAAATACGATATTTGTTTCAAAACTGCCTCGTGCTCGTTGCCTGTGATGGAACGCGTGCACAGTTCTTGATTGTTCGTGTAAGGCATGCGGAAGGTGCGGAAATTTTGAGATTTCCGTATGATACGCAGTGTTGTAGGCGTTACCGAAAAAAAGAAACAAAATACGTTAATCGTTACTCGCAAATAAAAGGAACGCGTTACAGGCCTACGTTACCTCAACATAAAAAAAAAAAAAACGCGGTACCGTTACCGACAAAAAGTAACGCCCGTTACTTTTGAGTTACTCTTTTAATTATGAATTAACACGTTTTACTGTTTCGACGTTAGAGGTTTGCATAAGCGTGATAATTGAAGACTCCATGCAGAAACTGAACGTAATTACCTTATGTTTTTACGTTTTCACCTAGATACTTAGAAAAAAAAAACACAAAGAAAGACGCCAAAAACTCGAAAATTCACGTGTCTTGGCGCCATGGCGTCTTGGGAAGAACATATGTAAGGAGTAACGTTAACTATGGTACCCGTTACCGTTTTGAAAATGTAACGAGTAGGTTACCACGTTACAGAAGAAAGGAACGGGTTACCGGTAGCGCCGTTACATATCACGTGTTACCGCCAACACTGATATTACGTCACAATTCTCTCCTCCCACCGAATGCGCCCGGAAGGAGGGGCTTCAGTGCTATTTCGAAAGCGCCGTTGTGGCTAGCTGGTGCCTCAATTTGAAATAAAATTCTAATATTCGTCATCCTGGAGGCCAACGGAAGACCATTTAAGTGTTTGTTCTCAACTGCCGTAGCGCTTCAGCTCTCTTTAAACGACGTCAGATCGGTTTTCCTACGAGGTAAACACCGGATCATGCCGCAGATGAGAAATCTGACGGGAGCATTTCAAGCCAGTAGACCGAGGTCTTTAACGTGAATCACGCAGTAGTGATACGCAACCGAACGCCTGTCTCATGTACAGCGCTCCCCAAACGTAACGCCGCAATGATATGGTCCGTTTGTGGCACTTTTTGAGCTATTCCTAGGCCTACCGCTCAAACTATGTGGTGAAGTGTTGACTCCCCCAGTCACAACTTTGCCTGAGGTGATGGTTCTATCTGCTACAGCAAAAAATTAGCACTGAGTAGCTGGCACTAAATTAATATGTGGGTAACCGAGTGGCGGCGTTAAGTTTGAGGAGCACTGTACATTGGAATCGTAACGGGCAGGGATGAGACCAGGATTCGCTGAGTCGTGCAGCGCAAGGGTTGCACAACTTCCGGTGAAACGAAGTAAAGACGAATTGCAGAATCAACTTACTCATGCCAACAGTAATGTATAAGCGCAAGAGATGGGGATGATTGACGGTTGCTGTCGAATTGATAACCTGAACCTAATCGCCCTAATGACGCCGAAACAAGCGGACAGTAAGCTTCTTGCCTCGGTAATGCCACGCGTAAGGCCCCTGTACCGCCCCCTTAATCGTCAAAACGAGAAAAGTGAGCGGCCCAATGTCACGCTTCATTTAGGCCTCTGCACCTTTGCACTTTCAAAGAGGGAACGGCCATGTGACGCGTATACATCTTGCTCGTATACGTCAGGACTCCATCGTACTTGTGACACGTGAAATCATCGAGGCACTAGAGATACCTACATTAGGTGCTGAGACTGTGACACAGCTGCCCGTATGTTGCCCCATACCTGACAGGGAAATAGATTTACCTGTACATGACTAGTGTAGAATGTGCGCTTACGGTATTTTTTTTTTTTTTGTGGTGACTATGTATATTGTTCAGACATGAGTGTCGTATCTTTTTCTTTGTTCTTGACCAAGCAAGTATTTATTGTTCGGTTACGAGCAATAATATTTAGTTGAGAGTCAGCGATGTGTCTGTGTTCTTGTATACTTCTCGTTCCTCGCCTGTTGCGCTGTTTTAAATCTTTAAAATATCCATATGACCGACTTAAGCAGTTACGCAAAGTGAGGGCACCATGATCCTGCGTGTATTTTGTGCGCGATATTAATTGGGCCGGTGATAAAAAAAAAGCGCAGTTGTGTTGCATTTTTGGTGCTGTTTGTTTGCCTTCATTGCATCGTATACATAGCGTCCGCTACGATCGGACTTAAAGGGAGTATAGTACCAGGCTTCCAAAGCGATGTTTTCTTTTTCCTTTAGGGCGGCACTTGTTATTGGCTGTTTCGCAGCGGATGCCTTGGTGTGTGTTCGTTGTAGGCTCGGGGCTTGGAAATTTTCGCTCAACTTAGTAGGAATATTTGCGACGACGATCAGAGAACACTGACCAGTGCAATGAACGTACAATACTTAAATTGAACATTAATTGCAGTGGTTTGAAATGGGTTGAACGGTGCACCACGTGACGAAACTCAAATCGAGCAGCTGACTTGAGTCTTCGGTGTCCTCAATTAAGATTACATCACGTAACGTAACGTCATTGCGTAATAATGTATATAATGTGTGTTGTACGCTCAGAATTTTTGGATGGTAAAGGAGAACGTCTCTGTGCAGTGCCTCCGTCTGTCGCCACAGTTTACTCGCAGGACGCGGCAAGGAACCGGGAATTTTGTTCTTTCTCGGTTCTTCACAAATATTTGTGCACCTATATGTGACCTGCGTGCTTGTGTTCATTTGGGCGTATCTGCGAGGGCGCGCAAGGCAACTTGGTCGGGTACGTACATAGAAGTGCGAGTGCTGCTGCAGACCGCCACACGGCACCAACAAGTGATCGCAAGTTTTGTTTTTGTTCCAACTTTCGTTTACAGCTGGATTGGGACAGACTCGTGCTTACCTTACTTACTCTACTTAAGATAATATATTTCAACTACATTTGGTAGTAGTTCGGTATCTTGCAAATACATTTCGACTAGAGTATTTGCTACTCTATCTCAATTACATTTCTCGCTATCTTTAATAACTATCTGAAATACATTTTTCAACCTTCGAAAATATTTGTCGCCGGAGCAATCCACGGACCTAGAGATCGTTAGACTCCAGGGTAAAGCTGAATCGAATGCAGACTTGGAGGCAAGCGCAGTCCCCGAATGCCAACAAAATACCGAATGGATAGCCCCAAGTACACCCGCGTGGATGTGTCCTCTTGTCCGCTTTTTTTCTTCTTCTTTTTCGTGTCTTTGAATGACACTTTACGCTCTGAGCTAGCAAAGGGCTAGTGACGTCATCCGGATTTTACAGATTTGGTCTGAAGCTAGCGTGGTTCCGTCATCGGAAGAGTGTGTCGCCAACGCTCGCTAAGTTCATAATAGACCTATTTTCGGAAATCGCCGGTTCGGAGATTCTGGAATGAAAATGCGCGAGCAAGTATTAAAATGAGTGCGAACACACCCTCGGCCAATAAGCTAGATCCTTCTGGTTTTATTGAGCTGCAGTGACCTAGATTGTACTTCCACAAAGCCCCTTTTATGCCTATTGTGGCTTAACTTTGGCTCTTAAACTCGTCCAAAAGCGTGTTTTCTTTTTTTTTACCTCCTTCTGAACGCGCACATTGTTTCATTCTCAGAATCCTCCAGCCAGTGTTTCGCCAGGTGGAGCCAGGGATTGAAAGCGGGTTCGTCAACACCCTCTTGTCTTACTTGTGTTTCCCTCTTGACCTTACGAATATCTTTTTTGACTGTTTGAAGGTACAGGCGCTTCTCCTTGAACTTGGCTGGAAGACAAACGACTGGCTTTTGGTTGTTGAGCAGCGACAGAGGCGCTGCTCTCTTCCAGCCGATGTTTCCCCTGAGCGTGCACGTTTGTCTTTCACTGGCGTACTCATCATCAAGTCTGGCTGCCTGATCAACTTCTAGTTTGGCATGTGAGAGATACGCAATGCCGGACGTCAAGACCACTGAATCGCGTCCCTTCTCGTTTCCTTGCCTTCTCGTTTCCTTCCTCAAGTTTAATTATCCCTACCAACCCGCTCGTTCTGTTCTTGCGTCGAAGCATATTACGAACTTACCGCGGAATGCGTCATAAGCCGAGCCTGCGGCCAACCTAAAAAGGTCAGTTACAATGTTTTTAATACGTGAGTCCCCCTTATTCCTAAAATGTTGCCGCACCTATTATTTTGCATATCCCTAATTATTTAAAAGTAAACTTTGATGACACATCTAAGTCGCTCCTTGAAAGTGATAAAGATCACAGCAGAATGCGACGTTCAGTGAAGTCATCACAAGTAAAGCAGCCCCTTCTGACTATCTTTATTCTTATATTACCAGCTTGCAACCTACTTGTCGAGTATCTTCGAATGGAATTAAATCACTTTTTAAAGTATTTCTACTCTACTCAAGATAGTTTGTAGTAAAAGTAACTGAAATACTGCTGGATATATATATCTTTAATGGGTATTTAGTATCTTATCTTAAATACTCTTGTTGGGTATTTGGCACAACACTGGATTAGGATCACGGCAATTAACGTACTGGAACGTGCTCACTTGATTTATCAAACTATGCAACGAAATTGAGTATTTGATAGTCACCTGTGTGAGCACGATTTATAAAAAAAAGAAGAGAACCCTTGTCGTATTCGCAATAACTGTGTTCCGCAGTCCACATATATTTGTACGCCTGTGTGTGAGGCTTGTATGTATTTTCGCATTCGGTTTTGTGTATAAACTACGGAATGAATTTAATTCGTGGTCAGTGAGGGTAAAAACGGCTTCGATCGTGAGTGGAGCTCGGAAAACAATCGGAAAGGGAAATCATTTTGCTTTCATTTTTGTCCTATATGTTCATCGTACTTTCTCATAACTAGGGACATTCCCGCGGTTTTTCTTTTACTCTGTTGTTGTATGCGTGTGCATCCTTGAACGTAGTCCGCGCATGTTCACGTACACACGTGAGCTTGAGCGCGTCTCCGGGCTTGTTTCTCTTCACAATAGTGAGAATGAGAAAAAAAATTGAAGTTATTTACATACTTAAATATCTCGAATGCCTATCCGACATTACAGGAGGGGGAACTGTAGAGTTTGGTATAAAATTAAAAAAAAATGATACCTTGTTGGCCTAGTTGGTTTTGCATCATGGTGTAATAGGCCAAACAATACGGACAAAAACTAGGGGTGGGCGAATATTCGAAATTTCGAATACGAATCGAATAATATACGTTTAATATTCCTATTCGATTCGTAAACTAAGCCTTTGGTATTTTTCGAATATTCGTCAGTAACACGAATATTCGAAATAAATCGAATATTCGAGAATGTACGCGCAAGCGTAAGTTTCGCTTTCGGTTTCGGTTTTGGTAAGCAAGGCCCGTTGACAGCGACATAGCTGCATGGTGGCTTCAACCTAAACTGGTGGCGTCGGTGTCGGTAACGGTAATCTGCGAGTTTCTGCTCCCTTGTGGCTCCTGACTTTTTAAACTGTGCTCACCTTTCGCGTTCGCCCACCTGTGTTATCGTGGATGGAGGTGATTGCGGGGAACCGTATGCGAAGTGGAGGAACGAACGGGAAACGGCACCAAAACGAAGAGAGAGGAGCGCTATTTGGAAATATTTTGCGAGGGTGACGGCATCGATGGCGCAATGTACGGAATGCGAGTCAACGCTTAAAACAGCCCCAGGTACGACAACGCCCCTTGTCAACCATCTCAAAGTACATCCTGCGTTGTCGAAAGAGTATCGTGGGATTACCGCTGGTACGCCAGGAAAGATCAACCGACGCTGACGGACTTCGTACGCCGCACGAAGTCCGTCAGCCAGAAAAGAGGGTGCGAGTGCTAAATAAAAAGAAGGCCACCATGGTGGCACTTGATTTACAGCCTTACAGCATTGTGGAAGACCGCGGCTTCAAAGAAATTCTGACAGGAGCCGTTGCCAACTAATCGCCTACCATCCCACTCTACACGCTCGCGCGTGCTTGTTCCACGGATGTATGACTACATCCGAAAGAAGGTGAAAGCAGAGCTCAAGAGTGCCTTTGAATGCGGCACTACCGCTGTTGCCTTCACAAGCGACATGTGGACATCGCACGCTAACGAAAGTTACGTGAGCTTCACCTGACATCTTCTCACTCCAGAATTCACGATGAAGCGGTTCACATTGAACACTCGACTCATGGCTGCCAGTCACAGTGTTGTGAACACTCAGAAGAGCAAGGCTCAACGCCGTCAGCAGATATTTGGCAAGCATTTGACCACTTAGTCAAAAGTGCAATGGAAAGCAAAGTGCTTTCAGCTTCAGAATGGGCAGTTGTAGTGTATGCGGAGGAGGCTCTGCAAAAGGGAGAGAGTGATCCGTGTTAGTGGTGGCGAACTGTCGGGTGCTTGAGAAATCCGAGTCTGACGAAGCTTTGCATCAAATACCTGGCAATACCTGCCACCTCAGTGCCAAGTGAGAGTTTTTTTTTTATTTGGCTGGAGGTGTAGTTTCCGCTCGAAGGGAGCGCCTCCTTCCTGACCATGTGCAACAGTTGATTTTTCTGCATGACAACTTGTGATCTTCCCTACAACTAGAATTTATTTTTTGTGTTTTATTCTTGTTAACACCAGTGCCTCACTGGTGTTAACGAGAATAAAAACACATAAGCGAAAATCCTAGTTGGAGGGAAGATTACAAGTTGTCATGCAGAAAAATCAACTGCAGTTCTGCAGTTCAAAAATAAAAAAAAAATTACAAATCAAAAGGAAAATCAACTGCAGTTCCGACATGTGAAAACAAAAATGCTGCGAATAAATGCACCTGCCTTCGACCATTCAATATTCGATTCGGTATTTGAAGCTAACTATTCGTATTCGATTCGTATTCGAAAATATTAATATTCGCACACCCCTAACAAAAACAAATACGCCACGCCTTGTCAAGATCTCCCTTCTTTTTTGTACGTGTTTTTTGACGTATTACTAAAGTAGAAGAAGCGCAAAGTAACTCACTCACGCTTGAAAATGCACGCACACCAGAAAAAAAGTCACTCACGTCGCGCTGACTTACAACTCAAATTGTATTTTCGTCTTCTTTCTTTTTCTTTTACCCGTATTAAACTTGTTAATGTCTCACTTTGTTCTCTTCTGTACAAGCAAATAGCAATGTCTATCGCACATTACCTTCGAGAGTCAAGATATAAAAATTCTTTTTCAGTGAGCGTTATGGATGGTCTACTAACACAACTATTACTCCTTTTTATGATGTTAGCTGCCTCTATTATTTCACGTGTTAATTGGTGATGGTTCTTTCAAATTACGGTGCTATTTTTGAAGTCCGCAGTGCACCCACAATCACGGAAGTGAATGCCCAAAAGTCCTGAGTTTGCTAATTGGGTGTTGTTGTTATGTTCCCTTAATCTGTCATTTATACATCTTCCAGTTTGTCCTACGTACTGTTCACCACATGAAAGGGGAAAGGAATAAATCACTCCTTCTGAGCAAGGTATGTATGGGGTTCTATGCTTTTTAGTGCACCATGTTATGTTATGGTATTACATGATGTTAAAAAAGAAAGACTGAATCAAAACACATCTAGAAACAAATTAAAAAGCATGACTTGCACAACAAATTGTCATATAAAATTAGAAATAGTAATAGCTTGAACTGGAACGACCATCCTGCCACCGCCGACACGATTCCCGACCCTTTCACCTTCAAATATGCAGTTTGTAGTTATCTGTTGTAACTGCTCTTTGTACGTGCATTTTCAACTTTGTTTCACGTACTCCTCCACCTAGCACTCGCTGCTCAGAGACTAAATACATTAATAAATAGAATGTTAAGTTTTTACATAAGTAGAGATATAACGCGAGCCCGAAAAACATCAAAATTTTATTTCACTTTAAACAAATTGCAATACAGAACCTAAAACATTTAGTTAAAGTCATGTTTTTTTAATTATGCAAACCAAATGGTTGCGATTTTTGTTTTGTTTAGTGTTGCCAGTCGATCCCGCGAATATGTATAAATTGCATTGTTGTTTCACGCCGTCCGCGACGGTAGTACTATATACTTTGCAGGGAGATGCCAAAGCATATTCGTCGAAAGGGCTGGTGTTCAGATGAAAGACAGATGGGGTCGACACTCCCCTTTTTTTATTATGTAGATATTTTATATCTATCATCTAATCCCGCTTTGTGGGGGTGTCGTTATGGTCTTTTTGACCTTCAAGTTTTTTTTAATTATGGGTGTGTTTCTACGGAGCATGCCTTTTCGGAAGCCGAAAGCAACTTCCCCGCACCTTTTCAACCTAACTTGATGACTCAGGTAACTAGCAAGGGCAACCATTTTCTTAAGACGTTATGATTTCAGCTATATTTGTTTTGCTTTAAAAAGTATATCTTATTTTTCTACCTTACTTCTTTAGACTTTTGTTTTAAGCGTGCCTCACTCGACTTTATTTTAGTTTTATTTTTGTATACAACGATCATTTGGGAATACAGAAGAGACCATTACAAACGTTAAATACGAGGGCTGCCCAAAAAGTAATGCCCCACATTTATCTTTCTTCCAAAAACAAAGACAGTGATATACACATTTACAGGTTGAAACTTTCACTATTTTCGACAAATATTTGCATAATTGTATGGTAATCGCTTAAAGGAGGCTACTAAGTGTTCTGTGATAATAACGTTTCTCTTTGATATGCGTCAAAAACAGCGAGCTGTAATTGAATTCTTAGTGGCGGAGAAATAATAACCGTGGAAAAAAATTCACAACCATTTTTTTGTGTACGTAAGTATGTAAAATCAATAAAAGTACATCTGAACACTGGATGAAAAAAAAATTATCTCCGCAGAAAGTGAAGAAGCTGAGCTGCGCGATCGACCGCGGTCGGGGTGTCCTGCCTCTGCAGCAAGCCCAGATATAGCAGCGAGCCGTTGAGATTATTCGTGAGAGTCGACATATTCCAGTCAACAATTGACCCTTCAGCTTTTAGTCAGCAAAGAAAGTGCAATTCCAATCGTCGACGTTACTCGCGCGTGCAACCGCTTAAGGTCAGACCCACAGTGTTAATATATCGTACAAAAGATGCCGTGTTCAGTGTAGACATGATAAGGATTATCTTCGGAAACGCATCAATAATACTCGAGGTATGTTTGGTTCACAGATGTGTCTGCTTCAAACATGTCGGAAGAAACAGTTTATGACCAATCTTACAGGACTGGCGTACAATGAAGTAGCGCCCATCAGTGTAGTAGTAGTAGTAGTGGTGTTGTGAGGGAAAAGGACGCTAGGGACATCAAGCACCTCTCAGACAGTGTGTGTAGGCTGTCTTTTCTATGATGTATTTTCAGCGTGGCCGAGGCTTAATGACAATCCAGGAGTCATTTTTGTATCCATGCAGTACGACAATTCTCCCTCACACAAGTCTCAAAACCCAGAAGGCAATCCCCTTGGACCGTACTGGTTTCGACCACCGAGGAATGCAATGCGCGCAACAAAACTTCAAAACGACGAAAGCATGATTCGTGGAGTGAGGAAATGGCTATGTGAGCAGGAAACGAACTGTTTCGGGGACGGCATGCATGCTCGTGTTCCGCGCCGGCGTAAAGCCGTAAACCTAAGCGAAGACTATGTCAAAATAGCATATTTCCACAATACATGCATTATTCGTTTTTTTTTGTTGTTGTTGTGATTTTCATTTACTTTTGAATAAACCGTCTTTGAAATACAAACTCGGACATTTATTTCAAAATAGATTCGCGTCCCTTTAGCGCTTTCAAAGTGCTTGGCAGCTGGGACACAACCGAACAGTTTATGAAGGCCACCGAGGCTCTAATACGATTTCTGAGAAACACAGGACTTTCGGACAGACTCTAAATGACTGAGAACTATCTATGATACTGTTTACATAATTCACTTGATCATAATCATCTTCATTGACAATTTTCACCTCATATTCCTACCCCACTGCTATGTCTTTCCTTCCCCCTCTCCCTATCCCCGGTGCAGAGTAGCAAACTAGAACTGACGTTCGGGTTAATATCTGCCTTTCCTTCATAAAGCACTACTACAACAACAACAACAAGCCTCGTATAACGGCAAAGAAAAGTGATAAGTCATTTATTGGCGCAAGGCAGATGCGCACACGGCAGCGTGCCGGGCAAAGCAGATAGGGCAAATCCCTTATGCTAAAATGGCGGCTAGCCTCCTGCCGTGTCCGTTGTGAAAGATGAAGATGCATTTACTTTATAAATAATCACCAAACAGTTTGCAGTAATACAAAATCTACATGTGAAAGAAATTGTCTTCTCACGAGATCATCTCATCGTGAGATTGTGTATTACTACTTGTATACAATGTACAGCTAGATTTATACTTAACAAGAGCAGATGATAAACCTACTTTTGGAATGTGCTGGTCTTTTTCTGTGTGTTTGCGCTTTGTTTTCACGTGAATGTCATATTATTTATATTTTCTTCTGAATACATCTTCTCAGTTAAGTGTCACGGCGTCTGCATGGTATATCCTGTAAGTTTAACCGAAGCATCGCTCTTTAGTTTTTCAAACCCTAAAATATGTACGGGGTTTTATTTGGTTCAGGGAATGATAGTAAATATTTAAACGAAATGGGACATTAATCCTCCTTGTTTCCCCAAAAACGTTTTGCCCAGTGATAACCAACTTATTCCAAGTTAGATGAACCTGGTTCAATGTATTTTGGTTCTTTGTATATTGTCATATTAGAGACCCTTTTTTTTTGTTTTATTGGACAAGAGGCTTCAAATCCCCAGAAGCACTGAAAAATTTATTTCTAACTTTAAAACATTAAGCGTCACCAATCCCGACCTTGAAAATGTTCTTGCATAAAATTACCTTTTCATGATTGTAGGTGACCACAAGAAGTATTCCTTACAGTGAAATATTGCAAAGGGGTTATGCTCCTGGCAACTTTTTGTCACTGATCCTTATGAATATTAAATTTTCCTTCGTGGAAAACAAGTCCCAACCTATAAAGAGCACGAACTTGGAACATCACCTTTGTAATTTAGAGAATATGCATTTGGGCACTGCTGTTTTTTCTGTTCCAGATATAATAAAATCTTTCACCATATTTGTTTCTCTAATTATGCCATTTGTAGGTAAATTGTTCTTTCAAGTAAATATTTCTTTTTCGCGACATGTTTGACATCAAGTAAATGTTTACATCTGTGAGTTGTTGAAACGTACACTTGGTGAATAGCGTTAGCGATATTATCGGCTGAGTTGTTTTCGCATACTTTATTAATTAATAAAACAGTCGTTATTGCAACCCATGGTGCGGACTTAGATTGAACCTTTGAACAAGCGGTAACGCTATATGCGTTCTCTTCGTGGAGTCTGATGGTAATCTCCGAATAATTTATGTCACGATATTAGCACCTCAATACCATAATGCGATTATGTTATGATACAATGTGAATACCTTGCGCGGACCGATAACATAACCCAGCCCACGTATAATATTCGAAAACGTGAACATGAACCTCCACAACGATACAAATGCTGGAAATGCACAACTCAATTAGAAATTCACTAACCATCTCAGTGTTAGCCTCATGGTTTATTTCCCTTCGTGATAATCTGACCTCGAAGCGAAGTGGTACATCGATTGCTTTTGTGTGACTAGCTTTTAATCATTTTCGTAGAGTTGACCAGAGTTTTCTATTCTCATAGAACATTAATCACGAACGTTCGAGAGAAAGGAAATAGGAATGCACACGTTTAAACGAGCATGTTTATGGACTAGATATGATAAAACAAAACACAAACGGACCTGAGCAAACCAGCCCAGGTTCTGGGAGTGCAACTTTATCTTGGTGTTTTTGTTGTAAGCTGAAATCATTAGGCCCCCACTTTCGCATGTTTCGTTTGTACCTCGTCACTCGTTCCCGAAACAGGAGGTACCCGTCAATCACGGGGCAATTTAATAACCTGCTGAGAGGGGACGCTCACGCGGTGACTAAGCAGGCACTGTCATAGACTTCATATAAAAAGAAAATCTGCAAACTTTTATTTCAACAAGAATACACAAAAGAACAACAGCAAGGTGATGAGCAAAGGCACGCTTCGCGCCAACCCGTACACACCCAAGAAACGCTTTTTCCTCTTGTATACACACTCACCCATCATTTCTTGCCTCTTTAAATTGTTTTTTTTTTATTAGGATTCGGTTTTGTTGTTTGTGGACACGATACCTGCATTTGAGCGAGAAGACAGAGCAACGAACAAGGCAATGAGCAAAGGCACGCTTCGTGTCAAACGATGCAAGCCCGAGAATTGAGCTTCTCTCTTGTGTACATATTCACACGTCCATTTGCTCGCCTCTTTTTCATTTTTTATGGAGAATGGACGTTGGTTTTGAAACAGCATTTTTTTTTCTTTTTTAAGTTGTGTTATATCGATATTCGGACGGTTGTTCCGGACGCTTTGAGCGCGCCTTGTTTCAACTTTGGAGCCAGTCATGCGTTGTGGTGTCCTTGAACTGCCCGGGTGGCCGTTTCTCAGAACGGCAGCCCGTTAGACCGTAAACAGACCGATGGCGTTTTCTGGCGGGGCGAGTCAAAGGGCTTCGGATGTCATCGCCTCTCTGTGATCATCCTGGGGGTCTTGACTGGTGGTGCCTTACCCTTCTGTAGCCAGAAAACAAATTTCTGATGTTGCGTGGTTCAATTTCAATCTCGTACCGAAGCGCCATAGGCATAACATTGCTAAGTTTTTATTTATGCGTGTTTTTATTTTCTGGGGGGGGGGAGGGAATATTTATTTTCTCCTGTGGTGTTCACCTTTGAAAAAACACCCATATCCCCTTGGTAAAAAAAAATACGGAAATAGTACAATACAACAAAACAGTAACCTTAAACTCTGTGTTTACATACTTTCAATATATGACGAATATTTTTCATATACTTGTATACTGTAGTTCATATGGTAACGAAGCGGTTCGCGCGTCGACCCAGTCTGGCAACTAAGGCGTGCATACTAAACGTATAGGCTTAATGTATTATGCGTGATCTAAAAATATCCTTCAAGGTTGCCTCAAGTACTTTATATTAGTGCATAATTCATATACTTTTTTTAGCTATTACTTTTATTCATAGGCCCTGAACAGCGTTGTACGGCACGGCATTTTCAAGTGGCGTCCAGTGAACTCGTATCCCTGAGAGGGAAGAAGTCGACACCACGTTCAGGTCTTCCATAAAGTAAACTCATTACCCTTTACATAAAGAGACGAAAGATGTCATGATTGTTTAGTTTTTGTTGTTAGGGTTAGACTTACACAAATAAAAAAAAATATAAACTGTATTTTTAGTCTTTTTAATATAAAACATAAATAAACAAAGCTGTTTTTAAAAGTTATGCAGTTGCGTTCACTGAGTCACAACTAATACTGAGGGCAGAAGTTCTTGTGGCAAGTAAAGCATTACTTTTTTTCTTTGTCTCGCTATACCACGTGCATAAATGGGAGTATAAGAAATTGGAACTAAAATGGACACATGTAATATGAGCAGCACTTCGCGTTACATTCCTGACACCAACTAAACGCGTCACTTCAAACCAATGGCGCTTCTAAAAAATATTTACGAGGGTAAGAAAGGAACAAAACACAAGGTTCGGTTCTCGGCTGATGTTTTGAAAACAAAAAAAAACAAACGTATATGCCATTGCCTGTGATGTAATGGCACTGGCATATGCGGGAAATGTTTATTTCCAATGTTATTCCCAAGCAACTTTTCCACGATGGAAAGCGCTAAATTTTGTTACGTTGATGGTATTTCTTTCTCCGTTTATTTCAGTGAGGTTATAACTTTCTGCATATGCATTTACTATTGTGTAAATTCCATCAATATGCTACTTCCTTTGTATAGCGTTAGTTATCTTTTGTAATTTTTTATATTTATGCATCGTTCATGTCATCTTTTAGTTTTGTATAATTTCTTTTGGTGTCTGCATCACGACTGTTGGTTTAGGTGACTCGGGGCTCGTCAAGCTGTTTTTCGCAGCTTTTGTTTTCTTGCCATCATTTCAACGTTGTTTTTTGTGGAAAAAATAAATGTACTACTATTACAATTATGTGCTTGCAAGGTCCATGTCTGCGTAGCAAACGAAAGTATAATCAAATATTCTATCATTTTTCATGCGCAAAATATTTTTTCAGCAAATAATTATGGTTCGATTTTATCCAAAACAATAAAAAATATTCAAACTTGTTTTGGGTTTTCATGATATACAAAACAAGGCCGGGTTCGTGCGAAGAAAGGGAACCGGGTTTCTTAACCGCATACAAAATAATTATTATAATAGCAGAACGGTTTTATTTTGTTGCTAATTGAACTTTTTATGGTTAACTGATGAACGCTGCGTGCTATGGGCATGTTTGACTTAGCGAAAAGTTAAAACAAAATGAGAAAAGAAACTTATTTTGACTTCGATTCCCTTACCCGTTTCGTCTAATCAAATTATCCAAGCAATGTTGCTTTGCGCTGAGTTCAAGAATTCTTAACATCGTAATAATTTATAACTAGGGTAGGATTTTTTGGTTTAAACCGATAAAAACCGATAAAAGTATGCCGAATTCATTTTCGGCAATTCGGTTTTAACCGAAAAAGGTCAGTTTTTAGGGTCGGCATTTTTTATTTAAACCAATAAAAACTGATAAAAGTACGTCGAATTCACTTTCTAAGATTCAGTTTTAACCGGAAAAGGTCACTTTGACCTTTCAGTCGTACTGCAGAGCCGTGGCGAAAAAGTGGAACGACAGTGTCTATCGAAACGTGTCAGAATGTACGGGATGCACGGGTGCGATCACGACGTTTTGGTTTAATGTCCGCATCATCGATCGGAACGTGAAGTCCGAAATGCCCCATGACTTCGCCATGTACGAGCGTGTTTTCAAACTCGTTGTAAGGAAGACTGACTTGATGCAAGCTCTGCATGTTGTGTTGTGCTTCAAAACGTCGCACCGTGTCACTTTCGGCGGTCACAATTGGTAGACTGGCCGATTTTGGCTCAGGCAGCGCTTCATCTCCTCAGCCTGCCAGTGTCCAGTGTTACCGTTGAGAGGGCATTCTCGAAGCTCAGGGTCATATTAGCAGGAAAGGAAGAGTTCGGACCAACGAAGAGAACCTGGGAAAGTAAATGTGTGTGTGTACTATAATAAGATCACGTAATCCTGATATACAGAAGGTGAAGTTCCATGATTTTGGGCATAGGCTTCATATCTGACTTGTTTGTACTTCTGTGTTTTTTTTTCTTGTTTCTTTTACAGTTGCATACATTTGCCAAATAAAGTGTCATTTTCTTTTTCAGTGTACCTGTGTCCCTATTCTTTGAGTGATCACAAATACCAGAGCTACAAGGATAATCTGATCCGGTGTCCGTTGGTGTTTATCTTATATTTACCGAAAAAAGCCGATAATCTTTTGTGGGCATAAATATACGCCAAAAAAAAACAACGAAAATTGAATTTTAAAATAAACACCAAAAAAAGTACGCCGAATTTTGAAAAAAAATGGAAACCGAAAACGCGGAACCCTATTTATAACCAAATTCAATGCTTATATTTTTTAAGAGGCCAGGTTTTCCTTTTATGCTTCACTTAACAAGTCCACATCGCAGCACACGTTTCGTGTATGTTTCATTGTCGTAGAATGCAAAACTATTCTGTAGATAACTTTAAGGTTTATCTGACGTACCCCAAAATAAAGATTTATTTAAGAACAAATATGGTAATTGGAGTCAATTTCTTGGTATTATATTCTTAATATTTGCAATCTTGAATTTACTTCAATGAATATCAGTTAAATAAGAGCGTGCCCGTTGCTAGTAATTGCTATATTTGATTGGCTGTGAAGTACCCAATTATCAGGTAAACAAACCCTAGAATCAACAAGAAAGTATGTTTGCTGTTGCGCGTCAAAGCAAGTTCAAAAAATAAAAGCACCGTTTCTTTTTTGTTCTCTCTTTTTTTCTACGTAGTTGAATTATTACCATCGAAACTTCCAGTATTCAAGACTATGCTTATGCGCGGCCCGGGCCCAGCCTTTGAGCATTAAATTTGGCGTTGAACAGAAACCAGTTTTTGTGAGTCTACTGTAGGGGAAAAAAAAAACTATCGACGGTGTATTTTTCGTGGAAAAAGAATAGCAAGAATCAGTGCGTATGAATGAAACCAATAGCCAAAGGTCTTACGAGAGTGACCATCATAGAGCCATAATATACATTCACCAAGTTTATTAAAATACACGGTAAACATCCGACTGATCACAATAATCAGAGGACCTGAAGCAATCCAGGGGCAATTATTTTTTCCGAAGTCATTGTTGTGCTGCTGGTACTGAGCAGTAAAGTAATATATTTTGCACTGTGAGTTCTCGTTATTGTAATTGGTTGCTTCTTTTTTTCTCTAATAAGCGAAATTGCATTTTACAATGCCCGGGTTGTCGACTTTCCCGCCGAGCATCCGGGAGCCCTTCACTCTGCTTTTGTAAAGAGAGCTTGACGAATCACAAGAAGTAAAATAAAAAACAATGTAGCTCAATCCCTTTATACGACATTAAACATGGCATTAACATATGAAACGCTATACCTAGTGTCATATCTGAGAGTTTACGAATCGGTTCAAACAATATTGGAACCTGATCATTCGCACAGCTCTCTCCGCATATTGCATTAGTTGGCACGCCGAGTAATCTGCGTAAAATAATACGCGAGAGCTTTTTCGGTGCGTGATTAATGGCTCAACTTCGTAAGTGGCCTGCTTTCGTTTTGGGAACCATACCGAAAATCTCCAAAGTTGCCGAACGTGGACAACGTTTTTGTAGCGGTAGGTGACAACGAAGCTTTTTAAAAGCACCAATCAAAACTGGCCTGTAAACGACAAAACAGAAGGAATAGGTCGAGACATTTCACACTTTGAGATGCGTGCACTTATGTTCTATTACATGCATTAATGAAGAAAGCGCTGCTTGAACCTTCCAACCACATTTTTTGTGCAAAACAGCAGTTTTCTTTTTTCATGGATACTTTTTTTGTTTTTAGAAAATACGGGTAGCCGTTACATCTCCTCCCTAATACGCAGCTAAATTATTTGGAGGCTGACAATCTATGAAAGAATAGCCATTGAGTCAGCATAAAGCTTGAACCAATATTTTTACTCATTTTTATAATGGGGAGATAGAGGTTTCGAATGAGCATTTCACTAAAACGTTTTTTAATCTATTTTAAAGTTAAGAAAACATGATGTGCTTTAAAATTGTCTATATTCAAGTTTTTTTTTTTCTGAGGTTTAAAAATGCCGGTGTGGCCATATGCCATTTTATAATTACACGGCAGCGTATAAATTTAAAACAATCTGATAAATATATTTTGGATGAAGATGGAAAGCGAGGTACGTCGTCATTAATATCCAATCCTCGTCAATGTATGTGGTCATGCTACACAACACTATCTTAATGAATCTGGCTGGTTTGCCTCTCGAAGAGAATAAAGCCCCCGGCTGACAGCACGCTCTATGATTTATGAAAAAAACACGACTTCAAAAAATTTCGTTTATTTTTAAATGTACATGTTAAAAAGCACTTTTATCAGCTCGCAGAACTCCTCATTGGTGCTCTTGGAAGATATAATGCCTTATAACTGTCGAATGTTTTCCAGAATAAATTATTTTCAGCATTACGGTAGCGTCTAATGCACAATTTTTGAACTTTTGAACGCGTTTATTTCAGTTTCACTTATTGCAACTGATTCCGATTTTAGAAAAAAATGTCGCTTTAATAAAAGAACTACCCAGAGGCTAGGATTCTGTTTTTTTTTTTGCACAGAAATTTCATGCAGCCGGTTACCATAAACATGACTTTTTAATTGTCCTATTCCTTTACAATTAAATCAGCAATTTCTGAAACCTGGTAAACGTAAAAGGGTTCACTTTTCATGTAATTTTTTTAATTAAAACAACGAATATTTCGGACATTTGTTTCTATGGTAACCGATCACAGGTATTCTAGCATGCATTATACCAGCACCATTTTAGAAAGACGGATTTCTGAAGTATAAACCTTTTTACTCTATGGTAGGACATGTGGTTCCTCAGTTCCGCATGCGGGTCTTCTATTTGATTACCGATACACCATGCAAACAGAATTCCGATCGGTGAAGTCGTTAAAGGGAAGCTCCTGCTGCTTCTGGCGCTGCTCAAATTAAACTTATTATCTCCAACTTCAAAACAGACATTGAGAAAACAAACAATTAAGGCTATGCGAAAACCAACATACAAATTTTCGCTCGTTTTCCAGTGAGATATAATTTGCAAGTGAAACAGGCGGTCAAACAATAGATCATTTTGCGCGCATTTTTTGCGTTCTTCTCAATGTGAGCTTCCCCAGTATTTATTTTACGATATCAAACGTCTTGTGAACCGCCGGGAACAAGCTGTACTGCCCCTCTATTACGACATTTGACTTCACATTTTACGTGTTTCCCGTAGAGCTCTTCAGTCTCCCAGACGTAATTCGGCAATTCAATGCGTTTGCAAAGAAGAAAAATGATTGTCTTCTAACTTGGTAAACTAGTCGAGATGCGTATATTAATGTATTGACCCCATTTTGAGGCAAACCAGTAACTACCAAAATTTTGTCCACCTCTAAAAAGTATACGAATTAGTATTCTTCTTGAGAGTAGGGCCGAGAGATTACTAATTGCGGGTTTGCCTCCGGGCCGGAAGTTTGCCTGGGGAAAGGTCACAACAAACTATCCCGAGTTTTTTTTTTTTATTTCTGATTTTTGTTTTGTACTTTGTTTTACCGGCAATAGAAAACACTTCGAGCGTGAGACTTGCACTTCCGGGCTCCATACTGAACCCATCTTCGCTCTTTCCGAGAAATTATTTTGATGGGTTTGGCGAAGAAAATAATGACAATAATTCGGAAGAACACTGGTGGCGGATGTAGAAGGGGAGTTTGACATAAACCAGATTTCCCCACGAATGTTTCTTCAATTCTAAATAGGCATTTTTGTTTTCTTTTCCACAGGTGCTAAGGTGTAGCTTCGGTGACACAGTGCATTATCGTCAATCAGTGAAGGTGTCACTCGTGCTTTCTTCGAATTCCTAACGAAAGGACTAATACTGGATTTTTCCGTTCACACCTTATTTGTCGTTAGCCCGTAACAATATTTGGAATTCTCGCGAAGCTTCGGGAAAAAACATCGAGCGATTCGCGGAAAACAAAAGCAGGCACCCGCCAGTCGAGAAAGACGTTCTGCGAACTTAAACGGAGTGTTAGTCCTCATTCTTCGAGCGAATGATGGGTCGTGCTGCTTTTGTAGCTAGAGTTAAAAAAAATAGAAAACAAATCTTCACAACTGGACTAAATCTAAGAGCGCGAAAACATGCGACATGTTGTTATATACAAATGCCTATAATATGGACAAGATCCCACATGATGTGGGCCATTGTCCTGTGTTGCTTCTTTCTTCCCCCCGTCCGTTTTTTTTGTTGTTAAAACTGCATTATATACTACAAATGCATATTTTTTATTGTTTCTATGATACCTTTGTATAACAGGGCAACTGCTAGGAAACCTCGATAAATCGGAGGATTGAAAAGCGAAAAACTAAACACCTGCCTCTGGGTATGGTCACGATTTCAAAATGATATCCTAACAAATTCGAGAGCCCCTAAAACAGAGCATTAAGGTAAATTTTTAGACTAGTCTTTATGCACCAGCATCACGTCACTCCGCTTTATTTACGTCGTACGTTTTCCCTGCCACTCCTTCCTTATAAGATATATTATTATAACACTGAGATGAAAGCGACCCTCCTCGCCAGAGCTGGCAATGTGTGAAAAATCACAATAATTTTGACTCCATCTTTTTTTTTTTATTCCCCACTATCATTTAGATTCGCGGTACGTAATTTATTGCAAAGCAGAATTGCAACAGCACCTATCGTTGCTAAATTTCAAGCAGTACTATGTGCCGTTAGTAGTAACAGTATTTAGCATTATATCAAGAACCGTAAACTTGTTATCATCTAAATTGTTTCGCATATGCCGTGCTTTGTTCTTACTGTCTGTTATTTATATAGAATTTCTGAATTCGATTTCCTCCATATTTTACGTAACACGAGAAGACGGGTGCTTGGAGCACCAAAATACATAAATGAAGTACAGAACTCCGCGCACCGCATATCTCCGCGGATTGATAAGAGTTGCAAACTTGACCTAGATACTCCGGGAACTAACCTGCATAAATTTGCCATTGCAGCTGTCGACCGCAATTGTAGAGCGAGATGCCAGATAGCATAGTTACTCTATCTAACACAGATGATTTCAGAGATACGCCTTAAACGCACAACCTGAATAGCTGTTGGATTGTAACACTCCGTGTAAGTATTCCTGTTGACTGTGCCCAGAAGCGGGCGATTTAAAGGTGTGATAATGTGGATTTTGAAATCGTCTTTTTATGATGTGAACTCAATCTGCGCACCATTTGCGTCTTAGAAAAACCCGATATTACAATCATGTGTGACATTTTCCATTTTTAAAACGCAAGCAAACATCCTGAAAAGCCCCTTTTCTGAGATATATCTAAAAGAGGGGATGAAAAACAGCCTCAGATAAACAGGGACGAAGAACGGGTAAAGAATACGACAGGACAACGGCTGACTCGCAACTGAAGTTTATAGAAAGAAAAGTGAACCAAATAAACTTATTAAACAAATTACACACAAACAGATTAAAAACACACGCCCACCAGGTGACGAGATGTGCAGATACATCGCCTCAAAACTTCACACTCATGTTCGAATGCAGATAAAGTACCTCCCTCTCAGACAACGCCTCCGATGGCTCACTGACACATCTGTCTGCCATCGAAGATATAATGAACGCTTCAATTATCTCTCGAGTCATTTTCTCCCGGTGTCTGCCCACAACAGCTACGTCATCAAAAGAGGGGAGACAAGAGCAACCTCCGCAATGTAGCGGTAGAAGTTTCCCTACCGCTGCTTTGAGGGAGTACGCGTGCTCTCTCAGCCTGTCGTTCAAACACTTTCCTGTCTGACCGACGTAGGATCTTCCACAAGATAGGGGTATTCGGTAGACGACACCCGCTGTACATGTCGCAAACGGTGTTTTGTGCTTCTTCGTGCACTTAGCTTGCGGACGTTTTTCCTCGCCTGCACTAACCCTCGGGCATACCTGACTCATTTTTTGTGGCGCTGAAAACACAACAGGGATTTCGTATCGTCCTCCGACCTGTTTTAGATTGTGGGAAAGGCGATGAAGGTAGGGAACCACCACCCCCCGACTCGAGTCATTTTCTCCGTCAAGGAGAGAATGACTCGAAAGATAATTGAAGCGGTCATTATCTCTTCGATGGCAGACAGATGTGTCAGTGAGCCATCGGTGGCGTTGTCTGAGAGGGAGGTACTTTATCTGCATTCGAACATGAGTGTGAAGTTTTGAGGCGATGTATCTGCACATCTGGTCGCCTGGTGGGCGTGTGTGTTTAATCTGTTGGTGTGTAATCTGTTTAATAAGTTTCTTTGGTTCACTTTTCTTTCAATCGCATTCTTTACCCGTTCTTCGTCCCTGTTTATCTGAGGCTGCTTTTCATCATGTTTAATTGTTACCAAGTGGCCCAAATCACCACCCTACTAAAAGAGGGCCTGCCGTCATGATTGGTCCTCTTTTGAATGATGAAAAAGTCCGCGCAGGATGATATTTTAGGGCTTTTTTTTAGATGGTCAGGGCACAGAAAATGATTTTACTCCATAAAATGACAAATTTAAAATTCGCTACAGTGCCTTTTTGCGGGTTAAAAAAAACTAAACTGAAATTAGTGAATAAATTAAGTGTTCGCTGCCGGTCCCATTGTAAACATGTCAGTGAATTCTGTTGTGTTCCTCACGCGTCGTCGAATTCTCCTTGACGTTGTTGCGGCTGCATTGCTACTAAACACGACGGAAGAGTTAATGACGCTAGGTACATTTACCTTTGTTGAACTCTTCTCTCCCGACAAACACACAGATATACACACAACCATCCCTCGTATTTTTGTTTTCTTCAATCGTCTTACAGCTACACCGCGCTTGTCAATTGCAACGTTCCCCGGCGGACAATCACTCCGGGCGACGTGTCAACGCCATTCGCGTCCTTGACAATGAAGGAAAAGCAGAAGAAACCGCGACCCTCCCTCACGACGGCGACGACGACGGGTGTGTGATGGCGGCGGATCTTTCCGAAGGAAAACCCCCTCCGAACACTCTTCCGACATTCCTCTGCGGACGAGGGAATTGTGGCGCGGGCTGACGTGTCGAATGTCGACGACATCGGCCTTGTCCTCCGCCTCTGCTCGTTGTCACACACAGTTTCAAGGTAAGGTGGACCTCAGCGGACGTTACGAGCGTCCCAGCCAATGCAGACCTGCGACTGTATCGCATGATACCCCTTCCAGAAGATCACGTGACACTTGCACGTCATTGGATTGGTTCGGATGGCTCGTAGCTTTTGCTGCGGTCCATCGTGAGGTGAAACGCCTTCCTTCGTGCCTCGTTTGCTGCCAAGACCTCTTTTTGTTTTTTAACCGTGTTCTGGCGAATTGCCAATAAATATAAGAACTACGAGGAAAGATAAATATAAACTTGGCCGTTCTGCTTGATGAGTATCCATGAAATAAAGTATATATAACATAGTGTTGCTTTCTACGATCATTTCTTTATCTACGATTTAAGGGTTTTTCCTCTTTTCTTTAATTTTTGTTTTCTGGAAGATTCTTTCTTTAGCTCGAGTCGATAGCGGAAGAGTTTGAAGCGGAAATTTTAACGATGCCTTCTATTGCGTGTATTTTCCGCAAATCACATAATGATACTTGTCTACGCCTTAAATTCTTTCTTACTGGATTGCGGAGTATAGAATGACCCCTGTCGCATTCAATGCGAATGTGTGCTCGTGATATACGAGAGGTCGCGTGCGAAGGCACCGAAAGCAAAACAGGCTCCAATCGAACTTCCAGTCATCCAGTTGCAGTTGGCCTAACGTGCGAGCGTAAACAACCATATTGTAGTCGCCTGAAACTTAAGAAACGCAGGGCGTGGCGAGCATCTCATTGCCGTTAGACAGCCAATCAGATTGCGGCATCGGCTGATAAGATCGCCAAAGAACCAATCACGAAGAGTGAACATTATAAGCCACGCCCAGCGTGTCTAGAGCTGACAGTCACTGTATAGTGGAGGCGTAAAACACTGATAAGCAAAGTGGTAGTAGAGAGTTCTGGGGAACCGCACATCCGATACGGCACGATGGGCTCCCCCGTGACGAAGTGCGCATATTCGAGTCTTTTGTGGTAGCGCATGCGCAGTTCAAACCGTCGTATTAGCGTAGCGGTGGTGCGAAAACGGTTCCCTACAACTCTTTATTTGCTTTTTATGACGATTCGGTAGGCTCTGTTGGCACGCGTTTCAACACTTGGGAGCAAATTGGAATCGAGACTTTGTATATACGACACGAAGTTAGTTCTGCCCTGGTGAGCAAAATGTGGTTCGAAGTGCCCGCGGAGAGGAAGGTCACAGGTCGATAGGCTCACCCGCCCTTTGGACGCATCCGGTAACTATCCCATCTGTCTGTGAACTGATTCCGGATCATGAGGCAGCGTTAAGGGTCTCTTACTTTACCATTCCCTCTCAATCCCCTACAACAAAAGAAAAGTGTTCAAGCTTTAAGTAAATAAAATTGAAATAACAATTAAGAAAGGCTTTTGTATGTTTCTTTGTAGTTTCTAGTTCGTGCGTGTGTGTATGCGTTATTGTGTGTGTGGGTGGTGTGTGTGTAAGGGGGAGGGGGGTCCTAGGGTATTATTTGTGTCAGTTTTCAAAACTTAGGACGAGTACTAACGCTATTTGACTGTTTTTTTACTAGCACCTTTTTCTTTTTTTTGCGTAGTAAACTATTATGAAAAACCAACTGACTCAACTACCCGATTTAATTACGTTATACCTTTTCTCCTAGAGAGCAAATCCGTATATACCGTTCTAAGAGTGGCCCCCTGCATGCCGCCATCTTTGTTTAATTCGCTTTGGGACGCGTTCTGAGCATGCACAGTGTCTCTGTTCCGGGGAATATCATTCCATACTTCGTGCAGACGAACACGGCCCAGTGACTCGGCATTTGTTGCTCCGGTCATAAGCAATAGAAAGGTCTATAGAGATCCGTATAGGGATCTGGAGAGGTATAAAGGGATCAGTATGGGGATATCTGTGCAAATACGGAAGGCTTCCCAAAAACACATTTTTAGTACAAAGTAGCCTTTGCAGCGACTTCAATTTGCATTGAGTATTGAAATTATCATTTTGTATCGTAATGCGTACGAAACGTGGAACTAACGTCAAACGCATGTTTGATAGTGTACGACACCTTCCTACAATCGGTACATCGGACCCGAGGCTTTTCCTCCAGGCCTCAGAGAAACGTGATAGCTTTTCGTCGAACCGTCAAAATGTGGGTGAGACTATTGTCCTCACATCTGCGGACGACGACCCGAGTTACGTTACGCTTACAGCCGCTGCTGACCTAATCTTATATGGCCTTATCTTCGGCAAACTTATCTACGGTTTTGGTAATGAGTATCGCGGGATTTAGTGCGCGTGCGTCATCAAGAAAAGTGGGTTCGCCGCGCGGACATCAGCCTTCGAGTAGGAACGGCCCTGCTTGTCCTTGAAGCGAAGGAATCGCGCGGTGATTCGGGCCATGCTTTATCAGTTTTTGCTATCCTATAATGGGTTGAACGGCTTCCCAGCTATGCCCCGTGCCAGGCGAACCAACGATATACGAATCCTATGGAGAGCCAACCAGGCGCAGACAAAAGCGTAGGGTTACAGCGCATTCGCTGTGCGTGACATTGGTCTCGCAGCTCATAGCAAGCGCACAAAGGATGGATGGATGCTAACGGCTGCACCCCTTATTTCGGGCTGTAGCTTGCGCCACCAAGCCTAGAAGTTAAGAACCAAAAGTATGCTTTCTTTCCTTCGCAATTTGCTTAACCTCTCAAGACGACAACCGCCGTGACGATGCACTTTAGGCGATGGTTTATTTGCTATCGAATCGTATATTGTTGGTTTCGGTCGAACTTAACGGGAATCGGAATATATAGTACTCTTTGTCGGCCAATTCTATGCCGGTCCGTGCTGGGCGCGGGACGGTGGAGCACGTCCAGTGGCGCCGGTGGGCAACCAGCCCCGGCCGACATCCGAGCCTCGTTGTTTTCACCGGTAATTCCAGTCATTTAAATTCCAGTAATTAAACGGCATCCCTTTTTTCCCCTGTATTCACTGACCGGTGCGGGCATAGGAGGTGGAATTACAACACCAGCCCGAGTGATATACGCAGATTATTGCGATTTGATTAAACATCAATAAAAAAACTAAAAATAAGTAATCGATCCTAATACAGGAATGCATTTTCAGTTAAGTTTGACATTGAGCCATACGAACAAATTACCGGCGATATTTTTTGTCCAAGTCCCAAAATACATGCACGGAGTGGAGGAATTAGAAAATTACATTTTACGCTTGTTTAGAAGACACTGACTGGTAGTTTGGGGAAGTGAATAACGGATTCTTGATCAATTGCCCCGCTAAATTTATAGGAGAAAGTGACGCCACGTGACCATATGGTGTCACCCAATTCCAGGACTCGTTATCGTGACGTCACGTTGACCTGACGTCCACGACGTTTCTGCGAACGCATTTTCCCACTAAAGTTAGCGGAGAAATTTAAGTCACGGTTTCAAGCCATGGTGTCACGTGATACCCTGACATCACGTGACGTCGAAGTCCCCGCTAAATCTAGCGGGGAAAACGCACGGGAGAGCGGGCAATGTTTTAGAAATCAAGGGGTTCCGTTGCAAAAGCACCCCACGTTTCGATGAGAAATCGCATATAGAGCGGTTTCACGTGATGTACATTCAACTCGAAATCTCGCCGGACGCCACGTTGATGAACTTACCCCGTACGTCTTTCTATGAGCGAAGACATGGCTTTCCAACTGGCCCAAGTTTGCTTTCGTTATGACGGACTGCGTCTGCTGGAGTAGTCGACGGTACTAAATGAGAGCCGTCAGATACTCGACTGTCACACGTACCGCTCAATTCGGACCTAAAATCCATCTGGCGATTGAGAAGTCTGCCCGTCGGTGGCTACAAAGACCCCAGTAGATGCCGCCAGGGTGACTCCTAAACAAATTTGTACGGCACTCATTACAAGTAACCAAATTACCGTATTTTCCGGGCTATAGTCCGTGAACTATACATGTTTAAAAGTTGAAATTTCTAGCTGTGAGGACTATCTACGCGTGCGGACTATACAGGAATTTCGTTGTTCAAGTTAGTTCATTGTCACGAGACGTGACGGAATTTGTGAATGAAAGAGTATTTTAATGGTGATATATGTATAATACAAGCTTCTTTGTGAGCTAAGAAAGCAGACATCTGTCAAGGTGTGCCGTGTGTGACAAGATTTTCCTGTTGAATAAGCATCAAGTGCGGACTATGAACAGCGTGCGGGCTTTTCACCGGGTGCGGACTATCTAAGCAAAAACCTGCGGACCATACATAGGGTGGGGACTATAGCCCGGAAAATACGGTACCTGTAATCGTATAATTTTTGAATTTTGCAATCATTTGATTACTTATATTACGAAGTAATCCCAATAGTAATCTGATTACTTTTGGATGTACTAAAATTACTTGTAAAAGTTACTATTCTCTCTACCCCTCCCAATGGAACCCTTTGTTTGTACAAACTTCCTACCAGGAAATCCTCGACGCAAGTGTCCGACAGGAGGAAAATTATCAAAATTGGTGGTTTGAGAATATGAGTAGTTTTTATTTCGGTGATTCTAATCCAACTGTGGACATTAAAAAATACCCATTTTCAAACAGGCAGAAAAATCTGTCATTTTGAAAACCCGAAGTAATCGGAAAAAGTAGCGGTCACTTTTTTAAGTACGGGCCAATTACTTTTCTTCGTAAGTAATCAAGTAATTTAAATGAGTACTTTTTAATCAAGAGCAAATGTAATTGTAATCGATTTTTTTTAGTAATCTGTACCAGATTATTTCCAAAAGGAAATAAGTAGGACTAAAGTTGGATATGTGCAACCCAAATATGTCCCCAATCATAGTTATCAAGTTCTTTCGTCGACAGAGTCGCTGGATATGCTTCGGCGGTCCACCAGCACCAAAAACGACGCCAATACCTAAGTATCGACGAGTAAACAAATGGTGAAAGTGACGGACACTTTTCATCAACATGGCGGAACGCGGCTTACCGGAAGGGAAAAGGCGTTTCGTAGAAACGCGTTATAGCGACGGTTCTCAAGGTAAGGTACGCTTTAAGGATGAGCTACTAGCTACAAATGCAAAATATTAGTGTTTCTAAGAATGCGCTCTAGAGGGAAGATTTACTTTGCGCTTCCGGAAGGTGAATTCATATTGGGCAAAGCAGAAAACCTTGTCTTCATCAGCGAAACCATTTCATGTTGTTATAAATTTGCTTGCATTGTCGTGCCGTCCACAAAGTTTGGAGAAGCGCCTTCAGAAGAATTGGGGTGTGTGTATCTTTATACAGCCTAGACCTTGGTCTGCCTCAGCGGGCGACGAGTCTCCCAGCTGTAGATGAGAAATTTAGCCAGTGCAGTGCAACCGCTAGCCTGGGGTCTTTAACGTGCATCACGCAGTAGTGATAGACGACCGCACGCCGGTACGATCCACATCCAGATCGAAACAACCAGGGGTGGGGATTGAACCCAGGATCCTGGGTTCTGCAGTGCGAGCTTTCGCTCCACGTGCTCCGAGCTGGTGTGCGCTAGCCCACTCGGCCACCGATCCCCCCAAACGCCTTCATGAAGCAATAAAGTTAGTAATATGTAGCCGAGCATAAAGCAGAACTCAGTTGTGAGTTACGATTTCAAGTAATAGCTAGTCTGAAGTCCAAATTGTGTTCCTAGGTTCTTCTATCTCTTTTTCCGATGGTGTAGTCGTTTCGTACTTTCTTTTATCTCAAGTTGTTTGCTAGCTTTTTCGATCTTCCTTTCGATAGTGTAGTCTTTTCGCGCCTTTCTTATCTCTACGTTGTTTGCCACCGATGCCCTACCCTACGGGGCTGATTGTTTCCAATGGCACAGTCAACCATTATCTTTGGGCCGCCGAGTTCATTGACGTGTAACATTTTTCGCCCGGTTCGTCAGCGTCACATGACGTTTACCCCGTTCACCCCCTAACCTGACACAGCGGTGGAACCTGAGTGCTCGTTGGACCAATCTTAGGCCTATCTTTCGCCACGTGGTCACGCTCCCACCCCTACCCGCGCGCAGAGCATGAAATCAGGGGATGAGAGGGAAGAGGTTGAATGGTCCGGAGAACGTGAAGCTTCTACTCCACTGTTACTTGAGGGGTGACCTGAAGATAGGTGAGCTCAACACCTTCGAGAGATTGGCAATTTCGCACGCGTTGCTTACAGCGAAGTCATGCCGTGCAATCGTTTTCTCTTCATTCTCTCCCGCTCCTCATCTCAACGAGAAAAGAGGTTTTAAAGTAGAAAGAACACTGCTTCTACTTTTTTTTTCAGTTTAGAACCCTTTCGATTCGCCTCCGTTCTCTTATAGCTGTTCTCTCCTTCTCTTTTTTTTTCTGTGTGTGTTCTTAAACTGATTCGTTTTGGGTTTTCACTAGTTTATATCGCAGAGTACAGTCTATGCTCAGTTCACTCCTAAGCTGATAGCTCAGTGGGAGCTATGTGCTAGTTGAACCAGTCTTGGGTCTATCTTTCGACACGTGATCATGCTCCAACCACTATACCCAAGGACATAAAGTAGGGTTAGGTGATGAAAGAGATGCGGTTGGTTGTTCTGGCGAGCATGTAGCTACTACCGCACTGCCAGCTAAAGGATGAACGGTCATGTGCGGATGTAAGAAAGGAGCAAAAGGGAGGGAGGGAGAGAGACGAGAGGGAGTGACGGAAGGCGTGACGAAAAGCGGCCCGGCAGAAAGACGATACCCTTAGCGCACAATGACACCGACCAGCCGCTGCCATTGCTCTCGGACTCTTCAACCGACCACATCTTTAGGGCAGCCATTAGTAGGCGCGGTCGCCGGCGCAGAGCGTCTTCCCCGGAATCCGTTGATGATCCTTCCGCGCACGGGCTAACGCGTTTAAGTTCAGAGAACTTTCACTGCATGTTTTCGGGGATCTAGTTCCGAGGTGCTTTGGGGGGGTTTTTGCACATCGATTTAGGCGTGCGTCGGGAATCGTGTTTCTGTCTGGATCGTTCTGGTTCTGGGATTCTAGAAAAGCATGGAGTTATTATAGGGTTGGCATTGTGCGTGTGGCACGTGCGCTTGATTACGGGGCAACTGATTCTACCGCCTGTTTATTTGCTTAGCTGTTTACGTTTTGTTTCATTTGTGGAGTCTAATACAACTTCCCAGTCTGAATATTCTTTCGCAAAACAGTTCAAAGGATATGCGAATACAAAGGCATGCCACCAGAACTTAGAAACAAATATTGCTAACCAGGACACCGTGCAGTGTAAGAAGCCCTTTCCTAAATATAGTTTGACCACTTTGATTTCAGTTGAGAACCATTTCTAATGTACGAAATTCCCTAGGCGTCACTCAGAACTCAGATGCTTAGGTTAGAATCTGTACAGCGACGCCTCATAAAAGTTGTATGTGAGGGCCATATGAGACGAAGAGTTTTTCTATATGTATATAATTACGTGGGTTTCATAGACACTCTTGGCCTTTCGCCTCTTTTGGATAGACTAGTTGGCGATATGGTGTTCCTCTATGGGGAGCTCAACGCTGTTATTGATGCCCCTCGCCACAATGTAAAACCTCACTGCACGTTCCCCGAGGACAAAATAGCTCCAGGACTGCTTTCGTTCCCGTTACTTGGAATCTGTCCATCTATTAATACCCCACAGTTTATGTATGACAAGCAAAATAACTCCGACGTGAACCTCTTTACTGATTTTCAGAAGTTAAAGAAGTGTGTTATTCATGATTACTGACAAGTTATTATTTTTTGTCGAGTCATGTACGTCCATCCATCCGAAGGCTTGCCAGTTATTTGGAGGGAAGTTAAAATTGAATTGATTGATCGCTTCATTGATCACAAATATCACCAGCTGAGAGCATGGCATTTGCCATTCTAGTGGCTGCTCTCTGACGAGAAATTAAGGGGTATGTTCATCGTGGGAGTATACGAGGTCTGCGCATTTTATGAGGTAGCATAGTGCAACGCTTGAGTTGGATGCATGCGCTGAACGAGCGTTCTTTCTGGAGCGATCCAGTCAGTCTTTTGGAACGCACTCTGCTCTAAAGCCTCTTGGTGCAGAGAATGCACGTTTTCATAACTCCATATCTTATAACCACTCACGGAAGTCAAGCGTAACTTCAGTAAAATCCAATGGAAATATTTGCCCATTAAGAGAAATAATTCAACTTGCACGTCTTGTAATTTTTCACAAGTTGTACCATTCCTTTTTCTCTTTTAAGGACCATTTCTATCAGCCTCCATTATATGCCTCATTACGTCGTCCACAACCTAAATGTTATTATCCAATTCGCGAGAACCATCCAATTTTAAAATTCCTCGCTTTTTTTTCTGCTAAAGAGTGGAAGTTTATGCGCGAAACAATCGTGCTTGTAACTAACAATGATAAATTCAGTAATTATTGCAAGACACGATTTGAAAATGTTTTTTTTATTAAAGTCCTTAACCGGTTACATGCAGTGTTTATTTATTGTTTACTTATTTTTATGCATAATTTGTATTTTGCTCAAAATTGCAACCAAACAAATATTCGCGGCTCTTACTGTTTGATCATGTTCATTTAGCTCCCCCCTCATGTAATGTACTTAATTGGAAGTGCCTTTGAGGAATAATAAAATGAGATGAACTGAACAACAGTGCCGGTCGCCATTTCTTCTGTGTGATTGAATATACACACCTTTCGAAATTCACGCGCCGATTATTAAAAAGGTCGGAACCACGGCACAATGGTGGAACAACTGCATCGAGGAACGTGAAAGTCATTCCAAAAGATAGCGAACGTCGGAGTGCGGCCAACACTACAAGCCGACGAGCCAATCACACAGCGTCGAAAGTTCAATGTCACTGCGCTCATCACATTTTTCTGTGGGTGTGTTTTTTCTATTGTGCCGTGACGTTGGCGTTTTTGTCCGCCATTGTGCAAGAATTCCACAGCTGCCAGCAGAGGGCAGTATCTTGAAAGGATCCTATGGGTCCTCGCTGAAGGCTGATGAAGCCCTCATGTGCAATGCATGCGGATCAAACATTGGCGGAGAATCGGCGCACCAGCCAATAAGGGGTGCACACTTTCGAAACGGGTCCATTTTATCGAAGGAGCTGCGCAGGCTGGCACTTTTTTGCTCGCTGGTTGTTTCGTTTTCTTTGTCCGTGGTATGACCCCGACAAATATGTGATGAGATGAGCACGTGCATGTGCGAGACACTTACGCGTGTTGAAGTCTTCTTATAAGCATTTAGTTGTCAGTCAGCGTCTGTCCTGTGCGCTCCTTTGACTTTCGTCCCGTTCTTTTGCGCTGTTTTCAGTCATGTCACCAACTCAACACGTACACAGAAGTGGAAAACGGCCTAATGAAATCTCGTAACATTTACTTTGCTACCTTAAAACAGAATCCGGTGTAAAAATTGCGAGTAATATTCTCAAACACCATATATTGAAAAACAAACTTAAAAAAAAAATTAACAAGTCCTATTCGATATAAAAGCGCGCAAAGAACAATGTTGGTCAAAAGAAAGCGAAATATGAGCAACGTCGCTTAACTTATCAACCTCAGTGAATAATAGGTGGTGCAGCCAGAAATACTATCCGTTCCCCGGGTTAGTGACCTCTTAATGTAGTTTCACGGATTTTATTTTGAGTGTGCTTGAGTGTTTTACATTCCATGGCAAACGCTGACGACACTAGCACACTGGGACCATCGATTATGTCATCCTGAAAACTCTCGATCTGCGTATAAATTTTAGTATTTCTTACGCATCTCTCTTTTACTGTGGGCTTAAAACAATTATGGCAATGTTATAGGCGACAATTTTCAGGCGTGGTGCGTAGAGTGGACCTTGCAAATACTGCAATACCTTCAGTCCAGTTGTACGCAATTCAAGGGCTACCTCATGAACGGTGCCAGCGGGCCAGTGTGTCTTAATCGTTAATTATTCTATTATCTCTCAAAGTTACATGCGAAGTAGATTACATGAGGGGGGACAAGAATGCTCATTTGAACAACAGGTAAATCCAAAAAGAAAAGCTGCATAATTAGAATTATGCTGTATACAAATATCGACAACAAAAAGCGCGAAAAAAAACTGAAGAAGGAACAAAAGGGGATGGCAACTAAACATGTTAATTTTGAACAGTTTGGAGATCCGCCTTGCAAAAATCTCAAAAGATAACTTGATTACTTTATTTACAATTTATTAGGGAAGAGACTCCAGTTATGAATGGCAACAGCCAGTGGGAGTTCTTAAATTTCTTACCCCTCGTTGTCAATGGCTGAATTTTTAGAATATAGTCAAGGCGCACGGAAATCGGTGATGGCGGTTGGCAGTAAAAATCACGAAATGAGGGGTAGGAAAATAATAGTTTGTGGAGGCGTAGGCAGTTACTAGTATAGATGCCGTGATCCTTGCCAAGGTTCGAGCTAAATTTTTTTTTGTTTTTTTAATTTGGAATCTCTTTAAGTTAAAAATTCGAAAGGCTCGGATATTGCAAGGTTTCTGAAAGATTGGGTATGAATATTTCGATTTTATTTACAAATTAAATTCTAAGACTTCGATGACTTTACATATTTTTAAGATTCATGTTTAAAAATTTTGAAAACTTCGAATTTCTATAAAGTACGAGTTCGAATAAAATAAAAATGGTTCGAATTTAAGTTCAAAAGCTTTGAATCTCACCGAAGGAGACTGAATACCGCACTTTCAAATAAAGTTATTTTCTCGTCATTTATTTTTAAGTCATGAAGCAAGTGTTGAACTGCAGCTGGACAATTTAGTGAGAATCCTTGAGGGGGTTGGGTGGACGTCATCCCTCCCACCTTTTCGGAAATTGGCATAACTCCGGTGACTAAATACGATAGTGGCATGAAACAACCAAATGTGCAGGACGACGCATGTTCATAAAGGCACCAGGCTTTCTGAAAGTTTATAGTTGCGGTGGGCGTCTATTTACACTGGGATGGCCCACAGATGTTAAAAACACTGGGCACATGCACAACACCTGGCACAGCTCCGGGTTTCAGAGTACGCTACAAAACTAAAATCGGGGACACCGCGGTTCCTAAGAATGCAGCTTTTTTCGCACTTTTTCATAGATGTAAATGTTAACTACTCTAAAAGGCAGGCGGCTAATAACGATAAAGGAGCAAGAGCCGATCCAATCTTTACTGTCGCGTGTCGGCGCCGCTTTCTGCGCACGCCTTTCCCCAACCAGTCGCTTACACCAGCCCACCGTCTACACGAGAAAATCGGAGGAACATCTAAAGTTATAAACAATGCCGCAGCAAAGCACCTTGGTCAAATTTCACCCCTACATATGTTCCTTTGGTCTGCAGATTTTGACATTGGTGTACAGAAGGAGTCACATCCGCAAAATAAAATCTAAGAAATAAATCCAACATGCAAAGACATATGAAACATATAAGTGCAACATCAGAGTTCCTAAGTCGTGCTAAATTATACTAGAGGCACATTTCTGTATTTAAATGAGGCGTGGAAAAGTAGTCGTGTGGAACAAGGCGATGCAAACATCTGGATTTGTTGCATTGATGATCCTTTAATCAGGCTGCCAGAATGAAACATGTCGCAAAGTTGCCTAAATTTAGCTGGAACAAGTACCTTTATACCGTCGAAAAGATCAGGTTAATGAATATGACCTTGAGTGGGCTTCTAAGAAAACACAACATTTTGGCAACGCCCAAGGTCACTTAAAGCGCTCAGAATCGCTTTCCGATGGTTCCACACGGCAGAAGCGAATTCGAGTCGAAGCCTAACGGTAGTATCAGAGAAACGTAACATAGTATCGGGTGCTTGAAAGTGCCGAGTCAGACGCGAGATTATACTAGCAACTTAAAACCAGTACCACAAATGGTGGTGACATGACATTTTAATGTTAGTTGGCAATCGACTAAAACAGCAACAGTCATATCAGCTCGAGTAATTGTACATTATTCCAAATTTCACATAAAATGTAATGAATTTTGCGCTTTTTATACCGAGATAAATTTTGTTTTGGTGGCGTTTAAAGGCAGATGATATGTCGAACACCCTTTTGAAATACTCAAAATGTCAAACTGTAGCGCTTCACTGTGCATTTTAAAACAAACATATGAGAAATGTTTTCATGGCCAAATAAGAACATCCTCGCAAATTCGATACAATTTTAAACATTAATTTATAAACCTCAGCAACATTGGGCACACTACTTCAGTTCTCTTGGGAACTCCTGAAGTAGAAAAAAAAAACGCATACGACAAAACATTTTCACTCCGAATGTATCTTTTTCTCAATGACATATTACTAGAAACTCATTCAGGAAGCTTAGGGACGATCCCATATTGTTCTAAGTTTTGTAAAAGCAAAAAAAAAATTTTTTTTCTTATAGTAAATTTTTGAAACATCAAAATTAATCGAGTCGACTTTAATTCAATTCGAAGCAACCGGGGCTGAGTAGTCTAGAAAAGTGTGAAGGTTATTTTCAACTGAACGTCACCTAATAAATATATGTTCTTGATGCGACAGATCCTTTGATAGATGAGAAAAAAAAATACGCTCTTGCATAATGGCTTCAAATATTTCAGTGAAACCGCATACTAGTGACACAGGACGGTGATTCGATTCACTACAGACATCACCGTCTTTATGAATGGGCACGACTATAGCTTCCTTCCAGATCGCGAGAAATACACTGGTACGCAAGGAGAAGTTAAAAAATTACGGACGTTTACAATTCTCTGTAATGCCGAATTAGAGCGCAGCTCTTGGGGAGGAGGAGGAGGGTAGGGTACGGAGGGGAAGGTATGCCCCTTCTCCCCTTCTCCTCTTCTGATCCCCTACAATTAAGCGGGAAATTTTCGCTAAATTTACGGCTAAATTTAGCGGGGAAATTTTTTACCCCTAAATTCAGCGGGGAACGTTTTTCGATAAATTCAGCGGGGAAATTTTCCCGCTAAATCTAGTGGGGATTTTTTTCCGATAAATTTTCCCGCTAAATTTAGCGCAAAACTTTTCCCGCTTAGTTTAGCAAAACATTTCCCCGCTAAATTTAGACGGGAAATTTTCCCGATAAATTGAGCAGGGAATTTTTTTCTGCTAATCTTAGTGGGGTAATTTTTTCGATTCAATTTAGCGGGGAAATTTTCCCATAATACAACCCGCGCGGTTACGCCGACGGCGACGCCGACCCCGCTCAAGCCGGAACGGGCGCCAAAGAGCTGCGCTCTAAAATATGGCTTAATACGAAGCCGCCAGCAACCAACAAACGCCATAGATAATCAAAAGCGGAATTTCATCCGCGCCAACCGACAATTTCGGCTTCAGCTTATTAATCACCGTGACGACGTCAAAATTGGCAACATTGAACAGACAGATCGAGCAACATTCGATGGGAACGTTCACTCGATCTGATATCTTCGAGTGAATATGGGGTAAATAGCAACTGCTACAAAACGAGGCAAACTCCTCGGCGATGTGTTTAGGCGATGAAACATAATAAGTATCACCGTTACTAGAAGAGCGGTGATATGAATGTTGTGAAGACGAACGTATCCTACTATTTTCGAATTTCTAAAAGTATCTGGGATGGGAATATAAACTATTTCCAACGCGTCTTTCGTGAACTAATTTGTCACGAGCTAGCAATATCTTACCTAATTCTCGAAGGTTTGCTAATATTCAGTACCACTCCAATTCACACTAATTGACATGGGCTCTGTATTAAGACATGATAACGATTCTTTTGTTTTTCCAAAACCAACTTCAAGTTGTTTTTTTTTCAACCAGCTAGTAACTTTATTTGGTTTAACAAGTTTTTTTGGCCCATTCCGTGCGTGCCGATAGCGTCTGCCATTACTCACGTCAACATTCTGGCTGCAAAACCTGCGTCACTCAGATCCTATAGCTCAAACCACGCATACACTTCGACAAACTTGAACAGGCCGAAGTAATTTCCCTTTTTACGGCAATAAATTAATTTTGTTAAGTTTTCGTGAAAACACGGCAAGCAAAAGTTTTTTTTCGGAAGGCAGTTGATGAGCGTCGACTGATAGGGAAGCTTGATAAAAGGGGTGTGATTACTACGTAAGCGTGCCGAGATGGGACCATGATAAAAGTGAGTCAAGGGTTTTACCTGAAGCTTCGTGAGATCATTGTCTTAGGAAGTCCATACAAATTGATAGGCCACAAAAGAAAAGAAGCCTTGACCTTTGTTGATGTTTGTGAGGTAACGATTACGTCTCCCAAGAGCCCAGCCTACGCGCGGAAGGTTAAAAGTTTCATAAATTTAAACTAAAGCAAGGGTGCAAGCAGGCTGGTTCTATGCTGACGTGGCATCCCAGGAGCGGGGAAAAAACAGGAGGGATAACACAAAGTTCCAAACGCTTTGTGTTGGCTGTCCCGTTTTGTCCCCACTCTTGGGTTACCATGTCACCCACATATATTTCCACTCTCCATTTCCTAAAATAAATTTCACTTCATTTGGTAAAATTAATTTAAATGTATATTTCAGTTCGTTCGAACTTCGTCAAACATTTGTTCAAAAATTCACTGTTCGTCGAACTCTTAAACCTCGCAGATTTGAAAGTTATATTATTCTGGGATTTCTTAGCGCGACATATTCTAAAGTTAGAAATAAATCAATTTCTTTTGTGCGAAAAATTGCAGAGTTCAGAAATTCTCAAATTGTTCAAATAAACTGAGTTTGAAAGTTCGAAACCTTTCGAACCGTTTGAAATCCTTGGTTCAATCTTCGAACTTAAGGTACAAACAAGTTCAGATCATCTCTAGGTACTGGTGGCTACTAAGGAACGCAAGGGCACCGTAGCACTCTGCAAGAGTCCTAGCAGGAACATAGCACAATGGGTACTAGCAGTATAGTTATGTCACATTTTATTTTTGGTGTGTCCTAACCACTTCGAGCCTTCTTAATTTATTTACATGTTTACAAATGCTCTATAGTTTCCTGGCCATTTTTGAATGTTCTCGTAACCGTGATGGTGTCGGCTTCCGGAGGTGTGTGCCGGTTCCTGCTGCGTCTCGTGCCTTGTGCTTGTGTCGCCCGTCGCCGTCTTCGCTGTTGCTCTGCTAATCCCTACAACACAATAACGATTTTTTTTTTGAAAAACCGATTTTTTTTTTAAAACCAACTCGTAACTTTATTGGTTAAACAAGTTTCTTTGGCACATTCCGTGCGTGCCAATAGCTTCTGTCATTACCCACGTCAACCTTCTGGCTGCAAAACCTGCGTCACACGGATCATACAGCTCAAACCACGCATACATAAAGACATACTTGAACAGGCCGAAGTAATTTCCCTTTTTACGGCAATAAATTAACTTTGTTAAGTTTTCGTGAAAACACGGCATGTAAAAATCTTTTTCGGAAGGCGGATGATGAGCGTCGACTGATAGGGAAGCTTGATAAAAGGAGTGTGATTATTACGTAAGCGTGCCGAGATGGGCGCTTGATAAAAGCAAGTCAAGGCTTTTACGTGAAGCTTCGTGAGATCATTGTGTTGGGAAGTCGATACAAATTGATAAGCCACAAAAGACGAGAAGCTTTGACTTTTGTTGATTTTTGTGAGGTAAGAATAACGTGTCCCAAGAACCCAGCCTACGCCCGGAAGGTTTAAATTTTCATATATTTAAAGTCCAGACATGTACACGTTACCCAAAAAAGTAACTAAATACATTTACTTGTTACACGCTCAAAAAGTAACTTAATACGTTACTCGTTTCCGATTCTCTAAAGGAACGCGTGAGTTACCTCAAAAGTAACGAGTTACTTTTCACGTTACTTTGACCACCAAATACACAACTGCTTTTGTTTCATGGTTTATTGTTTTCTTTTTAGTAGTCGTTGCACTTAAGCAGCAGCTGCCTCTCCAAGTTTTCATCGGTCAGGTTTCCCCGCTTCCTTGAAAATACATGTCCGGCGAAGCTGAAGAGTCGTTCTACCGACGCACTCGAAAGAACGGCAGTGTTGTGCTTCAGGAACAGCTGGTGAATCTTCGGGAACTGCGCCTTCATTGATGACCGCGGGTAATGGGTTCTGTGCCTTCCCGCGTTCGCAACCTCCGGGTTTACATTCGGTCCGTACTCGGTTCTAGAAGGTTCAACCTACGCACCTTATTGTGTTTGCTGGGTGAAGGACATTCCCAGCTGTAGAGTTCAGTACAGCAACGTTTACCGCTGAACACTTCAGTCGAACTGTTCGACTGACGTGTTCACCGATAAACGTTGCTGTACTGTCATACTGTTTTTTGTTTTTTTTTGGATCACCCATCTGCCTTTGTCGCAGTATACTCAGGTCAGAATTAAAACGAGGCTCTTTAAGCGGTGTTGTACGCGTTACTCTTCAAAAGTAACGAGATACCGTTACTCGTTACTTGGCCTGAAAAGTAACTAAATACGTTACTCGTTACCGAAAATAGTTACTAGGTAGAAGTAACTCGTTACTTGTAATGCGTTACTCATCGTTACGTACATGTCTGATTTAAAGTAAAGCAAGGGTGCAAGTGGGCTGGTTCAATGCTGACATGGTATCCCAGGAGCGGGGGAAAAAAGGACGGATAACACAAAGTTCCAAACGCTTTGTGTTGTCTGTCCCGCTTTGTCCCCACTCTTGGGTTACCATGTCACCCACATATATTTCCACTCTCCATTTCCTAAAATAAATTTCACTTCATTTGGTAAAATTAATTTAAATGTATATTTCAGTTCGTTCGAACTTCGTCAAACATTTGTTCAAAAATTCACTGCTCGTCGAACTCTTAAACCTCGCAGATTTGAAAGTTAGATTATTCTGGGATTTCTTAGAGCGACATATTCTAAAGTTAGAAATAAATCAATTTCTTTTGTGAGAAAAATTGCAGAGTTCAGAAATTGTCAAATTGTTCCAATAAACTGAGTTTGAAAGTTCGAAACCTTTCGAACCGTTTGAAATCCTTGGTTCAATCTTCGAACTTAAGGTACAAAAAAGTTCAGATCATCTCTAGTTACCTGTGGCTACTAAGCAACGCAAGGGCACCGTAGCACTCTGCAAGAGTCCTAGCAGGAACATAGCACAATGGGTACTAGCAGTATAGTTATGTCACATTTTATTTTTGGTGTGTCCTAACCACTTCGAGCCTTCTTAATTTATTTACATGTTTACAAATGCTCTATAGTTTCCTGGCCATTTTTGAATGTTCTCGTAACCGTGATGGTGTCGGCTTCCGGAGGTGTGTGCCGGTTTCTGCTGCGTCTCGTGCCCTGTGCTTGTGTCGCCCGTCGCCGTCTTCGCTGTTGCTCTGCTAATCCCTACAACACAATAACAATTTTTTTTTAAACCGATTGTTTTTTTAAACCAGCTCGTAACTTTATTGGTTAAACAAGTTTCTTTGGCACATTCGGTGCGTGCCGATAGCTTCTGTCATTACCCACGTCAACCTTCTGGCTGCAAAACCTGCGTCACACGGATCATACAGCTCAAACCACGCATACATAAAGACATACTTGAACAGGCCGAAGTAATTTACCTGTTTACGGCAATAAATTAACTTTGTTAAGTTTTCGTGAAAACACGGCATGTAAAAATCTTTTTCGGAAGGCGGATGATGAGCGTCGACTGATAGGGAAGCTTGATAAAAGGAGTGTGATTATTACATAAGCGTGCCGAGATGGGCGCTTGATAAAAGCAAGTCAAAGGTTTTACGTGAAGCTTCGTGAGATCATTGTGTTGGGAAGTCGATACAAATTGATAAGCCACAGAAGACGAGAAGCCTTGACTATTGTCGATTTTTGTGAGGTAAGAATAACGTGTCCCATGAACCCAGCCTACGCCCGGAAGGTTTAAATTTTCATATATTTAAAGTCCAGACAGGTACACGTTACCCAAAAAAGTAACTAAATACATTTACTTGTTACACGCTCAAAAAGTAACTTAATACGTTACTCGTTTCCGATTCTCTAAAGGAACGCGTGAGTTACCTCAAAAGTAACGAGTTACTTTTCACGTTACTTTGACCACCAAATACACAACTGCTCTTGTTTCATGGTTTATTGTTTTCGTTTTAGTAGTCGTTGCACTTAAGCAGTAGCTGCCTCTCCAAAAGTTCTCATCGGTCAGGTTTCCCCGCTTCCTTGAAAATACATGTCCGGCGAAGCTGAAGAGTCGTTCTACCGACGCACTCGAAAGAACGGCAGTGTTGTGCTACAGGAACAGCTGGTGAATCTTCGGGAACTGCGCCTTCATTGATGACCGCGGGTAATGGGTTCTGTGCCTTCCCGCGTTCGCAACCTCCGGGTTTACATTCGGTTCGTACTCGGTTCTAGAAGGTTCAACCTACGCACCTTATTGTGTTTGCTGGGTGAAGGACATTCGCAGCTGTAGAGTTCAGTACAGCAACGTTTACCGCTGGACACTTCAGTCGAACTGTTCGACTGACGTGTTCACCGATAAACGTTGCTGTACTGTCATACTGCTTGTTTTTTTTTTGAATCACCCATCTGCCTTTGTCGCAGTATACTCAGGTCAGAATTAAAACGAGGCCGTTTAAGCGGTGTTGTACGCGTTACTCTTCAAAAGTAACGAGATACCGTTACTCGTTACTTGGCCTGAAAAGTAACTAAATACGTTACTCGTTACCGAAAATAGTTACTAGGTAGAAGTAACTCGTTACTTGTAATGCGTTACTCATCGTTACGTACATGTCTGATTTAAACTAAAGCAAGGGTGCAAGTGGGCTGGTTCAATGCTGACATGGTATCCCAGGAGCGGGGGAAAAAAGGACGGATAACACTAAAGCTCCAAACGCTTTGTGTTATTCTTCCCGTTTTGCCCTTACATCTGGGTTACCATGTCACCCAGATATTTCCACTTTCCATTTCGTAAAATAAAGTTCACTTCATTTGCTAAAATTAATTTAAATGTATATTTCAGTTGGTTCGAACTTCGTCAAACATTTGTTCAAATATTCAGCAGTTCGTCGAACTCTTAAACCTCGCAGATTTGAAAGTTAGACCATCGGAGAATTTCTTAGCGTGATTTATACTAAAGTTAGATGTAAATCAAAGTCTTTGGCGCGAAAATGTAGGAAGTTCAGAAATTGTTGAAATGAACTGAGTTTGAAAGTTCGAAACTTTTCGAACTTTTTGAAATCCTTGGTTCAGTTTTCGAACTTAAGGTTAAAAAATAAGTTAATAATATCTCTAGTTACTGGTGGCTACTAGGGAACCCAACGCTCTGGAGCACACTGCAATGAGTCCCAGCAGGAACATAGTACAATGGGTACTTGCAGTATAGTTATGTCATATTTTATTTTTGGTGTGTCCTAACTACTTTAAACCAGATATGAAAGCACCGGTTTGCTGCAATCTTAAGCTGCTCTCGATCCATCTCCTCGGCCTTCCACCCTCTTATCCTTTTTTCACACCACCGCCGCCTGCTTGGAAATGCTGCATCACGTGTCACTTGTAGATTAGGAGGGGAGAGGTCATGCTTTGTGTGAAATTGGGACGATAACAAAGCAACATACCCTAATCTTTCGCGGTTCTGGAAGTGCTCACGTTTGAATAAGTATATTTTAATCGTTGAGTATATCCATAAGGTAGTAGAGCAGTCAACAAGGTCGTGACCCCTGTCTTTTGCAAGCATCATCGCTACTGCGTTCGTGGTTTCTGTGCATTAGGTAGGGATCTGTGGCGCGTGTTGCTTGCGAACTCGCTGGACATGAAACTTGTCACTGCATGGTGCAAATATCGCCAGCCTTATGTATAAGGTTTTAGCCCTGGTTAGCCCTCGTTAGCACCCCGAAAAATAGGATTTGAAGCAAAAGACTGACACCCTATTTTCGGAGTGTTATGCCTAAACGTTGGGTCCTGAACAGAGTTCACAACCTAGTAGCCGGGTGTTAGTCAGGTTTTAATAGCCAACCAGGCAAAATATGAAGTTATCTCTTGGACAAGCTGATTTAAACACTTAAGGGTGTAAGGCAGCTTGCCCGCCTGGCTGAAATAGGGTGTTAGCCCTGGGAGTAACTAGTCTGCTTTTTTAAGGGGATAAAATGTTTTAGTTTCTGTATATATCCACAGACATGGCTCATGCAAATATCATAGCATTAAATAGCACCTAAGTAAACTAGAGCAGCATTATTTACGACCCCGAGAACTGTCTTCGCTTATGCTTATACCTCACCATGATCAAAAAAAGCTAGCTTATTAAAGTGCCTTACCACCGCGGCGCCAAAAGTAGACAGAAATAACATTGCATTCAAACGTTGTTGTTTCAAATACTATATCTGAGTCAATGTCATGTCAATGACGCCTTCGCTTTTATGCGTGCAACAATCAACTACAATCGACTAATCGATTATAGGCCGAAATGTAAGATGCTAAACATTTGCTTTAAATGCCAAATATTAACTGTTCCTTATTCCTGTGAATAAATAAGAACGATTGTTAAAAAATGCATTTTTGAAGCCCTGCAGCGTTGTTGTGTAAATGGGTAAAGTTGCGCATTAAGAAATCTTAGAATAAATATCATTTTACGGTAATTCTAATATTTCAACAGGCACCATACTTGAGTAAATTACTACTGAAGTTTACCTAATTATAATTGAAAATACTTTGTTCTAAAATAAATAATTGAAGGCGGAATTACTACTGAACAAAGTAAATAACTATATTTGTACATTACCATCAGAAAGTAACCTAATTAAGAAAGAAATTATTTTATTATGCAAGCATTTTGTTTCGTGCTGAAACGTATCTGGTCATTTCTGGTCTAAGTATACGTCAGATTGTGTGCTTTTACCTAATTAATGATTTCCTGTGAGAGCTGAGTTATGAATATAATTCTATCAGGCGAAATGATTTGGAAACCTATCAAGAATCCGTCTGGGTCGAGATACCGTCTGGTGACGGGTTCAACTTTCTAATTGGAGCATATTATTTCCCTCCCGCTTCAGATGCGGCTCTATTTGTAAGCCACTTTAATTTTCTTGAAAATAAAATAGACGTTACTAAATATCGCGTGCAACTATACGAGAATTTTAATCTCCCGAAAGTTGACTGGATTAATGGTCGTATTAACAGTGAAAGCTCTTGCACACGTCAAAAAGCGTCTTGTTTGTTTAACTTCATAGATTTTAACCATTTTACGCAACACAACATGTTCGCGAACTGTTCCGGTAACATTCTTGATCTGGTTTTCTCTAACATTCCTACTTCGAAAGTGGCTCGTGTAGACGATCCGCTCTTCACCCCTGATGCTTATTATCCTCCCCTTACGGTTTCGTTTTCTATGTTTCTAAGCTCAAGGGTTTCGTCTGGTGCATTACGGTACGCGTACGGCGCTGGCGATTACTTTAGTTTATACAAATATTTCGAACAATACGATTGGACTGATGTCTTAAAACACTCTGACGTAGATTCCATGGTGAATAGTTTCACAGCGGTAGTCAATGATGCCATGAACTTGTTTGTTCCCCAGTGCACCAACCGTCCAGAGAAGTACCCTAAGTGGTTTTCCAAAGATTTACGATATTACTTGAGATTAAAATTACATTACCCCAGATTATATAAAAAAAACGAGGCTCGGCTTATGGTATGAAAAATTTAGCATCTGTCGCGAACTAACAAAAAAGCTTCTTGCTAGCGGCTATATCACTACCGCAGGCAGATGGAGCGTAACCTGAACAAGCGACCAGTAGAATTCTGGCGCTATGTGAAAAAGCACACCACGAAAGACTCTAACAATATAACGCTGAGCAACGGGTGAGTTATCGAAACGTCCCCAAAATTTGTTTGTGAGTTGTTTTCGCATCATTTCAGTTCATGCTTTTCCAATGTCAACACCCTCTACCCGTGACATGTAATACTACTTTTGACGACTATTTACCCTTTACTAGAATTACAGTTCACGAAGTGCTTTTAGCTATTGGAAAGCTGAATTCCAAACTGTCCACAGGTTCAGATGGTATTCCCAACTTCGCTGTAAAAGGATGTGCCGAATGTTTTGCTCCTGTTCTTGAAAAAGTGTTCAACTTATCTATACAGAGTGGTATCTTTCCAGATAAATGGAAAATTCGATAGTCGTCCCGATTTCTAAGTCAGGTAATTCTTGTGATGTTAGTAATTATCGTTCTGTTTCCTTTCTCACAGAATTTTCAAAGGTTTTTGAGAAGATGGTGTACAATCGTTTGTATAATTATTTTAAAAGAAAGTTTGTTCTTGTACAGCGCGGTTTCGTCAAAGGCAGATCCGTCGAGACAAATCTGTGCACATTTTTAAATTTTGCTTTTCCAATTATTCAGTGTCGGGGCCAAGTAGACACAATATATCTGGATTTGTCCAAAGCCTTTGATAAGGTCAATCATGAGTTGTTATTGCTGAAACTCAGGGACTATGGCCTCAGTCCTGAGTACAATACCTGGTTTAGAAGTTATCTTCATAAAAGGAAGAACTGTGTAAGGGTATCTGGCTCCTTGTCTCGTCCATTTATTTCTATGTCAGGAGTGCCTCAGGGCTCAAAGCTTAGACCTTTGTTGTTTCTTATTTTTATAAAAGATTTGGTGTCGTCCGTAAAACACTCTCAATTACTTATGTTCGCAGATGACGTGAAGTTGTTTCGGAAGGTCCCCTCAATCACTGACTTTACTTTGCTGCAGGGCGATCTTCGTTCAGTGGTAGAATGGTGCAGTTCTAACAATTTTTTCTTAAATCCGCGCGAAACAAAAGTCATGTCGCTGTCGAGACAGCGTCACAATTTATCCTATGTATATGTTCTGGAAAATGAAACGATCTGTTGGACCACGCAAATGCTAGACCTAGGTGTTCTTGTGGACGATCACCTTTTTTCCTTTCTCATGTAAACTCCATTATTAGCCAGTCATTATGCACGCTAGGAATAATGTCTCGCTTAACTAGATCATTCATCACTCATCACTGTCTTTTGAGATTATACAGTACTCATGTGCGTTCGAAACTAGAATTTGCATCTGTAGTGTGGAACTGCATATCTATAAGATCAAGTGAAAGTATAGAACATGTACAAAAGCGATTTGTGCGCATCATTTATGACAGATATTTTGGAAGAAAGTGTTTTTATGAATATTGGGCACCTTATGTAAAAGAAGGTCTATTCGGGTTGTTCAGTTTTTACATAGGCGAATTTATAATGCAATAGACAGCCCTACTCTCCTCACCTGTGTTCACTTCCGCATTCCACTTAGAATGAACTCTAGAAATCCAAGAATATTTTACCCAGACCTTATTCGAAACGCATCACCGGTTTCGCGTATCCAAAATGTTTTAAACACGCAATTTACTGACGTCGATATTTTTAGTACTAACCTGTTTTTGAAGGATGATCATTTTGATGCATGTGTTTTTAATGGGCATATATACATGTTTGTGTGCTTGCATGTTGTTTTTCGCAACTCTTTATCTTGTCAGCTCTGTATTTTGTGTGTATTTCAAGTGTGTGTGCTTAACCCAGTAGGCTTTCGAGCTGTTGGTTAGCACCAGGGAAAAATAAACATTGATTGATTGATTGATTGATCATTGCATATTTCGCAAAAACACCAAAATTCTTAGTGACATTTTTTATCACTGCAATTCAAAAACAACATATTATATTAACTATTAGCAGGCGCTGAAACACTCTGATAAAGTAGCGAATATCCTAATTATTTCGAAATTGCCGACGTAAGTCGTGATCGGCTATTCATTGTAGAGCATGTAAACTAACGCTTTAAGGGCACATTAGACGACCCGCAAAACAATCACTTTCTAAACATATCGCGCTGCGATTAAGTACAAAGGTGCAAGCCGCTGGTGAAAGTTTACAGTGAAAAATTTTATAAATAAACTTACCTCGCTCAAAAACAAAAATAGAGTAGCATGTTTTGGGTAATTTACGCCGCCACTTCGCAGACGATACACGCGTAGTGAGAAGTGCTGACGACAGATGGCATACGCCGGGTTGAGGGAGCGCCGGCTGATTTGGGGTGTGATAACAGACGATTCCGCAAAAGAACCCGAATTGGCCGGCACCCCCTTGACGCGGCATACGCTATCTGTCGACAGCACTTTCCTCTACGCGTGCATCGTCTGCGAAGTGGTGACGTAGATTGCCCAGAACAGATGCATTTTTAGAGCGCAGCTCTTAGGCGCCCGTTTCCGGCTTGAGCGGCGTCGGCGTCGGCATAACCGCGCGTGGCATTATGGGAAGTTTCCCATAATGACGTCACGAGGGTTACCCTCGTGAGGGTTACGAGGGTTACGAGGGTTACTCTCACAAGGGTTACGACGGTTACCCTCACGAGGTTCACGAGGGTTACCCTCACGAGGGTCACGAACGTTACCCTCACGAGGGTTGGGAGGGTTAGTTACCATCAAAAGATGTACCCTAGCTTACAAGGGTCACGAGGGTTACTCTCACGAGGGTCACGAGGGTCACGAGGGTTACCCTCACGAGGGTCACGAGGGTTATGAGAGTTACCCTGCACGTCACCGCCCTGAGGTTACGTCACCTCAAAGAGTCACCTATCCCTCAGTACCCTTCCACCTTCCTCCTCAAGAGCTGCGCTCTAATCCGGCGTTACTGGGAGTTGTAAACGGCTTTCATTTTTGTTCTCTTATTTTTCTTTTATTTAACAATGTAAGATATATCTCTTTTTTTTTCATTTTCAGCTTCCATTACCTCATTGCACCTCTGAACTTAATTTCAGCACAGTACGTTGAGAAACCGATTTTTGCGGGGCTTCTAAATTGGCAGAAAAGCGTTTAGTTTAGATGCTGTACAAATCAAAATTACATAATTTTGATTCTTCATATTCATCCTTATAATGGAGGAAAGTCTCACTTTATGTGTGACATCCTCTCTTCCTCTCCATAGCTGCTGTGGCTTTGCCCCTTGGTCAGCTCTGCGTCCACGGACGGCACCAGCCAGAGTCTCCGCGATTTCAAAGCCCTACAGTTGTCGCTGGAGCGAAACGAGACGGACACTCAGTGCCGTTTCGCATATCAATTACTCTAGAGGATGAAGCTCCAGTGGAACGAAAGTATTATATACTAGATGGAGTTCTTATTCACATTTTGCAACTACTGAGGTTAAGAGATACTTTACTTTCAAGCCCTATGTTTTCTAAATAATTCATTACATTTACAAATTAGTTAAATGTGTGACTCTTTATTTGGTTTGTTCGTTGTGATGATATACCATTTCGACAACTAATAAATTAATATTAAGCGTCAAGGTATCACGTGATGCCACGTGATTTGACATCACGTGGTAAAGTTACATGAGATTGTGGAGTGAAGCCTTGGTGTGACCTTGACATCGTGTGACGTCAATTTACTCGTTAAATTTAGTTGGGAAATGTACCGACGGACGGGCATACAAAAGGGCAGATACACGCACAACATTCGGAGTTCTGGGAGCCATTATTCGAATAACACGCAGTTTTTCTAAACCATTTTGTTTTTACGTTTATTTTCTCCAGTGGTGCGTAGTCGTGTCGGATATCCGTCAACTGTATGGAACTGCATAGGAGTGACTAATTCAAGCGTGATTAAGCGTGTTCCACGTAAATTCATACGTGTATTGTTTGATCGGTGCTATCAACCAAATTCGTTTTGCAGTTACGAAAGTAGGCGTGAACTCGTGAAATTAAACACGTTGCACAACAGGAGGAAACTCTATGGATTGATGTTTCTGTATAAGATCGTAAGTAATACAATTGATTCACCAGCGCTACTAAGTCACGTCTACTTGCACGTACCTCGAATGACTGGTAGATTTTATTCTTTGGCCATCACGCAGCCCCAATGACACGATAGAACGAATAATAATTTAGAACAGATTTGTGGGAATGTTATCCCATATATTTTTGATGAACCGCGCAAATTTAGAAAGTGTTTCTACCATTGCTTTGTCCTAACTTTCCATTTGTTTTATCGTGTCCAAACAATTTGACTACTATCTGGCATTTATAAGGGCACCACTAAGAAGGCGTCAAGCTGTTTGTGGGTCACTCCAAATAAACGAATAAACAAAATGAATAAAAAATAAACATTCTGGAAATAAAACTCGTTTTGTAAAAAACATTACATGCAATATTAAACAGTTTACAGACTCCCTCACATATCTATATAATATGCTGCACGTCATTTGATCACATGTAATGCGCAAGGCCCTTTAAATTTTTTTTAGTTTTTTTTAGTTCTTCTTTAACAAAAACTACCAACGTTATATGATATCTCCCTCAAAGCCCATCCATCTTGTTATATTTAAAAGTTCGCGATGCAACGCGCAAGCTTGCCTTCTCAAAATTAGGTAATGATTTTTCTTCTTTTTTAACGGAGGCGTAGACAAAATAATAATTTCGGGGCCGAACAAAATGCCTGGCTACGCCACTGCCCGGGTAAGCGAACTCTAAGACGGCACTGTGAATCTTCCCCAACGCATCTTTCTGACTAATGGTTATGATTACCCGGATGACCGTTGTCTCGACGTTATGTCGTTGGATTCTTTCTTTCACTTTCTTAACCGAATCTCTCCGCCATTTCACCTAAGCTCGAGCACAAAGTAAAGATTCAATCGTCTCCTCGACCTTGAATTGTTCATCGACTGAGGATTTATATGCCTTTTGTTTCTAGCACCGTCTTGCGTTTCTGCGTATAAACGTCCAGTGTATTGGTCGTTGGAAATGACGGTTCGTTGCTCTCCAATTGTTTGTATTATCGATTGTCGGAATCGGAGAGTTTGTGGTCGAACTGCCCCCCCCCCCCCCTCTCTCCACGCTTCTTTTCTTTTCGCTACCTCAAACCTCGATAATACTAGTAAGGGAGAGGTAATTCTTACCACAAATGTAACTGGGACTGTCATTACTCCAGGCTGAAGCCCTTTGCGGCAGTAAAGGGTAATCAAATTTTCAGATGTTGGGATGGCGATGGCATTGGTGATACCGAAATTCAATGAGCAAGAACGAGGTCGAATTTCTAACGACTGTCGACGTGCACGCAAACGTTATTTAGACTTGTAAGGTATAATATTGGAAGCCTAGCGAGAAAAAAAAAAAAAAAGAATAGATGAGCATTGTGAAAGGGAAGAGTTACGTAAATAGGGGAAGGAGAGACGAAAAAAGACCACCCCACACACACTCTTGTGCCTTAGTTAAAAAGAGCCCCCAAAAGCGGGGAATACCCCAGAATTCGGCAAAACGAAGTCCGTTAGCGGATGGTTGCCAGCCCAAATGACTCTGTCGTGACGCACCGGCAGTTGTTTGGGTGGGGTTGCCCCGTAAAGCAAGCATATATCGAGCATTTAACGAAAATAACGAGGCAGAAAATAAGGGTCGGCAGTGAGATCACTCCAGGCTTTTCTGCTGGAACCAGCAGGAGCAAACTTTCGCGTTGTTCTTTTTATGTATATATATAAAGTTTTTTTTTTTTTTTTAAGGAAACGGAAAGCAAAGTTCATTAGTTGGTCGCTATTTCGTTGAGTACTTCTACTGCTGTTGTTAGCGCTGCCGGAATATTAGACACCGCTCATGCATCCAGATCCCTCTGACTAAGGCATATTTTGGTTTTTGCCTCAGTGATAATCCCCGAGAAGGTGAATCAACCACCACATAGAAGTTACCAAATATAAATGACGTATTGCGGCACGATGAAAACAAAAGGGCGGGTCATAGTAACAGGTAAAACGAAAGCGTCAGCTAAATTACTCTCGAAGAAATACAAAGCGAGAATGAACTCAAAAAAACGCACAATCCCACAGGCAGCTCAATTAGAATGATCGCTTGAGAGGTACAGCAGATTCGTTCCCTTTTAAGGACCTCATATTCGCTACTCAAAATTCCTACATATAAATCCCATTCCTCCGTTTCACATTTGAGCCGCCAGTTCACGCCAGTTCTCGCTGCACACTTTTGGACAGGCATCTATTCTGCTGGCTGCACCGCCCTACGCAACACTTCGGTGTTGCGTAGGGAGACTAAGTTTAATGAAGAGACTGAGGAACTCAAACCATGACAGAGGGGGTCTGCTCTTTATGGTGTACATATCTCGCGCATATTGGTTGCGCGTGCTCATGCGCGCATTGCCGCGTGGCGAGAAAGATGGTGGGGGAGAAGCTCAGCAAAGTCAGAAAACGTTTGCGGGCAATCGACGCTTTTAACTTCTTTTTGCATTTTCAATTGCAAACGCGACCCTCAAACCACGTGACCCCCACTGAGCAGTGAAACGCCCAGCTAGATCTAGCCACACTAGTATTGCAAATAACAGGCAAACGCGCGTCCAATCCTTGTACTGCAAACGCGGCCCATAAATCACGTGACCTTGAACAAGCACTGAGAGGCACTCATAGATCTAGGCATATGCGTGCTGTGAAGAGCAGGCTAACACGCGTCAAATGCACAACAGATTCCCAAGCGCCCAGAGAGTTCAAAACCCAAAGTCCAAGGTCAGAAGTCGAAGAGACTTCGCACTCTGTCCCACCCAGCTCCAGCGAACGAGTTGTTCGTCCAGTATAGAAATCCTGCCAACACTTTCACCCGATCTTGCTCGAAACAAAATGCGCAGGTGTACGTTTCGTGGAACAAGGCTACCGCCACTCCACGGGCGCGCCTATCACTGACCGTGACACCGGCACATCCCATTAACCCCAATTAACGGTAGAACGCGCACTCCGTTTTACCCTCGTTTGAACCACGTAAACGGTACTATACTTTTTTCACCTTATGATGTACCACAGAAAAGGCTACAAGCGCGAGCTTCTTGCTCTAGGGCAGATCTCGGCGGCACAAGATCTCGTGCGTTAAGAGTGGCTCCCAACGCTATGAGCTCCCGCTTCTAGCCTTCTCTTCGGTGCAACATAAGGTGAAACGGAGTATAGCCAGCGGAGAGAATCCATCCCCGCCAAGGTTCCGCGTGGCTTGGCGGTGAGGACAACGGTGTGCCAGATAGGAAATCACGTGATACGCTCGTCGAGCTGAAGTGGCGTAGATGACTGGCCGTGTTCACGGTGGTCCACTTGATGGTCAAGCAGGCTGGAGCGGTAATTTTGATCCCGCCTCCTAATTCGGGCAATATGACCCGTATTATCGATCCGTTCCGGCACTCCCTTACACCTTACTGATGGTAAAACAAAAACGACGAGAAATATACACCCAGTCGACGGTGTTCCTTCCAGAACAATGAAGACGGAAAGTCCCCGAGAAAGTGAAGGCGAGGTGTTACCTGCTTCTCTCCGGGACGCGTGACTAATGCAGTCCTAGAGCCCCGTGGTTGGCAACTTATACGGCTGTTCCAAATTTCAACTCGCAGCTCCTGGAACAAGGCCTCCTATACTCTGCCTCACTCAAAACCGTTCAGCGGAGCGAGGCTACTACCCTTACGAACCGAAATCGGAAGAACGAACATCGCTCTTCCTATTGGCTTACGAGGCTAAAGCGCTCGTGAGCCAATCGCAAGTGTGTCGTTTGCTCTTACGATCGACTCACGAGGGCTGCAGATTTTACTCCACTGCACGTTTTTAGTGGGACCTCCAGAGTGTAGGTAAGCAGGCAGTAGCGCCGGACTTTGGGCGTCATCTACCGGAGGCTCGGACACCGACGGGACACAAGTGAACGCTCCAGCGTCCCGCTGTGGCTCGTGTTCCCACTGATTAGGCACGAGTCGCAGCCGAACACCGATTCATAACTCGTGTGAAGTCACTGCACCATGCTGGCCTTAGCTAGAAGGCATCGAATATTCACCTTACTGTTTCGCTCTATATATGAGTGATGTTGCCTGTAAGAAGGTTGGCGGGTCCCAGGAACGTCACCTGCAATAACCAGAGCAAAAGAGCCATTTCGCGGGGAACCTGGACGTGAGCGCACAGCTTTTGAAGCTGCGAGGACCCGAAATACACTTGTTCGCCCGGGAAAAGTGTGTTTCGGCGTCTCGCCACAGCGGAGCGACAGTCACGTGGCTCTACTCTCATCCGTTGTCTGTCGCTCCAGCTTCTCAATTTCGGCGGCCGCTTCTCGTGGCGACCTGCCAGGTTTTGTTAGTATATAAAAGGCTACGCCAGAGTCCATTAACAGGCTCCTCTATTTTTGAGGAACGTTGTCACAGCCACTGACAGAATGAGAACGCCAGAGAGCGTCTTTTCAACGCCCCTCCCCCGGCGCCCATCCGTGCCTTCCACCGTGCCTCGGCTGCGCGCGCACGCTCTCGACATGCATGGGACGCCCAAGCGCCGTCGAAGGTGAAAAGCTCGTGCTGGAAGCGGGGCAACCGAAGCTCCATCCCACCGTTCTCCTCTTTGCCAGCGACTATACGGTCAGAAAATGAGGGAGAGGAGGAGACGAGAGAGCGCGCAAAGACGTCAGAACATCGAGCCCTGTTCTGAACAATTACGTGGGTAGACGCGAAGCTAGCCGACTTTGTCGCGACTCACTCTTAGAACGCTTCCAAACGCCGAACGCCGGCGTTTGGACGCCGGCGTGAGTAGAGACAAAGGCAGCTATAGCTCTGCGTCTATACCCAGAAATCATTCCGAACAGAGCTCGGTGTTCCAACGTCTCCGCCCGCTCTCGTCTCCTCCTCTCCCTCAATTTCTTGCCATATATGAGATAATGGAACGCGAGACGATATAAATAAAGTACAATATAAATAAAGTCGAATTAGTTCAAAAGAAATCGGTACGTTTTATTTGTCGTCGGTATGACAGAAACTTTTCTCCTTCTTCTAACCTTTCCGTGTTAGGCCTAAGACTTCTTTCTGAGCGTCGTGGTATTGAGCGCCTAAAGTCTTTGTATTTCATGATTAACTCATCAGGTTTTGACTCTTTAGATAGCTACATAAAGTTTCTCAAGCCAACTGCCACTAGGAGCCACCACGAATTAAACATTTTACCTTTTCATGCTCGTACTGATATGTTTAAATACAGTTTTTAGAGCGCAGCATTTAGGCGCCCGTTTCCGGCTTGAGCGGCGTCGCCATCGGCGTCGCCGTCGCCGTCGGCGTAACCGCGCGTAACCCTCGACCCCCTGAGGTCACGTGACCCCCCAGGTCACGTGACCCCCGGAGGTCTCGTGACTCCCCGAGGTCACGTGACCCCCTCAGGTCACGCGACCCCCTGAGGTCACATGACCCTCAGGTCACGTGACCCCCGAGGTAACGTGACCCCTCCCCCTCCCCCCGAGGTCACGTGACCCCCCAGGCCACGTATCCCCCGAGGTCACGTGACGCCGCTCCCGAGGTCACGTGACCCTCCTGGTCACGTGGCCCCAGGTCACGTGACCCCCTGGTCATGTGACCCCCAGGTCACGAACCCCCCCCCCCCCCCCTCTGAGATCACGTGACCCGCGGAGGTCACGTGACCCCCCCGTGCCTTCCCCTCCTCCTCAAAAGCTGCGCTCTAATTCGGCGTTACAGGGAGTTGTACACGGCTTTCATTTTTTTCCTCACACCATTGAACGCTGGAATTTGTTACCAGGAAACATCCGATCACTACAATCAGATGAATTTCTGTGTGCCGTTGACAGTGGTCCATAGTGATGTCTGGACCGTCTGTGTATAACTCCCACTCCTGCCATAGCCCCACGGGGCTGCAGTATGTGTAAATAAATAAATAAATAAAAATTAAAAAAACGCTGGCGCACGCTCGTGTCCAAGTGTACGTGCGCTCGATCTTAACTCCGATGACTTCGAATTCTTAGTACGCGGGGTTTGAATGTATAGGTATACTCCAATTTCACATTAGGTCTCACCGCAGCCGGTGCTAGGATCTCAATGCAACCAACCAAGCAGCTCCAAAAGGGCATCGTCATGAAGCTCTGTCTCTTTGTGGATTCGCTAGCTAAACCAATCACTCACAGAAATCCCCGGGGGAAGTCAGTTCGGACCTCAAGTTGGTCTGCTTCTTGCACAGGGGTTGCCGTGATGTCAGAACGCCAAAGTATTATTGGCTGATTGGAGATAATAGCGGGTAGACCTCAAGGCATCCAGCATTGAGGTCTACCCACTATCCTTTCAATCAAAGCCAATCAGAGCTCGGCGTTGTTCTGACGTCACCCAAACTGCTGCGCAATACGCAGACGACGTACTCTCCGCATCACGCACAGGAAAAAAAACGCGAGATCGTGAAAATTCACTGTCCGTGATTGGTTTAGCCCGAGATTGCAAATCCACAAAGAGAACGAGCTTCATGACGATCCCCTTTTGGAGCTGATTGATTGATTAGATTGGATCGTAACGTCCACTGCGGTCGGGCTTAAAGTGGAACGGAGCATAGTTTCGGTTCAAGTCCCGAACATGCTGACGGGGTTGTTCGCGGACGTCTTTATATGTATGTCCATTTGTTTGCGGGAACACACTCACACACCTTCGTCCTTTGCCTATGGCTCTATGTTCGAAGACGCTATGATGTCTGTTTTTCCGCAGGCACACGAGTGTGTCTGTGCGTGCGGGGATGGCAAGTACGATAGCCAGACGGGCTGTGTGTGCATGGATCGAGTATTTCTTTCTTTTAAAACAATCTGCAGATCGTATTGGTGGCGGCAAGTTAAGAAACAATAATAAAATCTCGAGTCAAATAAGACGACATGAGCAGCGCTGCTGCTAAAACCTGGCACCTTTGTGTGTGTGTGTGTGTTTTTCTTTTCGCATCTTTACGTTTTTAGGTTGTATATTAACAAAAATCTTTCATGAACAAGTTTCTACGTGTACTAATGTGACCATGAGTTCACCACGCGAGACAGCAAATCCGAGAACGACACCGTTACTTTGTCGCAATTCAGTCATACGAGTGTTTTAGTATATTTAAGTTCAGTATGATTACGTCATTAATTACTTTTGTCAGTAATGACCTTCTAATTATAATATTTTAAAGTTCTGGCTTGAATTCGTGACTATATGCGAATCATCGAAAACTACTAAATCCACCTACAATACAATGATAAGAGGCACGGGAGGCATTTTATGGCGCTCCAAAGAATTGCTAAATTTTGACTCCATTCTAGGTTTCGGTGTCTTATCAGAGCGCATCTCCGCGCCAGCGATCCCGCTCGCGCGTTTTGGCCACAGGGACCGGGATTGCTGGCGACGAGATGCGCTCCTAACCTAAACTTAGAAACGGGTACAGATCGTGCATTTTTTTGAAAGACCATAAAATGCTGCCCGTACCTTATATCGTTGTAATGTGGGTGGATTTAGTAGCTATCGATGGTTCGCGTCAAGTTTCTAATGAATGCCATAGCTGTAATATTATTAATTAAAACTTACAGCAGGACACTTAAGCTCTGCATTTAAGAGTGGAACACGGTAGCAAATTTTTGCTTGTTTCCAAGCCGTCTAAGCTTGTGTGTGTGGCATAGTGGGTAGAATATCTGGTTCGCAACCGAAGGGTTTGAGGCAAATGAATTACTTATGGCCCAAGCAGGATTTTCTCGTCCCACCGACGCCGACGACGGCTTTCCTGCAAAACGAGCTCCTTAAAGTCATCGCTTTAAAATTTACTTACTGAAACTAATTAATGGCCTAATTATACTGAACGTCAATAATTTTCCTTAATGGGCCTCCTGACAGAAACCACTACACCATGGACCGATTTTCTGTGTGATGCGTATTTTTCGAGGAACGATTTGGCCCATTGGCCCATCTTTCGAGTAACACCCTGCATGCATATCTTCCCCTTCGCCTGTATATGTAAGGAGGACGTAGGCTAATAATAGTCAGTTTTAGTATTGCGTACTCGATCAAACGCAAGCACTGTGCGCTTGCGTTGGCGTTGCGTGTTCCACACTGAGTGTGCGCGGAGACTCAAACTGAGTCTTAGATTACCGCATGGCCACGACGCGCATGCGCAGTGTGGAGCACGCAACGCTAACGCAATCTTACAAGTCACAGCACTTGCGGTTGCATCTATACGCAATACTAAAACTATCTAATTGCATCAGTGAGCCACCGGCTTAACACAGAATCTGTTTAATTGGCCGATTTCTACGAAGTTCTGTAACTTTTTACAGTAACGTATGGCTGTAACAAGAAAACCTAAACCGATAAGAGTTAAGCGCTACATAGAAAACCATGTAAAAACATTACAGTTTCCGGCAGGATTTGAACTCACCAGCTTGAGAGTGTGACGCAAGTGCTTTGGCGACGCGAACTCTTTGGTGGGAGGGCGCGGTCGCGCGGTCGCGCGCTTTGTTGTCGAAACGCTTTATTTACATGAAACTTAACTGAGCCACCGTCTCCCTTGACTCTCACGGAACATGTCAGAAATCAGATCGAATCTTAGGTTGGCGGTGCCGTTCACACGCCCTTCCCTTCTTCCCTGGAAGTCCTATCACACATTTTGAGCTTACAAGTCGTTGTCAGCACGATCGAGCTCGTATACTTTTTTCTGTTTGTCTCTAAGAATTGAAGGATCGTCACAAAAACTAGTAATCTGGTAGAAATCTTTATTTCGAACGCAAACTTAAGCGGTAAAATTTGTTACCACAAACAGCCCTTCGAAGTAAAACGCAAGAAAAGTGTCAATGTCCCATCCCCGATAACAGCGCACTGTATCTCTGTGTATCTCTGACCCTGTCAGTGCACGCTCGCCTGCTTGCATACACGTGGATGTGATGTATGTGTGTGCGTATCAGTATATATTCGTGCTTGTGTGTGTGTATAGAACATGTTTGTACTTGACTATGTGCGGGCGTACGGACGCTAATGCCCGTACGTGTAAGCGTATCGTCGTCTTTGCCCTTTCGGGCGTTTTCATCTGCACAGGCAGCCATACACACTGCACGCGAGTCTGATGTCACGCCGTTGGGGTGGCGCTGCTGTGGGCACGGTGTGCGTGCAGACGCTTACCTCACGCGCATCTGGCCTGTGCGCTTGCGCAGTCCTCACGTGTGGGAAACTGCGGGCTTGTTTGTAAACAGCGCGCTCGCCAATGAGCATGACTGCCGAAGGAGTGGGCTCTTGAAGCCAGGAATAAACGAGGTAAATAAAAACGTTCCTTAAAACAAATTTAAAAAAAAGTGTATTTCCGAAACTGTTTAGCTGGGAGGACCCAGTTTTTTCAGGCGCTGTCAGCTTTATACTTAGTCTAGAAACATATATTTATATATTTATAGCCATGTCTACTTTCTTATGTAACACCCCTCGCAAGTCCTCAAGGGAAATAAATGATGATGATGTGTGTGCGTGCGCCCATGTGTGTATTTTTGTGTGCATGAGCACACATGTGTGTACATGCGCGCGTGTGCTTGTACGTATATCGGTGGACGTGCGTGTGCGCATAGGTGTATCTGTGTGTGTGCGTGCGAGCGCGTGTGTATGCATGCGTGTGTGTGCGTGTGTGTGGTGCCGGTGCGCGTCTGTGTGTGTACGCGTGTGTGTGCGTGCCCGTATGTGCTTCTGTGTACGCGCGCGTCTGCGGTGCGTGTACGTTTGTCAGTGTATGCGCGCTCGTGTTTATCTGCGTCTGTGCGTATCTGTTTGCACGTGCGTACGCGTGTGTAGGTGTACATGTCTGGTGCGTGTGCGTGTGTCTGTGTGTGCGCGTGTGTGTATGTGCGTGCGTATCTGTGCGTGTTAGTGTATGTGTGTCTGTATTCGTGCGTGAGCGTGTGTACATGTGTAGGTGTGTTCTGCTTGTGAGCGCGTCTGTGTATGCTTGTGTGTCTGTGTCCGTGTGTGTGTGTGTGTATCTGTCCGTGTATGTACTTGTGCGTGTGTGTATTAGTGATGAAAAACTATCGATAAATCGACTATCGATAGTTTTTTCCTAATATATCGATAGTGTCGCAGAACTGTCGATAGTCGACTATCGATAGTACTATCGATAGGTTTTTGATAGTTTTTCGATAGTCGACTATCGAGAGTACTATCGATAGTGTTTCGATAGTCGACTATTGATAGTACTATCGATAGTGTTTCGATAGTTGACTATCGATAGTTTTTCGATAGTTGACTATCGATAGTTCTGCGACTTTATCGATAGTTTTTTTACTATCAGTAGTCAGATTTCTGGCGACTATCGATACTATCGATAGTGCTATCGATAGTTTTGCACCACTAGAGCGAACACAGTTGCCGCACCGCCGCTCGCCTCCCTCCTCTCTTCGCCCGAACTCCCCTCTTCGGCACCACTGAAAGCTGAACCAAAGTTGGGATGGTAAGTGCTTGGGCTAGTTGGGTATCCCATTTGAAAAAATAAAGCGAGAAACAGAGAAGAGGGAGCGACGCAAACAACTAGTCTCACAAAACTATCGATAGTAAACCGTCGACAGTACTATCGATAAATTTACAATAGTCGACTATCGATAGTACTATCGATAGTGTTTCGATTATCGACTATCGATAGTAGTATCGATAGTACTATCGATGGTTTTTTGAAAGTCGACTATCGATAGTACTATCGATAGTCTTTTTTTTACTATCGATAGTCAGATTTCTGGCGACTATGGATACTATCGATAGTACTATCGATGGTTTTGCACCACTGGTGTGTATACGTTCTTGTGTTTGCGCGCGCTCCCGCGCGTGTGCATGCGTGTGTGCTTGCGTGTGTGCGTTGGTGCGCATAAATGCGTAAATTTCTGCTCGTGTGCTTGTCTACTAAAGACCCCCTTTCGAGCGTTATACCAGATCTTTCCTCCGAATCAGGCGAGTCAACTTGGAGAGAATTCTCACCACACCTTCCTCGGCGGACTTTATTCTGCCGTTGCTCGGAAGGCGGTAGCTTCAGATGCCTTTAAAAGCTTCGCCTCTCTAATTAGGCAGCGACCGAAGACGCCCGGGCCCTCTTCTTCCATGCCGCTACGTGTAATTAACCCGCTAGACAAGCCGGGGGAAGGCGGTTACCGAGGTGTGTGGAGAGAGAGCGCCGAGAAAAACGGCTCTGGAGATGCTATGGGCGCAGCAGCTTCGATTCTCCGAGAAACGGTACACCATAAAGAAACGATTATCACGATAATCGTAACGGACACTGCCTTTAATTAATGGATATTTGTGCACGTCCTTTCTCGTCACCAAACGTAAGAAAGCTGGCGGGAAATTGAGCGGTGATCGCGCTGCGATCGCCTACGGTTAATCGAGACAGTTGCTGTACATGCAAGCGAGGACGGCGGCTGGGGTGGTTGCGGGGGGGCTTCCGGGAGAGGTGCGTCGCACACCGCTTAGCGACAGCGCGATTTCACCGCAGGGGGCATTTATCACTTATCGCTTACGAGGACCGATTGCTTCAGTCAGACTTATACATTCATTCTCCGCTAGGCACGGTCGAATGGGACTCAATGTCTGATGTATAGGCCCTTTCATCTCAGTAGTTGCCTTACCGGCGGACAGAGGGCGCTGACGCACTCGCCGTCATTGAGTTGCTTCAATTTGGTTGGTTTCGGTTTCAGCGTCCACGCGGTTGTGTTGCTGATATATGTTGTTTTTGCTAAAGTTTGTGATAGAAATATGTCCCTTGTAGCACACGACCAATGAAACAGTAGTACTGAGCCTGAATAAGGACTACGAGGTGGTTTCGAGCCTAAATTGCGGGCTTTTTTACGAACACCTTTGATGCATCTGATTATGGTCGGTGGCGAAACGACTCGAACTGATGTACGGGGACGATTACTATCGCCTACGATCATACTGGATGCCATTACTTTCCATGAAAATGAACCAACAAATAGACTAATACATGAATGTAAAGAAGCAGGTCGACAGCTCGACTAACAATGTTCTGAATTGGAAAGAACAGGTAAACTCGCGAGTTTACTACTGGCTGTTTTTGTTTTCGATGGACCAGCTGAACAATGATTACACCACACACAAAAAACGCCATTCACACTGCTGGACTTACAGATGTATAATGCTCCACTTTTTCTTTTTCTCTTGTCGAGTAATTAATACTTTCTTTTTTTTTTCTTTCTTTATCGCGTAATTCGTAATATTTTTTAGGCGCTTTTCCCTCTCTGCTTTTTTTGGGGGTGAGGTGTTTGCGCATTCTTCTTTCTTTTTTTCTTGCTCAGACATCGTGGCTCCCGCAAAAAGCTTCCTCCTTTTGGAGGAGTGCGACTGAAGGGGCACTAATACATTCTTCACCCTTGTCCTTGATGGCAAAGACCTCCAGCAACTCACGTGCGATTTGGTTTCTATTTCTTCCCAGAATGTCAACTTCGTGTAGTCTTGCTTCATATTCGCATGTACGGCAGTGAGCTGCTAGGTGTCCTGCTGCTGTTAAAGTTCGTAAATATGCGGTGTGTTCCCTTGTTGTATCATTTATACAGCGTCCTGTTTGGCCTATATAACATTTCCCGCACGTTATGGGAATCTCATAGATGACATATTTTTGACATTGGGCATATTTGGTCTTTTGTGCTATGTCACATTGTTTTTCGTGTGTGTTTTGTGCCTTGTTAATCTTGCCACACATGGAATATGCCTTGTACGACGCGGAACTTACAACGTGCACCCCTTGCCGGCTTCCAGGCTTCTTTTTCGTTTGTGGTACGTCCCCTGGATAGCGCGTCAGATTCTTGCGGATCTTCTCGCATATTGATATCATAATTGCGTTCGGATAGCCAGCTTCAAGTAGCCTAGATATTTGTATGTCGAAACTTCCATCAACTTGTTGTGCACATGACTTTTTTAAGGCGGCTGTTAGTGCTGTGGTGGCGACCCCTCGTTCTAAGTTCTTTGAATGTTCGGAGTTGAACGGTAAAAATCGTTTGCAGGAACGAGCTTGATACCTCCAACAAACATGGCCTTGTTTGAGTTCTAAGGTGAGATCGAGAAACCCAATAGTTTTATTTACAGGTAGTTCATGAATGAATGTCAATCTCATACAGCTTTGTTCAAAGCATCTCATTACGTATTCCCGGCATGGGTTACTTGGATCTTCCGCTTCCTTATAACAGAGAATCAAGAAGTCATCAACGTACCGAAATGTGACTTCAATCCGGGGATCTTTCATAACTTGTTGGATGGCGATTTCGCATGCTGCGAGGAACACGTCATGGAGGTAAGGGGACACTCTAGAGCCGATGCACACGCAGCTCTTCTGAACAAATTGCTGGTCTTGATAGGTTACTACCGTCACCGTAAGGTAAGCACGCAACAGCTCCAGAAAACTTTCTATACCTGTTTTCACCTCAAGAAAAAAGCAAGTTTTGCGCAATGTTCCTACGCGGCGCGAAATAGTTCTAACGAGATTCGGTTGTCGGAGGAAAAAGCGATGGTTTTGGCGTTTGGAACGTGTACGTCTTGATAAGATAACATATATCTAATCTAAAATTCACCTACATATGTCTTCATTATCCACATAAAGGGGAAAATTAGTAATATTCCGCGAGGAGCCGGACTTGTTTTACTTCGGTTCTTGAGGTGAAAACAGGTATAGGAACATTCCCACGCGTTTTGGAATTATGTGATGCCTTGCTTTTCTATGGTCTCCCAAAGTACTTTCACGAAGCCTGCGTGCGGGATGCAATAGTACATGTCTTGGATGTCCAGGGAAAAACCGGAGGCAACGTTGCACCTATTTTCTTGAAGAAAGGAGATCACTCTTTCTGAATTTGATATCTTGAAGGAGTCTTGTGCCTGAACTTGAGATAGTTGTTTATCTAGAAAAGTGGATACGTGTGCTTGCCAAGTATTTCTTTTCGAGGTGACGGCCCGAAGCGGAACCCCTTTTTTATGCGTCTTGGCTGAGAAAAAGACTGACAACTTGCTTCCTTTCGTTCCCTTGATTTCTGTTACGAGACTACCAAAGTGGTTGTCTTCAAGTATCTTTAGGATAGCTCTTTTTGTAGTTGCTGGCCTTTTTTTTTTTCAGCCGGAATGAAATTTTTAGCAATGGCTTGATTGGCTTTTTCTGCGTACTTCCCTGAATCGAGGATGACGAATCCCCCCTCTTTGTCAGATGCGCAAAGTTTTAGATCTTTCATCTGTGACTCACGCACTGCGGGCCCGAAACTCATATTTCGGTGAAGCACGGTCCGGGAAACGTACCACGAACAAAAAAGAAGCCTGGAAGCCCCATAGTGGTAGCGCCATATCTTCATGGCATTATCCACAGGCTAAAAAAGATAGCAAGCCGGCAAGACGTGCACGTTGTATGTTCCGCTCCAAATAAAGCATATTCCATGTGTGGCAAGATCATCAAGGCACAAAACACACACAAAAGACAATGTGACATAGCACAAAAGACCAAATATGCCCCATGTCAAAAATATGTCATCTTTGAGATTCCCATAATGTGCGGGAAATGTTATATAGGCCAAACAGGACGCTGTATAAACCATACAAGTGTACACACCGCTTCTTTACGAACCTTAACAGCAGCAGGACTCCTAGCAGCTCACTGACGTACATTCGAATGTGAAGCAAGACTACACGAAGTTGACATTGTGGGATGAAATAGAAACCAACTCGCACGTGAATTGCTAGAGGCCCTTGTCATCAAGGAGAAGGGGGAGGAATGTGTCAGTGTGTTTAAATAAATTAAGTGAATTAAAATAGTTATCTAAAAACATTCAATATATCATTTGAAGGACTGCCAGAATGGGATCAAGCACGGTATTAGAATGCATAAGTAAACCGACCAACCGAATGTTTATTTTGAAAAAAAAAAAAAACGATTGAGCACGTCGTGAAGTGTAATGTTATGAACCAAGAAAGTGTCTGTTTTTCACGTACCTTTTCTTCCTAGCATAACATAAAATGCAAGTTCCATGTTCGTTGACCAATAACTCCGAGAGTTTCATCACATAATCAACAGAAACTGTATTCGATCTATTATGAACACATATTACGAATCTTTCAGAAAACCCACATAGTCTCCTTACGTGGACTGTTATTGATACCTTCCAATCCCAAACGTGCGATCGTAAATATACTCGCTTCTAATTTTGAATGTTCCACCACTATTAGTAAACAAACTTAAGTTGTCATAAGTAATTCACAATGGGACCCGTTTGCAATCTCTGTCATCTGCATAATAAGTGTGGCTCAGTGCTAACGCTGATTTCCCTACCTCATTCTCACACGCGTTCGATACGCTATTGATAAAAATAGTCAATTCGTGTTACAAAATTTACCGCAGAAGGTGTACAGATTATGACGTAATGCGATTGGGTAGCACTATGATATAAGTATCGGACTATACTTTACAGAGCAAGGCAAGAAAGTGCGGTGACAGGTGACGAAAAACACGACTACACCTTATCGGCCGAGGTGCGGAGGGGAGAGCGGAGCGACGAGTCGAAGCAACCTGAAGGGGGTCTCGTCATGTGATTCCAAGATTGCAGCGCCCATGGGATTGAGGATGCAAAGGCCTATAAGGGGCTGTAAACCATTTGTACGTACCTATAGTCAAATAATAAAATAAAAATAGGGCTACATTACTTTTCTCGTCTACAAAATAAAAACAGAGAACAAAGGTTTATATATATATATATATATATGTGGATGGATTGATGGATGGAGGGACAGAGGGACGGACGGACGGACGGATGGACGGACGGACGGATGGATATTTAGCAGCATAAACTTTTTAAATAACGGGAGAAATTTATATGAGTGCTGTTATCACTGCGTAGTTATATGGCTTGGCGAACATTAGATGGGGATACAACTATCACTATTATCAGACTAATCTCAAAAATTTGTTAATTAGCTTTTTAATTGCTGTATTTTGATATTTGTTTATATTACAAACTTTGAGGCAGTTGTCAAGACTGTTACGTTTCGTAGAATTTGCGTAACCAGCCCGTGTTCCCAGACACCTGCCCCTGAATTTCCAGCTTAATCCGACTTCTTTTCCACTCAATCCGGCAAACTCGCAAAAGTTCGCACTAAAGCCGAACTCTGCGACATTAGCCGGATTAAAGTGCAAAGATTTGGGACGAATATCGCGGAACACGAGCTTGTTACGCGAATTCTACAAAATAGAACAGTCTTGGCATACGACCGCCTCAAAGCTTGTAATATAAACGTATATCCTAATTACAGTAATTAAAAAGTTAAATTAACGATTTCAGTTAATATTTTGATAATTTTGATGGTTATATTCCCATCTAATGTCCGCCGAGCCATACAAACATGCAGTGAAAACCGCATTCATATAACTTTTCCGCTTTTTATTTAAAATTTGGTGCAGCTAAAAAACACCATATATATATATATATATATATATATATATATATATATATATATATATATATATATATATATATATATTGTCACGAATGACGAGGTGACAAAACAACGGAATAGCTGAGAAAAGTGAAACGTTTAATGGGGCTAACTTGTGCCCAGAAATAAAAGGAAAAAGAAAATAACAACAGAGCGTCGCGGGCGTCGAAAGCGGCGAAGCAACAGGATCGAACGCTGAGGCGAAACTGACTCCAGCTTGCCACGCGAGCCGCTTTTGTACACGCGTGGGCTTCTGGAGCATTCGGCGTAGAAGGTTTGGTGCCTAGAACATTCTAACCTCGAATCAGTAAGACGGTTCTCGATTTTACCAGAACGTCACATTACAGTGTCAACAAAAATGTGTAGCCGCGGCCAGGAATCGAACCCTGACTTTTCGCGTGGGAGACAAGCGCGATAACCGTTCGGCCACGCGCGCGCTGCCTACTTGGCAAGCTGCGCGCGCGGCATTAGTCCCCCCTTTTAAAAAGTGCATCGCCCCGATGCAGAACAAAACAAAGTAAACAAAAAGAACGGTAAGCTAAAGAGTCTTTTAGAACACATAAAGTCCACAGTCCTATCGAGCGTAGTATGGCTTCATGCGCACGACGTGGACGACTTCTGGTCGTGGAGGGCGGCGTGATGAAGTCCGTGTTCCGTCGGGCATCACCTCGTAGTTCAGATCTCCAAGTCGACGAAGTACCTTGTAGGGTCCAAAGTGCCGTTTTAGGAGTTTCTCGCTGAGACCGCGTCGTCGTATCGGGGTCCAAACCCACACACGGTCTCCGGGCTTGAAGCGAACGTCGATCCGGCGAAGGTTGTACCGGGTAGCGTCGACACGTTGTTGATCTTGAATTCGGAGTCGGGCGAGCTGGCGAACTTCTTCGGCTCGTTGAGCAACCACCTGGGCGTCGGGTATCCCCTCGTCAGCTGGTTCGTGGGGTAGCATAGCGTCGAGCATGGTCGACACTTTTCTGCCATGCACCAGCTGAAATGGTGTTACTCCTGTGGTCTCTTGCACGGCCGTGTTGTAGGCAAATGTGACGTACGGCAACACCTCGTCCCATGTCGTGTGCTCCACGTCGACGTACATGGAGATCATGTCGGCGATGGTCTTGTTGAGTCTTTCCGTCAGCCCGTTGGTCTGCGGGTGGTACGCCGTGGTGCGACGATGGCTAGTGTGGCTGAGACGAAGGACTTCCTGTGTCAGCTGGGCCATGAACGAGGATCCACGGTCTGAGATCAACACTTCGGGGGCGCCGTGCCGGAGGACAATGAACTCGATGAAAAACTTGGCGACTTCAACAGCCGTTCCTGATGGAAGGGCTTTTGTCTCGGCGTACCGTGTGAGATAATCGGTTGCGACGATTATCCATCGGTTTCCTTGCGTCGAGGGTGGGAATGGGCCAAGTAAGTCCATTCCGATTTGCTGGAATGGGGCAGATGGTGGCGCAATAGGCTGAAGAAGTCCTGCCGGTCTTGTCGGTGGTTTTTTTCGTCGTTGACACTCGTGGCAAGATCGGGTGTAGTGGTGCACTGTCTTCGCAAGCTTAGGCCAGTAGTATTTTTCGCGTATCCTGGCAAGAGTTATGCTGCAGCCAAGGTGTCCCGCCGTCGGGTCATCGTGGCAGGCTTGAAAAATTTTCTTCTCGAAGACTGGAAGGGACCACCAACAGCCATGCAGTGTTGTTGTCGCTGAAGTTCTCCTTGTAGAGCACACCTCGTCCGAGGGAGAAGGTTGGCAGTGTTCGTACAAAACCGCGGGGAACGGCGCTTCCTTGTCCCTCTAGGTGCTCGATGAGTGCTCGCAGCTCAGGGTCGTCTCGTTGGAGTGCTGCCATGTCGCTGACATTCAGAGCGCCGAGGAAACACTCATCGTCGTCCTCTTTGGTGCAGGCAGGAGCGGCCTTGACAGGAGCCCTTGACAGGCAGTCGGCGTCATTGTGCTTCCGGCCGGACTTGTACACCACGGTCATGTCGAACTCCTGCAGTCGTAGGCTCCACCGGGCGAGGCGTCCGGAAGGGTCCTTCAGATTCGCCAGCCAGCAGAGCGAGTGGTGGTCTGTGACCACGCGAAAAGGACTTCCATACAAATATGGGCGAAACTTTGTTATTGCCCAGACGACAGCGAGGCACTCCTTTTCAGTAGTTGAATAGTTCCTCTCCGCGTTAGACAGCGTCCGACTTGCGTATACGAGTCGGACAAAACAACGGAATAGCTGAGAAAACTGAAACGTTTAATGGGGCGAACTTGTGCCCAGAAATAAAAGGAAAAAGAAAATAACAACAGAGCGTCGCGGGCGTCGAAAGCGGCGAAGCAGCAGGATCGAACGCTGAGGCGAAACTGACTCCAGCTTGCCACGCGGAGCCGCTTTTGTACACGCGTGGGCTTCTGGAGCATTCGGCGTAGAAGGTTCGGTGCCTAGAACATTCTAACCTCGAATCAGTAAGACGGTTCTCGAATTTACCAGAACGTCACATTACAGTGTCAACAAAAATGTGTAGCCGCGGCCAGGAATCGAACCCTGGCTTTTCGCGTGGGAGACAAGCGCGATAACCGTTCGGCCACGCACGCGCTGCCTACTTGGCAAGCTGCGCGCGCGGCAATATATATATATAGATCGCAGTTTGGTGGATCTCTTTCCGACGAATTTCATAAGTTATTTATTTGAGTAGATCACGGATTTGAATAACAATTTAGAGACGGTTATAACGCAGATAAGATACCAAAACGCTGCACAAAGCGTTATCAAAATAAGGTAATCCTTAAAAGAAAAATTTCTAAGCTTTCTGGGTCATGTATAAAGGTATGGCTAAAATGTTTTGCGAAATTAAGCATCAACTAAAAAAAAAGCACTCAAGGTGCTTTGTGACACGTTTGAATGCAAGACTGGGTCAGATCTTCGCGAAATTCATAGACAGCATGAAGGGTGAGCTGGATTTTATGATGAAGGAGTTTCAGATCATTAAAACAAAGTTAACAACAGTTATGGATAAGAACTTAGCCTTGAAAAGGCAACTAACGGCTTCCAGTAAAACAATTAACTAATGAATATAATAATAATTATTATTAATTTAATTTGGTACTTTTGTTGCTTGTGAACAGCTGATGCTTGTTAAATGATCCACAAACAGCACGATAACAAATTAGTCAGATACAGCCTAAGTAATAAACTCTCGGGAACTCCCGCGCATGATTTCACGCACAAGAGTGTCAGAGATGTTGAAATGAGGCTGATTCAGATTGAGACAGAAAGGTTATGCATCTTATCAGTAAGATAGGAGGAGAACTGATGGCGGTGGCCGTGGGGGAGGGCGTGCAGCAGATTCCCGATTAAGACGTCCAAGTGCTTGGCTGCGTGCCAACGAGGGATGCACCTTATCGTACAGTTGGCACATAGGCACAAACGTGAGTCGGTTCTTGAGAACGCAAATAAGAATTGCTGCTCGTGACGGAGGCTTTCCTGACCTGTGTTTGACAGTGAGCACTTGTATCTCCATTGAAAAGGCTGCTCGGATGACCCAGGTTAAGAAGCGAGTGTCCCAATGGGCGCGTTCAGTAGCGCCTCCCTTGCCCCCGAACGGAGTGACTCGAGTCAGAGAGCTTTGGATTTTCTCGCCGGAAATCGTCACCAGTCAGGAAATGAGGTCATCTTTAGCTCCTTTGACTCTACGTGCACTGTCTCCGGACTCGGTGCTTCGGAGCTTGACTCCGAAGCCCCGGAGTTACGTGCACCGGAAGTGACTTTTGGCCGTCCAGTGGAAGGTGTCAGTGACTCCTTGACTTCGGGGCCGCTACTGAACGCGCCCAATGGCGCCACGCTTGGGTTCGAAACTGCAAAATTATGACACCTAAATCGGTTGGCACTCCGGTTGCTACATTTTTTCAAGACGATCTATCCAGATTTGTTAGCCGATTATAAAGTCGGCATCTCGACTTGTTTCTTCTTATGCACTAACACAAATTATTTTACTTCTATTATCAAAATCTGTCGTGCTAAGAAAGATATTTATGATTATTTTTTTATCTCAATGTTCGTTCCATAACAAGAAAAGACAGGTGGTATTGTCACTTTCCCGTGATGTGTGAGGTTAAAATTGACATCATTATACGAAGCTTCCTGTCAGTTGGACCAGGATATGTCAGTTTTACCATGCTATGGTAACTTTTTCTGAACAGAAGTGAATGAAGAGGGGGAGGTGTTTTTGATAAGGGTTACAAAAGCCATTCACTGTGATAGTGTTTACAAAGTTTTTACGTTTGTGTACTAGTGATTTTAAACTAAAAAGGGAAGGAATGTTGTGTCGGTGACATGCATTGTCGTATCGCTGTGTGATGCATCCGCCCCATGCATGCGCGCCCCATTTTATCACTTAACGCTCTGGCTACAAGACCCGAGCGCCGCTGCTGTGGCCGTTCACTTCATCGTTCTTCGTCCTTGGCGATTGACCGTGTTGTCAATAACGCAGTGAGCCCTGCTGCCCCGGAGTCTGTCCGTACTTTCCATAACGCAGCCGGCAGCATGCAGAAAATGTAAAGACAAACGATGGCGCACATCTTCCCACGCCTTATAGGGACTAGAAACTGTGAGTCACGCTTCGGTGATACCAAAATTCTAGGCAGAAGCAAAAATCCAAGAGCGAGCGAACTGGAAGAGGCGTACTTTATAAATTATAAGGAAGCGGGGGCCCCAGTGCGTCAGCGACACGTCGGTTGCATTGTATAATAATGATGATATTAATAATGATAATAATAATGCTTTATTTTTTCCTAATGCCCACAAACAGCTATAAAACCTTTAGTGTGTTGCACTGTCAGTTCGTGTTTACAGCAACACTATATAAAATGTACAAAAACTTGTGAAAGGACGTGAATGCAAGTTTTTGAGGCAAATACAACTCCTACACAAAATCTAAGTCAAATAACAAACATTTTTCCAAGGCTGGCTTAAATTTAGCAAAATTAAGCAAAATACCAAATTCACAATTGCCTACGTTATTAAAAGCAGACTGCATACGAGATGACGGTGACGATTCACAAATTATATAGGGATGAAATGTTAAAAAATGGCGACTATCTCTTGTGGGCATATGAAAGTCTACACTCACAAGTAAGCTCTCAGTTTTAACAGTACCATGCACTACCTTACGAAGAAAATGAATATCTCTAATAGCCCTCCGCGTTGATAGCTTTTTCAATCTAAATAATGATAGCAACGAATCATAACTAAAAAATGTTTCCGACCAATCTATCGGTCGTAAATAATTCTAATGAATTTCTTCTGCGCATTTTCAATCATTTCAACCATTTCAACTTGGGTTAAACATAGTGAGTTCCAACTAGGGATGCCGCGAACCACCCTAGGTTTGTATTCGAAAGGTTTCGATATTTTCAAACCAAACTGAGGTTCGATTCGAAATATTTCGATATTTTCGACCGTACGGAGTTTCGAATTTGAAAATTCACAACTTTCAAAAACCGTGGAGTTTCGAATTCAAAAAGTTCGAAGATTTCACGATTTCTAAAAGTTCGGGTTTGATTATTTCGACCTTTTTTGTACTTGAGCTTCGAGAAATTCGAAGATTTCGAACTTTCCTAAATTGAGATTCGAGAGATTCGAATGTTTCAAATTTTTTTGGATCTGAAATTCGAAAAATCGAACGTTTCGAATTCTTATAAACAAAGTTCGATAAATTCGCAGATTTCAAATTTTTTTCTACATTAGGTTTGAAAAGTTCGAAGGTTTCAATTCTCTTTTAGGGCTACATTCGAAAAAAAACTTTGAAGGTTTCAAATTTCTTTCAAGTTCAAGTGCGCAAAGTTCGAAGTCCGGTTTTCATGTTCCGACACAGTTTCAGCTCCAAATAACGTTTTCACGCCTCACTGGTTTTCACGAAATCAGGTTCAGAAAAGTTCGGGAGTGATATTTAGACTGCGCGAAGTTGGTCAGGCAATTAAACGAGACGACGGGTGTCTCGGATGTGCTGCAATATTTGCCAGTGCAGACTCTGCAGAGTGACGCGGGACCATAGATCAGTAATTGTGAACGCAAGCCCGGGGGGGGGGGGGGGGGGGGGGTCATTAACGTGCATCACGAAGTAGTGATCACACGAACGCACTGTTTACCGATACTACTCATCCAGTTTGAAACGGCCAGGGGCAGGGTGGTTAAAACTCAGAAAAAACCTTGAAGCGATCTGTTAAACTGCCTTCCTGCCCCCTTGCACGCTGGTAGTGATCCATTCGAACGCCGCATGAGTGACGCTGGCATATAGTAAGTTTAGTGTGTACATGATGCGAAATCCTGAGACTGGGAATGAAATTTGAAAGAAAAAGTGTAAGAGGACAGAAAAAAGGGGACAGGACAACGCCTCAAACTCAGCTCTGGGAATTAAATGGGAAAACAAAAAGTGTAAGACAGAAAAAAGGGGACAGTACAACGTCTCAAACTCAGCTCAGGACAACGTGTCAAACTCAACTCAGCTGAAAGCTCAGCTCAGGATAACATCTCAAACTGAATTCAGCTGAGTTTGAGACGTTGTCCTGTCCCCTTTTTTATTTCTTCTTACACTATTTCTTTTGAATTTCATTCCCAGTCTCAGGATTTTTCATCATGATCAACATACACCAGCTCGCCTGCACCTTGACAATTTTTTAGTTTGTAATTGCTTTGGAGGTTTATTTTCCGGGACGGAAGAAACGCCGAGCAAAAAGCACAGAAGCCGACACAACTCGAGGTCGAGGAGCGTTCTATCATACCAGTGTCGTCGGTAGAGAAAAAACGGAGGGGGGGGGGGGGGGTCTCCAGTCTCCCCCTTCCCCCCCCCCCTAGATATTTTGGACTGTTAAAGAAAACAATACGGGGAAAGAGGGCATGGTCGAGCTCATTTTAATCTGAAATTATTTATGCATATGTATAGCTACGGTCGCTCTTCACTGCATAAAAGATCGCGTGGATGGTCATTGTTACAAACTCGTTGCCAGAAGGCACTACTCGTCACATGCTCGGTGGTTCGGAAGTTCAAAGCTATGTCTTTTCGACCTAAATAACTGTGCCATTGGTAAAAAATAATAAATAAATAAACATAACAATAAATTCAAAAATAAAAAAAAAGCTGGAAAGAAAAAAACAACTATCAAGAACCCGCCGGAAGTTTGTAGTCTTGCATATTCAGAGGCCTAGAACTACGAAACAAGTTTCTCCTGCCAAAATGTGTACAGGCTAAAAGAAACACGTCCCAGAAACGTGAAATGAAAAAAGAAAATGTCTTTTTTTTTATGACGTGCTGAACTTGAACAATTTAAGAAATCTTCCCCCATGAGTTAATTTATTTCTCAACGTGAAAAAAAAAATAAATACATTATTTTGTATTCTGCAGATCGTAATGATATGTACTGTCTGCGGCGTTAATTTAAATGCGATACCTAAAACAATTTAGACGAAAAAAATGACCAAGTTTGGGCATATGCCCGTAGATACTGTTTGGACATTTCTTCGAAACTCGTCTTGAACAACAATAATCATATCTTAAGACGACACTTACCTATGCTATACATAGATGACTCCTAAAACGTTTAACACCTCTACCATAAATAGCTTCGGCTATAGCGCGCTTCAAATATGGCACAAGCGGCAATTGTCAAAAACCCGTCGTCCTTCCTCGCTCCTTCGGGAATCTATTTCTTTAAAACCAAGCATGCCAGATGATTGAAATAAACGGCATTGTCCTTCGCAAGGAATGCGGCACCGCATGTAAAAATGCGAGAGAAAAATTACGAATGTACCTCACCGCTTGAATCCAAATGAATGAATGAATAAAGCCGCGCGGTCTTTCGAAGTTCGGGGAACTTCGAACTTTTAAGCTAAACGTTCGAGGTTCGTCAAACTTTTGACTTTTCAGGAATTGTAAGTTCGACAATTTTCGAATTTTTTAGATTAATAAGTTCGAAAGTTCGAAAATCATCGAAATTTTTAGTCTATCAAGTTCGAAAGTTCGACAAGCATCGAATTTTGCAGCGTAATAAGTTCGAAAATTCGAAAAGCGTGAAACTTTTTTGTTTAACAAGGTTGAAAATTCGACTTCCGTCGAATTTCTCGATATGGAAAGTTCGAAAATTCGAAATCTTTCGAACCTTTCGAACCGCTTGATTCTATCATCGAACCTTCGGTTCGAAAAAAGTTCGCGGCGTCCCTAGTTTCAACTAATTGAAAAGAATTCAAGTCATGAGCGTAGGGCGAGGCTGCCGTACAGACGCACCACAGATAATGGTGAAGTGGAAGAACGTGACAACCGAGTGATCATACCCACCTTTCTTATCGCTGAACCAACCATCTTATATACGTGCGCCGTAAATGAAAGAGTAATATCAATGTAAACGCCAAGATCTATACACCGGGTGTGGTCTATAGTCTAGAAGATGCGATAGTCCTCCATGAGTCCCGTGTAGCTTATAGCATAGCCATAACTGCCCAGTCTGACCTCCAGATAAGGAGACGAAGGTAGGGTTTTCTTATAGGGGGTTACCCCAATTAACGATAGAGAAATAGCGAAACGTACAGCTCTGGCAACAACAAACCGTGATAGTTTCGCAAGAACCGTCGAGTCGGGTAGAGCGGAGGCTTTTTGCGTGGAACTCGGCGGTTTCTTAGCCTAGTGGTATTGCAAAGTGCGCGTGTGCTAGAGGAACAAAACTTGGTAAGAAAATAAAAGTGGGCCCCAAAAACGTTTTTGGCAAAAAGCCAAAAAAATGGCACAGACGTTTGCTTTTAAAGTTCTTTATTGTATAAAATGCCTTAAAAAAAACAACATAAACATATACACGATTAGCAAACGAGACGTGCGCTCTTATATCTTCGTTGTTCCTTAACTTAGTGTTATAATGTTTACACAGTCCCATTTTTTTTTATTTATTTCAAATGTTACGCTAGTAGAGTGTTGCACTACCAAGCTGCTGCCAATGCAATAATGGTCCCAGACCCAGTCAAACTGTCTCAACAGCTTTTTGTCTGGGACTCCTTCCAGTGTTTCTGGAAAATAAAGCTCTGATTTGATTTGATTTCAAAAGGAAATTGGTGAGGTAGTTTGTGTATCACGTGACGTATATTCTCCCGCTACATTTAGCGGGGAAACTGAATAGTTGTATAGGCCAGGCGATGTCAGGTCGCGTGAAGTCAATTTCCCCCGCTGAATATAGCGGGGAAATTAGATTGATGTCTGGGTTACAAGGCGTGAATTTTCCTTCTAAATTTAGCGGGTAACTGAATTGGTGTGTAGGTCACGTGGCATCAATTTCCCACGAAATTTAGCGGAGAAACTGAAGTGATGTTTTGTCCCCAAGACGCGAATTTGCCCAGCTAAATTTTGTGGGAAAACTGAGTTGAAGTGTGGGTCACGTGTTGTCAATTCATCCGAGGTGTATTTATCACGTGACGTCACGTGACGCGACTTTCTCAGCTAAATTTAGCAAAAAATACACGGACAGACGGACGGAAACAATTTTGAGATGGGGGGCCCCTACAGAAAATCTCAATATATCTTCTCACTATCTGGATTATAGAACTAGAAATCTATCTGGATTCAACCTGGATTTCAGGTTTTCAGAAATTATTCCTTTGGCTGCCATCTGAATATCAGGTTTCCAGAAACGTATTTCCAGTTCCATAATCCAAATAGTTAAAAGTTATGTGGGTTTTTCGGTAAAAAGGGGGAGGGAGGTGGGAGGATTCAAAAGCATATTTCACGCTTTAATATGTGTAAGTACCCCTGTCAATCGGGAGTGGTGGAGACATTTCCAAAGGCTCGCTCCCGTTGATTTTTGCCAAGAGGGCTCATCGTTAAATGCCGGTGTGAACCATTTTGAATTTACTAGTAAGACAATATCGCCAACTTTGCGTTTCCACGTTCCGAAGAAAGAAAAAGACGTAGAAACGCGCGTTTAAGACTGTCGGCGAACATTGTAGTCGCTGATAGCTAAAGGAACGCAGTGCGTGGTACGAGTATCTCATCGTCTCTCCACAACCCGTGAGTGTGGTGCATTGTTTAAACGTCGAAAACAAAAGGACAAAGCAGAAAGCTCAAAGATAATAAGCCCTATGTTTCTTAAGCTGTCACTTCATATTTGCTGCATAACTAGTACGTCATTACCCAGTGGCGTACCGACCTGCGTTTGAGTGGAGGGGCAAACAAGCCCCCCCCCCCCCCTCCCCCAGGACCGGGGGGCGGTGCCCTTGGTATCCCTTGGGCGCTGCCGTACAATGTTTGTCCTCCACAGTGGCAGCTGTTTCGGGGGCGCAAAACACATGCCTTGCCTCCCCACTCTGAGAACGGGGGGGGGGGGGGGGGGGGGCAAGCGCCCCCCTTGCCCCCCCGGTTGGTACGCCCATGTGATTACCCCAGAAATAACCACCGCCTTCCCATTTAACCCAATCAAAGAACAGAAGAATAATCTTACCTTTGTTTGATTCGCAAGAATGTAAAACATGCTACAGCCCTTAATTTTATGTTTCCTCTCTCGTATTTGGTATGCGGAGAGCCATCAGAAACGCGAATTTACAGCAAAATGTAAAGCTAGCAAGAACATCGGCGAAATTCGTAGGTTAGCTAGCGAATATTTCTGCAAGAAACAATTTCCCCTTTATCTTTATGCCTTCTGGATAGATGTTCCTGAATATAAAAAGTTATAACCGAAGTCGTCTTGGCTAACATCATTCAAGACGCTGTTCCTCATAACTAAAACACTTCAAATTGTATTTCATTAAATAGGAAAATAACGCGTTGCCGGTATACAGACATTACTTCGAGCATGCTACGGAAATGTTTAGTTTCTTCTTTAAGAAAATGTGAGTTTTCTTTTATCTTCAATCATGCCAAATAGAAGGTTATCGCGGGGCCCTTGCGATTCGCTGTGACATAAGAAAAATTATGCTCACATAAACGAATGATCACATTCTGAGAAATGCATATTAAAAGAGAACGCAATATACTTATACAGGCAAGACGTTTAACCAATAATTCACTCTTCAAGCGGGCCGCGGCAGGCGCATTGCTTGCGTTCGGACAATGTAAAATTGTAAACCTTTCTGCTTCCATTACAGCGAATAGAGCCTTGTGGCCTAATATATTTATATCGCTTTCTTTTTTTTTTCTTTTTTGCATCGGGATGCAGCTCATGTTAGCAGAGGAATTGTTAAGCCCATCCCTTCACAAAAGAACCTTGAGATCGGAGAGCAAACGTTGGCCCCTCTCAAACCCCCCCTTTCCACGCACAAAGAAAAAATAAGTCATCTTGACGCGGTTCTTTGGCCGGTCATATCGCATGTTGTAATCTTGACATGAGTGTACTAAAGGGGTGTTTAATAACATGCTTCTATGCGGGACGTTTTGTGTGAACCACCGAACATGGTTGTGTCATGCGAGTTCGTTAATGGTGCGCCTCTCTGGGATCGTTATAATCGTTCGTATATCTCGAGCATGGCCATGACCTTTGGTACGTTAAGGTCTGCATGTGTGTACTGAATGGGGGGGGGGGGGGGGGGGGGGTGTTGAAAAATTTACAGAGTTGCCGACGACTCATGAAATACATTGCGAGATGAAAGCACCTGTCCTGATTTGACGATTCGATGAGACTACTTTACTGCATCTACGAACTAAATTGAAGAAACCAAACGAGCTGCTGAAGGTTAAATATAACTAACAAAACCTTGAGACTAAATGGACGAAGAGAACAACAATGTTGACATATTGGAGCTTACTACAAGAATAAAAAGAACAAAAAGCACAAACACAAAGGTCTCAAACACAGCTGTATATCATACGTCGTTATTTGTGCATTTTCTCGTTTCTGTCGTTAATCTCAAAGCTCGGCTCGTTACATTAATTTCATCTCTGTCGCGTGGCTTTTCGGGAGATGTCTTTTGGGGAGAGTCAATGAAGTCATACGAAAACTGGGAGACTCACTGGCCATAGTGGCAAAGGTAGGTGTGAGAACAACCGAAAACTGTACAAGGTTCCTGCACATGAGCGAAGGTTGCATTAGTGCTCACATAGAATTCCTGCGACTCATGCATTGCAAATAGCACCGACTGTAAAATTTGGCCTAGGTGACTTGGAGAAAACTTGAGACTCCAAGGAAATACTTGTACATTTTCTGAAAGGTGCGTCTGCTTTGCCGTTTCTAGAGTCACTGAGAGCTCAACGAATGCAGGGCGAGTCCGAGGGCATCTTGCTATTATTCAACAGCCAACATTATTCCGGTATTAGTCGACCAGAACGACGCGGAACAAATAACAAAGAAATGATAAAGTAGCTGCAATATATGCCGCATCTCTTAAATTTGCAAATTATCCGTCGCAACAAACTGGTAGTCTAATTCAAAAATAAAACTAAAAAACTATTGCATACTCGGCAGCTCCTGCCACGTCCTAGACCAAACTACGGGCTTCAGTACGTATTGCCCACGCCGTTTGACATTTTAGGCGAGCTAGGCGTTCCCGTTCAACTTGCGACCAGAAAGCAGTTCTGCCAATTTATTTCTGTGTGTAATATTTCGCGTATATGGGTCGTTAAATCCTATTAAAATATTTTGTTACTTTTTCTGCCCACCAAGTTGGCGTATGTAAAGGGCAGGAGCCCTGTCAAGCTGGACTATATCAATCCCCCCCCCCCCCCGGTCCCCTCACCCACGTTTTGTACAATGGGTGTAATACATAAATTGCAATCGCAATACGTTCGGGCATAAATGCCACGCCTCGCGTTCCTTATACTGTCGGTTACTACGGCTACACTTCCGCTTGGCCGATTGATAAAGAGATTGTCAGAGATCTGTGTCGATGATCTCCACTCAAGCTCAACGACGTAGGAAACAAGGACGCATGAGCCCGACACGTGCTCTAATCCCGAGACAGCTCCACACGTGCTGCTTTACTCCGAAAGCAAAGAAAGGTTCGTCCCGCTTCAGACACCGATCAATTTCGCGATATCTTAACGAACGCCGAAAGGTTTAGCAACAACCTCTCAACTCGATTCATCACTGCCTCTTGTCGCTCTATTCCTGTCGTGCCATGTTGACGCATTTCGTGACAGATTCGAGGGAAGTTCATCACACCTCGTTGCGTTCACCTTAGCACGTCCCACGCCCCACGCCACTACAGCGAAACACACATCGACGTTCTATCTCATTCTTCTGATTTCCGTCGCTCACACAACCGGAGAGTTCGGCGCAGTCTGGTCGACTCTTCAATTGCCTGGATGGAAGCGCGCCAGACGATGTCCCAAGCTGTCACCATGTTTCGCTCAAGACGGTGACCTCTAGTCGACCTTGAGGAAATACAAGATTCATCGCACCTCATTTTATCGCTCGTTGCGTCGCTTTTGTTGTCCTCTTTCTGTAACGGCTAATTTTCTTCGATTTTCGAGAAACAGAATCTATATGGTATTTTCATAAACCACCCGAGGCTGGGTGGACAACGACAAGAATCCAAATTGAAAGAGGAAGAAACGGAATGACAGAAGGCAATCGCGTCTCAAATGTGAGACGCCACCTTCTTTATTCTGTTAATTTCTCTTCCCCTCCTAATTGTTCTCGTTTTAAACTAGGTTTGAGGTGGTTTAAGAAAGTGGTGTATCCACACCCGCTCCCCTGTGATCATCACCGTTAGATCGAGAATTGATATGCTTCGGTTCGCACTAAGTTCGAGAGCAACCGACGCTACGATGGAGGCCATCAAGCAGCGGAAAAAGTGCAACTTCACGGTGATCATCACTTTTGTGTGTTTGCTATCGCCGGCTGAACCAACCACGCGCAGTGAATCCACCGTAATCCAGTGTTGTTGTTTTTTTTCTTTTTTTTTTTCTGTGCGGGATTGGTGTAGGCGACATACGACCGAAGCGCTCAAGTTTCGCCGCTGACTACAGCGCCAGTCCAGCCCCTGGCGGGACGCCCCAATCCGAGTGGCTCGCTGGCTCGTTTGTTTTTCGCCTCGCTTCTCCGCCGTAGGCGGTTGGGTACGCTAGTCAATAGTATTAATTGCGATAAAGAAGATATAAAAGCTCGACTAGCACAAATATTTCGTTGCTGATCGCAGTAACAACCTCCGATATTGTTGTAGTCAGTCCTTAAAATTCTACCGCTTCCCTGAAAAGCCGTACGAGATTCGAACGGCGCCAAGCCTGAACCACGGCAGTGCTCCAACAAAGGTAAGTTTCTCGTTCGCTGGAAGGTCAGTTTTGCTAAATACACCTGAAAAACGAAATGGAATCGGTGTCAGAACAATAATAGCATGACTACCGAACGCGTGAAAGTCCGTTGGCAGTGCCTGCGTGACGGAATACTTCATTTTCGTGCGCGTCTGTCCCTTCCCTCGAGGTGTTTGACGGGGCCTCGGTCGTAATGTTGGATCCCTTTGGCACGAATATTAAAACTACAATCACTGAAAGGATGAGAACGGCAGGGAGGAGCTTCAGTTCCTCCAGCACTAGCTTCCAACCTTCGATAGGGCTTCGATCTCGCGAGCCTCGAGCGTGCACGTACAGCCAGATCGAAGTGAAGGGCAGCGAAGACGTGCTGGAGGTCGGCCCTTCAGAAAAGACGTCCTGCCGTTCTTACTTTGTCAGCAGACTTCTAGCCAGAGGAGGGGCCTTTAGGGGTTGCGAGTAAAGCTTTGTCCTGCCGTGTGTGTGTGCCCGTTTTTTTAGCTGTTTTTAGCCATCATGTACGACCCTATAATATACACATGCATCCCCCCTCCCAAACAAAACACACAAGGTATGCACATTCAAAAATGCCTCAACCAGCCCCCCCCCCCCCCCTTAAAAAAAAAGAAAAGAAAAAAAAAGCTTGACTGCGTTTTTACTTGTTAGGGACAATAATAGTTTTTATTATTTTGTGCCAATTTTCCGCTGATCACACCAGAGATCTTATATTATTGATTTTTTTTTCAGTGGGGGCAGTTCCGTTTTGATTCCGCCAACATCAGCAAGGATCTGTAGCGTGCACTTCGTGAACACCTGCAAGGACGACGCTGAGGCTCATCCTGCAACAAGTTACTAGACGAGATACCAGCTGAGGTGTTGAGTAAAGACTAATTGCAGGGAACCTACCAACCCTGTAATTGCTCGTGAAAGATTCTTAGTTAATTTAAATTAATTTTCACTCCCTCACTCGAAGATACAGGTGACATCTCCTCGTCTATTTTGCATTCTCTATATTTGCCCGCTTCTTAGCCAGTTAAAAGTTTCGTTAGTTGTTTGGCAAGTTCTGTAATCTCTTCTGTCTTCGAGTTACATGTTTTGGTTTAGTCTGTGCTCAAGATACAGTATAGCTTGGCTAGAGATAGATAAGCTTGGGTGATGACTGCTTTCTCACGAACTGGGAGACATCTTTCGTGAGATTTGAAATATCTTGAACAGCTGATCTGCCGTGCAAGATCCCTGAAATAGTCGGGGTTCTCGGCCCTACAATTTCTTTGACAGTCATTGCTTCTCGAGATGTGTACATCATCTGCAAGTGTCCTGCCAGCCATACTTCGAGTCTGCGCCAATGTCACCGAGCATGGGAAGAATTTTTATATTGTCGCAAGGTTGTGTGTTTACCTATACTTGTGGTTGTGATAAAACTCAATAAAAATCTTTTTCACTGTCAACAAAACATTTCTGAAAGTGTTGCATTATGCTGCTGTACCATAATTTCCAGACTATAGTCTGCAGGGGCAAATTTCGGGTAAAATATAAAAGATATTGCTTAGATTGTCCACACATGGTGCATAGTCTGCACCTGGTGCTTAGTTGTCACAAATATCTTCCCATAGACGGCAGCTTTCTTAGCTCACAAAAAAGCCTATAATATACATAAATCATCATTAACATACTCTTTTATTTCGTATCGTCATAATTAACGATATTGAAAAACAAAAATCCCGCATAGTCCGCACAGCAAAAAATTTCAACTTTTAAAAGTATAGCCCGGAAAATACGGTACATTCCTGGAAACGCTTCAAAACATGCAACGAAACAAACTTTATTCAGTGAAGCAGCAATTAAAACACTGACAGGCATGGATTATTTTTCCAGAAAATAAAAATGGTTCTAATAATGGCAACCTATCATGAGTCACTGGTGTGTTCTTTGCTACACAACATTTTCCTCCTAAAATGTCCCACACAGGAAAGTATGAATCAAGCCCCCACCCAATATTTGAAAATCTTGCATGTGGATCGGACACCTTGAACCTGAAAGATAAATTAAATTTTTATAAATCCATGCAACTGAACATTGTCATGAAAATTCGACTAGAATTATGTGCAGTCATCTGCATAGGAGACATTTATGCAGAAGATTTAGTCTAGGCTTGCCTCTTTTCGTTTTCAACTGTTTTGCCCCTCTTTCTAACAGAATCTTGCGGCACATTATTGTTCAAACTCGCAGAAAAAATACCATTAATCAGCAGGAGCAGGTCCCAGTAACTGCCTCAGTGAAGTGGGACAAAAATACCTGGTAATGAATCTACGAGGCCTTCGTTCAGGTCGTGCCCTGGTGTTTTAGTTCCCTACTGCTGAGGCAGGCTGTTCACCAATACTAATAAAATTAAGATCGTCGGCACAATGCTCGCACCGGTCCGCGACTCCAGTCCAGCAAGGACCTGTAGTCGCAACTGTACGCGGGGTACTTTTCTCTTCCCGGAATTATCAGCCTATGCCCTTACGATCCCCAACACGTTAATATTTCTTCGACGTGGACGAGCCCGAAAAGCCATCCCACTCGTAGCCTCTAGTCCGAGAACGTAGTCTGCCGGTGGTTCAGCGACCGAAAAATAGTATCCCGACGTCGTCTAACAGGACTCACGAGAACAATGGTTCATTGTGATTAGTAATCTTCCTTTTAAGAGGAGAACGCACAATGTTATTACAGCTTAAAATTTAAACAAATGACGCTCACCTGTAAAGTTATCTCGTAGACGCCGCACGGCCATACTTGCGAGGCGGACCCGATTCGTTGGCGGGGAAATCAACCGCTTTCTCGGCGGAAGATGCGTGTTATTGAAGCTTCTATATCGTTTCTTGACTCACCATGAGAAATAATTCTCGCACGCTTTCTATCCTTTTCTAAATCTTCGCCGTACGCTCGAAACACCTGCGACGCCAATGCAACGCGACCGACGCGACACGACCATGTGTTGTACTGCGGTGGCGCTACCATCGCAATTTCGAAGCGCCCCCTGGTTGGGCGAATCGACTCTATAGCAAATGCACAAAGACGAGGAGCGCCGTCACAATCCATTTTTTTTTTCCGCTGCATGATTTGCTCTATTGAATCGTGTAACGTTGGCAGAGCTCTTCGGGTGAAACGGAGTATAGGAGAAGGTAGAAGTGTGCGAATATTGACACGAATCTAATCGCGCGTACTCTCAACGCTAGCTTCAACACTGCGATAGGAGCCGGGGTGTAGTGGTTCTTCGCTGAATTGTGTTGAGGCTACGGAAGATGTAGCGCTTTTCGATGCGAGCCACTATTCGCACAACTCTCATTCGCAACTTTCAGCGATGGTGGTACCGCGGCGTGAGAATCGCGTTCCCTAGCTCCTGGATGATGGGCTTTACAATAAAGGTGCTTGTCTATACCTTCCTGACGTGGAAAAAATAATAAAGTAAGGCTCTAATACTGCTCGTATACAGTAAAACTAGAATTACTTACGCGTCGCAGACCCAGACTCGTAGTGCCGTTCTCTGACAATAATCCAGATGTCAGCCATTTTGATGGGCGCAAGTGCGCCCCCTATAGGTCGTGAGAGTTGCGAATTGTTAAGAGGTTGTTACCCGTCTTATACATGTTACTCGAAAAAATGTAGTCGATTACATTTACTTTCGGTTAAAAGTTATTCGATTAGATTACTTTATTGCTTAAGAATATTAATTTGACTTCACCCGATAAGGTAACCGTAGGTTTTCCGATTACTTCAGATTTTTAAAACGATATCTTTTGCTCTCGGTTTGAAAAGGGCGTGTTTTTCGTACTGTTCATTTTTAAATTAAAATCACCGTATTATAAAGTACTTATCGTTTTTTATACCACCCATTTGGGAAATTCATCCGCTTGTCCAAGACTTTGTTCGAAAATTCCTTGGTAGGAAACTTTTACGAAGGGCGCCATTAGAAAAGAGAGACGAAAAAAGTAACGCTTTAAAGCACATTTTGGTACTTCCAGACGTAATCAGATTACTCTCGTGATTCCTTCCTGATAAATGTAATATCACAAAATTTTTCCAAAGAGCAATCGGCTACAAGTAATTTGATAACTTGTAATATAAAATATCGATGTAATTGTATCATGCACTTTATTATTCATTTACAGATACTGCCAGCTGTCATTTGGCTGCAAAGGCAGGACGAGGCATTCAGGTACGAAACAAGAAATTCAAGACTACATGAAAAAAAAAAAAAAATATGCGACAGTAACTTAACAATCAATGAACATGAAAAGTATCACTGAAGCGCTGTCGAGAACTCTGGAACGGACAAGGTGCACTCGTAATGTTAGCTGGAAGACTGTTCCATTCAATAACTGTACGCGTGGTTTTTTTTTTTTTTTTTGTAAAACGTGTTTTTTTTTTTTGTCACTTCAGATTTTGTGAAGCCGCATTTTGTGAAGCCATGGCATGTGACGTCCCATAATGCAACACGTGTACTGTTGCATTATGGGACGTCACGGACCTACACACCAATTCAGTTTCTCCGCCAAATATAGTGGAGAAGTTGAATTGGTGTATAGGTCACGTGACATCAGGCCATGTGACGTCAATTTCGGAGCTAAATATAGCGGGAAAATGAACTTCCTATGATTTACACACCGATAGATCCTTTCCGAAATTGCTCTTGGCAACCTGGACGGCGCTCGAAAGTGCGGCTGGCCACTATGATCGGGCAAAACGATGCCACTGCCCAGGCACGTAGCCAGGATTTTGTTTCGGGGGGGGGGGGGGGGGGGGGGGGCGTCCATGACAAAGACTGTATGAGAAGGAAGGGGGAGAGGAGCTCCCAGCGAAATGGAAGATTTCGGGAGGGGGGGGGGGGGGCAGGGCCCCATGCCCCCCCCCCCCTTCCCCTGGCTACGTACCTGCCACTGTCATTACTGTGTATTCGCCCGCGATCGCGATCTCCAGCACCGCTGGTTCTGATTCGCTATAGTGGAGCAGTAGCATGGTTGACATTCCGAATTCGTACACTATGGATAAAGCAAATGACAAACTACGTAGTCCGCAAGACCATATTCAAACTTGCAGTTCAACTTTTAACCGAAAGTTACGTGGAGGCATCTTCGCACGAAACGGCGACTTTGTTTTCGCTGCTTGGGTCTTACATATGCGCGATTGAGAAGTTTGTCGCATTTTTGTTGGCGACGCTGTCCACATCGGCGATGAAGTCGTTTGTCTGTTGCTTGTCACGCCATTGCTGCCGATGTTATCCACGATCGCGTCCCTTATCGCGTCTTCGGCAGCAGCAGTAGAGAACTTCTGCTTTGGCGGCAGTGGCAGTCTTCGACACGCCGTTCTGTCCTATTGGGCCTTTCTGCAAAGTTGAAAGCAAATGCTGTTGTTGACGCAGAGCATTTAATTCGTTTTTTTCCCTCGTTTCCTGCTTAGTCCTTTTTATTTTATTTTCGCTAGTAAGATATTTTTTTTTAATCTGCTCCTGGTTCGCCACTTGAGACCTCTAGTACATATTTGTTTGCATAATATCTCGATGCAATTCTATCATGTATCGCCCAGTGGTTTGACCACCACCCGCTTAGATTTGGGCAGGCACCGTAAGCGTGAGTGTCGTTCACAAATCTGCGTTTGAGTGCGACACCTTCAAATGCGGAGAGGAGGATGCGTAGGGAACATTATAGAGCGGGTACGCGCGACACGAGTACACACGTTCAAACATAGCCCACCGACGAGACAAATATAGCGGTTTCCGCTCCGGTGGCAGCGTCGATATGTCTGGTCGTGGCCATCTCCCTGCCTTTCATGACTTCTGCTCCACTTGTCCCATCACAATACAGCAATAACCTGCACCCAAGTCCCCGCATCTACACCAGGAGAAAAAGCGATTCCTATACTCCACCTCCTAAATGTCGACGGTGCAGAAAACGAAACCAAGAATTTGCCAGGCGACGCGCATCTGCAAGTGACCGCAACCACGTATTTCCGTAATCGGACGCAGTTCAAAGCAGACGTTTGAACGGCCCTTATTGTTCGTCCAAGACAACAGCGGCCATACAGCACTCGAAGCCCGTCCGAAACCATCGAGGAGCCGGTTGACCAGCAGGCTGCGTAAATATATAAAATATATCCACTAATCACCTATCCTGTTGCTCTTGCCCATGGTAACATAACATTTGTCACTAGTCACTGACAAAGTCTGTGTGAACACTGAAAAAAACGCGAACATCAAGGTGCCATTTCAGAACAGTCTCTTAAGGCCCTGTCACATTGAGGCAACACGATGGCAACAGCAACACTACTCGTTGTCCAAAAGTCGGGCAACTTGTTGTAGTGTAGTCCGACGAACCTGTCACATCGCGGCAACAGCAGCACAACATAAACGACAACAAAAATGTTGTCTCAGGATGACAGCTTTCGGCAACAAAAACCGCAGAAACCTGTGTTAAACAACGTGTGTTGCCCTGGTTGAGCACATTTCGGGCCGGCAACACGACAACAAAGATAGCTTCGACGGCAGAGCAAGTTCCCTCACAATAACGTCTTACTCAACAAAAGGCTTGGAAAACGTTATTTATCAATAACTAAGGGTGGCGTGAAGCCAAAACAATTTGATGAATGTTTTTACTGCGTGAATACGAAAAGTGGTTGTCGAAATGGTCACAGCTACTGTCTTGAACATTCAGACTGGTGTTGAAATTAGACCTGCCGAGAGACCAGTTCACATTACTGCTAGTGAAATAAAATGCCATGCCTACTCACTCGCTGATAAAGTATAACAAAAAAATCCAGGCAAGCAAAGATTAAAAAATCGAAGCAATAAAACGACCACTCTGATCGTAATTGTTGATGCTTGAAACTTGGAAAGAGCCGCTACTAGACACTTTATTTGTTTCTAAAATACACAGGACGTTTTGAGAAATGAAGCGATCACAAAGCAGGCGGTAAGCAAATAGACAGCGTTGAAAAATATTTATTCTACCGACAGTTATTATGAAGGACGATCGTGTCGGTGTCGCAGTTTTTAAGAACTGTCAGTTCAGTTCAACAACGCGCTACAAAAGACGCTTTGGGTTACCGCCGATGCTAACTAAATTTTACAGTAGAAATAGGAATTGCATGAAAGAAAGAAATGGACAGAAACACTTTATATGGTGGCGTAAATCCCAAACATATATCAGCGATCACAGTTCCCTCAGTTAGGGCAGAACCGTTTATTGGTTTAGGGCCATCTGCTTTGTCAGCGAATGAAGAAAATTTTGATGAAATAAAGGGTAAACAGCAAGCAACGAGGGAGATTGTTAAGGCGTTCAAAATATCTTGACACGGAAATGACCTGTTTGTAAGTGCGTGCTTCTTTTTATGTTTAGCTTTGTTTTCGTTTCCTGAGGGTTGGGCAAACGGACGCACCAGCGTACGGGCTTCCGCCTTTCTGTTTCGTTTCGCACGACCCCAGGAAAACACCTGTTCGTGCAAATAAAGATTATTATTATTCAAGATTATTATTATCGCTCTGTTTGATAAAGAAATGGCGTTCCTGGAGCCACGCGCATGGCAGTCATAGTGCATGACAAGGTGATAAGGATTGCATCCTAGTTACTCGCGGCGATTTTTATGTGTTGCTTTCCAATTAGGCTCGTTTGAGAGTCAGCGCTCTGTCTGTCTACGTCTCCTGTTGTCCTTAGTCTTGTTCGCGCTGTTTTACAGCGAAGCTGTTTATGGCTAGGATTCCGTAGACTTTTTGTGAGCGTGACCAAAAACTCTACGCTCGCACCACTGCACGCGCACGCCTCCCTCGTATCCTAGCCTCCTATGTACTGACAAAGCCTGGCAGACCGCCACGAGAAGCGGCCGCCGAAATGGAAAAGGTGGAGCGGCAGGCAGCGGATGAGAGGAGAGCCACGTGACTGGCGCCCCGCTGCGGCGAGACGCCGAAACACACTTCTTCTAAGCGAACAAGTCTGTTTCGGGTCCTCGTGCTGCAAAAGCTGTGCGCTGACGTCCAGGTTCTCCGAGAAATGGGTCTTTGATGCTCTGTGCTCCCAGATCCTCGCGCTCCAGATCTACGACCGGGCACTCTATGGCTCCTTCGTCAAACTGCCAGGCTTTATGAGTATAGAGGAGGCTATGCCCGTATAAAAGATTCAAAGTAAATAACCAAAATATACCGTTGACAAACGCGCATGCAAGAGGCCACTTGTTTTAGGCTTTTGCTTTTGAACAGTTATTGCTGCCATAGCCTCCTCTATACTCACAAAGCCTGGCAGTTCGACGACGGAGTAATAGAGTGCACGATCGCAGATTCGGAGCGCGAGGATCTGGTAGCACAGAGCATTTCTTGGGGAGCCTGGACGTCAGCGCACAGCTTTTGCAGCGGAAAGGAGCCGAAATGTGGTTTTCAAACCCGACGAGAAAAGAAGCGGTAGCACGAGGAACGTGAGGAGCACGAGCAGGCATTCCATCGCTTGGGAGAAGTGTGTTTCGGCGTCTCGCCGCAGCGGGGCGCCCGTCTCGTGGCTCTCCTCTCATCTGTTGTCTGCCGCTCTACTTTTCCAATTTCGGCCGCCGCTTCTCGTGATGATCTGCCAGGCTTTGTTAGTGTAGAGGAGGCTATGCTGCAGCAGACGCCGGCACGCGCGGTGCGTGGCACACCATTCCCTGCCTTCTCCTTGATGCTTGATCAATTTAGCAATAGCTCTATTCAGAAGATTAGTTATCAAGAGGCACCATTTTCAAGTTTAGTACACTCTCAGGTAGATAGTAAAAGTCTCTCAAAGATTTGCCGCAGTGCGACCCGTGTTGGCCATGTCTACGCTCGCACCGCCCTCTCTTTGTCGTCGTTCCAAGCATTTGCGTGCCTAGTTTTTTTTTCTTCCGCTCTCCCGGGGTGGCGGTGCCGTCGCGCGTGTCTAGTTTCCTCTGGCTCCTCGGAGCCGGAGGAGCTCTCCTGTATATATTCTATATACAGGAAAGACGGAAGCCGCGGGTTCCTATAATTTTTTGTTTTAAAGTTACGGAGGGCAGAAGCGGCCACGGTGGAAATCAGCGCATTTCCCGACTGTCAAAGGTCGCATGTTTCACACACTCGCCTCCCATGGTTTTTGCCACTCTGTTATTTTCTTTTCTCTGTGTAACTATGCGCACACTATGAAATGATCCAAGTTTAATAAATATATGTAAACGTTTTACGTGTTCTTTTTTTTTTTCAGAAAATCGACATTTACTTTCGAGTTCTACTTTTTTAGGAAATTTGACAGTCTGCTATCTGCGACCTGTTTAAGTTGTAATGATACTTTTTATATTCATGGAAACCTCAAAGGGAGCTCTTTATAAATATATTAGTATCGTTAAAATGTTCTTGTTATCTCTAGCGGTATCAATACTTAAATATCGTAAAGATTTGAAAAGTTTAAAGGAGCTGTGCAACGATATTCAATTGGAATGTTTTTCACTTTACACGAGCTTACTGGCACTAGTGGGACTCAAGGATACTCGCACGCAATGCCACTGGCCGAGAAACTCCTTTATTGCGGTGTAATTTCAAGGACAAAAGCGATCATTTTCATTCAATCTCTCCTTTGCAAAACTCGATGACGTAACGTGGGGATCGCAGTACACCCATATGACGATATTTGAATGCGCTTCATAGAGTGAACCCGAGCATTGCGTGGGCACTCGATTTGGGCTCGTGATAATTGATAGCTCGAGAAGCATTCGGGTAGTGACCCGTGTCCAATCGCTGCAACGACGACAATAGCCGAGCCATAACAATGTCTGGAACTCAGCGCGTGTCCTGCGCTTTTCCAACCCCAGCGCGTGGCTATGATCAACATTGGCGGCATATAATCGGCTCCGGATCACGTGGCCGCTTGTTCTGGCTGCGAGTTGAGGGGGTGAACGCTGCTCGTTTTTCTTTAATTTATTTCTGGGACTTCTATTGCGTGGGGTGAAAAACGAACGCGTGTTTCATAGGTCATTAACGTCAGGGATCCGTTCTAAGCGGTATTTGCGCAAAGTACAAAAATTGTTGCATAGCCCCTTTAAAGTTTAAAATTAATTTTCTCAAAAACACAACTGTTTTGCGTTCATTGAAAAAAAGGCAGTTGTCTACCAATAATCCTAGTTTATAAATTCCATATATTGTATGTATAGCATCTGAGTCCGAATATCGTAAAATGTGTGGTCGTAGTCAGCGGAAAAAAAAAAAAAAAAAAAAAAACAAGCAGCTTTATCAAGCTCTGTGATTTTTTTCAAATATATTGGAATGTCCGTCGGGCGATATATCCACGCCAATTGGTGGTGAGCTCACTTTGAGACGACAGGAATAAGACCGAGACGGTGTAAGTAACAATAAAAAATTAACTTTTTTAAGTGGCCAATCCTAAATCAGATTTTTAGTTTTGTTTTGCCATGACCCACCGAAGCCAATTGACTACTCGGAGCGTGTCACGTGACTTGGCGCTTCATGCCTTGCTACGTCCGACCAGAAGGACACGTGACACGACACTCGGGGGACGCTCGGGCTGTCCGGGGCCGAAGGTTGTCGTGGCTTGCAATGTGGCACGTACGTAAGTCCAGTGAACGATTTGAGTGGAGATTACTTGTTTATTATTATCGTGTGCGTGGAGGCCTGATTGAGGGTAGATGCCACGGCGAGTTTGGGAGAGAGGGCAGTAGCGAGGACGTGGAAACGCGAGAAAAAACGTCGATCCGAAGCGTCTGACTAGCAATAGTTTGTCGTTGTATTTGTGGAACTTCGTCAGAGTACCTGCATGGTAGAGGGAAAGCTGTGTACTATATGGTATTTTATCGAAGCATCAGTTCATATTTCTAGGTTGTTTTTCGCCTTTGTTTATTCGGGCGTCTCTAAGGTTTACAAAACTCCGTTGTCCCGGTCTTGTTCCTGTCGAATCAGTGTGAGTACACCATCAGGGCGTGGAAATATCGCCCGAGACATATATCAATATATTTATAAAATCCCAGAGACGCCCAAGATTGATAAGTTTATCTGTTTTTGAAGCTAAATACGAAAACCCATTTCACGATTTCGGGGCTTAAATGAAGGCCATATAAACAAAATATTACATGTATAAACAACAATTCTTGGAAAACAGAAAACTTTCTGTTCCGCAGAAACGCCAAAAAGAATAAAATATTAAAATTTATTTTTTGTCTAATTATATCAAACTTGCAACTTTCTCAATTTTGCTATTTTGACTGATGGTATCGCAAGATATAATGCTCATAACTGAATGAGTCTAATATATTCCTAAAGATCTCCTTTCAGGCTTTCCATGGACACCAAAATTCTAAATATAACTTTAGCACGTCGCAGAGAGCGGCCTATCGAATTTCTTAAAAATGGACCGGAAAGGCGAGTTTGGCAATTTCTTTAAAGTAATTTAAAACACCTAACACCTGAAGATGGAGGACCAGCGAAGCTGTTATCTTTACGACGTCAAGGACGATGCCTAGAAGACGACCTCAAGGACGACCTCAAGGACGACTTCCTGGACGACCTCAAGGACGATGCCTAGAGGACGACGTCTAGGACGACCTCAAGGACGACGTCTAGGGTGACCTCAAGGACGAATTCTGGGACGACCTGGAGAATAACCTCGAGGACGATGTCTAGGACGACCTTAAGGATGACTTCTAGGATGCCCTCGAGGACAACCTCTCGGACGACCTCAAGAATGACCTCTCGGACGACCTCAAAGATTACCTCAAGGATGACCTCAAGGACGACCTCAAGGACGACGTCTAGGACGACCTCAAGGACGACTTGTAGGACGGCCTCGAGGACGACGCCTAGAGAAACTCAGGCGTCGTGAACGACGGCGGCGACCAGACAATTGGCAAGCCGGTCGTCTGGTTGCCGCCGTCGCTTATAGATGGCGGTAGCTGTCTGGTGTTTTGTGTCGACACGCTGCTTGTCCGCGGACACAATATTCACAAAGTTATAAACAAAAATAAAAATAGTATAGAAGCAAAAACTACGGGAGGAGAGTGAGTCAGCCATGCGACATTCGACAGTCGGGAAAAATGCCAATTTCCGCCGCAGCCGCTTGAATTCCTAAAACGCGTTCCATAACTCGAGAACAAAAAATTATCCGAATCCGCAGTTTTCATCTTCCTTTTATGTAAAAAATTCCCTACAAGACATAATTGTATTATCAAAATTAAAATCTCAACCCTCTTTGCTTGCACGGTTTATGATGAAATCGCCCATTTGCATAATCCGTCACATAATTTTAACCTACGTGTAACCGTCGATCGTAAGAGGTTTTCTTTTTTGAATAGTGGGGGTCTTGCCTGATATATATTTTTCCACGTCTTAAAACAATACTGATTTTTTTTCTGCTGTAAATTCCTTCTTAAGGTGTACAAAACTTCATTGTCCAAATGTACTCTGGATGGTCTCGCAGAGAAAAAGCTGCCAGGGAGCAGACTCCTACCAGGCTACGTTTTCTGTGTTTCCGAATAAACCTGAAAAAAAAAAACAGAACAACCCCATAACGACACCCCCCCCTTAGTAAAATATTTGCAAATATTGATTTATCCGAAAAACTTCAAATTTCATAATATGAAGGGGACTAAAAAATTTCAGAACAAAAACAATGCCGGTTTGCCTTGCCTAGGTTGTGGGATTTCCCTTGCTGCTACCCGTCTCGAGGAATGACAGAGCACACCGGTTCAACAACACGTAAACATTTAATGACCGCTATCGCCTGCGGCGCGATCCCAACCGCCCCCGCGCATACGCTGCGACGGCCCTTTATCAGCGGCGGAGCGCTGCTCGCGTGGCCAGTTACCCTTGGCCCCCTCGTGGTCAAGATGACCACTCATGATCGTCGTAGGGGCAACCTGGGCCAACCGCTTGGAATCTCCAGGTTGCCCACAAGGTTGAATGAAAGTACAGTGCTAGCAGCCCTTGGAAGAGGACTAGAGACCTTTGAAATTTGAGACGATTGTCAAAAAGAAGGTTACCTCACCTGGTCCGTTCAGGATCGCCCGACATTCTATCCCTGGGTCACGGAATACTGTGCTTTGAGATTAGACCACACCAGTTGGCTTTTTATTTAGAAGGTTTCGTTTTCTATAACAGTGCAGTGGAAACTATGATTCCGTAGGGTCTGTAGGGTGTGTGAGGCCTAAGGACCTACGTGGGAGCGCTGAAGTCTGAAAGCATAAAATACTTTTTAACAGTATATTACACTGAAAATCCCAAATTTTGTCCGTCCGTCCGTCTATGCTTTTCCTGCTAAATTTAGCAAAACAATTGACGTCACGTAACCTATACACCAATTCAGTTTTCCGCTAAATTTGGCGGGAAAATTGATGCCACGTGAACTATGGAATAATTTTATTTTCCCGCCAAATTTAGCGTAAAAATGTATGTTACGTGAATTGATATCACGGAACCTACCGACTAATTAGTTCAGTTTCCCCGCTAAATTTATCGGATAAATTGACGCACCACGACCTACGCACCAATTCAGTTTCCCAGCTAAATTTGGCGGAAAACTGGGTCCCGTGAACAATACACCAAATCAGTTTCCCCACCAAATTTAGCAGATAAATTAATGTCACGTGACTTGACGTCACGGGATCTAAGCACAAGTATAGTTTCCCCCCTAAATTTAGTGGAAAAATTGACGTCACGTGACACGCCGTGACGTGACCAATACTGTACAAGACTGTATATAGTCTTCTAAACAAATTAAAATTTTGACTTCTTAAATACTGCATTTCATACATCATGGGACTTGGAAGGTCAAGGTCGCTGCCAATCTTAAGCGGAAGGCAAGTTTCGTCTGCTTCTTGCGCAGGGATTGCGGTGACGTCAGAACGCCGAGCTGTGATCGGTTGTGATGGTAAAACAGTGGGTAGACTTCAGTGCTACCTGCCTCGAGGTCCACCCACTGTCCTTCCAATCAGAGCCAATGAGATCTCGACGTTCTCACTTCACCGCAACCCTTGCGCAAAAAGCAGACGAAACTTCCGCTCCGTATATTACCCCTCCTCCCCGGGCGGCCAATCCGCTTTTCTGTGGGGCTTGTGCTCTAACATGAGAAGAAAAGAAACGCTGAAGAGTCAACGTACAGCGCAAACTCCGATGTTTGAAAGTTTTGTCAAGTGGCCGTCAGCGTCAGTAGCATAACTATGTTTATCTAAGCGTCCTTTGTTCGCTCGTGCCTGGCCTTTTTTTTTTTCTTTTCCCTTTAGACATTTGGGAATGCAACGAAACTAAATTCCGAGTATCGTAAAATAAAGGAAAATATCAAATATATATTCCGGTAAACATCGAAAAAAAAAAGCGGGAAACCACCGTCCCAAGTTTCCAATAAATAAGCTCAGAAAACACCGAACCCCAGCTATGGCGAACGAATATTTCAGACTTGCACACGTTACTGAAAAATAGTAAGGAATTACAGTTACAATTACTCAAGGCTAAATTGTAATTTATTACAATTACAATTACTTTCCCATAAAAGTAAGTGACCGTTACCCCAAAAAGTAATCCGTTACTTTCGTGGCGTTACTTTCAACAATATTGTCTACAATTAAGAAACAAAGGGAAGAGGGTTATTCAAGTTCTTATTGTTGCAACCTGTTCCATTTAATGTCCTTGAGTATTTTGAGCAACAGCTGACTCTCGAAAGTCTCGTCAGACATTTTGCACTATTTCTTACTGAAGATGTCGACTGTTACGCTGAACACCCTTTGAACTGAGGCACAGTATGGAAGTGGCATATTATTCCTCACGAATGCTTTATGCTCTGAATTGAGCTTCTTCAGCGAAGCAATGGAAGTACTATTTACTTCGAAGATAGAGCAAAGCTTCGTCGTAGCAGCCGTTGCCTGATATTCGAGAGTTTTAGTAAATCGTTCCGATACCTCCATACCCCCGATAACGTTACGATGAATGCGCATGTGCGGCGGCGGGGTATCGGGTATCGTTATCGGAGTCATCAGACCAATCTACTGAAATTCTCCATTGTCGAAATCGCGAAGCTGTAGAAGTCACCATACATCTGGCCAAAACTAGAATAAGAATTTATGTCCATCTTAGTATACCGGCACATACTGCCAGACAATAGCAAAACATAGTTGTAACAGTAAGGTATTATCGATATTCTTCTTCCTTTGGTTCTGAACAGGTCGAGTCTCGGTTGAGACGTTGGTGAATAAAAAAAGGTTTCCAGTATATAAATATAAATAATCAAAAGAAAAAAAAAAGAACACTCATAACAGCAATTAATTAGAACGTCGGTTAAAACAAGGAAATGTAAACGCACGTTTGCCGTGTGTACCTTTCTTGATTCCGTTCAAAAACGCACGGAGCACGAACCGACTGCAGTTTACTCCGGTGTTCTCCAGATAAACGTCTGCTGGTGCCACGGGCAGCGATGGGCAAAGAACTAAGTAAGCCGCGCTATGGCCCCACTCATGAATTTCACTCTCTCCTCAATCCCAGAATATTAAGTCTACGTCAGCCACCATTATGTTTTATTTGTAAAAATATCTGCTTGAGAAAAGATGCGTCCTGCTGGGGTAAAAACAGGGAGAAGAAAAAAGGAAGACTTGTCATTTTCCAAGTGCTCGCAAAAAGCTGACTCACAAAAATGGTGACTGAGAGGCAGATAACGTGGCTGGAATTCACACATGAAGTGGGCCAACCCTAGAAGTTGGACTATAAAAGAGTAAGTAGCTCTTAAAACAGGGTCAAATAAGGTGAAAGAAGCAGAACAAAATACGTCCTGTTTTCTAAGAGAAGATGATAAGGGTGCAGCAACGAACGAGGATGCTTGCGGCAATAACATCTCCACATATTATCACATCCCTTTTAGTGGATCTTAGGGCAGTCGGAGCGTGGTCTCGTGTTGTGACATTATGAAAATGGTCCTAGTCACTATAACCGAGAAGGACATTGTTAATTCTTGTCTGTGCACTTACCACCTCGAGCTTCTCGAAGAGGCACACAATCACTTGGTGTCCGCCTCGCCCCGCCTTCGATCGCAAAGAAAAACAAAGGGACTAAAAAAGCGGATATAACTTGCCCCCCCCCCCCCTCTTTTTTTTTTTTCTTATATTTTTAGAGATGTTCATTTGGATTTTTCGACATTGTTGTTAGGGTCTAAAAAAAAATAGATCCAGGGGCTTAGTGTTGCAAAAAAAAAAAAAAAAAGGCTTCGCGGAACTGAAGAGTGCCAAGCCTCCCTTTGCGGTGTCACTGCGCTCGACTTTACCAGAATAAAAACAATCCTTTCTTTAAAAAGAGGCGGGGGGGGGGGGGGGGTTCCTGAAAAAAAAAATGTAACGGATTACAAGAAATCCGTTACTTAAAAATGTAAGGGAATTACTTTAAAATTACTCTAGAAAATATGTAATTATTCCGTTACTAAATTACTGATAAATGTAAGGGATTACAAGTAATTTCGTTACTTGTAACGGATTACGTACAAGTCTGGAATATTTCATCTAACAATGGGACGTTTCCCCCCTGATCCCTTTCCCTCCAACGGTGCAAAAACATGTTCTTTTCGGGACTGCTGCTGGCGCTGAAGCGTCGAAGAAAGTTGAGGAACAGGGTTTGACTGGTATGCCTTTACTTCGTCTTATACCCTTAGTGACACGCGCACCCTTAAACCCAGTTAACAGTTGACAAAGGCCAGACTTAACTGCGCTTAGAGGTGCCATAGTTGGCAGTAACTGCTAGGCGTACTTAAGCGTAACTGGGGTTTAGAATGCACACTTAACTTCAGTTAAGTCTGAACTGGGTCAAACTTAACTGCGGTTAAAGGTGCCAGATGGGCTAACCGAAAAATCTATACTAGCGCGAATGGGTATAGCTTCCGCTGCAACTAAGAGCGTTCGCACGTGCCCCCGAGGCCCGATTAAAGCAAGAAGCTGGCGCGTGTAGCTTTAGTGAAACAATATTTTGGCATTGCCGTTGAACGTCAGGGCCGGTTTACTTAGTATATGAGAGTGCCAACATTTCGTGCGAGCGCTCGCTCAACTGAAATTTGTTCGGAAGCCACACGTTGTTTTCTTTCGAGTATGGTCCCATTCACGTCACCGGTTTGGCGACTAGAATAAAGTAATTACTATGTGAGGATAATAAGGAGTGCAGCCGGGGAAAACGTCGACCCAGTGGTAGTAGGAACGCTCTGAATTATATCTTGCCTTCCGATCGGCAAGTACGGCAGTTTGGTATTTCCTCCCTCCCGGCTACGTAGGGACTACAGTTGGCCACTGTCCCGCGAGAACGGACTCTATATATATACAGAACCGCGAGAAATGGAGGTCAATTTCTTAACCATTAAAACAACCGGGCATACCTCATGCCGAGGTAGGTTGTTGTTATTATTGAGAGCACGAGTGTCGACATAAAGTGCAACGTTTTTCATTTCATTTCCTCGTTCGATACCTGGACTGATACACATCGCCATACTTATCAAAAAATATATCGTGACCCTGAAAAGCATCGGTTGTCACCAGGAAACCTGGCATGGCATGTCGCGGAGGAAAGTACGTCTGAGGAAGTGTATCTAACAGACGTCGTTTTTGCTGCGTTGACCTCGACCGAGACGGGCTATTTCAAATGTGTATAAATATATATATATATATACACACACACATACACAGAGGGTATTCCACGTAAATTGAACCAAGGTTTGAAAATATTTTGGTGCATTTTAGCATGACGAAACCAAACATAAAAGGTTGTTCGTTTTTGGAGCAAGTTAGGCTATTTTGTTAGTATTTTGGACAATTCACTGGTTAATTGAGATTAATGAATTATGTTTTAAATATTCAATTTAAAACAAAATGTTTAAATTACAAGGCTGTAGAGCGTCTTCAGAAACATCTAATTCACTGGTTTTTAGCAAGAAACGTCTAATACTGTTTGTTTTTGCGGGCTTCAAAAAGAATGCCCGAATTCTGAAAAAAAAAAACAAAAACATAGCAAAACGCGAATTTGTCAACCGCGCCCAGTCAGCAGTGCTCTATTCAGCATGCTTAGTTTATTCAAGCCACGGTAGAGAGCGCTGCAATAGAAGGTGCCCTTGCGCAAAGTCACTTTTTTTGTTTTACTTTTCATAATTCGCAAATATTTTTCGAAGCTCATAAAAATAAAAAAAGGTGTTAATGTTTTTTTATAAAAAAAAAACAACAACATTGAATTGGATGTTTCTGAGGACGCTCTACAACTTTGTCATTGAAACTTTTGCTCTAACTTGAATATTTAGAAAGGTAAATAATTACTCTTAATTACTTTGGTTAATTGGCCAAAACACAAAAAATAGCCTGACTCGCTCCAAACAATGAACAAGCTTATTCGCTTGGTTTCGTGTTCCTAAAATGCACCAAAATATTTTTAAACCTTGGCTCAAGTTACGTGGAACACCCTACATATAGCGATTGGAGTATCTCTTTCACGATTTTACGGCAACCATAATTGTTCCGCTATATTGGGTGCGTTCGATTTCCTTGCACCGGTTAACACCAGTGCGCCAAACGTGTGCCTGTCCTCTTAGTACTAGTCGTTACAGTGGTTTCATTGTAGAAACATTGCCTTGACTAGGCTGGGCAATTGATCGATTAACCGTGCGATTAATTGATTATGGCTTTAATCTACATAATTTATGTTTACTGGTTAATCCATTTGCTTTTGAGATAGAAATTGGGAGGAGAGAGTAAAAACGCCCGCTTCACTAGTGCGTATTTATTTGTTTTAGGAGACAGCACTAAGTCTTTTTATTCCACGGTAGAGCACTTTAGTATTACCTACGACTCTCATCTGCGGGGATTATAAGGTTTAATTAATCGTGTAAAATATTTGAGAATTGATTTTCCATGTTTTCTTTTTGTAGGCGGGCCATCCGTCAAGTTCTAAGTGAACCTGTAGGTTGCGCCACTGACGATATGTAAAAAATAGTAAAAATAGACCGTGCAGTTTGACACTCTTTATATATTATGCCGGAAGGCTACCAAAACTGATTCATCGATTAGTTTTTCGACTAAATTGGAGCGATTAATGAAGTGAAAATATTAGGTCCAACTGCAGCTTCCGCGTTAGAGCTGACGCTGTGATCGGCTTCCGGACGGGAAGCGCAGGATGTCGTCTGCATCTATTGGCTCTTGTTTCTCCACGCCACGACGTATGCTACATTATATTATTCGCGGCTTGATGAACTAATTCGCGTTTTCTAGTTTTAAAGCATATAAACGAAATATTTTCTGTTGATGTTTCTTTATTCGACCGTACTAAAACCTTTTTAACACGAAATGCGTTTCTGCCTGGATTTTTAACGGTTACTGTCCGCTCCCTATCGTTTCCGTAAGCGTTCGCGTCCCTCGACTGCGCACGCCACGATAGAATGTACGTTCATTTAGCAATAGTAGATTAATTCAAAGCCTCTCGAGTTCCACATTTTGGTGATAGATTCGCGGCATCTGGATGATTTCCCGTCGGGAGTTACTGGCGGGAGAGCGCAGTAGCGGTCACATCGAAGAGAAAGGCTTGACGAGAGCGCCGCCTTGGCCGAAACAGGTATCGACCTTCACTTTGATGTCGAATTGAAACGTTTACTCAAATTCTCAAGAAAGATCCGCCTGGAACTACCAAGCCAATGCCGACACTCGGCGTTTTTTTCCCGTTAGTGGGCCGGGTCAAAGGTGCCAACGGACAGAGCATGCAGTATCATGCTCAGGTATACGGGCGCGTGCGAGTGCCAATGCGGAGAGCAAGTCGTCTGCTTCTTTCGCAGGAGTTGCGGTGACGTCAGAACGCCACCGACCTCTGATTGGCTCTGATTGGAAAGATAGTGGGTAGACCTCAAATCAAACTGTCGAGGTCTGCACACTATCCTTAATCAAAACCAATCATACCTCGGCGTTCTGACGTCATCACAACCCCTGCAAAAAAGCAGACGAGCTTGCGCTCCGCATATACTAAATCGCAGACCTCTGAAATGTACCGGAGTCGTCAGTCTGCATCCAAGAGCTACTAAAGGCGGGGGCTGTAAAAACGTAATGCTTTTCCTCTGTCTTTTATGAATAATATCAGCATAGTATCACGTAGCATAAAAAATAAACAAGTTAAGTGACGCAATCCTTCAACAAAGCGGCGCGAGCAGGCGTGTAAGAAGTTTTCAAAATATAATATTCTAGCTAATTCCTACCTTCCGTTGTGATCTCGCTGCCGCGTCCACTAGGGGTATACATTTTATCATCAATGAAAGGAAAATGTAACCTCTGTCTCGGCGTTATTGTTAAACATGGCAGACATTTGAACAAGAGCTCCAAGAAATGGCACCGGGAGTGCCGTCTGCTCTCGTCGTCTGCTCCCGTCATCCGCTCCCGTCGTCTGCTGCACTACGCCACCGCTGCCGTAATGCATCGAGGGAAATTTAGTAATTCTGACCCCACTGGAGCATGCTAGGTATACGCGGTGCATGTCCCAGCACGCACCGCGCGGTTACGCCGACGGTGACGCCGGCGGTGATGGCGACGCCGCTCAAGCCGGAAACGGGCCCCTAACAGCTGCGCTCTAAAAACAAATGGACTGGCTGATTAATATCGGTGGTTCTATTAATGTGGTCCCGTCTCCTACTAGAATCACATCGGATTCGGCGACATTGCTTGATTTGCTCATCACAAATTATAAGCTACCCTACATAAGATCAGGTATAATGGCACTACTGACGTAAGCGACCTTATAGGTATCTTCATGTGTATAAAAACAGCTCGCTAAAGATAGTACAAATAAACGTGCATATTTTCAAAATATCACAAGCAACAACCTTTCTACGTTTAGGCAGAAGGTTTCTTGACTGGATTGGACTGAGGTGTATAAAAATGAGGGCTATAGTCCGCGGATTATACATGTTTAAAAGTTTAAATTTTATCCGATGTGGACTATCTACGCGTGCGGACTAAACACGAATTGTATTTTTTAAAATCGTTCATTAAAACGAGACGTGATGGAATTTGAGAATGAAAAAAAGTTGAGGCTCCAATCCACGCTGTGAAGGGCGACCTCGAGAACGACGTCTAGGACGACCTCAAGGACGACTTCTATAATGACCTCGAGAACGACGCCAAAAGGACGACCTCAAGGACGACTTTTAAAACGACCTCGAGGATGACCTTAAAGACGGCCTCGAGGACGACCTTAAAGACGGCCTCAAGGACGACCTTAAAGACGACTTCTAGGACGACCTCGTGGACGACGCTTAGAGGACGACCTCATGGACGACTTTTAGGACGACCGCGAGGACGACTTCCAGAACGACCTCGAGGATGACGTCTAGGACGAGCTCGAGGACGACTTCTAGGACGATCTCGAGGACGACGCCTAGAGGTCGACGCATACGACTACCTCTTGGACGACCTCAAGAACGACTTCTAGGACGACCTCCAGGACGATGCCTAGAGATGATATCAAGGGATCAGGACCTTACTATCTCAACTCGGCGACAACTTTTCTTGGCAGAACACTGGAGGCGGGTACAGGGCACGCAATACCTCTCCCATTTTGAGCGCTGAATAAAGCTGTGCGTGCGCTCTCCTCAGCACTGCACTGCCAAGAAAAGTCGCAGAGTTTAACGATGCCGAGGAAGGCTGACTCGCGCTGGTTGCCCCCTCTTTTAGAGCGCAGCTCTTAGGCGCCCGTTTCCGGCTTGAGCGGTGTCGCCGTGGGCGTCGGCGTAACAGCGCGGTGCATTATGGGACGTTTCTCATGATGTCCCATGATGCGCGGTGCATTATGGGACGTTTCCCATGATCACACGTGACGTCACGTGTGACGTCACGAGGATCACCAGTCACGCCACAGATGACGTCACGATGGTCACCAGTGACGTCACTCGTAACGTCACCGCGCGCTGCATTATGGGTAAACTTCCCCGCTAAATTTAGGGGAAAAAATTCCCCGCTTAAATTATCGGGGAAATTTTCCCGCTAAATTTAGCAGGAAACATTTCCCGCAAAACTTAGCAGACAAGTTTTCCCGCTAAATTTACGGAAATTTTTCCCGCTCATTATAGCGGAAAAAATTCCCCGCTAATTTTAGCGGCAAAAATTCCCCGCAAAATTTAGCGGGAAAAATTCCTCGCAAAATTTAGCGGAAAATTTTTCCCGCTATGTTTAGCGGGAAATTTTTCCCGCTAATATTAGCGGAAAAGATTCCCCGCTAATTATGAGCGGGAAATTTTTCCCGCTAATATTAGCGGAAAAGATTCCCCGCTAATTATAGCGGGAAAAATTCCCCGCTAAATATAGCGGAAAATTGTTCCCTAAATGTGAGGCGAGCAGGAGAGGAGGAGGGGAGGGTACGGATTATGGAAGGGGTATACCCTCCTCTCCGTACCTTCCCCTCCTGCTCCTCAAGAGCTGCGCTCTAATTTGGCGTTACAGGGGAATGAAAACGTCTTTCATTTTTTTTAATTGTTTCTGTTTATTCATACTTCAACATCCAGGGACGCATTTTTCCCCAGATCTTAGCGCATAACAGCTTCGCTTTAAAAAATCTTTAAAGGTTTGTTTTTTTTTGTTGTTGTTTTCACCGCCAAAATAAACTGCGCATTGCCGATCGCTCAATCTCCGCCCTAATGTAGTGCTAGTGGTCCGAACAAGATGCCAAACATTCAGGACGAACCGCTAGCTTAATCAAATGTTAGAGATGATTTTCTGAAAATTTTAATGCAAAACCTTTGCTCGTTTTTGGTAACTGGTGGCATTTAGCTCCAAGTATTCGTCCTCCATTTTCCCATTAAAAATTTCAATAACATCTCTTATATCTATATATATATATATTTTTTACGATAACTGTTAGTGCGTATACTTTGGCATCTGGTACGGGCAGCTATAGCTCTATACATTTGGGTGGGTGTAATAAACGTTCAACGGTGCGTTCTTTTTTTCTTTCTTTTTTTTTTGTGGGGGGAAGGGAATTATTATTTTGTACAAATTAGAATCGCATTATTTTGGTTCATCCTCGCCATTTTGACAATAAGTATATTTCTCGCTATTTGGGGCATCTCCTTTGCCCCAAGATATTATATGTGCTGGCCCTATCTGTGGATACTACGGCTTCGACAGTCGTTCAGGTTTGCGTCTACTGGCGAAGCGTCGGTAGAATCGAATCGCTACATGGCAGAAGGGCAATGGGGCACCCGCTCGGAGCCTGTCATTGGCTCTATAGAACAAAGCTCCAGCGTGACAAAAGTCATAAAAAAGACAGCTGCAATTGTGATTAACATTTTGCGGTAATTGAGGAAAAAAGGTTATTAAATTACTACTCCAATTACTGCCGTTTAGACTAATTAACTAGGGTTACAAATTTCTCAAAATATATCGAACTACATACGTTATTTTACTTAATGTTTGAATCACTATCCTAGTGCGATCGATATTCAGGTGTGCGCATATGACATATCCGCAGTAACGGTTTAACTAGGGTGTATTTTTTTACCTTCACTTTCTTACTTGCGTCGTCATAGTTAAAAGAGCTTGACCGCTCCCCTGCCGTGTTTTTCAAATGGACTGCGGCCACTGCAGAGACGCGCCAAACTTCCTCACAGAGTTGCCCTGCCGTGCTTCAATTTTATGGATTTCCCGCTAAATTTAGCGGACGCTGTCATGTGACACTTTGACGTCACGGGACACCATTCCATCGTATGATACTGAATTTGCGTTAAACTTAGCCGAGCTATTTCTCCGCCATACTTAGCGTGGCAATTGTTGTCCGCTAAATTTAGCTGAAAAATTTTCCTGCAAAATATAGCGGACCACGACGCACGTACACAAAACGCACGCGGGATACGCTGCACAACCTCACCAGTAACAGACCGAAAAAATTGTATTGAATACATCCATGAGGGTATCAAATTCAATAATCAGATGAGGCCATATAAGGTCCCCAAGAACTTACAAACGCCATATAAAATTTATATACGTTCTGCTATGTTTGTATGGGACAAAACGCGTATGTATTTTTTTGTGGTTTTCTTTTTAAAAGGGCGGTGCGTACTACTACATGAATGAAGGAGGAGTTTTTGATAGGTCTACTCTCAAAGTAAACTATCCAGTGTAGGGAAGTACCTTAGGCGCACTGTACCTAAAATACCGATTCAAGTAGGTTTATTTGTGTTAGTGCACAATTAATATTTGCATTAAATAGTGTTAAATAGTTTGTCAGAGAGAGGAAAAACTACTCTGTCGCCAGTTGACTTTATCGAATATTCGCCGCCAGTTTCGAAAATAACTGACGCACGACAAAGGACCATCAGCATCCCTTTTTACTTTCACAGCGCGTCCCCCCGCATCCGATCAATCGCTAGCCGCTTTAACACGAAAGTCGTCTTCCCCTGCAGATTTAAACTGGCGAGCCTTCGCAGTATGACCGACCGGAATTATGCCAAGCCGCCCTGTGAGAAAAAACACCAGGCCCACTTCAGAGAATATGCGACGGAGAAGATGCGCTCGGTGCCCATCAAGTCCGTAGCGAAATACGTTGGGCAAACTGACCGATGCGCTCTGTGTTGTTCGTCTCCTTCACTTGCCCGTTGTTTTTTGCGCTTTTACCCTCTGAACTACGAATC